>JAPNXP010000003.1:4431904-5631904 GCA_028753945.1 Hexactinellida sp. DTS-2022
CAAGCATTTTATAACTGGCATATATTTGTTTGGGACGGTTCAATAGGTGTCACACAACTGTTAATTAATCCCCACCCTGGCCGAATCGTTACGTAACATTTGATTTGCTTCTTTTGAAATCTTGAAAAAGAAAAGTAAACAAATATATTTTACAATTTGGATGGGTTTCATGTATACAGTCAAATTACTGCGATAGAGTGAACGAAGTTTTCAGATGTAATTTTTCATTACTTGTATTATGTATCTCCAGTTAAGACGAACACATTTTGACGGTCCCCTGGTGTTCTTACTAACGAGGTTCTACTGTACGTATATATTTGTTCAGATTTTCCGAGTTGATTGAAGAAAGTGGACAGTTTCCGAATCTGATTTATTGCATGCAGGGGTAAATATTATATGTTATTAACTAATAAGTTATATAATATCCCTCCTGTTGACTGCAACATACATTTACAGAGATTATGGACCCTAGGTGAGAACCACTGCACTAATAATTTGCTGACTACCTACACAATACTAATGATATTTTGAAAACTAATGAATTATTGTGAAAGTCGTTATATATTTCATTAATTGAAAAGCAATAATCATAATTACTACATTAATTAACTAACAATAGACGAGAGATAAATAAATAAATGTATAAATAAATGGGTTTGGAATCAACTAAAGTAAGAGAATTGTAAGGTCGAATTAGTAGCCTATTGATATACAATGGCCCTCTTTGCTTCACCGAGCATCCGTACAATGAGTCGCATGTGATCTCTGTCAATCTCCTCTATTGCATCAGTCTTAATTTTAGACTTAACTTCATCAGGAGTTAAAGTACTGTTATCAGCTAATGTCAGTGCGGATAGTCCAGCCACGTGAGGACAAGACATAGAGGTGCCACTGAGTGCTACAAATCCTGCAGATAGCATGATAAATAAAATAATACACCATAGTTAGGAAGTTAGGAATTACAGTCAAGTTCTGGTATTAAGAACATTCAAAGCGACTAAAACTGTTCATAAAGAGCTAGAGAGCAGTGGTCGACAAATTAGGTGGTTTGGTACCAAAAATCTTTCCTAATTAATCAACCAAATTTTGCCTTTGGTGACTTCACTGATCACCATAAATCGTGGATTATTTGACTTTGATTATTATTTTTCGTTATATTATTTGTTATTAATATTAGTGTTGTGTTACGGCATCAGAAGTTTGTTAAACCGAACGTTGTTTATTCTTTAGCCACCAGAAAAAGTGAGGTGGTGGCTTAATTAGCCACCATCAAAATTTCATTTTCTCGTGCACTGCTAGAGAGAATTCACAATTAGCGAACTCAATTTAATACATGAAAGTAGTTAAACTGGCACAATAGGGATTGTTCATAATAACAAAACACCTTCATACCAAGGAAATCACTTGTATGTAGACCGTCTATTTCTAGATGGGCTATTATAGACCGTCTAGAAATAGACCGTCTACTTATAAGGATGCTCCATATTAAGCAGACGAAATTGTTCACAATAAGCAGACCTGACTGTATGCAATTGAATATTTCTGACCTGCATTGTCCTCGTGGGAGGCACTAACAACATGCAACCCTGGAGCAATGACATCGACACAAGTCCCGTAGTTTGAGAAATATGCCATCGGTTTCTTTTCAGTTATTTCATCATACCCGTGAGCTCCAACATTTATGTTCATACCAGCGCTCCCAGGACTCGAAAAGCAAGCGTCTGCTGCTTCATTTCCACTCCCTGTGACCACAACAACTCCATTCTCAACTGCTATATTGGTTATCATATTTAGTGCTGATGATTGTCCACCTCCAAGAGACATGCTTATTATACTTCCAACGAAACCTGGGCTATAATACAAATTATAATTACATACAGTCAAGTCCGCTTAATATAGTCACCTCGTGACCAGGTCGCTTTGACTCGATTAAGCGGAGAAATCTAATATGATTATATATCAATAGGCTACTAATTCGACCTTACATTTCTCTTACTTTAGTTGATTTCAAACCCATTTATTTATACATTTATTAATTTATCTCTCGTCTATTGTTAGTTAATTAATGTAGTAATTTATGATTATTGCTTTTCAATTATTGAAATATTTAACGACTTTCACAATAATTAATTCGTTTTCAAAAATATCATTAGTATTGTGTAGGTAGTCAGCAAATTGGTAGTGCAGTCACCTAGGGTCCATAAACTCTCTAAATGTATGTACAGTCAATGGGAGGGATATTATTAGTTAATAACATATAATATTTACCCCTGCATGCAAAATAATCAGATTCGGAAACTGTCCAATTTCTTCAATCAACTCGGAAAATCTGAACAAATATATACGTACAGTAGAACTTCGTTAGTAAGAACATCAGGGGACCTTCAAAATGTGTTCGTCTTAACTGGAGATACATAATACAAGTAATGAAAAATTACACTTGAAAACTTCGTTCACTCTATCGCAGTAATTCTACTGTATACATTTAATTATTTAATTAATGGTTCGACTATATTTAAGAGACAGCAAAGGATAATATTTAATAAGCATAATATATTAGCAATCTGAATCATAACAGGTTAAGGGCCTAAAGATACACTAGATAACATGAATTGAGAATAATAGAATAGATAAGTAGCATGTTATCGGACTATAAGCCTAAATACGTAGATAATTAGTTCTGAGGTAAATACTGGATAATGATAGATATTATTGAGCGAAGAAGGATAAGTTAGCAGGCAATATAAGTTAAGCAATTAGTTTAGGAGTGACGTACATCCTCTTGGCATGGGAGATAGCTTTCTTTCCATTGTTCATGCCAGACCTGTCAATATCATCAATTGCATTATTTCTAATCCTCTCCTTAATCTGACCAGGAGTAAGTTTCTTGTCACCACTTGTCATGAGTGCAGCTAATCCGGCAACATGAGGACAAGCCATAGAAGTTCCACTATATTTGGTGAAACCTAGAAATGAGGGGAATGTAGTGGCTACAGGTCACTCGTAATTAAACCCATAAATATTATCTAGGATAACATAAATGAAGATTCAATCCGGATTGGGAAAGGTCAATGTGTGATGTTAATAAATAATGACACTGTCCGAAAATTACATAAGAAAACGTCTTTGCAAATATAATATACTCTCGTTAATATGTACACGGATAAGGCGCAAAATCGGTTAAGGAGTATAAAGTATATTTTCCTAGCCTATACGTATGCATACAAGCGACTCCGGTTAATGCGAATTTCCAAATAATACGACGATTCTGATTTTTGTATTTACAAAAGTCTACTGAATTCCATATAATATACAAATTGTTTATTTAAAAACAAACCTGTGTTAGTCTTGGAGACCGAACTATTAATATTTACCCCCGGAGCCATGATATCAACGCACGGTCCGTAGTTTGAGAAGCGTGGCTTTTTTTTAATGCAATTTGTCTTCCTGTAACCGTGAGCTCCGACGTTGATATTAAGACCAGCACTCCCTGGACTCCTATCGCATGCGTTCAGCGCTTGATTACCACTGGCTGTCACTACTACAATCCCAGCCTCCACTGCTGTATTGATGGCTTGATTAATAATTTCAGATTTAGGACCTCCAATAGACATGCTTGCTATACTTCCAACAAAGTCATCACTAAAAAGGAGAATTTAATTTACAATGTACGGTTGATTAGTACGTACTACTTTTATTATGCTTATAAAACATACTTTTATACAACAAGATTATAAAATGTATACCTACCTTGTATGGAAAACTCGGTTAGAACGTATACTCGGATAATGCGTACTTAGTTTTCAATCCGAGGTTGTTGTCATAATCAAGTTTTGCTGTATTAAGATACAGTCAGGCCTGCTTATTGTGAACAATTTTTCGTCTGCTTCAAATGAAAACTTTATAATATGAACAAGTCCATGGTCCTAATTTAACAATTCCTAGAGGGGTTGCATTAAGTTGAGTTCGCATATTATTCATAATAAAAGGACCTGACTTAATTGTTATTCTGAACATTGGGCGGTTTAATTAACTTATGTATGACAAACCATCATTTTGTTTTACAAAATGGAAAAAGAGCGACTGCCAAATTTTCAGGGAAAAGTAAATTTTAGCCTCAATATAATTTCTGCTCAACTTCACAATCTCAATTTGAACTCATTAATACATTTCATACTGACGATAATAGTTTGTAGTGCCTTTGTTAATATATTGGTATACAGTAGAACTTGCAAAATCCGACCCTAAGTAATCCGGAATTCAGCTGAACCGACGCTTTCTCCTTATCCCAAATGAGCAACGGACAATGTACTAATGCAGCGATATCCAAACTTTTCCAACCGTAGACCTCCTATAGTAACTATTGGACATTCTGAGGACCCCTCCTATTGACCGTAATACATCTTGTGGATCCCCTACAGCCGTCCGTGGATCCCAGGTTTGGAAACACTGTACTAGAGCCTGCATAATCCGACAATATGGCAATGCGACATTTTTCCTATCCCAACGGTGTCAGATTAGACAGGTGATACTGTATAACATATTACCTTTCACTTCTCTTCTTGTGGCACCTATTTAGCTGACTCAGTCCACCCAAAGTCCAACTCCTATATCCACCTCCTTTGCAATTCATTATTCTTATGCTGATTAGATTAGCATCCTTAGCTACTCCGCTATACAAACCACCTGCAATACCAGCGCAGTGGGTACCGTGTCCGTTGCAATCTTTTCCTTTTTGCTTGGTACCAAATCTGCCATCAAATAAATCGTAGCCTGAAAAAGTTGCTCTGGCTCCATCCTTTCCATCCCTCCATCTAGATTAAATATAATGGGTTGCATCAATTAATATACTCTAGGGAATACTCTCTAACCTTGTTACTTGCCCCCTTACCCATTAGCCTCACCAATCTTGGAGACCATGGGTTCAACAACTCAATAGTTTAGGGATACAAATTCAAGGCAGTATAATTTTGGGAACATTTTAATTAGATTTATTATTATTAGTATTATTATTACACATGTCTCTATATTACACTAAACTCAATAGAACAAATCACTAGTTGTAGGTACACATTGAATTTCCTATACAAATATGAAATATCTGATAATTGAATTTAAATTGCTATACATATAAGCAACATATATTTAATGGCTAATTTGGAGAGTATTTCTTTGTAGTTTACTATAAATTTTGAAATAACTAAACAAATTAAATAATTTTCATATATTTACTTGAAGTCTATATGATCATAATTGATGCCAGTATCGAGTATATATATATCAGCTCCCTTTCCATAATTGAAAGGGTCATATGTGCCATCAGTACATTTCACATCATCGATGATGTCCAAATTGTATCGAGTTGTATCTGTGGAGAATTCAGACTCCTCGAGATCATCAATGGATATCTCATTTGAATCTCCAAAGTTTCTATCAAGATATATGAATTCGTCTTTTTCAACTATTTCCACAATATCCAATTCTGAAATCTGAGATTAAAATATGAAATTTATAAACATACTTAATGCAAAGCAATTAACAAATGAATTACTTACGGTAGAACTCGGTTAGTACGTGCCCCTCGGGAGATAAATTTGTACGTTTTATCCGAGTGTGTACTAACCGAGTTGACACTACATAGAGATAATACATTTACATTGACAAACATTGTTTATACATTAGTACGTACTAAGCGCATTAACAAAGTTTTACCGTACGTATAGACCAGCACGCTTTCTAATGTAATCTTCAAACACTGGAAAGGTAATTTTACATCAAAATTAAGTTGATTAACTAGGGCTGAAACGAATATACCAAATATTCGAATATTCGTTCGAAAGAATGAACGAATATTCGTCTGAACGTATATTCGTATGAAGGTATATTGAAACGGATAATCGATGGCTGATTTTGGGCAAAAACATTACTTTTGTATTGATTGGAGAGATCGTAAATATAAATTCCTACCTAAACTAGCTGAGTAATATCTAACTTGTTTCTGAAACACTTTGTAACTAAGATTAAACTATTGTAACATCAACAAACCTATTTTCCACTGTAATTTGAGTGTTTTAAAATTGATTTAATTCTTAGTCATCAAAACGAACGAATATTCGAATATTCGTTCTTTTAGAAAAAGGTTCGTTCGTTAAATTTCGATTATTCATTTCAGCCCTAATATTAACCTTTGTAAAGTCGGGTTGAAGGATGTGGGCTATAAATTAATACAGTAGAATTTCGTTAGCATGAAGATGGTTAGTATTAATTAACGCTATTTCAGTCCCTCAAAGCCTTTTTAATGCAAATTATATTGGTCAATACGAATTCTGGATAAAACGAACGAATTTTACGGGCCCCTGGTATTCGTATCAACTACTGTAGTTGGTAATTTAGTTTTAGTCATTCTCGGGTACTGAACAAATGACTTTTTGAACAACAGCAATTTTCATTAAAAAATTAAATTAAAAAAAAATTAAGAATATACTGGACATTTATTAATAATAAATCATACCTTATCAGCAGTTTCTTCACTGATTTCTCCAAAGATCAACGGTAGCAGAGTATTATCTGACTCTATGAAGAGCTCTTCCCTTTGTAGCCCCTCATGTCCCTCCACTATTTGAATGACCTCTTCTATCTGCTCATCAGTAGCCCCTTCCTTCAACAGTACCATGTACTTTTCCCTCTCAATGATAATCTTTCCGGAAAATGTTACAGCCAAAGTAGCCAATAGGAATGCACACACAATTTGAACTTTCATTTTATTTTGTTACAGAGCTAAAATTAAATATCAATAATATCCTATAATTAAATAAATTTTAATATTTAAATAGTTGTTTCTTAAATTAACATTAAAATTCACACAATTCGTACTGATTATTAATAAATGATAAATTGGATTAATAAATGTAGAAGTTTAATCAACAGTGATAAAGTATGTTATAGTCAAATTATTTTTTATAGCTATGTCATTTATTAGAAGCATTTACATTAATATACCTGTTTAATGTCCCTCTTTTGTAGATGTTGTTATTGCTGTGAGTGTTGTTGATTGTTACCATTAAAAAATCGGTGTATTTATACTTGGGGTATCATAAATAGAATGTATCGAAAGTATTTCAAGAATTTCATTTCAAAACTCTATTCAATTGATTATTTTCGATCCCAGAATCGTAATTATTTGATAATATAATTTAATACAGTCTCTATTGCATTCTTAATGACTCGTGCTGTTGCCACAATATTCTTATCATTAGTATTGCACAAATGTGAAATGTATATAGAAATAATATAATAAAATCACATGCAGCTAACTATCGGTTTCTCAATTAAGATACATGATGCAAAACTCGATAGTATCCAGTTTTATCAAAAATATTATTTAGAAGCCAATATAATCACTGGAAAAATATAGCTTCTATGTTATTTACCAGATTAAATTTGAGTGTAAAGTACTGTAGAATCTCATTAATAGGAACCAGGCCCATATCCAGGGGGGACTAGGGGGTGAGCCAGTTTTTGAGAATTTGGGGCCCTCAGAATTCTTAATGTCCAATTAAACTCCTTTGAAATACATAGGGTTTTCATGATATATGAAACTCAGCCCTTTCTCATAGCCCCACCCACTATAACTTTCTGGCAACATACCTGAGTAGGAACACTGATAAGACGAAATATCAGGTAAATAATGAGTACAAAAGGTCCATAACCTATACAAATGCATGCAAATCACTCCAGTAATACAATTTCCCGAATAATACGAAAGAATCGAGTCCCCAGGGATTAGTAATAACGAGAACCTAATAGTACATTGCTTCCATTTATTAGTACGTACACTTTCATCGATTATGTCCAAATTGTATGCAAATATCTGTGAAGAAAAAGTTGGATTCATTCACTATTGTTCCATATTCCAATCAGTCAACAATTTTTATACCAGTAATCTATAATAAATACATATCATTAATTTGACCCAAATAGTTTTGGTAATAACATTATATATGTACTAAATATATTTGGGTTTAATTAAAGTTTTCAATGCTTGTAGAATCACTAAGACTTTAGCTTTTTTGGTTGTTGTTACAGTGATCTGCCCAAAGAATATTATTTAAATTCAAATTATCAAAATATTCCATTAATATTTTGGCTCCAGAAATCAAAAATATTATATTAAGTTATTTACGATTATAAAATTATTTATAACTCGTGTAGTTGTCACGATTCTTTACCGATAATGATATTAATTGCGTACATTATATTAAATGAATCTATAGAGCAGATAGTAAATTCGTATGATATTAAATTTACAGTTCTAGGTTTCTTAAAATTTTTATCTCATACTACATCTTAAGTTCAAATTGATTCAATACAAATAATTGCATTCTATAGATACCTCTTACATAGTTGAAGAGAGGGTTTCATTCAGGCCTGTGCGACGCGCCTACAGAATGTACTTTGAAGTACACTTTTCTAGGCGCACAAAAATCGAGATAGAATTCCTTTGACGTACTACAAAATCCAAAATTGCAGCTGTGCCGACGCATGTTCATTTGGAGGCACTATATTTTGGTGGTTGGTTAATTGATACTGCCTCCGGGAGGAAATTGCTGTCTGCAGAGGTGCAATTTTGGATATTTTTCGATATGTCATCTTTACTTCAAGGTGTCAAGACCCATTTGTAGAGGTGTTACGTGGCATAAGGATCAATTGATCAGTTGGAACTTTGTTTCTATCTTGTATCATCTCTTAGATTACTGCTATTTAGCAAATTAGTAAAAATAATTGTTATAATTATTAATAATTTAACACCAATTTCAATGTGAACTTATTTATCTGTGATAAATAGTAAATAAATTAATTTGGCTTTCAAATTTCAATTTCCGCACACTCGTTGTCCCCTAATAAACAAATTGGAAGCATTTATAAAAGTCAAATATAGACTGAATTAACAATCCGGTTTTGCTTTTAACTTTTGGAAACACTTATCCATTATAATTTATAAGCAGTAAATAAATTGGGATGCAAGATTTGAATTCAATATTGAGATACACTCTCAACATTATCGAATGCTATTGATATTGAAATAAAAACCAATAATCCACTCTTTCCTTCTTTATTTTAACTGTGCCGACTACTACGTAGTGGGCCAGTATTGAAATTTGAAATCAATGCCTTTATTTTTTATTTTTCTCCGTAAACGGTGCCCTGGACAGAGCTTTATAGTTGATAGGCTGAAAATTGGCTTATAGGTGTAGTGACAGTTTTTAAAACCTATATAAATTTACTGGTCCAAAATTCAAAAAATGTTATACCACTTTGTTATTTGTTTGTTTGGAATTGATTGAGAAAGTGGTAAGAGCTACGGACCTGAAAATTTGGTAGAAAAATAGGAAATACTGTATCTAGAAATAAAATATAATGTATACGAAAATTAGTCACATCTGACCTCACAAAAGTGACAAAACCTTTAGTCAATCAAATTCGAGGGTTGTCCCAGCATGGATTAACAGCTAGCATTCAATTAATATAATTGATTTTAGTGTCTCTATCAATTGTTATGTATGCTTTATAGAATGCCCTAACTGAGACTTTAATTTAATTAATCGTGAGTAAATAAATACATCCAATCAGTTATTTGTGTTTCGGCTGTCTAGCTTACATTTCTAACATTCCATTGTTCTATTTGATATCCAATTATTACCAATCAAAGTAATAACTGTTTCCTACCTGGGTCCAAGGATTGCACAGTTCCTTAATGATAGTTAATTCAAACATTATTAATCAACATTATTAAGACACTATTAACACTATTGCACTATTAACCAACCAGCCACCAAAATATAGTGCCCATAGGTCGGCACAGCTGTAATTTTAGATTTTCTTTAAATATAAAATTGTCTGTAAATGTCAAATTCCGAGGTTAATGATATTCTTTTGCACAACGAAACTTTCCTCCATCACTGATTGATCCTATCCCTATAGTATAGAAAGAAAGCTATTTCTATGGTACTCGAGAATTTTAGAAACTAGATAATTCGATAGTATTTCAGATACCAAGTTAGGTATGGTAGAAGTCAGCACAGGGCCGGATTACCGCATAGGCCAAATAGACCATGGCCTAGGGCCCCGCGCTTTGGGGGGCCCCGCGCCTTTCGGGACTCTGAGTTTTTTGAAAATTATTAAAAATGAGGCTTCATGCATTGGGCTGATGGACTCATTGTGTCAAGCAAGGATGCTAATATTTATATTGGGTGCGTTACTATCGGATATATTCTTACAAATTTTATTATATAAATTGTTATTTGTTCTTGCAAATTTATACTATTTAATTAAAGGGAAACCAAATTCAATATACGTTTTTACAACATTTATATGTTTGTATAATTGTATTTCATTAAAGTATTCATACATTCTTTATTTATTCATCGTTCAAACCAGCTAAGTTGTTCTCATTCCCTGGAAACATTTCTAGAGTCTCGAATTAATAAAAATTTTAGCTCGCTCGCTACGCTCGCTCGATTTTCATCACAACATAAATATTATTACCGAATATCTCGAATTGTAGCATCGACGCACCAGCAAAATAGCAAAACAAATTTATTTACACCATTTGTGATAATTATTTCAAAAAGAATAACATTATTTGTAATACATTACTTGTCTATTAACGGGAATATAAGCAAATATAATTTCAAAAAATCCCTGGATAGTTTGTAATTATGACAAGTTCATCCTAGCTCCATTGTTTTCAGATAAATTCTGACTGATGGAAAAGCTTCCCCCATAAAAAATTGGCCGCCGCCCTATGCCCTCCAGTTCGATAAAGCTGGCGCCGCGCATGAGTGTAATGATCCATATATCTAAGAAAATAAAAATAATATTTATTTAGCTTAATATGTATTTACTATTTAGTTTTAAGGGGCCCACAAATAATATATGGCCTAGGGCCCCGCACAGTCTTAATCCGGCCCTGAGTCAGCACATTGTTTTGAGAAACCTTTGCTTAGAATCATGTGAAGTGATTACTTTCTCTCTCTCTATTTATTGTATTACAGAAAATAGGTTAATTAAGATATAGAAATCATGACCACTTCACGAGCTATAAACTCAATGGAAACAAAGAATAGTAAATTACAGAACTATGTTGATACTGAGGTAGCAATAGAACATGTGTTCGTTGATTTATCATAAGATCCGAGCTATCTGTTCTCAGGCGCATTTAAACTAATCGATAAATGCAATATGCTCCCAAGTTGTTATGATCCTTAGCCTCGGGATTATGGTCCTTGGGAAACTTGCAGGGGCGGCGGAAGAGGTCAGGCCGGTCAGGCCATGGCCCGACCGCTTTTATCATTGGCCAGGCCAATAGCCTGACCTCTCCTACGTCTCTAGTTTGGCCGGTCAAGCCATGGCCTAACCACTTTTAGTTTATAACTGCTTCCGCTGTCCCTATAAAGGTCATAGGTGGAAGTATGGTGAAACTCTCTATTGAGTATTCACCTCCGGTGTCGGAAAGCCAGCGGTCTCCCGAAAATGTGGCCCTTAGGGTCAGATTTCTCCCTTAGGGTCAGATGTCCTCACGTATGATTCTTCATACTAGGGTCTCAGAACACTTAAATTTCACAATGTACATCACTATAGTTTTATATTATACATAAAAGTGTTCCATATCTTCTCAATATAGATTTCTATCACTTTAGTTTAGTAATATGCTAGTGAAATAGATTTGTAGTAATATGTACATGTTGTAGCGATTCATTAGTTTTAACACGTATATGTGTCAGGATATGGGATAGTTTCCTTAGGAGGACATCTGATCCTGAGGTGTTTAGCTGCACTAGGGTTAGCTAATTTATCGATCATGATTTAGCCTATTTTAATATCTAATACTAAATATCTAACAGTCAGTAAGTTACACAACAAGGAAGAGAGCACATTTCTATTGAACTATAAGTACACAAATAGAATGAGAGAAATAATAGCATAACTTTGAGAGAAATGGCATCAAAACTACTAAACCAACCTGACAGCATAGATGATATACTATATGTAAAGACCTACGTTAGAGGAAAGCAAAAGTACTGTGGGTATAGGAGGGAGTACTTAGTTAGGAATCTGACACAAATGGAAGAAAATTTCGTGGTTTGTAGGATGTGTTCTGGAATAATGCGGAAAGCTACTTTTAGCGAGGGAGAAACAACTTGCTTGTTTTGTAGCGAAACTCCAGACAAGTTGAATGCTGATAAATATGGTACAGAATTCAGTAGCAGAGTTTGAGATAAAATGTCCAATTCTTAGAAACTGCAAATGGAAAGGGAAACTTTCAGAAGCAGAGACACATTTGGATGTTTGTGATAACTTTCTAATCAAATGTGCTGATTGTGAACAGAACATAGTGGAACACACAGACTTCAGCTTAAAAATAATAGAAAAACTTGAAAACGAAAACAAAATTACTGAATGGACAGTGAAACAATTGGAAGGAGTTGGGTGGGAATTCCAATATAAAGATATTTCATATTGGGAAAATTTAAGGGGTCCTACTTTCTATGTTAACAACTACAAACTGAGACTCTATATTATGAGTAGGTCTTTCGACGAACGAATACGCTTCTCCATCAAGAGGATAGAAGGAGAGTTCGACAAACAATTGCAAATAGCTGCCATTCTTCACTACAGAGTTATTTTTGTAGACAAACAGGACTATAGCAAGTCTCATTATGACGCTGGACCAATGAATTATCAGCTTAAGATCGGTGGAAATAGCGAGGAATTCTATTGTATAGATATTGCCACCTATAGCAGATACTTAACAGCTGATAAATGTATATCAGTTAGATTCTATTTTGATATCAACACTCAACCACCTCTTGGAGTAGTGCCTGAAGATAATGCTACTATGCTTGATACAGCTGAAATGTCCGATTTTGATCCATTTTCTTTTATTTATTTCCACTAATATATTTTCTTTTCAATTTCTTTGTAAACCCTATTAGTTAAGTGGTATTTTTACATCATTATATTTATTAAGGATGATCACTACCGTTTTTAGCATATAATTCTAAAATTTCTGTTTCTATTTCTCGTTTATATGGAAAATATTGTTCTGGTATGAGTCTCCTAGAAACTGATTATTCTTAGAATGTATTAATGCAGCTAATCCCTAAGCTAATCCCAACCTTATTAAACAGGACCCCCTATAGCAAATACCAAACACTATGTGGAACTCCCATTGCAGGTAATACAAATTAAAACATCTTGTGGATGGTCGTATGTGGACCACAAGGGGTCTACGGACCGAAACCCCAGGTTGGAAACTACTGTATTAATATAAAAACTTTTGGAAGATTATTTAGTAATTTCAACATACATATTTACTACTTCTGATTAAATCTTTTATAAAGTTTTTTTTTTAGCAGAATTGATTGAAGAACTGGTAAGAGCTACAGCTATAAATCTGGCAGGGTATTGTATCTAAAAATATGCTCGAATATCTAATAAAAATATTTACTAATGACTAGCTATGTCTTGGAAGTAAGATCCAACAATTTATTGCAAAAATATCAATTTATCTTTAATTCTCAGAAATTGTTTGTAGTAAATAGGAGCGCTCTCCATTAATGCTCTGCTCATTACTATAGTATAGAAATAGCTATTAAACTTGTCCGTGTATAATAATATGCCAACTCCAGATATAAATTTAAATATCACAAAGGAACTGTACAACTCTGTGGACCCTGAGTTTGGGCTGTGGAGAAGTTATTGCATTGATTGGCATTTATTGGATATTAAATAGACACAATGAAAGCTAGAAATGTATGGTTATGCAGAAAGAATTAAAATAACTGATTGAATGAATGAATTTACTCTCGGTCAATTACATTGAAGTCTCAGCAATGGATCCTATAATGCACACTTAACAATAATACATACTGGGACAACCCTAGAATTTGATTGGCTAAAGATTTTGTCACCTTTGTTTGGTAGATGTGAATATTTTTCTTAGATATTAGAACTTGTTTCTAGATATAATATTTTCCATCTCTATTAAAAATTTCAATCCTGTAGCTCTTACCAGTTCCTCAATCAATTCTGAACAAACAGACAAACAACATAAGATAATTCCCGATTATTCTATAAGATGTTGTTCAATAAAGAGGATTATCGGTTAATTACAAGTTTATATCGTATTATTCATACATACTAGCCAAGTGACCCGTCGCCTTGCGACGAATTAGTTGGCATAAACAGTTGGGATGCGACCCCAAATTATAGCCTCTTACAATGCTACGGGTTGCAGCTTAGCTGTTAAACTTGACGTTGGCCAAACCCGGGTTTCAAGATGGTCGATGCCAGGGTCTCAATGGGAAATGAATATCACTATGTTCGTAGTAATTTTAATATTAGTAATCAAGGGTAACAACTAACAACCCTTCTGTTGAGACCTAAAATATACCGAAACCACCTCCTTCTGTCATGAGGGAAAATTTCTGGAAAAAGCTGTTTTTAATTATCTCATTCGAAAAATTGCATCAGCCACAAATTTAGTCGTAATTTATTCAAAAATGACGATATCAAGAACGACTAAATTTTTCAAAGTTAAAGTAGGTTGTATATTATCTATCTATGCATGGTCTTTGGAATGGTCTGGCTTATTCATTATTAATTATTAATAAATTAGGATTAAATATTTGAATTTACAAATATGATACACTCTCAACAGTATCAAATGCTATTGAATAATTGACATTCAACTAAAAACCATAACCCACTCATTGTTTCCTCCTTTTTCTACAACGAAACTTTTCTCCACTACTGATTGATTCCTATCACTATAGTATAGAAAACCTACCTATTCCTTTAATATTCTAGAATTTCTAGATACTAAATAATGCAATAAATATTTCAGATACCAAGTTTGCTATGGTAGAATTTAAGATATGGTTTTAAGAAACCTCTGTTTAGAACCATGTGCAGTGATTACTTTCTCTCTGTAGTGTATATTTTAGTAATACAGAAAATAAGTTGCTTAAATATATTAATCGTGACCACTTCACGAGTCATGGAAATTCAATGGGAACAATGAAATTATAATTCATAGAACTATTTTACATTGGAATAAATGGGACATGTGTTCGGTATTCTTTTAAAGCACTCTGTATTTTATAACACCCCAGGTATAAATAACAATGTTCTACTGTATGGAAGAATTCAGAATTACTTGCAACAACAACAACAAAGGAGCATCAGGAAAACATTTTAAATAATAAATACAGGTACTATTTAGTATATTTAATAAAATATAAAATTATAATTATAATATTCTAAATGTAAAATCTAGGGCAAGGAATATCCTTTATAAAAGATATTTTTCACAGTTTACATCTAATATTAGAATGCTGTATATCATACTTATTGCTAATTCCAATTTTAGATTTTCAACAGAATAATGAAAGTTCAAATTGTGTGTGTATTCCTATTGGCTGTACTTGCTGTAACATTTGCGGGAAATGACATTGATCATGATGGAAAGTACATGGTACTGTTGAAGGAAGGGGCTACCGATGAGCAGATAGAAGAGGTCATTCAACTGTTGGAGGGACATGAGGGGCTACAAAGGGAAGAGCTCTTCATAGAGTCAGACAATACTCTGCTACCGATGATCTTTGGAGAAATCAGTAAAGAAACTGCTGATAAGGTTAGTATATTTAATCATTAATATTTATCTTTATAATAAGATGTCAAAATTTGTTGATAATTATAAAAGTACGAGCCCTTCGGTCTCAGTCGCTAAGCAACGAATCGGTGCTACGCGCCTCAAGTTAACGGATACTACACTTTCTACCATCTTTCATAGTTTAACTTCTAGGTTGATTTTGAACTTTCATTAATTTGATTACCTATTTGTGTGAACAACAACAACAACAAATATTCATAATATAAATTTATGAGTGCGAAATTCGTGTTCATCATACTTGTTTATCTATAATATCCATTGAAAATTAACTTCTAGGTTGATTTCGAATTTCTTTAATTTGTTGACCTATTTATGTAAACAACAACAACAAATATTCATTTTAGAAAATTAGAAATGCGAAATTCAAAATCAACATACTTGTTTATCTATTGTATCATTTGAAAGTTAGTTTCTATCTCATATATAAATGCGGTTTCTATTCCCCATCACTTTGACACAATCTGAACAAACAAACACACACACACACACACAAACAACAATCGAGTTTTAATAATATAGATTGAGCAGTCGACTCCGCTTAATATGTCACTTTGGTTCGAGGGTAGTTTGACCCCATTAAGCGGAGAAATCTATTAATCGGTGGCTCTATTAAGCCGACTATACTGTACTTCATTCCTAGATCTCTGAGTTGGGCATTGTAGATGTAGTCGAGAAAGACGAAATCATTCACCTTGAAAAATACATTGGAGACTTGGATGTGATTTCTAGCGAATCTACTGAGACAAATAATTATAACTTGGACATAATCGATGATGTACTTTGCACTGATGGCACATTTCAACCTTTCAATTACGGAAAGGGAGCTGATATCTACATACTTGACACTGGAATCAACTATAATCATATAGACTTTGGGTAAATGCAAAATTACAATTTTGATGCAAAAGATATATGAATTGCATTCATAATTTAATATACTTCATGAAACTATTGAACTACACTCATACACTGTACAGAGTAGATTCTATAAAATGCAAAATTTAGGTATTTGGATGGCTCAAGCGGATCCAGAGCAAAGTTTCCAGGTCGCGATATGGTCGATGAGGGTCTGGGAACTAATTTACAAGGAAGCGATTGTGCTGGACACGGCACACACTGTGCAGGCATTGCTGGTGGTATATACAGTGGAGTAGCTAAAGAATCAACTCTTTACAGTATAAGAGTATTGACTTGTGAAGGATGGGGATACAAAAGTTGGGTTACAAAAGGTATTATCTATGCCAACGAACGACACACTGCTAATAGGAACAGGTGATTATATTAGGAATTACTTATTTGTCAGCTAGCCGACATATAAGCAAATGTCGCCGACAAATAATGATTTTTCCGAGTTGATTCAGGACCTTTCCTCTAATACTCCATAATACTCACATTTAAAAGTTCATCTTTTTGGTTCGCTCCCAATTCATTGTCGCTTCTTACTAGCTAGGTTATTTTCCCTCCATATTATATTAGTGATTTTCAATCTTCCAGGGACTTTCCCTCTAATTAGTCCAACTTTAGATGAATTCCTTATATGTCGGCTAAATCCTTATTTGTCTGCGAAATTTGCCTATATGTCTGCTAGCTGACATTGTAGGCGGCCGTCATATAAGTAAGCCGTTATATAATTACGTGTCTTTCAGCCCTGACTACGTTGGGAGTATCATAAGCCTGTCTTTGGGAGGCAGTACATCAACTATACAAGATGGAGTTGTCAATGCGGCTGTAGAAAATGGTGTTGTAGTAGTGACTGCTAGTATGAACTGGGCGAAGAATGCATGTGGTTATAGCCCAGGCAGGGCTGGCTCTAATATTAACGTAGGAGCTCACGGTTATGATACAAGCTCTTGCAAGAAACCGATGGAATATTTCTCAAACTACGGACCGTGTGTCGATATCATGGCACCAGGGCTTTATATTAACAGTTCTTCATACTCAAGCAATACAGGTTAATTCTTGTATAATTAAATAATAGTAAGTACAGTGGATGGCCCCATCATGCCGGTTATAACTTATAAGCACATCGTCGAGAACTGTGCTTATTGTGTTTATAACCGACATAAATTATAGGGTATATAGCAACCGTTTTCCAACATAGTTTGCTTATATCCGATATGTTCTTATAACCGGTGTGCTTATATCCGACATCTACTGTATTAGTGTTTTGAATAGGTATATTAATTGTTTGAAAAATTGAAACCGACCTCTCAATATGTGACATTTTAATACACAAATATTATCATCTATTTAATTAAGATATTATGTAACGATATTTTGGTTTACTCGAAAGATAGGCCAAAAGTAATTATTTTTTGCTTGTAAAACTGAATAGAAATTAATCTTCTAGCTTTCACTAAAAAGAGTGGCACATCAATGGCTTGTCCTCATGTTGCCGGATTAGCTGCACTCATTAAAAAAGGTGAAAAGAATCTTACTCCCAGTCAAATTAAGGAGAGGATTAAAGCTAATGCAATAGATGATATTGACAGGTCTGCTATGAGCACTGATGTGCAGGCTATTTCCGATGCCAAGAGGATGTACGTCACTCCTAACCTAATTTCTTAACTTATATTGCCTGCTAACTTACCTTGCTTCGCTCAATAATATCAATCATTACCAGTATTTACCTCCGAACTATTATCCAGTATTTACTTCTGAACTAATTATCCACGTATTTAAGCTTATATCCGATAACATGCTACTTATATCTTCTAATATATTCAATGAGTGATAACTTATCTAGTGTATCTTTATGCCATTAACCTGTTATGATTCAGATTGCTATTATATTATATTGTGCTCGTTAAATATAGGCTGACAATTATTATTATTACAATCGAATTTGTTATTAACTTAATAACTCAGAATACCGTATTTATTCGAATAGTAGCCTAGGCGATTATTGTTTTTTACTCCATTTTTGGACCAATAATTTTGAGCAATTTTCTAGAATATCACATTTTATTACAATCTATTTATGATAATCGGTTGATAATCGTATTGTGAGTTATATTAGATATAAATGTTTACTCCGGGTAGCAGTAATAAATCTTTATTTGCTACTTTAGGGGGGCGATTATTGGAGGTAGGCGATTATTCGAATAGAGGCATAATAGTATACTTCGAACTATTCGAATAAATACGGTATACTCAATTCATATTGTCCTGGATACTTTAGGCAGAGACGAAAATGGGATATATTAGTATACTAATTATTGTACAGTAGTGTCCTAATCCGGTACCTATAATATTATATCACTATTGAATGTTTGTTGGGACCAAAAATTTGGCGCGACCAGTGCCACAATTGCCACAATTTCCGCATCCTACGCTTCTTATGGCAACATTGAAATTATTACAAAGGTCTCGCATAATACAGTAAATATTCGTTACCCAAATAATACGATTATAAATTTGATCGATATTTTGAATCGCTGATGATTTATGCCATCACCAACAGGTTTGTAGAGGTCAAAATTCATAATTTCTTACCCCAAATACCAACCAGGATTTCATCCAGACAAGATATTTTGTGAGCCTAGTTTTAGTTTGAGCTCGTTCATGCGCTGCTTGAAATACATCTTTGCACAGCTGTAATTTCAAGGTTTTTTCTTGTGAAGAACGCATCATCAACAATGTTAAATTTAAAAGAGCATCCTTATATGTAGACGGTCTATTTCCAAGACGGTCTATAAAAGCCCATACAAATAAGCCAAAAATTTGTAGACCTTCTATAAAATCTGCAGACCACTTGCCCTGCTTTTTGTGGGTAATACTAATGTATATGTAAGAAAACCTGGTCTAGAAATAGACGGTCTACATATAAGATATCTCAATTTAAAATAGTAAATAGGATGCAATATTTGAATTCAAAATGAAATATATATATCCCTTCAACAGTTTCCAATGTACGTACTTAAATAATCAACTCAAAAATACTAGATATATCAAAACCAGGATTTTGTTCAGAGATGTGGTTAATTTGAAAGAAACCTTTTTTTGGCGCGCAAAAATCGATAAATACTCCAAGAGACTTAATACAAATTGCGTGTTTTTGGCGCGTATCAGCGAGATCAAACTAAATCTAGGAGTGCAGAAATTTTGCCCGGATGAATGACTAACCAAAGATGGCTCCCTGGATAAATCGTTAATTGCAACACGGCTTAACTCATTTAATGCAAACATAATAGTATATTTAATCAGGCTTTCACTATGGCAAAGTTTTTGTTTGAGCACGCGCCTAAATACACATTTTTGTATTACGTCAATGGAATTATATCTCGATTTTTTCGCTCCTAGAAAAGGGTACTTCGTGATTTACACTTCTGTAGGCACGAAGCACAGGCCTGAATGAAACCCTCTCTTCAACTTTGTTAAAGGTATCTATAGAATGCAATTGTTTGTATTGAATCAATTTGAACTTAAGATGTAGTATGAGATAAAAATTATAAAAATTATCATGAGGGACATCATGTGCATTCACACTTAATATTGAGAAACCTAGAACTGTAAATTTAATATCATGTGAATGTATTATCTGCTCTATAGATTCATTTAATATAATTTATGCAGTTAATATCATTATCGGTAAAGAATCGTGACAACTACACGAGTTATAAAGAATATGATAATCGAAAATAACTTAATATAAAATATTTCTGATTTCTGGAGCACAAAATATCAATGGAATCTTAGATAATTTGATTTTAAATAATATTCTACGAGCAGATCACTGTAAAAACAACTAATAAAGTTGATGTCTAAATTATACTACAAGCATTGAAATCTTAATTTAACCCAAATATATTTAGTAAACATATAATGTTATTTATCAAATCTATTTAGGGTCAAATTAAAGATATTCTAGACTCCTGGGATGAAAATTGTCGATTGATTGAAATTTGGAACATTATTGAATTAATCCCACTTTTCTTCACAGATATTTGTATGCAATTTTGACATTGTCGATGATAAAGTGTACTAATCAAATGAAATGAAACCAATGTACTGTATGTTCTCGTTATTACAAATACCAAGGGGACTGTCGATTTTTTAATATTTATTCTGGGAATTTGTATTAATGAAAGTGATTTGCAATCATTTGTATAGGTTATGGACCTTTTGTACTCTTTATTTACCAATATTTGGCCAGTGTTCCTATCAAGTATGTAGCTAGAAAGTGATAGTAGGTGGGGCTATGAGAAAGGCCTGAGTGTCATATACAGTCAGGTCTGCTTTTTAAGAACAAGATTTCGTCTGCTTAATATGAACATTTTTATAATGAACAAACCCTACGGGCCAAATTTAACAACTTACATAATATTGTATTAAGTTGACTTCGCTTATTTCTCTATTATGAACACAATTTTTGGTCACTTGAATGTTCATAATAAATGAACCTGAATGTATTATGAAAACCCTGTGTATTTAAAAGGAGTTTAATTGGGCATTAATAATTCTGAGGGCCCCAAATTATGAAAAAGGGCTCACCCCCCTAGTCCCCCCTGGATATGGGCCTGGTTCCTATTAATGAGATTCTTCAGTACTTTACACTCAAATTTAATCTGGTAAATACTATAGAAGCTATATGTTTCCATTGATTATATTGGATTCTGAATAATATTTTTGATAAAACTGGATATTATCGAGTTTTGCATCATGCATCTTAATTGAGAAACCGATAGTTAGCTGCATGTGATTTTATTATATTATTTCTAAATACATTTCACATTTGTGCAATACTAATGATAAGAATATTGTGGCAACAGCACGAGTCATTAAGAATGCAATAGAGACTGTATTAAATTATATTATCAAATAATTACGATTCTGGGATCGAAAATAATCAATTGAATAGGGTTTTAAAATGAAATTCTTGAAATCTTCTCGATACATTCTATTTCTGATACCCCAAGTATAAATACACCGATCTCTTAATGGCAACAATCAACAACACTCACAACAACAACAACATCTTCAAAAGAGGGACATAAATAGTTTTTTTCTGTAAATGATCCTAATAAATGACATAGTTATTAAAAATAATTTGACTATAACATACTATATCATGTTGTTTAAAATTCCTCATTTATTAATCCAATTTGACATTTATTAATATTCATTACGAATTGCATGTTTGTGATTTATTAATTAAGCGTTCATATGGAGGTGTAAAGTTTAATGTTAATTTAAGACACAACTATTTAAATAATAAAAGAGTTTCATTAGGCCAGGTAAAATTAATTAATTGTATATACACCGCATTTTTTCAGAAAATACGGACGGTAGACGGGATTTAATTTAATTTAAAGTAGGGCCCTAAAATACAAGACTAATTAAAAATTGATACAGTAGGAGTACTTTACACAAGTTTATAGCTAATATTAATATAATATATCCGGTAAAAATTGGGATGGACGAGGATGATAAACAAGTTATTTATTTTATATGGCCTTATAGGATATTATTGAAATTTAATTTTTAGAAGTGTAACAAGAAAAAAATGAAAGTTCAAATTGTGTGTGCATTCCTATTGGCGACTTTGGCTGTAACATTTTCCGGAAAGATTATCATTGAGAGGGAAAAGTACATAGTACTGTTGAAAGAAGGGGCTACCGATGAGCAGATAGAAGCGGTCATTCAAATTGTGGAGGGACATGAGGGGCTACAAAGGGAAGAGCTCTTCATAGAGTCAGATAATACTCTGCTACCGATGATCTTTGGAGAAATCAGTGAAGAAACTGCTGATAAGGTATGATTTGTTATTAATAAATGTCTAGTATTTCAAATTTCAAATTTTTTACTTTTTAATATTTTTATGCAAATTGCGTATAAATCCAGTTATTCAAAATCATTCAAAAAAAACCTTAATACCAACTGCAGTAAAGCTCGTTAATATGAACACCAGGGGGCAGTCAAAATGTGTTCTTCTTATCCGGAATTCGTATTAACCAGTATAATTTTCATTTAAAAAGCTTTGAAATAGTGTTCGTACTTCACATTAACAAAATTGTACAGCATTAGTTTATAGACTCCGCCAATATCCTTCAATATAAATACCCGACTCTGCAAAGGTTAATTTGGATGTCAAAATTACCTTTCCAGTGCCTAAAGATTACATTAGAAAGCGTGTTAGCCTATATAGTAGAACTTGGTTAGTACGTACCTGGTTTAGTACGGAGTAACTTTGTGTAAACGAAGTTTGTCAGTGTAAATGTACTATCTCTATGTAGTGTCAACTCAGTTAGTACACACTCGCGTATACTATTTTTTCTCCCGAGGGTACGTACTAACCGAGTTCTACTGTATAGTAATTCCTTTATTATTTGCTTTGCATTATGAATTATTATAAATAATTAATTTCATATTTCAATCTCAGATTTCAGAATTGGACATAGTGGAAGTAGTTGAAGAAGACGAAATGATGTACCTTGATAGAAACATTGGAGATTCAAATGAGATATCCAATGATGATCTCGAGGAGTATGAATACTCCACAGATACAGATCGATACAATTTGGACATCATCGATGATGTAAACTGTATTGATGGCACATTCAAGCCATTCAATAACGGATCGGGAGTTGATATATATATACTCGATACTGGAATCAACTATGATCATATAGACTTCAAGTAAATATAAGAAAATTATTTAAATTGTTTAGTTATTTTCAAAATTTATAGTAAACTACTTAGTATTACTCTCCAAATTAGCCATTAAATATGTGTTGCTTATATGCATAGCAATTTCAAATTCAATTATCGGATATTTCATATTTGTATAGGAAATTAAATGTGTACCTACAACTAGTGATTTGTTCTATTGAGTTTAGTGTAATATAGAGACATGTGTAAATAATAATACTAACAATAATAATCCTAATTAAAATATTCCAAAAAGTATAATCCAAAAGGAGCGTCTCGCGCTCCTGGATAATGCCTTGAAGTCTTTGTATCCCTACAACTATTGAGTTGTTGAACCCATGGTCTCCAAGATTGGTGAGGCTAATGGGTAAGGGGGCAGTTGCCCGAGAACAAAGTTAGAGAGTATTCCCTAGAGTATATTAACTGATGCAACCCGTAATATTTATTCTAGATGAATGGATGGAAGGAAAGGAAGCGAGCAACTTTTTCAGGCTACGATGTTTTTGATGGCAGATATGGTTCCAAGCAAAAAGGAAAAGATTGCCACGGACACGGCACTCACTGCGCTGGTATTGCAGGTGGTTTGTCTAGCGGAGTAGCTAAGGATGCTAATCTAATCAGCATAAGAATGATGACTTGCAAAGGAGCTGGATTTACGAGTTGGACTTTGAGTGGACTGAAGCAGTTAAATAAACTCCACAAGGAGAAAAGTAAAAGGTAATATGTTATACAGTGTAACTTGTGCAATCAGATACCGTTGGGATAGGCAAAATGTCGCATTTCCAAATTGTCGGATTATGCAGGCTCTAGTGCAGTAATTCCAAACCTGGGATCTACGGACGGCTGTAGGGGATCCACAAGATGAATTACGGTAAATGGGAGGGATCCACAGAATGTCTAATAATTACTATAGGAGGTCCACGGTTGAAAAGGTTTGGATATCGCTGCATTAATACATTGTCCGTTGCTCATTTGGGATTAGGAAAAAATGTCGGTTCAGCTGGATTCCGGATTATTTAGGGTCGGATTTTGCCGTTTCTACTGTATACAAAATTACCAATATATTAACAAAGGCACTATTATTGTCAGTATGAAATGCATTAATGAGTGCAAACTGAGATTGTGAAGTTGAGCAGAAATTATATTGAGAATAAAATTTACTTTCCCCTGAAAATTTGGCATCTCCCTCCCTCCCCCTAAGTCTCTCTTTTTTCCATTTTTGTAAAACAAAATGGTGGTTTGTCATACATAGGTTAATTAAACGGCCCAATGTGCAGAATAACAATTAAGTCAGGTCGTTATATTATGAATAATATGCGAACTCAACTTAATGCAACCACTCTATGAGTTGTTAAATTAGGACCATTGGACTTGTTCATATTATAAAGTTTTCATAATAAGCAGACGAAAAATTGTTCAGAATAAGCAGGCCTGACTGTATCTTAATACAGCAAAACTTGATTATGACAACAACCTCGGATTGAAAACTAAGTACGCATTATCCGAGTATACGTTCTAACCGAGTTTTCCATACAAGGTAGGTATACATTTTATAATCTTGTTGTATAAAAGTATGTTTTATAAGCATAATAAAAGTAGTACATACTAATCAACCGTACATTGTAAATTAAATTCTCCTTTTTAGTGATGACTTTGTTGGAAGTATAGCAAGCATGTCTATTGGAGGTCCTAAATCTGAAATTATTAATCAAGCCATCAATACAGCAGTGGAGGCTGGGATTGTAGTAGTGACAGCCAGTGGTAATGAAAGGACGGACGCATGCGTTAGGAGCCCAGGGAGTGCTGGTCTTAATATCAACGTCGGAGCTCACGGTTACAGGAAGAAAAACTGCAAAAAACCAAAGCCAAGCTTCTCAAACTACGGACTGTGCGTTGATATCATGGCGCCGGGGCTAAATATTAAAAGTGCAGTCTCCAAGACTAACACAGGTTTGTTTTTAAAATAAACAATTTGTTAATATATGGAATTCAGTATACTCTTGTAAATACATAAATCAGAATCGTCTTATTATCTGGAAATTCGTATTAACCGGAGTGGCTTATATGCATTCGTATAGGCTAGGCAAATAAAGTGTATACTCCTTAACCGATTTTCCGCTTTATCCGTGTTCATATTAACGAGAGTATATTATATTTTGGAAAGACCTTTTCTAATGTTATTTTCGGACAGTGTCATTATTTATTAACATCACACATTGATCTTTCCCAATCCGGAAAATTGAATCTGCATTTATGTTATCTTGGATAAATATTTATGGGTATATTTACGGGTAGCCACTACATTCCACTCATTTCTAGGTTTCACTAAAAAGGATGGAACTTCTATGGCTTGTCCCAGGCTTTCATCCAGGAAAAATTTTCGACGCGCCTAGATTAAGTTTGAGCTCGCTCACACGCGCCTAAAATACTCAATTTGTATTACGTCTATGGGAGCATCTATCAATTTTCGCGCGCCTAGAAAAATTTTCTACCAAAATTACGCGCCTGGAGGCGCGTCGCGTACGCCTAGAAGAAACCCTGGCTTGTCCTCATGTTGCCGGATTAGCTGCACTCATGAAAAGTGGTGAAAAGAAGCTTACTCCTAGTGAGATTAAGGAGAGGATTAAAGCTAATGGAATAGATGATATTCGCAGATTTAGCATGAGCAATGATGAGAAAAAATTTTCCCATGCCAAGAGGATGTACGTCACTCCTAACCTAATTGCTCAACTTATATTCCCTGTTAACTTACCTTTCTTCGCTCAATGATATCTATCATTATCCAGTATTTACCCCAGAACTATTTTATCCACATATTTAGGCTTATAGTCCGATAACATGCTACTTATCTATTCTATTATACTCAATTGAGTCAATTCGTGTTATCAAGTGTATCTTTAGGCCCTTAACCTGTTATGATTGCTATTATAGTATGCTCATTAAATATTATCCTTGGCTGTCTCTTAAATATAGTCGAACCATTAATTAAATAATTAAATGAGTACTATATTGCACTACAAGCATTTTATAACTGGCATATATTTGTTTGGGACGGTTCAATAGGTGTCACACAACTGTTAATTAATCCCCACCCTGGCCGAATCGTTACGTAACATTTGATTTGCTTCTTTTGAAATCTTGAAAAAGAAAAGTAAACAAATATATTTTACAATTTGGATGGGTTTCATGTATACAGTCAAATTACTGCGATAGAGTGAACGAAGTTTTCAGATGTAATTTTTCATTACTTGTATTATGTATCTCCAGTTAAGACGAACACATTTTGACGGTCCCCTGGTGTTCTTACTAACGAGGTTCTACTGTACGTATATATTTGTTCAGATTTTCCGAGTTGATTGAAGAAAGTGGACAGTTTCCGAATCTGATTTATTGCATGCAGGGGTAAATATTATATGTTATTAACTAATAAGTTATATAATATCCCTCCTGTTGACTGCAACATACATTTACAGAGATTATGGACCCTAGGTGAGAACCACTGCACTAATAATTTGCTGACTACCTACACAATACTAATGATATTTTGAAAACTAATGAATTATTGTGAAAGTCGTTATATATTTCATTAATTGAAAAGCAATAATCATAATTACTACATTAATTAACTAACAATAGACGAGAGATAAATAAATAAATGTATAAATAAATGGGTTTGGAATCAACTAAAGTAAGAGAATTGTAAGGTCGAATTAGTAGCCTATTGATATACAATGGCCCTCTTTGCTTCACCGAGCATCCGTACAATGAGTCGCATGTGATCTCTGTCAATCTCCTCTATTGCATCAGTCTTAATTTTAGACTTAACTTCATCAGGAGTTAAAGTACTGTTATCAGCTAATGTCAGTGCGGATAGTCCAGCCACGTGAGGACAAGACATAGAGGTGCCACTGAGTGCTACAAATCCTGCAGATAGCATGATAAATAAAATAATACACCATAGTTAGGAAGTTAGGAATTACAGTCAAGTTCTGGTATTAAGAACATTCAAAGCGACTAAAACTGTTCATAAAGAGCTAGAGAGCAGTGGTCGACAAATTAGGTGGTTTGGTACCAAAAATCTTTCCTAATTAATCAACCAAATTTTGCCTTTGGTGACTTCACTGATCACCATAAATCGTGGATTATTTGACTTTGATTATTATTTTTCGTTATATTATTTGTTATTAATATTAGTGTTGTGTTACGGCATCAGAAGTTTGTTAAACCGAACGTTGTTTATTCTTTAGCCACCAGAAAAAGTGAGGTGGTGGCTTAATTAGCCACCATCAAAATTTCATTTTCTCGTGCACTGCTAGAGAGAATTCACAATTAGCGAACTCAATTTAATACATGAAAGTAGTTAAACTGGCACAATAGGGATTGTTCATAATAACAAAACACCTTCATACCAAGGAAATCACTTGTATGTAGACCGTCTATTTCTAGATGGGCTATTATAGACCGTCTAGAAATAGACCGTCTACTTATAAGGATGCTCCATATTAAGCAGACGAAATTGTTCACAATAAGCAGACCTGACTGTATGCAATTGAATATTTCTGACCTGCATTGTCCTCGTGGGAGGCACTAACAACATGCAACCCTGGAGCAATGACATCGACACAAGTCCCGTAGTTTGAGAAATATGCCATCGGTTTCTTTTCAGTTATTTCATCATACCCGTGAGCTCCAACATTTATGTTCATACCAGCGCTCCCAGGACTCGAAAAGCAAGCGTCTGCTGCTTCATTTCCACTCCCTGTGACCACAACAACTCCATTCTCAACTGCTATATTGGTTATCATATTTAGTGCTGATGATTGTCCACCTCCAAGAGACATGCTTATTATACTTCCAACGAAACCTGGGCTATAATACAAATTATAATTACATACAGTCAAGTCCGCTTAATATAGTCACCTCGTGACCAGGTCGCTTTGACTCGATTAAGCGGAGAAATCTAATATGATTATATATCAATAGGCTACTAATTCGACCTTACATTTCTCTTACTTTAGTTGATTTCAAACCCATTTATTTATACATTTATTAATTTATCTCTCGTCTATTGTTAGTTAATTAATGTAGTAATTTATGATTATTGCTTTTCAATTATTGAAATATTTAACGACTTTCACAATAATTAATTCGTTTTCAAAAATATCATTAGTATTGTGTAGGTAGTCAGCAAATTGGTAGTGCAGTCACCTAGGGTCCATAAACTCTCTAAATGTATGTACAGTCAATGGGAGGGATATTATTAGTTAATAACATATAATATTTACCCCTGCATGCAAAATAATCAGATTCGGAAACTGTCCAATTTCTTCAATCAACTCGGAAAATCTGAACAAATATATACGTACAGTAGAACTTCGTTAGTAAGAACATCAGGGGACCTTCAAAATGTGTTCGTCTTAACTGGAGATACATAATACAAGTAATGAAAAATTACACTTGAAAACTTCGTTCACTCTATCGCAGTAATTCTACTGTATACATTTAATTATTTAATTAATGGTTCGACTATATTTAAGAGACAGCAAAGGATAATATTTAATAAGCATAATATATTAGCAATCTGAATCATAACAGGTTAAGGGCCTAAAGATACACTAGATAACATGAATTGAGAATAATAGAATAGATAAGTAGCATGTTATCGGACTATAAGCCTAAATACGTAGATAATTAGTTCTGAGGTAAATACTGGATAATGATAGATATTATTGAGCGAAGAAGGATAAGTTAGCAGGCAATATAAGTTAAGCAATTAGTTTAGGAGTGACGTACATCCTCTTGGCATGGGAGATAGCTTTCTTTCCATTGTTCATGCCAGACCTGTCAATATCATCAATTGCATTATTTCTAATCCTCTCCTTAATCTGACCAGGAGTAAGTTTCTTGTCACCACTTGTCATGAGTGCAGCTAATCCGGCAACATGAGGACAAGCCATAGAAGTTCCACTATATTTGGTGAAACCTAGAAATGAGGGGAATGTAGTGGCTACAGGTCACTCGTAATTAAACCCATAAATATTATCTAGGATAACATAAATGAAGATTCAATCCGGATTGGGAAAGGTCAATGTGTGATGTTAATAAATAATGACACTGTCCGAAAATTACATAAGAAAACGTCTTTGCAAATATAATATACTCTCGTTAATATGTACACGGATAAGGCGCAAAATCGGTTAAGGAGTATAAAGTATATTTTCCTAGCCTATACGTATGCATACAAGCGACTCCGGTTAATGCGAATTTCCAAATAATACGACGATTCTGATTTTTGTATTTACAAAAGTCTACTGAATTCCATATAATATACAAATTGTTTATTTAAAAACAAACCTGTGTTAGTCTTGGAGACCGAACTATTAATATTTACCCCCGGAGCCATGATATCAACGCACGGTCCGTAGTTTGAGAAGCGTGGCTTTTTTTTAATGCAATTTGTCTTCCTGTAACCGTGAGCTCCGACGTTGATATTAAGACCAGCACTCCCTGGACTCCTATCGCATGCGTTCAGCGCTTGATTACCACTGGCTGTCACTACTACAATCCCAGCCTCCACTGCTGTATTGATGGCTTGATTAATAATTTCAGATTTAGGACCTCCAATAGACATGCTTGCTATACTTCCAACAAAGTCATCACTAAAAAGGAGAATTTAATTTACAATGTACGGTTGATTAGTACGTACTACTTTTATTATGCTTATAAAACATACTTTTATACAACAAGATTATAAAATGTATACCTACCTTGTATGGAAAACTCGGTTAGAACGTATACTCGGATAATGCGTACTTAGTTTTCAATCCGAGGTTGTTGTCATAATCAAGTTTTGCTGTATTAAGATACAGTCAGGCCTGCTTATTGTGAACAATTTTTCGTCTGCTTCAAATGAAAACTTTATAATATGAACAAGTCCATGGTCCTAATTTAACAATTCCTAGAGGGGTTGCATTAAGTTGAGTTCGCATATTATTCATAATAAAAGGACCTGACTTAATTGTTATTCTGAACATTGGGCGGTTTAATTAACTTATGTATGACAAACCATCATTTTGTTTTACAAAATGGAAAAAGAGCGACTGCCAAATTTTCAGGGAAAAGTAAATTTTAGCCTCAATATAATTTCTGCTCAACTTCACAATCTCAATTTGAACTCATTAATACATTTCATACTGACGATAATAGTTTGTAGTGCCTTTGTTAATATATTGGTATACAGTAGAACTTGCAAAATCCGACCCTAAGTAATCCGGAATTCAGCTGAACCGACGCTTTCTCCTTATCCCAAATGAGCAACGGACAATGTACTAATGCAGCGATATCCAAACTTTTCCAACCGTAGACCTCCTATAGTAACTATTGGACATTCTGAGGACCCCTCCTATTGACCGTAATACATCTTGTGGATCCCCTACAGCCGTCCGTGGATCCCAGGTTTGGAAACACTGTACTAGAGCCTGCATAATCCGACAATATGGCAATGCGACATTTTTCCTATCCCAACGGTGTCAGATTAGACAGGTGATACTGTATAACATATTACCTTTCACTTCTCTTCTTGTGGCACCTATTTAGCTGACTCAGTCCACCCAAAGTCCAACTCCTATATCCACCTCCTTTGCAATTCATTATTCTTATGCTGATTAGATTAGCATCCTTAGCTACTCCGCTATACAAACCACCTGCAATACCAGCGCAGTGGGTACCGTGTCCGTTGCAATCTTTTCCTTTTTGCTTGGTACCAAATCTGCCATCAAATAAATCGTAGCCTGAAAAAGTTGCTCTGGCTCCATCCTTTCCATCCCTCCATCTAGATTAAATATAATGGGTTGCATCAATTAATATACTCTAGGGAATACTCTCTAACCTTGTTACTTGCCCCCTTACCCATTAGCCTCACCAATCTTGGAGACCATGGGTTCAACAACTCAATAGTTTAGGGATACAAATTCAAGGCAGTATAATTTTGGGAACATTTTAATTAGATTTATTATTATTAGTATTATTATTACACATGTCTCTATATTACACTAAACTCAATAGAACAAATCACTAGTTGTAGGTACACATTGAATTTCCTATACAAATATGAAATATCTGATAATTGAATTTAAATTGCTATACATATAAGCAACATATATTTAATGGCTAATTTGGAGAGTATTTCTTTGTAGTTTACTATAAATTTTGAAATAACTAAACAAATTAAATAATTTTCATATATTTACTTGAAGTCTATATGATCATAATTGATGCCAGTATCGAGTATATATATATCAGCTCCCTTTCCATAATTGAAAGGGTCATATGTGCCATCAGTACATTTCACATCATCGATGATGTCCAAATTGTATCGAGTTGTATCTGTGGAGAATTCAGACTCCTCGAGATCATCAATGGATATCTCATTTGAATCTCCAAAGTTTCTATCAAGATATATGAATTCGTCTTTTTCAACTATTTCCACAATATCCAATTCTGAAATCTGAGATTAAAATATGAAATTTATAAACATACTTAATGCAAAGCAATTAACAAATGAATTACTTACGGTAGAACTCGGTTAGTACGTGCCCCTCGGGAGATAAATTTGTACGTTTTATCCGAGTGTGTACTAACCGAGTTGACACTACATAGAGATAATACATTTACATTGACAAACATTGTTTATACATTAGTACGTACTAAGCGCATTAACAAAGTTTTACCGTACGTATAGACCAGCACGCTTTCTAATGTAATCTTCAAACACTGGAAAGGTAATTTTACATCAAAATTAAGTTGATTAACTAGGGCTGAAACGAATATACCAAATATTCGAATATTCGTTCGAAAGAATGAACGAATATTCGTCTGAACGTATATTCGTATGAAGGTATATTGAAACGGATAATCGATGGCTGATTTTGGGCAAAAACATTACTTTTGTATTGATTGGAGAGATCGTAAATATAAATTCCTACCTAAACTAGCTGAGTAATATCTAACTTGTTTCTGAAACACTTTGTAACTAAGATTAAACTATTGTAACATCAACAAACCTATTTTCCACTGTAATTTGAGTGTTTTAAAATTGATTTAATTCTTAGTCATCAAAACGAACGAATATTCGAATATTCGTTCTTTTAGAAAAAGGTTCGTTCGTTAAATTTCGATTATTCATTTCAGCCCTAATATTAACCTTTGTAAAGTCGGGTTGAAGGATGTGGGCTATAAATTAATACAGTAGAATTTCGTTAGCATGAAGATGGTTAGTATTAATTAACGCTATTTCAGTCCCTCAAAGCCTTTTTAATGCAAATTATATTGGTCAATACGAATTCTGGATAAAACGAACGAATTTTACGGGCCCCTGGTATTCGTATCAACTACTGTAGTTGGTAATTTAGTTTTAGTCATTCTCGGGTACTGAACAAATGACTTTTTGAACAACAGCAATTTTCATTAAAAAATTAAATTAAAAAAAAATTAAGAATATACTGGACATTTATTAATAATAAATCATACCTTATCAGCAGTTTCTTCACTGATTTCTCCAAAGATCAACGGTAGCAGAGTATTATCTGACTCTATGAAGAGCTCTTCCCTTTGTAGCCCCTCATGTCCCTCCACTATTTGAATGACCTCTTCTATCTGCTCATCAGTAGCCCCTTCCTTCAACAGTACCATGTACTTTTCCCTCTCAATGATAATCTTTCCGGAAAATGTTACAGCCAAAGTAGCCAATAGGAATGCACACACAATTTGAACTTTCATTTTATTTTGTTACAGAGCTAAAATTAAATATCAATAATATCCTATAATTAAATAAATTTTAATATTTAAATAGTTGTTTCTTAAATTAACATTAAAATTCACACAATTCGTACTGATTATTAATAAATGATAAATTGGATTAATAAATGTAGAAGTTTAATCAACAGTGATAAAGTATGTTATAGTCAAATTATTTTTTATAGCTATGTCATTTATTAGAAGCATTTACATTAATATACCTGTTTAATGTCCCTCTTTTGTAGATGTTGTTATTGCTGTGAGTGTTGTTGATTGTTACCATTAAAAAATCGGTGTATTTATACTTGGGGTATCATAAATAGAATGTATCGAAAGTATTTCAAGAATTTCATTTCAAAACTCTATTCAATTGATTATTTTCGATCCCAGAATCGTAATTATTTGATAATATAATTTAATACAGTCTCTATTGCATTCTTAATGACTCGTGCTGTTGCCACAATATTCTTATCATTAGTATTGCACAAATGTGAAATGTATATAGAAATAATATAATAAAATCACATGCAGCTAACTATCGGTTTCTCAATTAAGATACATGATGCAAAACTCGATAGTATCCAGTTTTATCAAAAATATTATTTAGAAGCCAATATAATCACTGGAAAAATATAGCTTCTATGTTATTTACCAGATTAAATTTGAGTGTAAAGTACTGTAGAATCTCATTAATAGGAACCAGGCCCATATCCAGGGGGGACTAGGGGGTGAGCCAGTTTTTGAGAATTTGGGGCCCTCAGAATTCTTAATGTCCAATTAAACTCCTTTGAAATACATAGGGTTTTCATGATATATGAAACTCAGCCCTTTCTCATAGCCCCACCCACTATAACTTTCTGGCAACATACCTGAGTAGGAACACTGATAAGACGAAATATCAGGTAAATAATGAGTACAAAAGGTCCATAACCTATACAAATGCATGCAAATCACTCCAGTAATACAATTTCCCGAATAATACGAAAGAATCGAGTCCCCAGGGATTAGTAATAACGAGAACCTAATAGTACATTGCTTCCATTTATTAGTACGTACACTTTCATCGATTATGTCCAAATTGTATGCAAATATCTGTGAAGAAAAAGTTGGATTCATTCACTATTGTTCCATATTCCAATCAGTCAACAATTTTTATACCAGTAATCTATAATAAATACATATCATTAATTTGACCCAAATAGTTTTGGTAATAACATTATATATGTACTAAATATATTTGGGTTTAATTAAAGTTTTCAATGCTTGTAGAATCACTAAGACTTTAGCTTTTTTGGTTGTTGTTACAGTGATCTGCCCAAAGAATATTATTTAAATTCAAATTATCAAAATATTCCATTAATATTTTGGCTCCAGAAATCAAAAATATTATATTAAGTTATTTACGATTATAAAATTATTTATAACTCGTGTAGTTGTCACGATTCTTTACCGATAATGATATTAATTGCGTACATTATATTAAATGAATCTATAGAGCAGATAGTAAATTCGTATGATATTAAATTTACAGTTCTAGGTTTCTTAAAATTTTTATCTCATACTACATCTTAAGTTCAAATTGATTCAATACAAATAATTGCATTCTATAGATACCTCTTACATAGTTGAAGAGAGGGTTTCATTCAGGCCTGTGCGACGCGCCTACAGAATGTACTTTGAAGTACACTTTTCTAGGCGCACAAAAATCGAGATAGAATTCCTTTGACGTACTACAAAATCCAAAATTGCAGCTGTGCCGACGCATGTTCATTTGGAGGCACTATATTTTGGTGGTTGGTTAATTGATACTGCCTCCGGGAGGAAATTGCTGTCTGCAGAGGTGCAATTTTGGATATTTTTCGATATGTCATCTTTACTTCAAGGTGTCAAGACCCATTTGTAGAGGTGTTACGTGGCATAAGGATCAATTGATCAGTTGGAACTTTGTTTCTATCTTGTATCATCTCTTAGATTACTGCTATTTAGCAAATTAGTAAAAATAATTGTTATAATTATTAATAATTTAACACCAATTTCAATGTGAACTTATTTATCTGTGATAAATAGTAAATAAATTAATTTGGCTTTCAAATTTCAATTTCCGCACACTCGTTGTCCCCTAATAAACAAATTGGAAGCATTTATAAAAGTCAAATATAGACTGAATTAACAATCCGGTTTTGCTTTTAACTTTTGGAAACACTTATCCATTATAATTTATAAGCAGTAAATAAATTGGGATGCAAGATTTGAATTCAATATTGAGATACACTCTCAACATTATCGAATGCTATTGATATTGAAATAAAAACCAATAATCCACTCTTTCCTTCTTTATTTTAACTGTGCCGACTACTACGTAGTGGGCCAGTATTGAAATTTGAAATCAATGCCTTTATTTTTTATTTTTCTCCGTAAACGGTGCCCTGGACAGAGCTTTATAGTTGATAGGCTGAAAATTGGCTTATAGGTGTAGTGACAGTTTTTAAAACCTATATAAATTTACTGGTCCAAAATTCAAAAAATGTTATACCACTTTGTTATTTGTTTGTTTGGAATTGATTGAGAAAGTGGTAAGAGCTACGGACCTGAAAATTTGGTAGAAAAATAGGAAATACTGTATCTAGAAATAAAATATAATGTATACGAAAATTAGTCACATCTGACCTCACAAAAGTGACAAAACCTTTAGTCAATCAAATTCGAGGGTTGTCCCAGCATGGATTAACAGCTAGCATTCAATTAATATAATTGATTTTAGTGTCTCTATCAATTGTTATGTATGCTTTATAGAATGCCCTAACTGAGACTTTAATTTAATTAATCGTGAGTAAATAAATACATCCAATCAGTTATTTGTGTTTCGGCTGTCTAGCTTACATTTCTAACATTCCATTGTTCTATTTGATATCCAATTATTACCAATCAAAGTAATAACTGTTTCCTACCTGGGTCCAAGGATTGCACAGTTCCTTAATGATAGTTAATTCAAACATTATTAATCAACATTATTAAGACACTATTAACACTATTGCACTATTAACCAACCAGCCACCAAAATATAGTGCCCATAGGTCGGCACAGCTGTAATTTTAGATTTTCTTTAAATATAAAATTGTCTGTAAATGTCAAATTCCGAGGTTAATGATATTCTTTTGCACAACGAAACTTTCCTCCATCACTGATTGATCCTATCCCTATAGTATAGAAAGAAAGCTATTTCTATGGTACTCGAGAATTTTAGAAACTAGATAATTCGATAGTATTTCAGATACCAAGTTAGGTATGGTAGAAGTCAGCACAGGGCCGGATTACCGCATAGGCCAAATAGACCATGGCCTAGGGCCCCGCGCTTTGGGGGGCCCCGCGCCTTTCGGGACTCTGAGTTTTTTGAAAATTATTAAAAATGAGGCTTCATGCATTGGGCTGATGGACTCATTGTGTCAAGCAAGGATGCTAATATTTATATTGGGTGCGTTACTATCGGATATATTCTTACAAATTTTATTATATAAATTGTTATTTGTTCTTGCAAATTTATACTATTTAATTAAAGGGAAACCAAATTCAATATACGTTTTTACAACATTTATATGTTTGTATAATTGTATTTCATTAAAGTATTCATACATTCTTTATTTATTCATCGTTCAAACCAGCTAAGTTGTTCTCATTCCCTGGAAACATTTCTAGAGTCTCGAATTAATAAAAATTTTAGCTCGCTCGCTACGCTCGCTCGATTTTCATCACAACATAAATATTATTACCGAATATCTCGAATTGTAGCATCGACGCACCAGCAAAATAGCAAAACAAATTTATTTACACCATTTGTGATAATTATTTCAAAAAGAATAACATTATTTGTAATACATTACTTGTCTATTAACGGGAATATAAGCAAATATAATTTCAAAAAATCCCTGGATAGTTTGTAATTATGACAAGTTCATCCTAGCTCCATTGTTTTCAGATAAATTCTGACTGATGGAAAAGCTTCCCCCATAAAAAATTGGCCGCCGCCCTATGCCCTCCAGTTCGATAAAGCTGGCGCCGCGCATGAGTGTAATGATCCATATATCTAAGAAAATAAAAATAATATTTATTTAGCTTAATATGTATTTACTATTTAGTTTTAAGGGGCCCACAAATAATATATGGCCTAGGGCCCCGCACAGTCTTAATCCGGCCCTGAGTCAGCACATTGTTTTGAGAAACCTTTGCTTAGAATCATGTGAAGTGATTACTTTCTCTCTCTCTATTTATTGTATTACAGAAAATAGGTTAATTAAGATATAGAAATCATGACCACTTCACGAGCTATAAACTCAATGGAAACAAAGAATAGTAAATTACAGAACTATGTTGATACTGAGGTAGCAATAGAACATGTGTTCGTTGATTTATCATAAGATCCGAGCTATCTGTTCTCAGGCGCATTTAAACTAATCGATAAATGCAATATGCTCCCAAGTTGTTATGATCCTTAGCCTCGGGATTATGGTCCTTGGGAAACTTGCAGGGGCGGCGGAAGAGGTCAGGCCGGTCAGGCCATGGCCCGACCGCTTTTATCATTGGCCAGGCCAATAGCCTGACCTCTCCTACGTCTCTAGTTTGGCCGGTCAAGCCATGGCCTAACCACTTTTAGTTTATAACTGCTTCCGCTGTCCCTATAAAGGTCATAGGTGGAAGTATGGTGAAACTCTCTATTGAGTATTCACCTCCGGTGTCGGAAAGCCAGCGGTCTCCCGAAAATGTGGCCCTTAGGGTCAGATTTCTCCCTTAGGGTCAGATGTCCTCACGTATGATTCTTCATACTAGGGTCTCAGAACACTTAAATTTCACAATGTACATCACTATAGTTTTATATTATACATAAAAGTGTTCCATATCTTCTCAATATAGATTTCTATCACTTTAGTTTAGTAATATGCTAGTGAAATAGATTTGTAGTAATATGTACATGTTGTAGCGATTCATTAGTTTTAACACGTATATGTGTCAGGATATGGGATAGTTTCCTTAGGAGGACATCTGATCCTGAGGTGTTTAGCTGCACTAGGGTTAGCTAATTTATCGATCATGATTTAGCCTATTTTAATATCTAATACTAAATATCTAACAGTCAGTAAGTTACACAACAAGGAAGAGAGCACATTTCTATTGAACTATAAGTACACAAATAGAATGAGAGAAATAATAGCATAACTTTGAGAGAAATGGCATCAAAACTACTAAACCAACCTGACAGCATAGATGATATACTATATGTAAAGACCTACGTTAGAGGAAAGCAAAAGTACTGTGGGTATAGGAGGGAGTACTTAGTTAGGAATCTGACACAAATGGAAGAAAATTTCGTGGTTTGTAGGATGTGTTCTGGAATAATGCGGAAAGCTACTTTTAGCGAGGGAGAAACAACTTGCTTGTTTTGTAGCGAAACTCCAGACAAGTTGAATGCTGATAAATATGGTACAGAATTCAGTAGCAGAGTTTGAGATAAAATGTCCAATTCTTAGAAACTGCAAATGGAAAGGGAAACTTTCAGAAGCAGAGACACATTTGGATGTTTGTGATAACTTTCTAATCAAATGTGCTGATTGTGAACAGAACATAGTGGAACACACAGACTTCAGCTTAAAAATAATAGAAAAACTTGAAAACGAAAACAAAATTACTGAATGGACAGTGAAACAATTGGAAGGAGTTGGGTGGGAATTCCAATATAAAGATATTTCATATTGGGAAAATTTAAGGGGTCCTACTTTCTATGTTAACAACTACAAACTGAGACTCTATATTATGAGTAGGTCTTTCGACGAACGAATACGCTTCTCCATCAAGAGGATAGAAGGAGAGTTCGACAAACAATTGCAAATAGCTGCCATTCTTCACTACAGAGTTATTTTTGTAGACAAACAGGACTATAGCAAGTCTCATTATGACGCTGGACCAATGAATTATCAGCTTAAGATCGGTGGAAATAGCGAGGAATTCTATTGTATAGATATTGCCACCTATAGCAGATACTTAACAGCTGATAAATGTATATCAGTTAGATTCTATTTTGATATCAACACTCAACCACCTCTTGGAGTAGTGCCTGAAGATAATGCTACTATGCTTGATACAGCTGAAATGTCCGATTTTGATCCATTTTCTTTTATTTATTTCCACTAATATATTTTCTTTTCAATTTCTTTGTAAACCCTATTAGTTAAGTGGTATTTTTACATCATTATATTTATTAAGGATGATCACTACCGTTTTTAGCATATAATTCTAAAATTTCTGTTTCTATTTCTCGTTTATATGGAAAATATTGTTCTGGTATGAGTCTCCTAGAAACTGATTATTCTTAGAATGTATTAATGCAGCTAATCCCTAAGCTAATCCCAACCTTATTAAACAGGACCCCCTATAGCAAATACCAAACACTATGTGGAACTCCCATTGCAGGTAATACAAATTAAAACATCTTGTGGATGGTCGTATGTGGACCACAAGGGGTCTACGGACCGAAACCCCAGGTTGGAAACTACTGTATTAATATAAAAACTTTTGGAAGATTATTTAGTAATTTCAACATACATATTTACTACTTCTGATTAAATCTTTTATAAAGTTTTTTTTTTAGCAGAATTGATTGAAGAACTGGTAAGAGCTACAGCTATAAATCTGGCAGGGTATTGTATCTAAAAATATGCTCGAATATCTAATAAAAATATTTACTAATGACTAGCTATGTCTTGGAAGTAAGATCCAACAATTTATTGCAAAAATATCAATTTATCTTTAATTCTCAGAAATTGTTTGTAGTAAATAGGAGCGCTCTCCATTAATGCTCTGCTCATTACTATAGTATAGAAATAGCTATTAAACTTGTCCGTGTATAATAATATGCCAACTCCAGATATAAATTTAAATATCACAAAGGAACTGTACAACTCTGTGGACCCTGAGTTTGGGCTGTGGAGAAGTTATTGCATTGATTGGCATTTATTGGATATTAAATAGACACAATGAAAGCTAGAAATGTATGGTTATGCAGAAAGAATTAAAATAACTGATTGAATGAATGAATTTACTCTCGGTCAATTACATTGAAGTCTCAGCAATGGATCCTATAATGCACACTTAACAATAATACATACTGGGACAACCCTAGAATTTGATTGGCTAAAGATTTTGTCACCTTTGTTTGGTAGATGTGAATATTTTTCTTAGATATTAGAACTTGTTTCTAGATATAATATTTTCCATCTCTATTAAAAATTTCAATCCTGTAGCTCTTACCAGTTCCTCAATCAATTCTGAACAAACAGACAAACAACATAAGATAATTCCCGATTATTCTATAAGATGTTGTTCAATAAAGAGGATTATCGGTTAATTACAAGTTTATATCGTATTATTCATACATACTAGCCAAGTGACCCGTCGCCTTGCGACGAATTAGTTGGCATAAACAGTTGGGATGCGACCCCAAATTATAGCCTCTTACAATGCTACGGGTTGCAGCTTAGCTGTTAAATACCCCTCGATATACAATATTAGTCGCATAGAGCCATTCCCGAGCTTTCTAACCAAACTGTATGGCACTCTTCCATGCATATCCCTTCCTCCATGCTTCTGCCATCAGCGGTAGTTTTTATGCTTCCAGGTTTATTACGAAAAGGATTGCATCGGGTCACCAACTCGGGATCCGACCACGTTAATGTAAGCCCCTCGAGGGGCAACCATGTATTTTGGAATCTGCATTCGTTTTGCCTTGCAGACTTATTACATTGCAGGATTCAGGGTTGTTATCAATCCGGCCGGCAACGGTGTGTGGGTGAACTGTATGACTGGATTACGTTGCATGATGTAGTAAATGATTAAGTAAATTTAACAAATTGATTTATTTTAGGCACCGAAATTGGTAGTACACAATAGGATTAATATCCCAGTTAGCAGTAAGCCAGTAACCAATAGGATTAGACCTTTAACAATAGACTTATTTATGCACATTAGTACGTAAACACAAAATGCCGTGTAATTCTGGAACTAGCACATTTTAGTGGAACCCAGTATATTTCTGCATGTGTATCTAGAATTCTCACTGCCTAACTTAGTCGGATGGTTCTTGTGATGTTTGGTATACCCTATCGAGGGCTATCAGCTATGATCTCATATATTTATACTTTTCCTGGAATTACTACACTCGACTGACAGAGGGTTAGTAATAACAGGAAAAACCTATTTCGACAGGAAAAAATAACAATACGTCCGGTCAAAGAGATCGAACTAACTTGACGTTGGCCAAACCCGGGTTTCAAGATGGTCGATGCCAGGGTCTCAAGAAGAAAGGATTATCATCAAGTTCGTCATAATTTTAATATTTGTAATCAAGGGTAACAACCCTTCTGTTGAGACCTAAAATAGACCGAAACCACTTCCTTCTGTTATGAGGGAAAATTTCTGGAAAAAGCTGTTTTTAATTATCTCTTTCGAAAAATTGCATCAGCTACAAATTTCGTCGTAATTTATTCAAAAATGACGATATCAAGAACGACTAAAATTTTCAAAGTTAATGTCGGTTGTATATTATCTATGCATGGTCTTTGGAATGGTCTGGCTTGTTCATTATTCATTATTCATTATTAATAAATTAGGATTAAATATTTGAATTTTCGAATATGGTGCTCTAGTATCTAATGCTATTGAATAGTTGATATTCAACTAAAAACCAATAACCCACTATTTATTTCCTCCTTTTTCTACAACGAAACTTTTCTACCATTACTGATTGATTCCTATCACTATAGTATAGAAATACCTACCTATTCCTTTAATATTCTAGAATTTCTAGAAAATAATTAATGCAATAATATTTCAGATACCAAGTTCGGTATGGTAGAAAAAAAAGTAAAGATATTGTTTTAAGAAACCTCTGTTTAGAACCATGTGAAGTGATTACTTTCTCTTTGTAGTGTATATTTTAGTATTTCTGTATAGAAAATAAGTTTCCAAACAATACTTTAATCGTGACCACTTCACGAGTCATAGAAATTCAATGGGAACAATGAAATAATAATTCATAGAACTATTTTACATTGGAATATTAATGGGACATGTGTTCGGTATTCTTTTAAAGCACTCTGTATTTTATAACACCCCAGGTATAAATAACAATGTTCTGCTGTATGGAAGAATTCAGAATTACTTGCAACAACAACAACAACAACAACAATAAAGGAGCATCAAGAAAACATTTTAAATAATAAATACAGGTACTATTTAGTATTTTAATAAAATATCAAAATATAATAATAATATTATAAATATAAAATCAAGGGCAAGGAATATCCTTTATAAAAAGATCTTTTTCACAGTTTACATCTAATATTAGAATCTTGTATATCATATCTTATTGCCAATTGCAATTTTAGATTTACAACAGTAAAATGAAAGTTCAAATAGTGTGTGTATTCCTATTGGCTATATTTGCTGTAACATTTGCAGGAAATGACATTGATCATAAGGAAAAGTACATGGTACTGTTGAAAGAAGGGGCTACCGATGAGCAGATAGAAGAGGTCATACAACTGTTGGAGGGACACGAGGGGTTGCAAAGGGAAGATCTCTTCATAGAGTCATACAACACTCTGCTACCATTGATCTTTGGAGAAATCAGTAAAGAAACTGCTATTAAGGTTAGTTAATTTAATCATAAAATTTTGATGATATTTATAAAAGTACGAGCCAGTCTCAGTCGCTTTGCGACGAATAGGTGCTATCCACTTCAAGTTAATGGACACTACCCTTTCTACCATCTTACATAGTTTTACTTGTTTACCAATAATTCCCGTTGGAGGCTAACTTCTAGGTTGATTTTGAATTTTCATTAATTTGTTGACCTATTTGTGTGAACAACAACAACAATTATTCATAATATAAATTTATGAGTGCGAAATTCGTCTTCAGCATACTTTTACCTATAATACCAGTTGAAAGCTAATTCTAGATTAATTTTTAAATTTCATTAATTTGTTGATCTATTTTGTAAACAACTACAACAACAACAAATATTCATATTATAAATTTATGAGTGTGAAATTCGTGTTCATCATACTTGTTTATCTATAATATCCATTGAAAATTAACTTCTAGGTTGATTTCGAATTTCTTTAATTTATTGACCTATTTATGTAAACAACAACAACAAATATTCATTTTTAGAAATTTAGAAATTCGAAATTCAAAATCAACATACTTGTTTATCTATTGTATCATTTGGAAGTTAGTTTCTATCTCATATATAAATGCGGTTTCTATTCTCCCATCACTTTGACACAATCTGGACAAACAAACAAACAAACACACACAAACACACACACACACACACACACACGCAGATCAATGTCCTCATATCCGGTTTTTGTCCTCATATCGTCGAAAATGTCCTCATATCGTCGAAAATGTCCTCATATCCGGGTTTTTGTCCTCACATCTATAGATACGAGGACAAGTTTTTGCGATATGAGGACATCCTCCTGCACACACACAAACTAACAACAATCGAGTGTTAATAATATAGATAATGCAGTCGACTCTGCTTAATTGTTCACTTTGGTCCGAGGGTAGTTTAACCACATTAAGCGGATAATCCATTAATCGGTGGCTCTATTAAGCCGACTATACTGTATTTCAATCTTAGATCTCTGAGTTGGGCATTGTACGTAGATGTTGTCGAGAAAGATGAAATTATTCACCTTGAAAGAAACTTTGGAGATTTAGATGTGATTTCCAGCATATCAACTGAGACAACTGATTATAACTTGGACATCCTCGATGATGTAAACTGCACTGATGGCACATATCAACCTTTCAATTATGGAAAGGGAGCTGATATCTACGTACTTGATACTGGAATCAAATATAATCATACAGACTTTGGGTAAAATGCAAAGTACATTTCTAATAATTTTGATGCTAAAGATGCATGAATTCCATTCACAATTACAACTACAAACTAACGTGCTTCGCTCGCATCGCGGCATAAACAAACACACACCAATCGCTAAGCTGTTGGTGTGTGTTTTGATACTTCTAACATTAATATGAATTGTTTTAAAAATATTTAAGAAAGCTATCGTAATTATGACTTTCCGAAGTATCCCTTGATATTGCAATATTCCGCTATAATTTAGTGAAATTGACCATTAAACTACACTCATCACTCTATACAGAGTATATTCTATATAATGCTAAATTTAGGTATTTGAATGGCTCGAGCGGTTCCAGAGCAAAGTTTTCAGGACGCGATATGGTCGATGAGGGTCTGGGAACTAATTTACAAGGAGCAGATTGTGATGGCCACGGCACACACTGTGCAGGCATTGCTGGTGGTAGATACAGTGGAGTAGCCAAAGAAGCCAATCTATACAGCATAAGAGTATTGACTTGTACAGGATGGGGATACAAAAGTTGGTCTATAAAAGGCATTATCTATGTCACAGAACGGCACACTGCTAATATGAACAGGTGATTTATTAACATTCAGTCAACTAAGTGAGTGATTAATATGTTGGTTTCTAATATAGTACAAATAATTGTTTTTCGATCTGGTATTAAATTCTTGTAGAAATACAGTACACTAGCTTTTGGAACTCTGTCGCTTTGCTTCGGAAATCTCAATAAATACGTATTGGATTTTTTTTATTTCAAATTTTTATAACAGATTTAATTGTTATTGCCAGAGAACCATTGTCAGTTCATCTTCACTATAGAGTTGCCCCTACGTTCATTTCGATATGAATTCAATTATCTTTCTATTTTGCAAACAACAACTTTAAATAGTATTTACATATACTATACCCACTTTCGATATCACCATACATACTATTTGCTTATTACACCCGTTGATAATTAGTATCTGGGTTTACTTTGAATTTCAATCAATTTCTACATAAAAAATCATCTATAAATATTCAGTTTATAATTTGTTTAAAAATAGACCTCAATTATCCGAACTCACTTGGCTGGTGCCAATATAAATTAGATCCTAAATTTGGTGTATGTTTATTTTAAGCTTTCCTCTGGTTTCTATTATATCAAAGAAAGTATATGATATAATTATTTGTCTTTCAGCTCTGACTACGTTGGAAGTGTAATAAGCTTGTCCTTGGGAGGCAGTATATCAACTATACAAGATAACGCTGTCGATACAGCTGTACATAATGGCGTTGTAGTAGTTACATCTAGTGGAAACTGGGCGAAGGATGCATGTGGTTATAGCCCAGGCAGGGCTGGTTATAATATTAACGTAGGAGCTCACTGTTATGATACAAGCTCTTGTAAGAAACCGATGGCATCTTTCTCAGATTTTGGAACATGTGTTGATATCATGGCACCAGGGGTTTCTATTAACAGTTCATACATGAACAATTCAGGTTAGTCTCATGTAATTCTTGTACAGTCGAAATCGGTTTTTTTTGCCACGGGTTTTTTGCTTATTGGGTTTTTTTGCCTCCTTTTGTCGTGCAAAAATGTGATATCTTAATGTGTTTTCCATCTGGTTTTTTTGCGTATTGGTTTTTTGCCTCCTTTTGTCGTGCATTTTGGGGGGCAAAAAAACCCGATTTCGACTGTATTATTAAATATTGTATTATTAAATATTGTAAGTAATAGTGTTTTGGATAGGTATACAAATTGTTTGAAAATCGAATACCGAACTTTCAATATGCGACATTTTAATATACAAATAATATCATCTAATTAATTAACATATCGTGTATCGATAATTTGGTTTTACTTGAAAAATAAGTCAAAAATAATTATTTTTGCTTGTAAAACTGAATAGAAATTATTCTTATAGGTTTCGTTAAATGAGTGGCACATCAATGGCTTGTCGGATTAGCTGCAATTGTGAAAACTGGTGACAAGACTATTACTGCTCTTGATGTCAAGGAGAGGATTAAAGCTAATGCAATAGATGATATTGACAGGTCAGCCATGAGCAATGAAGTGCAGGCTATTTCCCATGCCAAGAGGATGTACGTCACTCCTAACCTAAGTGCTTAACTTATATTGCCTGCTAACTTACCTTTCTTCGCTCAATAATATCTATCATCACCCAGTATTTACCTCAGAACTAGTATCCAGTATTTTCCTCTGAACTAATTATCCACGTATTTAGGCTTATATCCGATAACATGCTACTTATCTATTCTAATATATTCAATTCGTGTTATCTAGTGTATCTTTAGGCCATTGACCTGTTATGATTCAGATTGCTATTATATTATGCTCATTAAATATAGGCTGACAATTATTATTGTTACAATAGAATTTGTTAATAACTTAATAACTCAGAATATACTCAATTCATACTGTCCTGGATACTTTAGGCAGAGACGAAAATGGGATATATTAGTGTACTAATTATTGTACAGTAGTGTCCTAATCCGGTACTTATAATATGATATCACTATTGAATGTTTGTTGGGACCAAAAATTGGGCGCGACCAGTGCCACAATTGCCACAATTTCCGAATCCTATGCTTCTGATTGCAACACCTGAAATTATTACCAAAGGTCTTGCATAATACAGTAAATATTCATTACCTAAATAATACGATTATAAATTTGATCGATATTTTGAATCGCTGATGATTTATGCCATCATCAACAGGTTTTTAGAGGCCAAAAATCATAATTGTTTACCCCAAATACCAACCAGGATTTCACCCATACAAGATATTTAGTGAGCCTAGATTTAGTTTGAGCTCGTTCATACGGTGCTTGCTATACATCTTTGCACAGCTGTAATTTCAAGGTTTTTTCTTGTCTCGTGTGAAGAACGCATCATCAACAATGTTAAATTTAAAATGAATAGGATGCAATATATTAATTCAAAATAAGATATCCTTTTGACAGTTTCCAATGTACGTACTTAAATAATCAACTCAAAAATACTAGATTTATCAAAACCAGGATTTTATTCAGGGGTGTGCTAAATTTGAAAGAATGCTTTTCAAGGCGCGCAAAAATCGACAAATGCCCAAGAGACTTAATACAAATTGTGTATTTTTGGCATGCAAGAACGAGATCAAACTAAATCTAGGAGTGCAGAAATTTTGCCTCGATGAATGACTGACCAAAGATAGCTCCCTGGATAAATCGTTAATTACAACACGGCTTAACTCTATTATTGCAAACTCAATAGTATATTTAATCAGGCTTTCATCATGGCAAAGTTTTTGTTTGAGCGCGCGCCTAAAATACACATTTTTGTATTACATGAATGGAATTATATCTCGATTTTGCGCGCCTAGAAAAGTGAACTTCGTAATTTACACTTCTGTAGGCGCATAGCACAGGCCTGAATGAAACCCTCTCTTCAACTATGTCAAAGGTATCTATAGAATGCAATTGTTTGTATTGAATCAATTTGAACTTAAGATGTAGTATGAGATAAAATTTAAAAAGATTATCATGTGGGACATCATGTGCATTCACACTTAATATTGAGAAACCTAGAACTGTAAATTCAATATCATGTGAATGTATTATCTGCTCTATAGATTCATTTAATATAATTTATGCAATTAATATCATTATCGGTAAAGAATCGTGACAACTACACGAGTTATATAGAATTTGATAATCGAAAATGACTTAATGTAAATATTTTTGATTTCTGGAGCACAAAATATCAATGGAATATTTTTGAAATTTGGTTTAAAATAATATTCTATGGGAAGATCACTGTAACAACAACTAATAAAGTTAATATCTTAATTATACTACAGGCATTGAAATCTTAATTTAACCCAAATATATTTACTAATTATATGTTAATTACCAAATCAATTTTAGGTGAAATTAAATATATAGTACCTCTTTATAACCATTCTAGATTCCTTGGATGAAAATTGTCGATTGATTGAAATTTGGAACATTATTGAATTAACCCACTTTTTTTCACAGATATTTGTATACAATTTGGATATAGTCGATGATAAAGTGTACTAATCAAGTGAAATGAAACCAATGTACTGTAGGTTCTCGTTATTACAAATACCAAGGGGACTGTCGATTATTTTATATTTATTCGGGAAATTTGTATTACTGGAGTGATTTGCAAGCATTTGTATAGATTATGGACCTTTTGTACTCTTTATTTCACCGATATTTCGCCTTACCAGTGTTCCTATACGGGCTGTAGCCAGAAAGATATAGTGGGTGGGGCTATGAGAAAGGACTAAGTGTCATATGTTATGAAAACTCCATGTATTTCAAAGGAGTTTAATTGGGCAGTAAGAATTCTGAGGCCCCCAAATTTCTCAAAAAGGGCTCATCTCCGCCCCTCCCAAAGTTCCCCCTGGATATGGGCCAGGTTCCTATTAATGGAATTCTACAGTATTTTACACTAAAATTTAATCTGGTAAATACTATAGAAGCTATAAGTTTCTATTGATTATATTGGCTTCTAAATAATATTTTTGATAAAACTGGATACTATCGAGTTTTGCATCATGCATCTTAATTGAGAAACCGATAGTTAGCTGCATGTGATTTTATTATATTATTTCTATATACATTTCACATTTGTGCAATACTAATGATAAGAATATTGTGGCAACAGCACGAGTCATTAAGAATGCAATAGAGACTGTATTAAATTATATTATCAAATAATTACGATTCTGGGATCGAAAATAATCAATTGAATAGAATTTTAAAATGAAATTCTTGAAATATTTTCGATACATTCTATTTCTGATACCCCAAGTATAAATACACCGATTTTTAATGGAAACATTCAACTACACTTACAACAACAACAACATCTACAAAAGTGGGACATAAAACAGGTATTTTTATGTAAATGCTTCTAATAAATGACATAGTTATTAAAAATAATTTGACTATAACATACTTTATCACTGTTGATTAAAATACTACATTTATTAATACAATTTAACATGTATTCATAATCATTACTTAATTGCATGTTTATGAGTTATTAATTAAGCTTTCATATGGAGGTGTAAAGTTTAATTTAAATTTGAGACACAACTATTGAACAAATAAAACAGTTTCATCAGGCCAGTCAAAATTAATTAATTCTTTATAAACCGGATTTTTTCAGAAAATAAGGACGGCGGACGGGATTTATTTTTTATTTCCATTAATATGCCAACAATAATTATTACTATTTTATTAAATTAGAAAATCACATGACAACGGCCAAATGAATTAAAGTAGGGTAAATAAAAATTGATACAGTAGGAGTACTTTACACAAGTTTATAGCTAATATCTGACGATTAAGTTCATAAAATAATAATATAATATATCCGGACGGGGAGTAAAAATTGGGACGGACGGGGATGATAAACAAGTCATTTATTTTATATGGCCTTATAGGATATTATTGATATTTAATTTTTAGAAGTGTAACAAGATAAAAATGAAAGTTCAAATTGTGTGTGCATTCCTATTGGCTACTTGTACCTTGACATTTTCCGGAAAAGTTATCATTGAGATTGAGAGGGAAAAGTACATAGTACTGTTGAAGGAAGGGGCTACAGATGAGCAGATAGAAGAGGTCATTCAAATAGTGGAGGGACATGAGGGGTCACAAAGGGAAGAGCTCTTCATAGAGTCAGACAATACTCTGCTACCATTGATCTTTGGAGACATCAGTGAAGAAACTGCTGATAAGGTATGATTTCATTGATTTGTTATTAATAAATTTCCAGTATATTCATATTTAAAAATTTTTACTTTTTAATATTTTTATGTAATTTAGTATAAATCCAGTTATTGAAAATCATTTATTCAACACCCGAGAATGAGTAAACCTTAGTTACCAACTTCAGTGCAAGCTCGTTAATATGAACACCAGGGGACAGTCAAAATGCTTTCTTCTTATCCGGAATTCGTATTAACCAGTATAATTTTCATTAAAAAAGCTTTGAAATAGTGTTCGTACTTCACATTAACAAAATTGTACAGCATTAGTTTATAGACAAGGCCAATATCCTTCAATATAAATACCCGACTCTGCAAAGGTTAATTTGGATGTCAAAATTACCTTTCCAGTGCCTAAAGATTACATTAGAAAGCGTGTTAGACTATGGAGTAGAACTTGGTTAGTACGTACCTGGTTTAGTACGGAGTAACTTTGTGTAAACGAAGTTTGTCATTGTAAATGTATTACAATCTCTATGTAGTGTCAACTCAGTTAGTACACACTCGGATAATACTATTTTTTTCTTCCGAGGGTACGTACTAACCGAGTTCTACTGTTAGTAATTCCTTTATTATTTGCTTTGCATTTTGTATTTTTATAAATTTCATATTTCGATCTCAGATTTCAGAATTGGACATTGTGGAAGTAGTTGAAGAAGACGAAATCATATACCTTGATAGAAACATTGGAGATTCAAATGAGATATCCAATGATGATCTCGAGGAGTCTGAATACTCCACAGATACAGATCGATACAATTTGGACATCATTGATGATGTTAATTGCATTGATGGCACATATGACCCTTTCAATTATGGATCGGGAGTTGATATATATATACTCGATACTGGCATCAATTTTGATCATATAGACTTCAAGTAAATATAAGAAAATTATTTTAATTTGTTTAGTTATTTTCAAAATTTATAGTAAACTACTAAGAATTACTCTCCAAATTAGCCATTAAATATATTTTGCTTGTATGTATAGCAATTTCAAATTCAATTATCGGAAATTTCATATTTGTATAGGAAATTAAAGGAGTACCTACAACTAGTGATTTGTTCTATTGAGTTTAGTGTAATATAGAGACACTAGCCGGGTGCCCGCGCTTCGCCGCGGTATTCTATCTAATTCACGGGATGTCTTATAATGAGTTTAAGATTTGAAATATGACGGATATCTAATATGACGGATGTGAAATGTGAAATATGACGGATGTGTAATATGACGGATATGACAGAAGTTAAAAATATTGTAAACGGTTGTGTTAATAATACGGGCACCATAGGTATGAGACTATTGACAACTCAATGCAAGCTGAAATTTTATTGGTTAAATCATGTCAGCGATAGCAAGGGACATTCAAATGTTGTTTTCTTTCATACACAATTGACCCATTGAATTATAGACCAATAAAACTCGAGTCAGAATAATGTGAAAAGTCTGCAATCTGATAGGTCAAGGTCGGTCGGACTCTCGCAAAGTGTGAAAAATAAGCATATGGTAAATTGCAAATTATGCATTATATTGACTTTAAAATATCATATTTGGATTCCTCATACACTAAAAGCTAGATTGCACGTTTGAAATGTTTTTCTAGCAGCACTGTGAACTATTGATAATCCCATTGAAATGTATGGGAAGGTGCCAAAAAAATCAAATATTTTGAGTTAACTTCGCGAGGAATGTAAATATCTCTTAAAAATTCCTTATTCAGGGTGGTGGGATAACTTCTAAGTGACATACAAAATTTGGTTCAGATCTGTTGAGGACTCTCAGAGGAGATGTGAGGACATACACACATACAAACAACTTTATATATATAGATGTGTAAATAATAATACTAATAATAATAATCCTAAATAAAATGTTCCCAAAATTATACTGCCTTGAATTTGTATCCCTAAACTATTGAGTTGTTGAACCCATGGTCTCCAAGATTGGTGAGGCTAATGGGTAAGGGGGCAAGTAACAAGGTTAGAGAGTATTCGCTAGAGTATATTAAATAATGCAACCCGTGATCTTTAATCTAGATGGGGAGATGGAAGGGATGGAAGCAGAGCATCTAAAGGATTCGATGTTCTTGATGGAAGATTTGGTACCAAGCAAAAAGGAAAAGATTGCAACGGACACGGCACTCACTGCGCTGGTGTTGCAGGTGGTTTGCATAGCGGAGTAGCTAAGGATGCTAATCTCTTCAGCATAAGAATAATGAATTGCAAAGGAGCTGGATTTACGAGTTGGACTTTGGGTGGACTGATACAGCTAAAAAAGCTCCACTTGAAGAGAAAAGAGAGTTTATGGTAATATGTTATACAGTGTAAGTTGTGCAATCTGACACCGTTGGGATAGTCAAAATGTCGCATTGCAAATTGTCGGATTATGCTGGCTCTAGTGCGGTGATTCCAAACCTGGGATCCACGGACGGCTGTAGGGGGTCCACAAGATGTATTACGGTCAATGGGAGGGATCCACAGAATGTCTAATAAATACTATAGGAGGTCCACTTTTGAAAAAGTTTGGAATCGCTGCATTAATACATTGTCCGTTGCTCATTTGGGATAAGGAAAAGCGTCGGTTCTGCTGAATTCCGGATTATTTAGGGTCGGATTATACAGGTTCTACTGTATACCAAATTACCATTATATTAACAAAGGCACTATTATTGTCAGTATGAAATGTATCAATGAGTGCAAACTGAGATTGTGAAGTTGAGCAGAAATCATATTGAAGTTAAAATTTACTTTTCCCAGAAAATTTGGCATCTCCCTCCCTCCCCCTAAGTCGCTCTTTTTCCATTTTGTAAACAAAATGATAGTTTGTCATACATAGGTTAATTAAACGGCCCAATGTGCAGAATAACAATTAAGTCAGGTCGTTATATTATGAATAATATGCGAACTCAACTTAATGCAACCCCTCTATGTGTTGTTAATTTAGGACCATTGGCTTGTTCATTTTCCAAAGTTTTCATATTAAGCAGACGAAAAATTGTTCACAATAAGCAGGCCTAACTGTATCTTAATACAGTAAAACTTGATTATGACAGCAACCCCGGATTGAAAACTAAGTACGCATTATCCGAGTATACGTTCTAACCGAGTTTTCCATACAAGGTAAGTATACATTTTATAATCTTGTTGTATAAAAGTTTGTTTTATAAGCATAATAAAAGTAGTACGTACTGTACTTTACAACCGTACAACGTAAATTAAATTCTCCTTTTTAGTAATGAATTTGTTGGAAGTATAGCAAGCATGTCTATTGGAGGTCCAGAATCTCTTATTATTAATTCAATGATCAATACAGCAGTGGAGGCTGGGATTGTAGTAGTGGTAGCCAGTGGTAATGAAGCGATGGACGCATGCCTTAGGAGCCCAGGGGGTGCTGGTCTTAATATCAACGTCGGAGCTCACGGTTACAGGAAGAACAGCTGCAAAAAACCAAAGCCACGCTACTCAAACTATGGAACGTGCGTTGATATCATGGCTCCGGGACTTGGTATTCTTAGTGCTAAATACAAGACTAACACAGATTTGTTTTTATGATAAACAATTTGTATATTCAATATGGAATTCAGTAGACTCTTGTAAATACAAAAATCAGAATCGTCTTATTAGTTGGAAATTCGTAATAACCGGAGCCACTTGTATGCATTCGTATAGGCTAGGCAAATAAAGTGTATACTCCTTAACCGATTTTCCGCTTTATCCGTGTTCATATTAACGAGAGTATATTATATTTTGGATGGACCTTTTCTAATGTAATTTTCGGACAGTGTCATTATATATTAACATCACACATTGACCTTTCCCAATCAGGAAAATTGAATCTGCATTTATGTTATCTTGGATAAATATTTATGGATATATTTACGTGTGCCAGTAGCGACTACATTCCACTCAATTCTAGGTTTCAGTAAAAGGGTGGAACTTCTATGGCTTGTCCTCATGTTGCCGGATTAGCTGCACTCATGAAAAGAGGTGACAAGAAGCTTACTCCTAGTGAGATTAAGGAGAGGATTAGAGATAATGGAATAGATGATATTGACAGGTCTGGCATGAACAATGATGAGAAAAAAATTCCCATGCCAAGAGGATGTACGTCACTCCTAACCTAATTGCTTAACTTATATTGCCTGCTACTTACCTTGCTTCGCTCAATAATATCTATCTTTATCCAGTATTTATCCCAGAACTAATTATCTATTTAGGCTTATATCCGATAACATGCTACTTATCTATTCTATTAACTAAATTCGTGTTATCTAGTGTATCTTTAGGCCCTTAACCTGTTATGATTGCTATTATATTATGCTTATTAAATATTATCCTTTGGTGTCCCCTAAATGTAGTCTAACCATCAATTAAATAATTAAATGATTACTATATTGCACTACAAGCATTTTATAACTGGCATATACTTGTTTGGGATGGTTCAATAGGTGTCACACAACTGTTAATTAATCCCCACCCTTTTAATGATTGAATTGCTTCTTTTGAGAACTTTGTATAAGAAAAGTAAACAAATATATTTTACAATTTGGATGGGTTTCATGCATACAGTCAAATTACTGCGATAGAGTGAACGAAGTTTTCAGATGTAATTTTTCATTACTTGTATTATGTATCTCCAGTTAAGACGAACACATTTTTACGGTCCCCTGGTGTTCTTACTAACGAGGTTCTACTGTACGTATATATTTGTTCGCATGTTCCGAGTTGATTGAAGAAACTGGACGGTTTCCGAATCTGATTTTTTTTGCATGCAGGGGTAAATATTATATGTTATTAACTAATAATATCCCTTAAATTGACTGTACATACATTTAGAGATCTTATGGACCCTAGGTGACTGCACTACCAATTTGCTGACTACCTACACAATACCAATGATATTTTTGAAAACGAATTAATTATTGTGAAAGTCGTTACATATTTCATTAATTGAAAAGCAATAATCATAAATTACTACATTAATTAACTAACAATAGACGAGAGATAAATATATAAATGTATAAATAAATGGGTTTGAAATCAACTAAAGTAAGAGAATTGTAAGGTCGAATTAGTAGTCTATTGATATACAATGGCCCTCTTTGCTTCACCGAGCATCCGTACAATGAGTCGCATGTGATCTCTGTCAATGTCCTCTATTGCATCAGTCTTAATTTTAGACTTAACTTCATCAGGAGTTAAAGTACTGTTATCAGCTAATGTCAGTGCGGATAGTCCAGCCACGTGAGGACAAGACATAGACGTGCCACTGAGTGCTACAAATCCTGCAGATAGTAAGATTAATAAAATAATACAACAATACTTAGGAAGTTAGGAAATACAGTCAAGTTCTGTATTAAGAACATTCAAAGAACATTCCACTTCTCTCTAGCTCATAAAGAGCTAGAGAGCAGTGGTCGACAAATTAGGTGGTTTGGTGCCAAAAATCTTCTCTCGAACACTGTATATATTTGCATCTTTCGCTACTCCACTGCTTAAGCCTGCCGCTACCCCAGCGCAGTGAGTGCCGTGACCATTGCAATCTCTTCCCTCCTGATTTTCTCCATAAAATTAGTAAATTAGATCTATTCCCGGGAACTTAGCTCTGGTGCCAGTAGACCCATTTCTCCATCTAAACACAGGTGTGCAACGGTGATAAGATACCATAAGTAAGAAGTAGGATACAGTGGAGTGTCCCAAAAGGGGCACTCCGAGAAGCGGACAAGTCCTCTACAACGGACAGAAGTCATTTTTCCCAACGGGTCCGTTATTCGGAGCAGAGTGGACCATGGTTCGATGGGTCATGGGTCACCAATGTTGACCCATGGTCCACTCTGATTCGGAGACTCAACTGTAGTTGTCTATTCCGATAGTTCTATCAAAGGCTATGAACAGTTATTAAACAGTGACCAGAAATTATTGTAAATTCATATTATGTTTCTTAGAGTCATACAGTGCAGGGATTTCGTGCTTTGTCCAGGCGTCCAGGAATTTATTTGGAACAATTTTTTTTAAAATACCTAAAATCTTCATGATCATAGTTGACTCCAGTGTCTACTACGTAGATATCAACTCCCGCTCCGTAATTGTAAGGTTCATAAGTACCATCCGTTGAATTTACTTGATCAAATATATCCAAATTGTAGCGAGTTGTGTCTTCAAAGTTCTCAAAGTTAGTACTGACATTTGTCAGGTGTTTACCACTAGCTCTCATTACTTGATCTATCTCAACAATGTAAACCATGTCCATATCGTCAACCTAAATTATAATTCCTTATCATAAATACGTATAACGCAATTATGTGTATCTATAGACCATTTAAAATTGGGACCAATAATTTAAGTAACTATACAACTTTAACTGTGCCGGCAGGGAATTATCTTTCCTGGACCCTCGAACTTGGTTAACAACTCACAAATATACTAATTTACCGTTATAACTGGCGGCCCCCTTGTTATATACTCTCCCACGGGCCTGGGACAACCCACCACTATTGTTACCTGAATTTGACCCATAGTGTATTCGTTCTCATCAGTGTCGTAGCTACACCAGCAAACTACATTCTGTGCCCGGGCTATTATAGAATGGTAAGGTGAGACGCACTCATACAAACCCTTGTGTATACTTAGAGTAGAACCTGCATAGCCAAATACCGTTGGGATAGGGAAAATGTCGGATTGCCAAATTGTTGGATTATTCAGTGGACGGCTGTAGGGGATCCACAAGATACATTACGGTCAATGGGAGGGGGCCACATAATGTATAATATTAATATAGCTATAGGGGGTCCACGGTTTAAAATGTTTGGGAATCGCCAGTTTAGGTAATATACAGTTCACATCTCCTATCCGTAATATCGAATGAATTTTCATTTTAATAAAAATTTAGTCGTGTACCCGAGCAATCACTGACTACATCACTGCTTCTTATAGGCGAATATTAATTAACAATTTATAAGAGCAAACTTACCATTTGAGCAGCATTAGCACTCATATTCCCGAAAAAGATCGGTAGCAGAATATTTTCTGACTCAATGTGTAGTTCTTGACGAGTCATTGACTCGTACATCTCGACCTCGTGAATGACGTGATCTATCTGGGCATCTGTAGATCCTTTCAGCAATATTATAATGTATCTGTCATTATTAGGTTCGCACTTGATTATCCGCTTCTTGGAGTGTCCTTTTGGGAGACTCCACTGTACTATCTTATCACCGTCACACACCTGTGTTTAGATGGAGAAATGGGAATACTGGCACCAGAGCTAAGCCGGGAATAGATCTAATTGACTTCTTTTATGGAGAAAATCAGGAGGGAAGAGATTGCAATGGTCACGGCACTCACTGCGCTGGGGTAGCAGCAGGCTTAAGCAGTGGAGTAGCGAAAGATGCAAATATATACAGTGTTAGAGTACTTAACTGTTATGGATCTGGCTCAATTCTAACTGTATACTATGGGATATCATTTCGACTAACTATCATAACAGTAATAAACAGGGTTTCATCTAGGCGTACGCGACGCGCCTACAGGCGCGTAATTTTGGAAAGAAATTTTTCTAGGCGCGCGAAATTCGAGAGATGCTCCCATAGACGTAATACAAATTGAGTATTTTAGGCGCGTGTGAGCGAGCTCAAACTTAATCTAGGCGCGCAGAAAATTTTGCCTAGATGAAAGCCTGGTAATAAACTAACGTATACTATACTATTACTACCGTACTTTCTAACCATATCCAGGCATTTATCCATGTAAAATTTTATGCGCGTCTAACTTGGCTCAAATAACTAAATTCTACTACGTCTATGCCTAATAGTTAATTTGTATTTCGTCTTTGGGAGCTCTCTCGATTTTTCGCGCCTACATAATTTCCCTTAAAATTTCATCTACGTGTATAAGTTTTAGTACAAACACTGTTCTTTTAAACTTAAACTATATTTGGTTCCTTAAAGGAACCCAATCCATGCGTGCGTATAATACAAACCCTGTTCTTAAACATATATGTAATTATAATTTGTATTATAGCCCAGGTTTCGTTGGAAGTATAATAAGCATGTCTCTTGGAGGTGGACAATCATCAGCACTAAATATGATAACCAATAGAGCAGTTGAGAATGGAGTTGTTGTGGTCACAGCGAGTGGAAATGCCGCAGCAGACGCTTGCTTTTTGAGTCCTGGGAGCGCTGGTATGAACATAAATGTTGGAGCTCACGGGTATGATGAAATAACTGAATGAAACCGATGGCATATTTCTCAAACTACGGGACTTGTGTCGATGTCATGGCTCCAGGATTGCAAGTTGTTAGTGCCTCCCACGAGGACAATGCAGGTCAGAGACAATTTTTTCAATTTTCTACAATTTTCGTCTGCTTAATATGAAGGTGTTTTTATTTTGAACAATCCTTATTGTCCCAATTTAACAAACTTTCATAGGGTACGTATCTGTATTTTATTTAGTTGAAATAAGTGGTCTCTCTAACAGTGCTCGACAAAATGAAATTTTGATGGTGGCTAAAGAATAAACAACTGATGGCTTAACAAACTTCTGTGCCGTAAACAACACTAATATTAATAACAACTAATGCAACGAAAAATATAATCAAAATCAAATAATCTACGAATTATGGTGGATCAGTTAAGCCATCATAGGCAAAATTTGGTGAATTATTAAATAAATCTCTTAGTTGCCATTGAAAGTGAATTGAATTCAATTTAAAGTGAAAATGAAGGGGTTTTTTTCTATTTATACCTTGGATCCCAGGGCATTCGCATGTTTTAATTAGGAATTTTTGGCACCAAACCACCTAATTTGTCGACCACTGCTCTCTAGCTCTTTATGAGCTAGAGAGCAGTGGAATGTTCTTTGAATGATCTTAATACAGAACTTGACTGTAATTCCTAACTTCCTAACTATGTTATAATATTTTATTAATCTTACTATCTGCAGGATTTGTAGCACTCAGTGGCACCTCTATGTCTTGTCCTCACGTGGCTGGACTATCCGCACTGACATTAGCTGATAACAGTACTTTAACTCCTGATGAAGTGAAGTCTAAAATTAAGACTGATGCAATAGAGGACATTGAGAGAGATCACATCCGACTCATTGTACGGATGCTCGGTGAAGCAAAGAGGGCCTTTGTATATCAATAGGCTACTAATTCGACCTTACAATTCTCTTACTTTAGTTGATTTCAAACCCATTTATTTATACATTTATTTATTTATCTCTCGTCTATTGTTAGTTAATTAATGTAGTAATTTATGATTATTGCTTTTCAATTAATGAAATATGTAACGACTTTCACAATAATTAATTCGTTTTCAAAAATATCATTGGTATTGTGTAGGTAGTCAGCAAATTGGTAGTGCAGTCACCTAGGGTCCATAAGATCTCTAAATGTATGTACAGTCAATTTAAGGGATATTATTAGTTAATAACATATAATATTTACCCCTGCATGCAAAAAAATCAGATTCGGAAACCGTCCAGTTTCTTCAATCAACTCGGAACATGCGAACAAATATATACGTACAGTAGAACCTCGTTAGTAAGAACACCAGGGGACCGTAAAAATGTGTTCGTCTTAACTGGAGATACATAATACAAGTAATGAAAAATTACATCTGAAAACTTCGTTCACTCTATCGCAGTAATTTGACTGTATACATGAAACCCATCCAAATTGTAAAATATATTTGTTTACTTTTCTTATACAAAGTTCTCAAAAGTAGCAATTCAAACGTTACGTAACGATTCAAAGGGTGGGGAATAATTAACAGTTGTGTGACACCTATTGAACCACCTCAAACAAATATATGCCAGTTTTAAGATGCTTGTAGTGCAATATAGTACTCATTTAATTATTTAATTATTGATTCGACTATATTTAAGAGACAGCAAAGGATGATATTTAATGAGCATAATATATTAGCAATCATAACAGGTTAAGGGCCTAAAGATACACTATATAACATGAATTGAGAATAATAGAATAGATAAGTAGCATGTTATCGGACTATAGCCTAAATAGATAATTAGTTATGGGGTAAATACTGGATAATGATAGATATTATTGAGCGAAGAAAGGTAAGTTAGCAGGCAATATATGTTGAGCAATTAGTTTAGGAGTGACGTCAGGGGCGTAGCCAGTGGGCCTGCAGGGCCTGCCGGCAGGCCCAAACTAAATTTCCGCAGGCCCAACTGGGCCTGCGCATTTTCAGAATTTATTCTTCTGAAAATGCGACAACACTTAATTATCTAGAGCTGGACTAATTACAAATGGTAAGTTGTATTATATTTGGTTTGAAATATTAGTAATATGGTGGTACGTGTCAGTTGTCTTTTTATTACTTCAAACCTTTAAACGATTTCATTATCTTAAGTTCTGCTTGTAGCTTGCATTCATTTATACTTGTGCATGTGCGGTATTTAGCTTTTCCTTTTAGATAAATCATGTTTTAAACTACGTAATAAGAAATCAGCAAGTGATAAATAAACGAGATCGTAATATAATTTGCAGGCCCTACGGCAAAGCCGCAGGTCCTATGAAGGCCCAGTCCGTAAAAACTGGCTACGCCACTGAGTGACGTACATCCTCTTAGCATGGGACTTATCCTTCGTTACATCGCTGATGCGAGACCTGTCAATATCATCTATTCCATTAGCTTTAATCCTCTCCTTAATCTCACTAGGAGTAAGCTTCTTGTCACCATTTTTCATGAGAGCAGCTAATCCGGCAACATGAGGACAAGCCATAGAAGTTCCACTATTTTTAGTTTAACCTAGAAATGAGAGGAATGTAGTGGCTACCCGTAAATATACCCATAAATATTTACCCAGATAACATAAATGAAGATTCAATTATCCGGATTGGGAAAGGTCAATGTGTGATGTTAATAAATAATGACACTGTCCGAAATTTACATAAGAAATTGTCTTTCCAAAATATAATATACTCTCGTTAATATGAACACGGATAAGGCGCAAAATCGGTTAAGGAGTATAAAGTTTATTTGCCTAGCCTATACGAATGCATATAAGCCACTCCGGTTAATACGAATTTCCAAATAATAAGATGATTCTTATTTTTGTATTTACAAGAGTCTACTGAATTCCATATAATATACAAATTGTATATTTTAAAAACAAACCTATGTTAGTCTTGGAGACTGCACTTTTAATATTAAGTCCTGGTGCCATAATATCAACGCACGATCCGTAGTTTGAGAAGAGTGCCATTGGTTTTTTGCAGCCTGTCTTAATTTTCTTATAACCGTGAGCTCCGACGTTGATATTCAGACCAGCACTCCCTGGGCTCCTAACGCATGCGTCTCTCCTTTCATTACCACTGGCTGTCACTACTACAATCCCAGCTTCCACTGCTTTATTGACGGCTTCATTAATAATTAGACATTCTGGACCTCCAATAGACATGCTTGCTATACTTCCAACAAAGTCATTTCTAAAAAGGAGAATTTATTTTACAATGTACGGTTGATTAGTACGTACTACACTACTACTTTTATTATGCTTATAAAACATACTTTTATACAACAAGATTGTAAATATATACTTACCTTGTATGGAAAACTCGGTTAGACCGTATACTCGGATAATGCCTACTTAGTTTTCAATCCGAGGTTGTTGTCATAATCAAGATTTGCTGTATTAAGATACAGTCAGGCAAGCTTATTGTGAACAATTTTTTGTCCGCTTAATATGAAAACTATGGAATATGAACAAGTCCAATGGTCCTAAATTAACAACTCATAGATGGGTTGCATTAAGTTGAGTTCGCATATTATTCATAATATCAGGACCTGACTTAATTGTTATTCTGAACATTGGGCCGTTTACTGAACTTATGTATGACAAACCATCATTTTGCTTACAAAATGGAAAAGAGCGACTGCCAAATTTTCAGGGAGAAGTAAATTTTAGCCTCAATATAATTTCTGCTCAACTTCACAATCTCAATTTGCACTCATTAATACATTTCATACTGACAATAATAATTTGTAGTGCCTTTGTTAATATATTGGTATACAGTAGAACCTGCATAATCCGACCCTAAATAACCCAGAATTCACCTGAACCGACCATTTTCCTTATCCCAAATGAGCAACGGACAATGTATTAATGCAGCGATATCCAAACCTTTTCAACCGTGGACCTCCTATAATAATTATTAGACATTCTGTGGATCCCTCCCATTGACCGTAATACATCTTGTGGACCCCCTACAGCCGTCCGTGGATCCCAGGTTTGGAACCACTGCACTAGAGCCTGCATAATCCGACAATTTGCAATGCGATATTCGGATTAGACAGTTGATACTGTATAATTTATTACCCTAATTCACTCTTTCTCTTCCCGTGGAGCTTTTTAAGCTTCCTCAATCCTTTCACAGTCAAACTCCTACGTCCAATTGATCTGCAACTCATTATTCTTATGCTGAAGAGATTAGCATCCTTAGCTACTCCGCTATACAAACCACCTGCAACACTAGCGCAGTAGGTACCGTGTCCGTTGCAATCTTTCCCTTTTTGATTGCTACCAAATATGCTATCAATGACATCGTAGCCATTTGTTGCTCTGCTTCCATCCCTTCCATCTCCCCATCTAGATTAAAGATTACGGGTTGCATCAGTAAGTAATTCTATTCTGGAACCTTGCTACTCTCGGAAATCGGGTCCCAAAACAAATTCAAGGAATTATCCAGAAGCTCGAGACACATTTTTGGAGTATCATTTTTGAAAAAAAATAATTAGGATCGCGAAAATTTGGCATCTACTCCTTAACGTAACAATAATTAGTGAGTTAGGCGTATGAAAATTGAATCAGACAAGATTAGGAGCGTATTTTCAAATGGCTGTATAAAACATTCAAACTCAATAGAACTCACTAGTTGTAGGGACACCTTCAATTTCCTATACAAATATGTAATATCCGAAAATTGAATTTGAGATTATTTAATTGCCAATTTGCAGAGTAATTCTTGGTAGTTTACTATAAATTTTGAAAATAATTAAACAAATTAAATAATTTTCTTATATTTACTTGAAGTCTATATGATCATAGTTGATTCCAGTATCGAGTATATATATATCAACTCCCGATCCGTAATTGAATGGCTTATATGTGCCATCTTTGCATTTCACATCATCGATGATGTCCAAATTGTATTGAAGTGTTTTTGTGGAGAATTCAGACTCCTCGAGATCATCATTGGATATCTCATTTGAATCTTCAAAGTTTCTATCAAGATATATGAATTCGTCTTTTTCAACAATTTCCACAATGTCCAATTCTGAAATCTGAGATTAAAATATGAAATTTATAAACAAACTTAATGCAAAAGCAAATAACAAATGAAATACTATACAGTAGAATTCGGTTAGTACGTACAGCCTCGGGAGACAAATTCGTACTTTTTATCCGAGTGTGTACTAACCGAGTTGACACTACATAGAGATAATACATTTACAATGACAAACATTGTTTATACATTAGACGTACTAAGCGCATTATCCAAGTTTTACTGTACGTATAGACCAGGACGCTTTCTAATGTAATCTTCAGGCACTGGAAAGGTAATTTACATCAAAATTAAGTTGATCAGCTGGGGCTGAAACGAATATACCGAATATTCGAATATACGTTCGAAAGATTGAACGAATATTCGTTTGAACGTATATTCGTTCGAAAGGTTGAACGAATATTCGTCTGAACGTATATTCGTATGAAGGTATATTGAAATGGATAATCGTTGACTAATTTTGTGCAAAAACATTATTTTTGTATAGATTGGAGAGATCGTAAATATAAATTCAACCTAAACTAGCTGAGTAATATCTAACCTGTTTCTTAAACAATTTATAACTAAGATTAAACTATTGTAGCATCAACAAAACCCATTTTCCACTGTATTTTGAGTGTTAAAATTGATTTAATGCTTAGTCATCAAAACGAACGAATATTCGAATATTCGTTCGTTTTGAAAAAGGTTCGTTCGTTCCATTTCGAATATTCGTTTCAGCCATAAATTAATAACCCTTGCAAAGTCAGGTATTTATATTGAAGGATGTTGGTTGATATATAGTAAGTCCATAAACTAATACAGTAGTATTTCGTTAGCATGAAGATGGTTAGTAATAATTAATTATTATCACTATTTCAGTCCCCTCAAAGCCTTTTCAATGCAATTTATATTGGTAATACGAATTCTGGATAAGACGAACGCATTTTGACAGGGCCCCTGGTCAGTGGCGTAGCCAGTTTTTACGGACTGGGCCTTCATAGGACCTGCGGCTTTGCCGTAGGGCCTGCAAATTATATTACGATCTCGTTTATTTATCACTTGCTGATTTCTTATTACGTAGTTTAAAACATGATTTATCTAAAAGGAAAAGCTAAATACCGCACATGCACAAGTATAAATGAATGCAAGCTACAAGCAGAACTTAAGATAATGAAATCGTTTAAAGGTTTGAAGTAATAAAAAGACAACTGACACGTACCACCATATTACTAATATTTCAAACCAAATATAATACAACTTACCATTTGTAATTAGTCCAGCTCTAGATAATTAAGTGTTGTCGCATTTTCAGAAGAATAAATTCTGAAAATGCGCAGGCCCAGTTGGGCCTGCGGGAATTTAGTTTGGGCCTGCCGGCAGGCCCTGCAGGCCCACTGGCTACGCCCCTGCCCCTGGTGTTCGTATTAACTACTGTAGTTGGTAATTTAGTTTTACTCATTCTCGGGTATTGAATAAATGCCTTTTTTGAATAACAGCAATTTTCATAGAAGTATTAAAAATATATTTTTACTGTGCCGACTATACTATAGTATAGTGGCCCAGTATTAGAATCACTGCCTTTATTATTATTTTTATTATTACTGTGCCGACTATACTATAGTATAGTGGCCCAGTATTAGAATCACTGCCTTTATTTATATTATTATTATTTCTCCGTAGCAGGTGCCCTGGCCACACCTGTATACATAGAGGGCTGAAACTTGGCATGTAGATTCGGAGTCGACGTCTAATTTGCACCTGGGGTTACGATTTTGTATTAACAAATTTTTGACACATCTTTAACACCTTTCAAAATTTGTCTGGTCCATAACTCAAAAAATGTTTTACTAAACCCCAAAATTTTATTTCACATTTGGATTCGCCATAAAATTCTGCGTCTGATGGGAGAAGAAATTTTTCAATAAAGGGGTCAATTTCTGCCATAAATGGGGGTTGAAACTTCTTTGTTTACTCACACTTCAATTTCAGTAAAACTGTGAAATCTAATTCCATTGTTTCAACTTGTAATAATTATATTGATTTAACTTGTTAAATCCTACTCTATTGTCTCAACTTGCAATAATTAAATTGATTTAACTTATAAATTCCAGCTGGCTTCTATTTAATTGTAGTATTACTATACAATGGATTAAATATAATAATATAATATAAGGAATTTGTTGACTTAATTCAACTCAACCGTGGATAACATTGCTAAGATAAATAACTAATAATATAATTTATTATCAATACATAATGAATGAATGGCATCAAACTCAAGATGGTTTAAGATAGAAACAAACTTCAAATTTATCTACCGTTCCTTGTGACTCGGACCAATTAACAAATGCTTCTTCACACCTTGGGCGTTGATGACTTGGCGAAAAAAAATCCAAAATTGCAGCCTGCGCCGACAGCATGTTCCTTTGGAGGCACTATCAATAAACAACCAACAAAATATAGTGCCACCAAAGGAACATGCGTCGGCACAGGCTGCAATTTTGGATTTTTTTTTTCTCCGTAGACGGTGCCCTGGCCAGAGCTTCATAGTTGATGGGCTTAAACTTTGCATGTAGGTGCGATAGGACCGTCTAATTTGCACCTGGGGTTACGATTTTTGATTAACAAATTTTGGACACATCTTTAACACCTTTAAAAATTTGTCTGGTCCATAACTCAAAATATGTTTTACTAAACCCCCAAATTTTATTTCATATTTGGATTCGCCATAAAATTCTGCGTCTGATGGGAGAATATATTTTCCAATAAAGGGGTCAATTTCTGCCATAAATGGGGGTTGAAATTTCTTTGTTTACTCACACTTCAATTTCAGTAAAGTGTTAAATCTAATTCCATTGTTTCAACTTGTAATAATTATATTGATTTAACTTGTTAAATCCTACTCTAGTGATTCAACTTGCTATAATTATATTGATTTAACTTGTGAATTACAGCTGGCTTCTATTTAATTGTAGTATTACTATACAATGGATTAAATTAAATAATATAATATAAGGAATTTGTTGACTCAACTCAACCAACCGTGGATAACATTGCTAAAATAAATATCGAATAATATAATTTAATAGCAATACACAATGAATGCAGCTGGCTTCTATTTAATTGTAGCATTACTATACAATGGATTAAATTAAATTAATTTATATAAGGAATTTGTTGACTTTACTCAACACACCGTGGATAACATTGCTAAAATAAATAACTAATAATTTAATTTATTATCAATAAGTAATGAATGGCATAAAACTAAAGATGGTTTATGATAGAACCGTTAACATTTTACATTCCACAACAACGACAGATAAAGTGATTATATTTATTTCGCGAGAATATTCTTGCACAATTAATGTACTGACGTAATTTATTATAATTTATTCCTTTTGTATTTAACTTATAGACGGTTCCAATTGGATTATTGGGGTTATCGAGTGCGGTGAATTCAAATATGATAGTGAAATTCGATTTAAATTAATAATAAGTGCAAATAATTGAACTTTATTTATTTTGCTGTACATAATAATGATGTTAAATTATTAATTTATTAATTAAATATTTATACTAATTAGCTAAATTTCATTAATCTCAGAGATGATACAAGATAGAAACAAACTTTCAATTTATCAATTGGTCCTTATGCCACGTACCACCTATACAAGTGAGTCTTGACACCTTAAGGTGATGATGACATCGTCAAAAAAATGTATTTTTACAATTTTGTGAATTCGATATTTAAAATGGGTTAGTTGATGTTGGGTGATGACCCAACACTCACATAAAAAATGCTGAGTCATCAGCTATTAAATTCTACTCAAACTTGAATATCTCTAAAATGGAGTGAACTAAATGGAAACTTCCGCCACTCTAAGGGTCGATGCCTTCCCTAACACCTTTTGATATATTTTAACACCTTCATAGTGATGATGACATGGCGAAAAAAAATCCAAAATTGCAGCTGTGCTGACAGCATGTCCCATTGGAGGCACTATCAATAAACCACCACCAAAATATAGTGCCACCAAAGGAACATGCGTCGGCACAGCTGCAATTTTGGATTTTTTTTAGGTTAATAATATACTGGACATTTATTAATAACAAATCATACCTTATCAGCAGTTTCTTCACTGATTTCTCCAAAGATCAACGGTAGCAGAGTATTGTCTGACTCTATGAAGAGCTCTTCCCTTTGTAATCCCTCATGTCCCTCCACTATTTGAATGACCTCTTCTATCTGCTCATCAGTAGCCCCTTCCTTCAACATTACCATGTACTTTTCCCTCTCAATGATAATTTTTCCGGAAAAAGTTACAGCCAAAGTAGCCAATAGGAATGCACACACAATTTGAACTTTCATTTTATTTTGTTACAGATCTAAAAATTTAATATCAAAAATATCCTATAATTAAATTGTTTTATTATTTAATAGCTTTGTCTTAAATTATCATTAAACTTTACACCTCCATATGAAAGCTTAATTAATAACTCATGATCATAAACATGCAATTCGTAATGATTATAATAAAATACATGTTAAATTGTATTAATTAATTAATTAATTAATAATAAATGTAGAATTTTGATCAACAGTGATAAAGTATGTTATAGTCAAATTATTTTTAATAACTATGTCATTTATTAGAATCAATTACATAAAATACCTGTTTTATGTCCCTCTTTTGTAGATGTTGTTATTGTTGTGAGTCTTGTTGATTGTTGCCAATAAGAAATCGGTGTATTTATACTTGGGGTATCAGAAATAGAATGTATCGAAAAGATTTCAAGAATTTCATTTTAAAACTCTATTCAATTGATTATTTTCGATCCCAGAATCGTAATTGTTTGATAATATAATTTAATACAGTCTCTATTGCATTCTTAATGACTCGTGCTGTTGCCACAATATTCTTATCATTAGTATTGCACAAATGTGAAATGTATATAGAAATAATATAATAAAATCACATGCAGCTAACTATCGGTTTCTCAATTAAGATGCATGATGCAAAACTCGATAGTATCCAGTTTTATCAAAAATATTATTTAGAAGCCAATATAATCAATAGAAAATTATAGCTTCTATAGTATTTACCAGATTAAATTTGAGTGTAAAATACTGTAGAATTCCATTAATAGGAACCAGGCCCATATCCAGGGGGAACTTTGGGATGAGCCCTTTTGGAGAATTTTGGGGCCCTCAGAATTCTTACTGCCCAATTAAACTCCTTTGAAATACATAGAGTTTTCATAACATATGACACTTAGGTTTTCTCATAGCCCCACCCACTATAATTTCTGGCTACAGTCCTTATAGGAATACTGGTATGGCGAAATATCGGTGAAATAAAGAGTACAAAAGGTCCATAACCTATACAAATGATTGCAAATCACTTCAGTAATACAAATTCCCAGAATACATATTAAAAAATCGTCAGTCCCCTTGGTATTTGTAATAACGAGAACCTACAGTACATTTGTTTCATTTCACTTGATTAGTACATTATATCATCGACTATGTCCAAATTGTATACAAATATCTGTGAAGAAAAGTGGGATTAATTCACTAATGTTCCAAATTTCAATCAATCGACAATTTTCATCCCAGGAATCTAGAATGATTAAAAAGAGGTATTATATCTTTAATTTGACCCAAAATAGATTTGGTAAATAGCATTATATAATTAGTAAATATATTTGGGTTAAATTAAGATTTCAATGCTTGTAGTATAATTAATACATTAACTTTATTAGTTGTTGTTACAGTGATCTGCTCATAGAATAATATTTTAAATCAAATTATCAAAATATTCCATTGATATTTTGTGCTCCAGAAATCAAAAATATTTTTACATTAAGATATTTTCGATTATAAAATTCTATATAACTCGTGTGGTGGTCACGATTCTTTACCTTATATTAAATGAATCTATAGAGCAGATAATAAATTCACATGATATTAACTTTAGAGTTCTCGGTTTCTCATATTATGTGTGAATGCACATGATGTCCCACATGATAGTCTTTTTAAGTTTTATCTCATACTACATCTTAAGTTCAAATTGATTCAATACAAACAATTGCATTTTATAGATACCTTTGACATAGTTGAAGAGAGGGTTTCATTCAGGCCTGTACTACGCGCCTACAGAAGTGTAAGTTTTGAAGTACACTTTTCTAGGCGCGAAAAAATCGAGATATAATTCCATTGACGTAATACAAAAATGTGTATTTTAGGCGCGTGCTCAAACTGAAAATTTTGCCATATTGAAAGCCTGGTTGATATACTATTGAGTTTGCATTAATAGAGTTTAGCCGTGTTGCAATTAACGATTTATCCAGGGATCTATCTTTGGTCAATCATTCATCCAGGCAAATTTCTGCACTCTAGGATATAGTTTGATCTCGCTCATACGTGCCAAAAATACTCAATTTATATCAAGTCTCTTGGAGCATTTATAGATTTTTGCCCCCCTAGAAAAGCTTTCTTTCAAATTTAGCACACTCCTGAATAAAATCCTGGTTTTGATATATCTAGTATTTTTGAGTTGATTATTTAAGTAAGTACATTGGAAACTGTTGAAGGGATATCCTATTTTGAATTCAAATATTGCATCCTATTCATTTTTAATTTATCAATGTTGATGATGCATTCGTCACACGAGGCGAGAAAAATCCTTGAAACCACAGCTGTGCAAAGTTGTATAGCAAGCAGCGCATGAACGAGCTCAAACTAAATCTAGGCTCACAAAATATCTTGTCTGGATGAAATTCTGGTTGGTATTTGGGGTAAACAATTATGAATTTTGGCCTCTACAACCTGTTGATGATGGCATAAATCATCACCGATTCAAAATATCGATCAAATTTATAATCGTATTATTTAGGTAACGAATATTTACTGTATTATGCGAGATGTAATAATTTCAGGTGTTGCAATCAGAAGTGTAGGATGTGGAATTGTGGCACTGGTCGCGCCCAATTTTTGGTCCCAACAAACATTCAATAGTGATATAATATTATAGGTACCGGATTAGGACACTACTGTACAATAATTAGTATACTAATATATCCCATTTTCGTCTCTGCCTAAAGTATCCAGGACAATATGATTTGAGTATATTCTGAGCTATTAAGTTAATATCAAATTCGATTGTAATAATAATAATTGTCAGCCTATATTTAATGAGCATAATATATTAGCAATCATAATAGGTTAATGGCCTAAAGATACACTAGATAATTATAACGAATTGAGTATAATAGAATAGATAATTTTTCCTGGGGTAAATACTGGATAATGATAGATATTATTGAGCGAAGCAAGGTAAGTTAGCAGGAAATATAAGTTAAGCAATTAAGTTAGGAGTGACGTACATCCTCTTGGCATCGGAAATAGCCTGCACTTCAGTGCTCATAGCAGACCTGTCAATATCATCTATTGCATTAGCTTTAATCCTCTCCTTAATCTGACTGGGAGTAAGATTCTTTTCACCTTTTTTCATGAGTGCAGCTAATCCGGCAACATGAGGACAAGTCATTGATGTGCCACTCTTTTTAGTGAAAGCTAGAAGATTAATTTCTATTCAGTTTTACAAGCAAAAAATAATTACTTTTGGCCTATCTTTCGAGTAAACCAAAATATCGTTACATAATATCTTAATTAAATAGATGATAATATTTGTGTATTAAAATGTCACATATTGAGAGGTCGGTTTCAATTTTTCAAACAATTAATATACCTATTCAAAACACTAATACAGTAGATGTCGGATATAAGCACACCGGTTATAAGAACATATCGGATATAAGCAAACTATGTTGGAAAACGGTTGCTATATACCCTATAATTTATGTCAGTTATAAACAGAATAAGCGCAGTTCTCGACGATGTGCTTATAAGTTATAACCGGCATGATGGGGCCATCCACTGTACTTACTATTATTTAATTATACAAGAATTACCCTGTATTGCTTGAGTATGAAGAACTGTTAATATAAAGCCCTGGAGCCATGATATCAACGCACGTTCCGTAGTCTGAGAAATATGCCATCGGTTTCTTGCAAGAGCTTGCATCATAACCGTGAGCTCCTATGTTAATATTAGAGCCAGCCCTGCCTGGACTATAACCGCATGCATCCTTCGCCCAGTTCATACTAGCAGTCACTACTACAACGCCATTTTCTACAGCCGCATTGACAACTCCATCTTGTATAGTTGATGTACCGCCTCCTAAAGACAAGCTTACTACACTTCCAACGTAGTCAGGGCTGAAAGATACGTAATTATATAACGGCTTACTTATATGGCGGCCGCCTACAATGTCGGCTAGCAGACATATAAGCAAATTTAGACGACAAATAAGGATTTAGCCGACATATAAGTAAATCTTGCCACATATAGGGAATTCATCTAAAATTGAACAAATTATAGCAAAAGTCCCTGGAAGTTTGAAAATTAATAATCTAACATGGAGGGAAAATAACCTAGCTAGTAAGAAGTGACAATTAATTGGGAGCGAACCAAAAAAATGAACTTTTAAAGTGAGTATTATAGAGTATTAGAGGAAAGGTTCTGAATCAACTCGGAAAAATCATTATTTGTCGGCGACATTTGCTTATATGTCGGCTAGCTGACATATAAGTAATTCCTAATATAATTACCTGTTCCTATTAGCAGTGTGTCGTTCGTTGACATAGACAATAGCTTTTTGTGACCAACTTTTGTATCCCCATCCTTCACAAGTCAATACTCTTATGCTGTAGAGATTAGCTGCTTTGGCTACTCCACTGTATGCAATACCAAGCAATACCTGCACAGTGTGTGCCGTGTCCAGCACAATTGCTTCCTTGTAAATTAGTTCCTAGACCCTCATCGACCATATCACGACCTGGAAACTTTGCTCTGGTTCCGCTTGAGCCATTCAAATACCTAATTTTGCATTTTTTTAGAATATACTCTGTATAGAGTGTAGTAATGTATGTGTGTAGTTCAATGGCCAATTTCACTAAATTATAGCGGAATACAGCAATATCAAGGGATACTTCGGAAAGTCATAGTTGCAACAACATTTCTTCATAATTATTAAAACAAAACATATTAATGTTAGAAGTATAAACCACACACTAACAGCTTAGCGATTGGTGTGTGATTGTCTTATGCCGCTTTGCGACCTAGCAAGCGAAGCGCTTGTTTGTAGTATGTTTTCATGAAGTATCGTAAATTATGAATGCAATTCATATATCTTTATCATCAAAATTCTTATTTTGCATTTTACCCAAAGTCTATATGATCATAGTTGATTCCAGTGTAAAGTATGTAGATATCAGATCCATTTCCGTAATTGAAAGGTTGAAATGTGCTATCAGTGCAAAGTACATCATCGATTATGTCCAAGTTATAATTAGATGTCTCAATAGATATTTCAGAAATTACATCTAAATCTCCAATGTATCTTTCAAGGTGAATGATTTCGTCTTTCTCGACTACATCTACAATGCCCAACTCAGAGATCTAAGATTGAAATACAGTATAGTCGGCTTAATAGAGCCACCGATTAATAGATTTATCCGCTTAATGGGATCAAACTACCCTCGGAGCAAAGTGACATATTAAGCGGTGTCTACTGCATAATCCATATTATTAAACCTCAATTGTTGTTAGTTTGTTTGTTTGTCCAGATTGTGTCAAAGTGATGGGGGAATATAAACCGCATTTCCATATGAGATAAAAACTAACTTTCAAATAACACAATAGGTAAACAAGTATGTTGATTTTGAATTTCGCATTTCTAAATTTCTAAAATGAATATTTGTTGTTGTTGTTTACATAAATAGGTAACAAATTAATGAAAATCAAAATTTACCTAGAAGTTTGCTTTCAAGGGGTATTTAGATAAACAAGTTAAAACTATGGAAAATGGTAGAAAGGGTACCGTTCGTTAACTTGAAGTGCGTAACACCGATTCGTTGCAAAGCGACTGAGATCGAAGTGCTCGTACTTTTATAAATATCAACAAATTTTGACATCTTTTTATAAAGTTCAATATTGATGATTAAATTAACTAACCTTATCAGCAGTTTCTTCACTGATTTCTCCAAAGATCATCGATAGCAGAGTGTTGTCTGACTCTATGAAGAGCTCTTCCCTTTGTAGCCCCTCATGTCCCTCCAACAGTTGAATGACCTCTTCTATCTGCTCATCTGTAGTCCCTTCTTTCAACAGTACTATGTACTTTTCATTATGATCAATGTCATTATCCGAAAATGTTACAGCAAATACAGCCAATAGAAATGCACACACTATTTGAACTTTCATTATTTCTGTTGGAAATCTAAAAATTGTAATTGGCAATATGATATGATATACAGGATTCTAATATTAAATGTAAACTGTGGAAAATATCTTTTTATAAAAGATATTCGTTGCCCTAGATTTCACATTTAGATTAATATTATTAAAATTTACTTATACAGCGATCATCGGCGTTTGTTTTAAATAACCTGGCTACTTTCTACCGATGGTGTTTTGTATAAGCATAAAAAAACAATCGGTAGAAAGTAGCTAGGTTTTTAATACAAACGCCGATGATCGGTGCTACCGATGATCGCTGTATAAGTAAACTCTTATTATTATATTTTGATATTTACTAAATATATACTAAATAGTACCTGTATTTATTATTTAAAATGTTTTCTTGATGCTCCTTTGTTGTTGTTGTTGTTGTTGTTGTTGTTGTTGTTGTTGTTGTTGTTGTTGTTGTTGTTGCAAGTAATTCTGAATCTTTCCATACAGTAGAACATTGTTATTTATACCTGGGGTGTAATAAAATACAAAATATTTTAAAATATTGCCGTAACACATGTTCTATTGATATTCCAATATCAAAATAGTTCTATGATTTATTATTTCATTGTTCCCATTGAATTTCTATGACTCGTGAAGTGGTCACGATTAATGTATTGTTTGGAAACTTATTTTCTGTACAAATACTAAAATATACACTACAGAGTGATAGTGATCACTTCACATGGTTCTAAGCAAAGGTTTCTCAAAACAATATCTTAACTTCTACCATACCAAACTTGGTATCTGAAATATTATTGTATTATTTAGTATCAAGAAATTCTAGAATATTAAAGAAATAGGTATTTCTATACTATAGTGATAGGAATCAATCAGTAATGGAGAAAGGTTTCGTTATAGAAAAAGTAGGAAATAATGAATGGGTTATTGGTTTTTAGTTGAATATCAATGATTCAATAGCATTCGATACTGTTGAGAGAGTATCATATTTGTAGATTCAAACATTTAATCCTAATTTATTAAATTAACAATGGATAATGAATAAGCCAGATCATTTCAAAGACCTGTGCATAGCTAATATACTACAGTTGTGATAGACAAAAAAGTCCATGAGGTCTTCAAAGAGGTGCACGATAATGTTGGCCATCAGTGTATTCGATACTCGTATCTGATTGCTAAAAAAAAAAAGATTATATTGACCAAAAATGTATAACGAAATTCGTTCTTATATACTCAAGTGTGTACCCTGTCAAAAAAATCAGCCATCATTGAAAGCTCCCATCCTTCCTTTACAACCGCTGCCTGTCATCACCAAGGTATGGTATATGGCAGGGATAGATTTAACAGGGCCACTAATTGAGTCAGAAGGGTACAAGTATGTGCTGACTTTTATTGATCACTTCACTAAGTGGATTTAAACTCGGCCTCTCCGATCCAAAGAAGCGTGCCAAGTTGCTAAAGGTATTTTTTCAATATACTGTCGTCAAGGTGCTCCTGTGCAAATAATCTGTGACAACGGGCCTGAATTTACAAGTATGATTTCAAAGTCTCTTCAAGAAACTCATAATTGCAAACTAATATTTTCCACACCTTACAGAAATCCAAGTTCTTGATGACTCCCTACACTTCCAAAGATTCATAACGCTTGAAACAATGCTAGACCCGCAAGACGTTTAACTGACACCAGATGAGGTGTACGTGCTAACTGCTGGATACATACTCGTGTTAACCTACTACACAGGGGATATGATACGCTCTTTCGATACACAACCTTGGCATAGGGGATTTTTCATTAATCTTTACTTCTTCTGTTTGGACGCACATCAAAACATAATACTCGGAGACGGGGGTACTTATAATCTCACAATACTAACCAAAGAGGGCACACTCCTACACACCATTCAGAGACAAGAGGACAGAGGGTACTTATATGGAATAGCTCTAACTAATAATCTAAATATAGTAACTGTGTATAGAGATGCAGCTAACCAGCTAATTATATTCTCTAGTTAATGTGTGATATTATTATTATTGTTATTATTATTATTATTACAAGCTGCTCGTCCGCGCTACGCGCGTTCTTACAACTTGCACTCGGGCCTGCGGCCCTCGCTTGTATTAAAGTAAATGCTCTTTCTGATGTTATGCCATTTATTCAGCGAGGTTCGCATAATTCGTTTATTATTTAACTGCTCCTTCAATTTATAACCAAATCTCCTTGCCAAATTTCAGTTATATAATTATCCCTTATAATTACAGTTCCGAATTAAAGTGCAGACGGACAAATAATCATCGCGTTTAATATATAGTGCTAGATATACATACATAGATACATAGATATAGATATAGATATAGATACATATATGATATATAGATAGTAGATTAGTAGATAGATGTGTGAGAATCTAAAAGAGACAGATGTAAACATCGATTTAAAAGAATAAAATGAAAAAGAAAACTCACCAAATTATAAGTTAATATTTAGCTTGATTTTATTGCCTGATATGAGCTTCATTACTTCTGGGTTCTAAGGTGATTATAATTAAGCACAATAGTATATTGATATTATTAAATATAAAAGTGATTTTGGGGTAACTTACTTCAATAATATCCTTCAATAGTTCAATTTTTTTAAATTGCAATGCAATATTGGCGTTCCCTCTTTTCCGCTTCCTGGAAACTGCAGCGGGCGGTTCTTCTTTTGCGGGAGGTTCTTCCTCGATATCTTTGTTATCAGGGTTATCAGAGTTATCAGGATGAGTCAATTCTTCCTCAGGGATTATAGAATTTAGTGAGAGTTTATCCATCTTAGCAATAGTATTTTGCATTATTGGTTTAAAACTTGCTTTATATATTTATTTATAGAATTATTTGCTTATGACTATTACGGGAGCCAATGAAATAATGGGCCAATGCTCTAAAATTCTAAATATACTGGTGTATTATTTGATTGGACAATTTAAATTTGCTTATGACTACTTCGGTAGCCAATTAAATAATGTTTCAAAACGCCAAATTATCATATTATTATTTGATTGGGCAGGTTAACGAAATAGGAACAACATTACATTCCTATGTTACCTCTTTCTTATAGTGATCTTGTTTGCTGCTGCTACGTATATTTGTGTTGATTTGGAGATATTGATCTAGTCAGTCCGTAGAGGTGGGTATAATGGGGTGTTTTTCGCTTTGTGAGGTGTGAGTTTGCTCAAAAGAAAATATAAAACAAATAAACACGTTTTTGTATAAAAATAATGAAATGGATATACGTATAGATTTATACATACATCATGGAAAGAAGTAGAAGCTCAAAATAGAATCTTTTAGAATGCAATTACTCAGGAATTACACGCAACAGAGACACTACCCGAAAGCATTCATTCATGATTCGTAAGAGCTATCATTAGTAAGTGATGTAAATCACAGATATACAGTAGTATAGAATAATAGAATAAAAATATCATAGAGGGAAACTGTTAAGATCTCCTCTAAATACGTATACACAATGTTGTCGGATCAAAATGTTCACTACCTGAAATAATTAGTCTTTGTTAGACTAATCCCAACTTCTGTCCAATGTTGGCGGAAGTCTATATTCATGACGATGCATTGACTGAAATACCTATCTATAAAGAATTAGCTAAAAGATCTTGGAGTAGCATGCCGAAGCAATACTCCGAGAGAGTTCTTAAAGTGTAGCCGACATAGATTCCTAGGAGCTACTTATAATAAAATGGATCGAAGTGATAGAGCTCTTCGACATTGTGTAGTCGGTGCAGCACTACACCAAGTTTCTGGCCGCTGAACACAGGGCTACACTGTGTTGTAGATGACAATGTGTCATGAGCATAGATAGTGTCTACTCTCCACATATTAGGATTAGTGTGAGTAGCATTGATAACTAATACATCTATCTCCGCTAGAGAACCCAATATAGCTAATACTACATCAGTACCCCATTCATTTGGTTTGCTTATGAGGTCTAAATGATTGTTCAAATCCTCTTCACAGCTATAATGTAACATTTCCATTACATTATAACAGTGTAGAGGGCTGTTTCGAAATTGACGAATCAATTGAAATTTTAAGTGTTCATATATTGCCTCTGAACCAAAAATAATATGTGCTAAAGATCGGTAAAGACAATTACCATCTCCAGTTACAGGGCATAATTCAAAATTGTGACCAAACAAATGTGATAGCCTTGCTTCAAGCGATGCATAGTAATTTTTTAAAGTGCTATCAACAATAACCATTTCATTATTTCGGATGGATAATATTGGTTGTATTTCCATATCAAGAGTCATTGCTATATGGTTACGCATAAGTAGGGAAAATTGGTTAACAGAACCTGTTAGAGATTCTATCAATTCATGTTGTCGAACTTGAGAGATAGGCAAACTTCCCTCTTTTTCTGTATTACCTGGAACCAAGTCTGGCTCAGAATCAGAAAATGCATTCTCGAATGACAAATCCATCGGGGAACAATATCCAGAGTTTTGGTTGGAGGGAGAAATGTTTCCCAGATGATATTGAAATACCTCCTTATAAACTACATTCCGTACCGAAACTCCACCAGAGGCAGAGTAAGTTCCTCCACATACCATTACTTTCAAGCCGCGAGGATTCTGGACTCTGCTAAGAGCAACATATAATTGTCCATGACTAAATATAGCCTCCGGAGTAGGTAAAAATATACCAACTGAATTAAGACTCTGGCCCTGACCTTTGTTAATAGTGATACAAAATGCAGGACGAATTGGGAATTGTTTTCGCCTGAGAACAAACGGGAAGTCTGTCTCAGAAGGTATCATCACTATGCGAGGTATGAACACTCGTTTACCACGATGTGTGCCAGTTGCAATTTCAGCATCAATAACATGGCTTGACATTTCAATAATTGTTAAGCGAGAGCCATTACACATTCCTTGAGTGGGATCTAGACTACGCAAAAGTATTACTGAGGCGTATTTCTTAAGGTAGAGACGATGCGGAGGTAAGCTAGCAAGCGTAATGGAATTTAAAAACTCAGTTGGATACATGGCAGCCTGATTAGAATCTACAGAATCCGCACTCAATAATACTTTAGCCTCACCGGGTATTTTATTCATCACAAACTCATTGATTTGATCTGTTGTGTCGTTCTTAGGACACATAATTATGCGGGAAGTGATATAATCACGATTTTGATAATTTTGCTTAATATCAGAGTAGATAGTTGTGGCCAAGTCTGCGAAAGTTTCACCACGTACTATAAATTTCTCATTTATATGAACCATATTATCTTCGTTTTGAGGTTCAGTACCATCACCTACTCTTAGCAAAAAGTCTGAGAATTCGCTCACTTCAACAGAATCCTGAGAAGATAATCGCTGAAGACGCATGTTGATCGTTAACTTCATAACTTTAACACAACGCCAAAGTGGTGACCTATTTAAACAGGCAGATACAACTTCTGATCTACTTCCGTGCCTAATCACTGGTAGAATTTGACGAAAGTCACCTCCAAATACGATAACCTTTCCACCAAAAGGTTGGTCACACGAACAAAGGTCTCTCAAACTCCGATCTATACACTCAGCAGCATGCCTATGTATCATTGGGGCTTCATCCCATACTAATAACTTGGCAGATTGTATTAGTTTAGCTAAGGCGCTCTGTTTAGAAATGTTACACACGGATAACTCATTCACAGGAATTGGAATCTTTAGCCTGGAATGAACAGTCCTCCCGCCTTGCAGCAGGAGAGCTGCTATCCCAGAAGAAGCCATGGCTAGTGCGATCTGACCCTGTGATCGGACTTTAGCTAATATTGTGTTGTACAGAAAGGTTTTGCCAGTACCTCCGGGTCCATCAATAAAAAATGCTCTCTGGGCAATCATTGGATCATTGATTGCCTCCATTATGCATTCAAATATGTCAGTTTGATCAGGGTTAAGCCCCCGGATATTTTCCTCAGCAACAGTTAATTGTTCAGTGACATTATAATCCATTTCATATCGAATGATGCTAGGTTGGTCATAGGGACTCTTGGCAAGAGACGGAAGTGGCATTCCAGGAAAATCTGATAGTGATTTACCCTGTTGTTCTAGTCGATACTGAATATCTATTAATGCCTTGTTAGTCAAGTGCTCGTTCAATTCGAGATTGGGAGCTAATACTCTAGCTTTAAATAAATAGTCCTCAGACAGGGAGACTTTATGCTTATTCCACAAAGCTAGTGGTTCAGATGGCTCGTTGAACAAAAGAATAGTCACAAACAGCTGGCGTAGCTGTGCTGGTACTTCACTTATGGCAGCTGCTGTCAAGCAGTCATCAGATTCCTGATCATCCTCCAACAGGCCTCGTCTACGGGCTGCTTCCTTAAAGGTATCACACACGGTGCCATCAGAGAGAGTGCGGATATCCTGAAAACTGGTACAGCCCGTGACATGATTGAGAAGCATTCTTAAGAAATAACGGTCACCGTCACCTGGATGAGCTGAATAGACACGGCCTATCACAGTGCCATGTCCTTTGATCCTCTCCTTCCATTCACGATCAGTCTTATCCCACACAAATTTATCGGGGAAATTTGTGTAAGTAAGATCCCTTGCACTCGCAAATTTTTGATTAGCAACAAACCACCCAGTGAGGGTAGTGTGTTTCTGCCTACTGAGGACATCTTCTATAGAAGCACTTTCAGCAAACACTACAGGCTGCTGATCTTCCAGGTGCAAAGCTAGTCTCATCACATGTGGAAAATTTGCGTGGAGATCAAATGCAAAGAGACGATAGCAAGCTTCAGTAGCAGACACGTATCGAGCTTCTAGATAGTTTACAATTTCATCTACGTTCTTAGTCTTACTACTTTCACTACTGTCGGCAGTATGGAACTCTACAATGGCTCTATCATGGCCCTTGTACACGTATTTGTATAGATATTTAACTGCACTAACTGTACTGCAAATCTCAACATTAATATGTGCATTGTATTTCAGAAGTAAATAAGGATTGTATGGAACAACCGAACGATTGTCTAATTCAATACCATTTACTTGTACAGTTCGTTTGTTATCACGACGTTGGTATATAGGATAGCTATCGTTGCCTGTTGTAGTACATTCAGCAAAAGCTTTTGGATATTTTTTCGTGCATTTACCATCACGCATGCAAGGAGCGTTCCTCCTTATAGAGCCACACGGACTATGCATCATACAACGCTTAACAATATCGTGAAGCCTGGGATTATGGATTGGGTCGGGAATTTCCGCACATACAATTTTGTCATAATCTGATGGTTCTCTAGGTTTATCGCTCTGACATAAAATTACCAAAATGTGTGCATGGGGGAGGCCCCGTTTTTGGAATTCTATTGTATAAACATGCGCCAACGGTTTACCTAATACGTGTTTGTTACAGATATCATTAAGTAATTCTTTCAATTTCATCTTAAACACTCTAACAATTAAATCAGGACGATCGGTCGCTTTTTGGTTTCCTATAAGAGCAGAGGATATCTCCTCCCATTTAGGATTGCATGTAAAAGTAATGAATAAGTCTGGCTTACCATATTTCCTGACTATAGACATACTGTCCTGGTATAACTCAAACATTTGTCGGGGACTACCTGTGAAGGAAGAAGGCAATATCACTTTACGTCCCAAATCTCTAGGATTAGAATCGCCAGCAGAAATAGCATCAGCAAGGCCACTGTATAGATCTACTCTAATCTTTTGCTGATTGCACTTAATATAGTTCAGTCGCTGTTGCTCCACTTTAGCAAACATATCCACCAAGTACTGATGAAAGAGTCTGCCAAACATGTGTAGATAGCTCAAGTCACTTCTCACCATCAGACGGGAAGAGTAATACTCCAATGCAGTCACATCTCCTTTCCCTCTGCTGTGAGGGATTTTCAGATGCCAGCCATTATCTCCTGAGGGGAACAAAAGTACATAATGCAAAGAATCATAAGCGCAATTGCACTCGGTTATACGCTGTAAACCCCCTGTACGTGCATGTAGCACTATGTCTCTGCTGGCTACGCCTTCTGAATACCCGTCTCCGGGCATGATAACGGCTACCTCTGGGGCAGCAGGGGCGTTATAGCGTCTGGGATCTGGGACACCATCAGCCCGGATAATCATCCTAACGTCAGTTCCCCCTTGCGCTCTCATTAGCTCTATTCCGTGTCTGAAGTACTGCACATAAGGATTGACCTCGTGCATTAGGGCCTGCAGTGCTTTCAGTTCTGGCAGAGATGCCTCTCCCAGATGCCGCTGGCGGTTTTCTATCTCGCCCTCAGCTGTGCCATCATGGATGTATATCTGGGCAAAGGAGGGAGCCTCTCCCTCTCTGGGTGTCAGCTGTCCGATATAATGGTGTACAACTCCCTGGATACGGAAGGTGTACACTCCACGTCTCGCGCTAGCAAGTTCCTTATCGAGGTTTACTCCCAGCGAAGCAAAGGCTAGAGCTGAGTTGTAGGCTCGAATTTTATCTCTGAACTCTCTCCCTCGTTTGTCAGAAGTAGTCAACAGATGCAGTAGCATCTCAGGCGGTGAGACTAACGGGGGTAGAACCACCTTTCCCTGTCCACAACAGAGGGGGAACTTGTTGCATTTCTTAGTGCTACTGGTAAGCTTTTCGCTCTCCCAAAACTTCGCGCCACAAAGTGGACAAATAAATTCCAATGCACCAAAAGAATTTTCGTTGATTAGATTATCGTTAAATTCAGATGCAAGAACGGAACGCGCAATATTGAGATAACTATCATTACTATTACCTTTGGTCCTTAAGGACTGGTATTTTCTTTGATAATCTAGACGGGCAATTCGCCTCTCATTACTCTGCTCCTCGAAATGAGACTTTTGATAATCTAGCCGGCGCTTGCGGCGGCTAATTAGTTCTTCACAGCTCTCGCTTAAATAGTAAGCTTTCTGATATTCTAGCTGCCGTTCAAGACGGGTAGCTTGCCAATCTGAACTCTGATTATCACGGTAAGATAGTTGATATTTATGTTGTTGACCGAGACGGGATTCTCGATCGTCTGAACTCTGATTATCACGATAAGATAATTGATAATTATGTTGTTGACCGAGACGGGATTCTCGATCGTCTGAACTCTGATTATCACGATAAGATAATTGATAATTATGTTGTTGACCAAGACGGGAAGCTCGATCTTCATCACTCTGTTTTATATAATATGCCAGTTGATACTCTTTTTGCTTCTCAAGCCTGGCTTGTTTAGTTTCCAATGTTTCATTAATCCTCAAAATTTCCATTCTCAATGCATCGTTTTTAGTAAAACGTGATTTGCATTGAGGACCGCGTTTTGTAATTCGAGGCATAATGAAGATTGTAAAATGAAAATGAAAGTAAGAAAGGTTAGACTCCTTCAAAACTATTTATGCGATTAATATTAGTAGTGTAGGGTAATATTCATTGGTCGAATATATTGGCCAGTATTATTTGTGCTTATTTTTTAAGCCAATAAAATTTTAGCCTGAATAGGCATTATTAAAATCCTTTTATACGAATTGAATGCTATCTGCTAATCCATACTGGAAAACCCTCGAATTTAATAGGCTAAAAGTTTTGTCACCTATAGGGAGGGAAGATGTGAATATTTTTCTTAGATATTAGAACTTGTTTCTAGATACAGTATTCCCTATTCCCCTGCCAAATTTCAAGTCTGTAGCTCTTACCAGTTCCTCAATCAATTCTGAACAAACAAACAAACAAACAAAAAAAAAAATCATTGTGATTTAATATATAAGATTATTATTATTATTATTATTATTATTATTATTACACTATTCGTAGTAAACTTGTCTAATTAAACTATAAACCGCATTATATTTCAAACCGTACTGTATTTGAAACTTTATTACAGTGGACGCCGGTTATAAGAACATCGTCGGGATTCGGGAACTGCATATAATGTTCTTATAACCGGTATAAATTAGATAGGGTATATGGAAACCGTTTTTCAACATAGTGTTCTTGTAACCGGAGTGCAGCACTCCGGTCATAAGAACATGCCGGATTCGTATTAATGTCCCCTACAGTATATGTCGGATATAAGCACACCGTGTGCTTATATCCGACATATACTGTAGGGGACATTAATACGAATTCCGGAAAACGAGTTTTGACGGTCCCCTGGTGTTCGTACTAACGAGGTTGGTTCTACTGTATAGGGTGCCTTATCTATTTATATGAGAAATGCCCTCTTATTTCCAGAGGGTTGTTATTTAACGAATTCATACCAAGCTACTATGATTGAATTAGTAGCAAATATTATTACTGTGCCGACTATACTATAGTATAGTGGCCCAGTTCTAATCTTAGTGCTTTGGTTACCGATTATTACTGTGCCGACTATACTACAGTACACCCCCGCTAATCCGAACAGAGGTGTTCTGATTCAAAAATCTTCTGTTCTGATTAGTGAATTCGTTCGGATTAGTGAAGTAATGCATTTTCTATAATGAGAATCTCGATAATCCGAACCAAACTTGTACAAACCTTGTTAATCCGCACTAAACATCCAGTCTACTCCTTAAAATACTTGCCTGAGACTTATTTTTATTATTTCCATTGCAATTTACGATTTTTTCCCACATTTATTAGAAGAATATTTTGGTTTCTCCAGTTCGGATTAGCGAGGGTTCGGATTAGCGGGGTTCGAATTAGCGAGGGTGTACTGTATAGTATAGTTGCCAGTTCTAATCTTAGTGCTATGGTTACCGATTATTACTGTGCCGACTATACTATAGTATAGTGGCCCAGTTCTAATCTTACTGACTTTATTACTGTGCTGACCATACCATAGTATAGTGTCCCAGTATTGGAATCACTGCCTTTATTATTACTGTTCCGACTATACTATAGTATAGTGGCCCAGTATTGGAATCACTGCCTTTATTATTACTGTCCCGACTATACTATAGTATAGTGGCCCAGTTCTAATCTTACTGCCTTGGTTAGTTATTATTATTACTGTGCCGACAATACTATAGTATAGTGGCCCAGTTCTAATCTTACTGCCTTGGTTATTATTATTATTACTGTGCCGACTATACTACAGTATAGTGGCCCAGTTCTAATCTTACTGCCTTGGTTAGTTATTATTACTGTGCCGACTATACTATAGTATAGTGGCCCAGTATTGGTCTTAGTGCTTTGGTTATTACTGTGCCGACTATACTATAGTATAGTGGCCCAGTTCTAATCTCACTGCCTTTATTACTGTGCCGACTATACTATAGTATAGTGGCCCAGTATTAGAATCACTGCCTTTATTTATATTATTATTATTTCTCCGTAGCAGGTGCCCTGGCCACACCTGTATACATAGAGGGCTGAAACTTGGCATGTAGATTCGGAGTCGACGTCTAATTTGCACCTGGGGTTACGATTTTGTATTAACAAATTTTTGACACATCTTTAACACCTTTCAAAATTTGTCTGGTCCATAACTCAAAAAATGTTTTACTAAACCCCAAAATTTTATTTCACATTTGGATTCGCCATAAAATTCTGCGTCTGATGGGGGAAGAAATTTTTCAATAAAGGGGTCAATTTCTGCCATAAATGGGGGTTGAAATTTCTTTGTTTACTGACACTTCAATTTCAGTAAAGTGTTAAATCTAATTCTATTGTTTCAACTTGTAATAATTATATTGATTTAACTTGTTAAATCCTACTCTAGTGATTCAACTTGCGATAATTATATTGATTTAACTTATAAATTCCAGCTGGCTTCTATTTTTACTGTGCCGACTATACTATAGTATAGTGGCCCAGTATTGGAATCACTGCCTTTATTATTTTTATTATTATTTTTTTTTTCTCCGTAGACGGTGCCCTGGCCAGAGCTTTATAGTTGATGGGCTTAAACTTGGCATGTAGGTGCGATGGTACCGTCTAATTTGCACCTGGGGTTACGATTTTTGATTAAGAAATTTTTGACACATCTTTAACACCTTTCAAAATTTGTCTGGTCCATAACACAAAATATGTTTTACTAAACCCCCAAATTTTATTTCACATTTGGATTCACCATAAAATTCTGCGTCTGATGGGAGAAGAAAACTTTCAATAAAGAGTTTTATTTCTGCCATAAATGGGGGTTGAAATTTCTTTGTTTACTCACACTTCAGTTTCAGTATAACTGTTAAATCTAATTCCATTGTTTCAACTTGTAATAATTATATTGATTTAACTTGTTAAATCTTACTCTATTGATTCAACTTGCGATAATTAAATTGATTTAACTTATAAATTGCAGCTGGCTTCTATGTAATTTACCATACAATGGATTAAATAAAATAATATAATATAAGGAATTTGTTGACTTAATTCAACTCAACCGTGGATAACAATGCTAATATAAATAACTAATAATATAATTTATTATCAATACATAATGAATGAATGGCATCAAACTCAAGATGGTTTAAGATAGAAACAAACTTCAAATTTATCTACCGTTCCTTGTGACTCGGACCAATTAACAAATGCTTCTTCACACCTTGGGCGTTGATGACTTGGCGAAAAAAAATCCAAAATTGCAGCCTGCGCCGACAGCATGTTCCTTTGGAGGCACTATCAATAAACAACCAACAAAATATAGTGCCACCAAAGGAACATGCGTCGGCACAGGGTGCAATTTTGGATTTTTTTAATTTTAGTATTACTATACAATTGATTAAATTAAATAATATAATATAAGGAATTTGTTGACTCAACTCAACCAACCATGGATAACATTGCTAAAATAAATAACTAATAATATAATTTATTATCAATACATAATGAATGAATGGCATTAAACTAAAGATGGTTTATGATAGAACCGTTAAGATTTTACATTCCACAACAACGACAGATTAAGTGATTATATTTATTTCGGCGAGAATATTCTTGCACAATTAATGACTGACTTAATTAATTATAATTAATTCATTTTGTATTTAACTTATAGACGGTTCCAAATTGATTATTGGGGTTATCGAGTGCGTGGAATTCAAATATTATAGTGAAATTCAATTTAAATTAATAATAATTGCAAATAATTGAACTTAATTTATTTTGCTGTATATAATAATGGTGTTAAATAATAAATAAATAAATTTAATATTTATACTAATTAGATAAATTTCATTAATCTCAGAGATGATACAAGATAGAAACAAACTTTCAATTTATCAATTGGTCCTTATGCCAGGTACCACCTATACAAGTGGGTCTTGACACCTTGAGGTGATTATGACATCGTAAAAAAAATGTATTTTTACAATTTTGTTAATTCGATATTTAAAATGGGTTAGTTGATGTTGGGTGATGACCCAACACACACATAAAAAATGCTGAGTCATCAGCTATTATATTCTACTCAAACTTGAATATCTCTAAACTTATATGAACTAAATGGAAACTTCCACCACTCTAAGGGTCGATGCCTTCTGTAACACCTTTTTGAAATAATTTAACACCTTCATAGTGATGATGACATGGCGAAAAAAAAATCCAAAATTGCAGCCTGCGCCGACAGCATGTTCTTTTGGAGGCACTATAAATAAACAACCAACAAAATATAGTGCCACCAAAGGAACATGCGTCGGCACAGGCTGCAATTTTGTATTTTTTTTTTTTTTTTTTTCTCCATAGACGGTACCCTGGCCAGAGCTCTATAGTTGATGGGCTGAAACTTGGCATGTAGGTGCGGTGGGACCGTCTAATTTGCACCTGGGGTTACGATTTTTTATTAAGAAATTTTTGACACATCTTTAACACCTTTCAGATTTTGTCTGGTCCATAACTCAAAATATGTTTTACTAAACCCGAAAATTTTATTTCATATTTGGATTCCCCATAAAATTCTGCGTCTGATGGGAGAAAAAAACCTTCAAAAAAGGTTTTATTCCTGCCATTAATGGGGGTTGAAATTTCTTTGTTTACTCACACTTCAGTTTCAGTAAAGTGTTAAATCTAATTCCATTGTTTCAACTTGTAATAATTATATTGATTTAACTTGTTAAATCCTACTCTAGTGATTCAACTTGCTATAATTATATTGATTTAACTTGTGAATTCAAGCTGGCTTCTATTTTGCAATTGAAAATTAAGATTATATATTTCATAACAACGACATATTATGTGATTATATTTACTTCTGCGAGAATATAATTGCACTGTTAATATACTGACGTAATTAATTATAAATAATTCAGTTTGTATTTAACTTATATAGAAGCTTCCAATTTGTATATTAGAGGTTATCGAGTGTGCGGAATTGAAATTTGATAGATAAATAAATTAATTAATTATTTATGACAAAATAATTGAACTTAATAATTGTATGTTGACATTGAAATTGGTGTCATATTATAAATAATATTAATAATTATTTATACTAATTAATTAAATATCATAAATCTCAGAGATCATAGAAGATAGAATCAAACTTTCAATATATCAATTGGTCCTTATGACACGTGCCACCTATACAAGTGGGTCTTGACACCTTGAGGTGATGATGACATCGTTAAAAAAATGTGTTTTTACAATTTTGTTAATTCGATATTTAAAATGGGTTAGTTAATGTTGGTTGATGACCCAACACCCACTTAAAAAATGCTGAGTCATTACAGATTATATTCTACTGAAACTAGAATATCTCTTTAATGAAGTGAGCTGAATGGAAACTTCCACCACTCTAAAGGGTCGTTGCCTTCTGAAACACCTTTCTGAAATAATTTAACACCTTCATAGTGATGATGACATGGCGGAAAAAAAAATCCAAAATTGCAGCCTGTGCCGACAGCATGTTCCTTTGGAGGCACTATCAATAAATCACCACCAAAATATAGTGCCACCAAAGGAATATGCGTCGGCACAGGCTGCAATTTTGGATTTTTATTATTATTATTATTGGTCCGTAGCCTCTCTACTGACCAGAGTTTTATTAACTAAGAACCCAAAATTTCAGGATATGTGTCTCATGGGTTACAGATGTGCACCTGGGGTTACGATTTTTTATCACACTTTTTTGGACACATTTTTGCACCTGTTTAATATTGAAACAGGAACAATAAATGGTACCCGACAATTAAATTTATATGCATTCGATAGAGAATTAAATTCTACACCTTTTCACAGTGCACGAATTTTCAAATTGTACATAGTTTGTGCCACAATTGAGTTGCAAGTTTCCTTTGTTTACTAACACTTCAGTTCAATTGAAAGTGTTAAATCTAATTCTATTGTTTCAACTCGTTATTATTATATTGATTCAACTTGTGAGATCGAGTAGGCTTCTATTTTCTAATTGAAAAACTAAGATTTTACATTCCTTAACAACGACAGATTATGTGATTATATTTATTTCTGCATAGAATATTCTTGAACAATGGATACATGACATATTTAATTCAAATTAATTCGCTCTCTGTTTAACTTATAGAGACGGTTCGAATTAGATTATTGGGGTTATCGAGTGCGCTGAATTCAAATATCATAGTGAAATTAAATTTAAATTAATAATAATTGCAAATAATTGAACTTAATTTATTTGCTGTACATAATAATGGTGTTAAATAATTAATAAATTTGTTAAATATAAATACTAATTACCTAAATTTCATTAATCTCAGAGATGTTACAAGATAGAAACAAACTTTCAATTTATCAATTGGTCCTTATGCCACGTACCACCGATACAAGTGGGTCTTGACACCATGAGGTGATGATGACATCGTCAAAAAAATGTATTTTTACAATTTGTGTGAATTAAATATTTCGCATGGGTTGGTTGGAGTTGGGTGAATACCCAACACGCAGATAAAAAATGCTGAGTCATCACATATCATATTCTACTGAAACTTGAATATCTCTAAAATGAAGCGAGCTAAATGGAAACTTCAACCACTCTAAGGGTCGTTGCCTTCTGAAACACCTTTCTGAAATAATTTAACACCTTAATAGTGATGATGACATGGCGAAAAAAAATCCAAAATTGTAGCCTGTGCTGACAGCATGTTCCTTTGGAGGCACTATCAATAAACCACCACCAAAATATAGTGCCACCAAAGGAACATGCGTCGGCACAGGCTGCAATTTTGGATTTTATTACTGTGCCGACAATACTATAGTATAGTGCCCAGTTCTAATCTTACTGCCTTGGTTATTATTATTATTACTGTTCCGACTATACTATAGTATAGTGGCCCAGTATTGGAATCACTGCCTTTATTATTACTGTGCCGACTATACTATAGTATAGTGGCCCAGTTCTAATCTTACTGCCTTTATTACTGTGTCGACTATACTATAGTATAGTGGCCCAGTTCTAATCTTACTGCCTTGGTTATTATTACTGTGCCGACTATACTATAGTATAGTGGCCCAGTTCTAATCTTACTGCCTTGGTTATTATTATTATTTTCCTTCCGTATCCTCTCCACACAGTGATGTGCTCCGTTACTAGTAACGGAGTAACGGTAACGGTAACGGTGACGGAAAAAGTAACGGTAACGGAAGAAAAAAAGTAACGGTAACGGAAAAAAGTAACGGTAACGGAGGAAAAAAAGTAACGGTAACGGAAAAAAGTAACGGTAACGGAAAAAAGTAACGGTAAAGGAAGAAAAGAAGTAACGGTAACGGGAGAAAAAAGTGTAAGGAAATCATTTACATTTATCTTTATTCAGTCACTCTTACCATTCCATTACCGTTGCTCTCTTACCGTTCCTATGTTAAACTTTTCCATTACCGTTACTCAGTTACTCCATTATTCCGTTATTCCGTTACTCCGTTATTCCGTTATTCCGTTACTCCGTTATTCCGTTACTTTTAATTAATTACTGTTATCTTTAATTACATTACCGCACTGTTACATCGTTATCTTTAGTCCGTTACTTTGTTACTTTTAATCAGTTACCGTCCGTTACATTAAGCTAAAGGTAACTGATTGAATGTAACGGCTTAACGGTAACGGAAGAAATAAAGTAATCGTAACGGGGGGAAAAAAGTAACGGTAACGGAAGAGTTAAAGTAACGGTAACGGAAGAAATAAAGTAACGGTAACGGAGTAACGGTAACGGAAGAAATAAAGTAACGGTAACGGAGTAACGGTAACGGAAGAAATAAAGTAACGGTAACGGAGTAACGGTAACGGAAGAATTAAAGTAACGGTAACGGAGTAACGGAGTAACGGAAGATTTAGTAACGGAGCACATCACTGTCTCCACAGAACAGAGTTTTATTAACTAAGAGCCCAAATTTTCAGGATATGTGTCTCATGGGTTACAGATGTGCACCTGGGGTCACGTTTTTTTGTAACATTTTTTTGGCCTCATTTTTGCACCTGTTTAATGCTAGAAAAAGAAAAATAAATAGTCCGCGAATAACTAATTTATATGCATTCGATAGATAATTAAATTCTACACCTTTTCACAGTGCACGAATTTTTAAATTGGGTTTCGTTAGTGCCAGAATAGAGTTGCAAATTTCCTTTGTTTACTAACACTTCAGTTCAATTGAAAGTGTTAAATCTAATTCTATTGTTTCGACTCGTGATTATTATATTGATTCAACTTGTGAGATTGAGTAGGCTTCTATTTTCTAATTGAAAACTAAGATTTTACATTCCATAACAACGACAGATTATGTGATTATATTTACTTCTCCGTGAATATTCTTGCACAATGGATACATGACATATTTAATTCTAATTAATTCGCTCTGTGTTTAACTAATAGAGACGGTTCCAATTAGATTATTGGGGTTATCGAGTGCGCAGAATTCAAATATTATAATTAAATTAAATTAAAATTAATAATAATTGCAAATAATTGAACTTCTTTTATTTTGCTGAACAAAATAATGGTGTTAAATTATTAATATATTAATAATTGTTTATACTAATTAATTAAATATCATAAATCTCAGGGATTATACGAGATAGAAACAAACTTCCAATTTATCAATTGATCCTTATGCCACGTAACACCTCTACAAATGGGTCTTGACACCTTGAAGTGATGATGACATCGTCAAAAAAATGTGTTTTTACAATTTTATGAATAATATTTTGCGAGTGGGTTGGTTGGAGTTGGGTGATCACCCAACACTCACATAAAAAATGCTGACTCAGCACATATTATATTCTACTGAAACTTAAATATCTCTCAAATAAAGTGAGCTAAATGGAAACTACCGCCACTCTAAGGGTCGTAGCCTTCTGAAACACCTTTCTGAAATAATTTAACACCTTTATAGTGATGATGACTTGGCAAAAAGATCCAGAATTTCAGCCTGTCCGACAGCATGTTTCTTTGGAGGCACTATCAATAAACAACCAACAAAATATAGTGCCACCAAAGGAACATGCGTCGGCACAGGCTGCAATTTTGGATTTTTACTGTGCCGACTATACTATAGTATAGTGGCCCAGTTCTAATCTTACTGCCTTGGTTAGTTATTATTACTGTGCCGACTATACTATAGTATAGTGGCCCAGTATTGGTCTTAGTGCTTTGGTTATTATTACTGTGCCGACTATACTATAGTATAGTGGCCCAGTATTGGTCTTAGTGCCTTGGTTATTATTATTTTCCTTCCGTATCCTCTCCACAGAACAGAGTTTTATTAACTAAGAGCCCAAATTTTCAGGATATGTGTCTCATGGGTTACAGATGTGCACCTGGGGTCACGTTTTTTATCACATTTATTTGGCCACATTTTTGCACCTGTTTAATATTAGAAAAAGAACAATAAATATCCGCGAATATTTAATTTATATGCATTCGATAGAGAATTAAATTCTACACCTTTTCACAGTGCACGAATTTTTAAATTGGGCTTCGTTTGTTCCACAATTGAGTTGGAAATTTCCTTTGTTTACTAACACTTCAGTTCAGTTGAAAGTGTTAAATCTAATTCTATTGTTTCAACTTGTGATTATTATATTGATTCAACTTGTGAGATCGAGTAGGCTTCTATTTCCAATTGAAAACTAAGATTATAGATTTCAATAACAACGACAGATTATGTGATTATATTTACTTCTGCAAAAATACTCTTGCACTGTTAATATACTGACGTAATTAATTATAATTAATTAAGTCAGTATATGACTTATATAGATGCTCCCAATTTGTTTATTAGGCGTTATCGAGTGTGCGGAATTGAAATTTGATAGCCAAATAAATTAATTTATTATTTATGACAAAATAATCAAACTTTATAAATATAAGTTGACATTGAAATTGGTGTTAAATTATAAATAATATTAATAATTATTTATACTAATTAATTAAATATCATAAATCTCAGAGACTATAGAAGATAGAAACAAACTTTCAATTTATCAATTGGTCCCTATGGCACGTGCCACCTATACAAGTGGATCTTGACACCTTGAGGTGATGATGACATTGTTAAAAAAATGTGTTTTTACAATTTTGTTAATTCGATATTTAAAATGGGTTAGTTGATGTTGGGTGATGACCCAACACTCACATAAAAAATGCTGAGTCATCACCTATTATATTCTACTGAAACTTGAATATCTCTCAAATGAAGTGAACTAAATGGAAACTTCCAACTTTCTAAGGGTCGTTGCCTTTTGAAACACCTTTCTAAAATAATTTAACACCTTTATAGTGATGATGACTAGGCGGAAAAAAATCCAAAATTGCAGCCGGCGCCGACAGCATGTTCCTTTGGAGGCACTATCAATAGACACCAACAAAATATAGTGCCACCAAAGGAACATGCGTCGGCACAGGCTGCAATTTTGGATTTTTATTATTGGTCCGTAGATCCTCCACAGAACAGGGTTTTAGTAACTAAGAACTGAAAATTTCAGGATATGTGTCTCATGGGTTACAGATGTGCACCTGGGGTCACGATTTTTAATTACATTTTTTTGGACACATTTTTGCACCTGTTTAATATTGAAACAGGAACAATAAATAGTACCCGAAAATTAAATTTATATGCATTCGATAGATAATTAAATTCTACACCTTTTCACAGTGCACGAATTATCAAATTGGGTTTCGTTTGTGCCACAATTGAGTTGCAAGTTTCTTTTGTTTACTAACACTTCAGTTCAATTGAAAGTGTTAAATCTAATTCTATTGTTTCAACTCGTTATTATTATATTGATTCAACTTGTGAGATCGAGTAGGCTTCTATTTTCCAATTGAAAACTAAGATTATATATTTCATAACAACGACAGATTATGTGATTATATTTACTTCTGCGAGAATATTATTGCACTGTTAATATACTGACGTAATTAATTATAATTAATTCAGTCAGTATATGACTTATATATATGCTTATAATTTGTTTATTAGGGTTTATCGAGTGTGCGGAATTGAAATTTGATGGACAAATTAATTAATTAATTATTTATGACAAAATAATTTACTTAATAATTGTAAGTTGACATTGAAATTGGTGTTATATTATGAATAATATTAATAATTATTCACACTAATTAATTAAATATCATAAATCTCAGAGATGATACAAGATAGAAACAAACTTCCAATTTATTAATTGATCCTTATGCCACGTAACACCTCTACAAATGGGTCTTGACACCTTGAGGTGATGATGACATCGTAAAAAAAATGTGTTTTTACAATTTTGTTAATTCGATATTTAAAATGGGTTAGTTGAAGTTGGGTGATGACCCAACACTCACATAAAAAATGCTGAGTCATCACAGATTATATTCTACTCAAACTTGAATATCGCTAAAATGAAGTGAACTAAATGGAAACTTCCACCACTCTAAGGGTCGTAGCATTCTGAAACACCTTTCTGAAATAATTTAACACCTTTATAGTGATGATGAATTGGCGGAAAAAAAAAATCCAAAATTGCAGCTTGCGCCGACAGCATGTTTCTTTGGAGGCACTATCAATAAACTACCAACAAAATATAGTGCCACCAAAGGAGCATGCGTCGGCACAGGCTGCAATTTTGGATTTTTTATTTTTGGTCCGTAGATCGTCCACTGAACAGAGTTTAATTAACTAAGAACCCAAAATTTCAGGACAGGTGTCTCATGGGTTACAGATGTGCACCTGGGGTCACGATTTTTTACTACATTTTTTTGGACACATTTTTGCACCTGTTTAATATTAGAAAAAGAACAATAAATAGTGCACAAATATTTAATTTATATGCATTCGATAGAGAATTAAATTCTACACCTTTTCACAGTGCACGAATTTTTAAATTGAGTTTCGTTTGTGCCACAATTGAGTTGCAAGTTTCCTTTGTTTACTAACACTTCAGTTCAATTGAAGTGTTAAATCGAATTCTATTGTTTCAACTTGTGATAATTACATTGATTCAACTTGTGAGATCGAGTAGGCTTCTATTTTCTAATTGAAAACTAAGATTTTACATTCCATAACAACAACAGATTATGTGATTATATTTATTTCTGCTCAGAATATTCTTGAACAATGGATACATGAGATATTTAATTCTAATTAATTCGCTCTGTGTTTAACTTAGAGAAACGGTTCCAATTAGATTATTAGGGTATCGAGTGCGCTGAATTCAAATATGATAGTGAAATTAAATTAAAATTAATTATTATAGCAAATAATTGAACTTAATTTATTTTGATGTAAATAATATTGGTGTTAAATTATCTTAGATTAATTAAATATTTATACTAATTATCTAAATTTCATTAATCTCAGAAATGATACAAGATAGAAACAAACTTTAAATTCATCAATTGGTCCTTATGGCACGTACCACCTATACAAGTGGATCTTGACACCTTGAGGTGATGATGACATCGTCAAAAAAATGTATTTTTACAATTTTGTGAATTATATTATTAAAATGGGTTAGTTGGAGTTGGGTGATGACCCAACACTCACATAAAAAATGCTGATTCATCACTTATTATATTCTACTGAAACTTGAATATCTTTGAAACGAAGTGAGCAAAATTGAAACTTCCACCACTCTAAGGGTCGTAGCCTTCTGAAACACCTTTCTGAAATAATTTAACACCTTTATAGTGATGATGACTTGGTGAAAAAAAAATCCAAAATTGCAGCCTGTGCCGACAGCATGTTCCATTGGAGGCACTATCAATAGACCACCACCAAAATATAGTGCCACCAAATGAACATGCGTCGGCACAGGCTGCAATTTTGGATTTTTATTATTATTATTATTATTTTTTATCCGTAGCCACTCCACAGAACAGAGGTTTATCAACTAAGAGCCCAAACTTTTAGCACAAGTGTCTCATGGGTTACAGATGTGCACCTAGGGTTATGATTTTTGATTAACAAATTTTGGACACATCTTTAACACCTTTCAAAATTTGTCTGGTCTATAACTCAAAATATCTTTTACTAAACCCCCAAATTTTATTTCATATTTGGATTCATCTTAAAATTCTGCGTTTGATGGGAGAAGAAAATTTGTTAAAATTGGTTTAATTTCTGCCATAAATGGGAGTTGAAATTCCTTTGTTTACTCAACACTTCAATTTCAATAAAACTGTGAAATCTAATTCCATTGTTTCAACTTGTAATAATTATATTGATTCAACTTGTGAGATCGAGTAGGCTTCTATTTTCCAATTGAAAACTAAGATTTCCATTCCATAACAACGACAGATTATGTGATTATATTTATTTCTGCGAGAATATTTTTGCACAATGGATACATGACATATTTAATTCTAATTAATTCACTCTGTGTTTAACTTATAGAGACGGTTCCAATTAGATTATCGGGGTTATCGAGTGCGCTGAATTCAAATATGATAGTGAAATTCGATTTAAATTAATAATAAGTGCAAATAATTGAACTATATTTATTTTGCTGTACATAATAAAGGTGTTAAATTATTAATTTATTAATTAAATATTTATACTAATCAATTAAATATCATAAATCTCAGAGATCATAGATGATAGAAACAAACTATCAATTTATCAATTGGTCCTTATGCCACGTACCACCTATACAAGTGGGTCTTGACACCTTGAGGTGATGATGACATCGTTAAAAAAATGTGTTTTCACAATTTTGTGAATTATATAATTCAAATGGGACGGTTGGTTTTGGGAGATCACCCAACACGCACATAAAAAATGCTGAGTCATCACAGATTATATTCTACTTAAACTTGAATATCTCTAAAATGAAGTGAGCTAAAACCAAACTTCTACCACTCTAAGGGTCGTAGCCTTCTGAAACACCTTTCTGAAATAATTTAACACCTTTATAGTGATGATGAGTGGCGAAAAAAAAATCCAAAATTGCAGCCTGTGCCGACAACATGTTCCTTTGGAGGCACTATCAATAAAAAACCAACAAAATATAGTGCCACCAAAGGAACTTGCGTCGGCACAGGCTGCAATTTTGGATTTTTTATTATTCTTCCGTAGCTCATCCACAGAACAGAGTTTAATTAACTAACAACCCAAATTTGCAGGACAGGTGTCTCATGGGTTACAGATGTGCACCTGGGGTCACGATTTTTTATTAACAAATTTTGGACTTTTTTTTTACACCTTTCAAATTTTGTCTGGTCCATAACTCAAAGAATGTTATACTAAACCCCCAATTTTCTTTTCACCATTGGATTCACTATAAAATTCTCCATCTGATGGGAGATGAATGTTTTTACTAATAGGTTTGATTCATGCCATAAATTGGGGTTGAAATTTCTTCAGTTCAATTGAAAGTGTTAAATCTAATTCTATTGTTTCAACTCGTTATTATTATATTGATTCAACTTGTGAGATCGAGTAGGCTTCTATTTTCCAATTGAAAAAAAAGATTATATATTTCACAACAACGACAGATTATGTGATTATATTTACTTCTGCGAGAATATTATTGGACTGTTAATATACTGACGTAATTAATTATAATTAATTCAGTCAGTATATTACTTATATAGATGCTTATAATTTGTTTATTAGGGGTTATCGAGAGTGCTTAATTGAAATTTGATAACAAAATAATTAATTTATTATTCATGACAAAATAATTTAATTTAATAATTGTAAGTTGACATTGAAATTGGTGTTAAATTATAAATAATATTAATTAATATTTATACTAATTAATTAAATATCATAAATCTCAGAAATCAAATAAGATAGAAACAAACTTCCAATTTATCAATTGATCCTTATGCCACGTAACACCTCTACAAGTGGGTCTTGACACCTTGAGGTGATGATGACATCGTAAAAAAAATGTGTTTTCACAATTTTGTGAATTATATAATTCAAATGGGTCGGTTCGTTTTGGGTGATGACCCAGAACTCACATAAAAAATGCTGAGTCATCAGCTATTATATTCTACTGAAACTTGAATATCTTTGAAATGAAGTAAGCATAAAAGAAATTTACAACTCACTAAGGGTCGTTGCCTTTTGAAACACCTTTCTGAAATAATTTAACACCTTCGTAGTGAAGATGACATGGCGGAAAAAAAATCCAAAATTGCAGCCTGTGCCGACAGCATGTTCCATAGGAGGCACTATCAATAAACCACACCAAAATATAGTGCCACCAAAGGAACATGCGTCGGCACAGGCTGCAATTTTGGATTTTTATTAGTCCGTAGATCGTCCACAGAACAGAGTTTAATTAACTAAGAGCCAAAATTTTCAGGATATGTGTCTCATGGGTTACAGATGTGCACCTGGGGTCACGATTTTTTATTACATTTTTTTGGACACATTTTTGCACCTGTTTAATATTGAAACAGGAACAATAAATAGTACCAGAAAATTAAATTTATTTGCATTCGATAGAGAATTAAATTCTACACCTTTTCACAGTGCACAAATTTCTAAATTGGGTTTCATTAGTGCCACAATTGAGTTGCAAGTTTCCTTTGTTTACTAACACTTCAGTACAATTGAAAGTGTTAAATCTAATTCTATTGTTTCAACTCGTTGTTATTATATTGATTCAACTTGTGAGATCGAGTAGGCTTCTATTTTCCAATTGAAAAAAAAGATTATATATTTCACAACAACGACAGATTATGTGATTATATTTACTTGTGCGAGAATATTATTGCACTGTTAATATACTGACGTAATTAATTATAATTAATTCAGTCAGTATATTACTTATATAGATGCTTCCAAATTGTTTATAGGGGTTATCGAGTGTGCGGTATTGAAATTTGATAGCCAAATTAATTAATTAATTATTTGTGACAAAATAATTGAACTTAATAATTGTATGTTGACATTGAAATTGGTGTCATATTATAAATAATAATAATTATTATATATGCAAATTAATTAAATATCATAAATCTCAAAGATCATAGAAGATAGAAACAAACTTTCAATTTATCAATTGGTCCTTATGGCACGTGCCACGTAGGCAAGTGGGTCTTGACACCTTGAGGTGATGATGACATCGTTAAAAAAATGTGTTTTTACAATTTTGTTAATTCGACATTTAAATTGGGTTAGTTGGTGTTGGGTGATGACCCAACACTCAGATAAAAAATGCTGAGTCATCAGCTATTATATTCTACTCATACTTGAATATCTAAAAAATGAAGTGAACTAAATGGAAACTTCCACCACTCTAAGGGTCGATGCCTTCTGAAACACCTTTCTGAAATAATTTACCACCTTCATAGTGTTGATGACAATGCAAAAAAATCTAAAAATGCAGCCTGTGCCGACAGCATGTTCCATTGAAGGCACTATCAATAGACCACCACCAAAATATAGTGCCACCAAAGGAACATGCGTCGGCACAGGCTGCAATTTTGGATTTTATTACTGTGCCGACTATACTACAGTATAGTGGCCCAGTTCTAATCTTACTGCCTTGGTTAGTTATTATTATTACTGTGCCGACAATACTATAGTATAGTGTCCCAGTTCTAATCTTACTGCCTTTAATATTATTATTACTGTGCCGACTATACTATAGTATAGTGGCCCAGTTCTAATCTCACTGCCTATATTTTTACTGTGCCGACTATACTATAGTATAGTGGCCCAGTATTGGAATCACTGCCTTTATTATTATTTTTTTTATTATTATTTTTTTTTTTCTCCGTAGACGGTGCAATGGCCAGAGCTTAATTGTTGATGGGCTGAAACTTGGCATGTAGGTGCGATGGGACCGTCTAATTTGCACCTGGGGTTACGATTTTTTATTAACAAATTTTGGACACATCTTTAACACCTTTCAAAATTTGTCTGGTCCATAACTCAAAATATGTTTTACTAAACCCGCAAATTTTATTTCATATTTGGATTCACCGTAAAATTCTGCGTCTGATGGGAGAAGAAATCTTTCAATAAGGGGTTTAATTTCTGCCACAAATGGGGGCTTAAATTTCTTTGTTTACTCACACTTCAGTTTCAGTAAAGTGTTAAATCTAATTCCATTGTTTCAACTTGTAATAATTATATTGATTTAACTTGTTAAATCCTACTCTAGTGATTCAACTTGCTATAATTATATTGATTTAACTTGTGAATTCAAGCTGGCTTCTATTTTGCAATTGAAAATTAAGATTATATATTTCATAACAACGACATATTATGTGATTATATTTACTTCTGCGAGAATATAATTGCACTGTTAATATACTGACGTAATTAATTATAAATAATTCAGTTTGTATTTAACTTATATAGAAGCTTCCAATTTGTATATTAGAGGTTATCGAGTGTGCGGAATTGAAATTTGATAGATAAATTAATTAATTAATTATTTATGACAAAATAATTGAACTTAATAATTGTATGTTGACATTGAAATTGGTGTCATATTATAAATAATATTAATAATTATTTATACTAATTAATTAAATATCATAAATCTCAGAGATCATAGAAGATAGAAACAAACTTTCAATATATCAATTGGTCCTTATGACACGTGCCACCTATACAAGTGGGTCTTGACACCTTTAGGTGATGATGACATCGTTAAAAAAATGTGTTTTTACAATTTTGTTAATTCGATATTTAAAATGGGTTAGTTAATGTTGGTTGATGACCCAACACCCACTTAAAAAATGCTGAGTCATTACAGATTATATTCTACTGAAACTAGAATATCTCTTTAATGAAGTGAGCTGAATGGAAACTTCCACCACTCTAAAGGGTCGTTGCCTTCTGAAACACCTTTCTGAAATAATTTAACACCTTCATAGTGATGATGACTGGGCGAAAAAAAATCCAAAATTGCACCCTGTCTGACAGCATGCTCCTTTGGAGGCACTATCAATAACCAACCAATAAAATATAGTGCCACCAAAGGAACATGCGTCGGCACAGGGTGCAATTTTGGATTTTTTTTTTTTTTTTTCTCCGTAGACGGTACCCTGGCCAGAGCTCTATAGTTGATGGGCTGAAACTTGGCATGTAGGTGCGGTGGGACCGTCTAATTTGCACCTGGGGTTACGATTTTTTATTAAGAAATTTTTGACACATCTTTAACACCTTTCAGATTTTGTCTGGTCCATAACTCAAAATATGTTTTACTAAACCCGAAAATTTTATTTCATATTTGGATTCCCCATAAAATTCTGCGTCTGATGGGAGAAGAAAGCCTTCAAAAAAGGTTTTATTCCTGCCATTAATGGGGGTTGAAATTTCTTTGTTTACTCACACTTCAGTTTCAATAAAACTGTTAAATCTAATTCCATTGTTTCAACTTGCGATTATTATATTGATTTAACTTGTTAAATCCTACTCTAGTGATTCAACTTGTAATAATTATATTGATTCATCTTATAAATTACAGCTGGCTTCTATTTAATTGTAGTATTACTATACAATGGATTAAATTAAATAATATAATATAAGGAATTTGTTGACTCAACTCAACCAACCGTGGATAACATTGCTAAAATAAATAACGAATAATATAATTTAATAGCAATACACAATGAATGCAGCTGGCTTCTATTTAATTGTAGCATTACTATACAATGGATTAAATTAAATTAATTTATATAAGGAATTTGTTGACTTTACTCAACACACCGTGGATAACATTGCTAAAATATATAACTAATAATATAATTTATTATCAATACATAATGAATGAATGGCATTAAACTAAAGATGGTTTATGATAGAACCGTTAAGATTTTACATTCCACAACAACGACAGATTAAGTGATTATATTTATTTCAGCGAGAATATTCTTGCACAATTAATGTACTGACATATTTAATTCTAATTAATTCGCTCTGTGTTTACCGTATAGAGATGGTTCCAAATAGATTATTGGGGTTATCGAGTGCGTGGAATTCAAATATTATAGTGAAATTCAATTTAAATAAATAATAATTGCAAATAATTGAACTTAATTTATTTTGCTGTATATAATAATGGTGTTAAATAATAAATAAATAAATTTAATATTTATACTAATTAGATAAATTTCATTAATCTCAGAGATGATACAAGATAGAAACAAACTTTCAATTTATCAATTGGTCCTTATGCCAGGTACCACCTATACAAGTGGGTCTTGACACCTTGAGGTGATTATGACATCGTAAAAAAAATGTATTTTTACAATTTTGTTAATTCGATATTTAAAATGGGTTAGTTGATGTTGGGTGATGACCCAACACACACATAAAAAATGCTGAGTCATCAGCTATTATATTCTACTCAAACTTGAATATCTCTAAAATTATATGAACTAAATGGAAACTTCCACCACTCTAAGGGTCGATGCCTTCTGTAACACCTTTTTGAAATAATTTAACACCTTCATAGTGATGATGACATGGCGAAAAAAAAATCCAAAATTGCAGCCTGCGCCGACAGCATGTTCTTTTGGAGGCACTATAAATAAACAACCAACAAAATATAGTGCCACCAAAGGAACATGCGTCGGCACAGGCTGCAATTTTGGATTTTTTTTTTTCTCCGTAGACGGTGCCCTGGCCAGAGCTTTATAGTTGATGGGCTTAAACTTTGCATGTAGGTGCGATGGGACCGTCTAATTTGCACCTGGGGTAACGATTTTTGATTAAGAAATTTTTGACACATCTTTAACACCTTTCAAAATTTGTCTGGTCCATAACACAAAATATGTTTTACTAAACCCCCAAATTTTATTTCACATTTGGATTCACCATAAAATTCCGCGTCTGATGGGAGAAGAAAACTTTCAATAAAGAGTTTTATTTCTGCCATAAATGGGTGTTGAAATTTCTTTGTTTACTCACACTTCATTTTCAGTATAACTGTTAAATCTAATTCCATTGTTTCAACTTGTAATAATTATATTGATTTAACTTGTTAAATCTTACTCTATTGATTCAACTTGCGATAATTAAATTGATTTAACTTATAAATTGCAGCTGGCTTCTATTTAATTTACCATACAATGGATTAAATAAAATAATATAATATAAGGAATTTGTTGACTTAATTCAACTCAACCGTGGATAACAATGCTAAGATAAATAACTAATAATATAATTTATTATCAATACATAATGAATGAATGGCATCAAACTCAAGATGGTTTAAGATAGAAACAAACTTCAAATTTATCTACCGTTCCTTGTGACTCGGACCAATTAACAAATGCTTCTTCACACCTTGGGCGTTGATGACTTGGCGAAAAAAAATCCAAAATTGCAGCCTGCGCCGACAGCATGTTCCTTTGGAGGCACTATCAATAAACAACCAACAAAATATAGTGCCACCAAAGGAACATGCGTCGGCACAGGGTGCAATTTTGGATTTTTTTTCTCCGTAGACGGTGCCCTGGCCTGAGCTTTATAGTTGATGGGCTGAAACTTGGCATGTAGGTGCGGATGGACCGTCTAATTTGCACCTGGGGTTACGATTTTTGATTAACGAATTTTTGACACATCTTTAACACCTTTCAAAATTTGTCTGGTCCATAACTCAAAATATGTTTTACTAAACCCCCAAATTTTATTTCACATTTGGATTCACCATAAAATTCTGCGTCTGATGGGAGAAGAAATCTTTCAATAAAGATTTTTATTTCTGCCATAAATGGCGGTTAAAATTTACTTGTTTACTCACACTTCAATTTCAGTAAAGTGTTAAATCTAATTCTATTGTTTCAACTTGTAATATTTATATTGATTTAAGTTGTTAAATCTAATTCTATTGTTTCAACTCGTTAATATTATATTGATTCAACTTGTGAGATCGAGAAGGCTTCTATTTTCCAATTGAAAACTAAGATTCTACATTCCATAACAACGACAGATTATGTGATTATATTTCCTTCTGCAAGAATACTCTTGCACTGTTAATATACTGACGTAATTAATAATAATTAATTAAGTCAGTATATGACTTATATAGATGCTCCCAATTTGTTTATTAGGGGTTATCGAGTGAGCGAAATTGAAATTTGATAGCCAAATTAATTAATTAATTATTTATGACAAAATAACTAAACTTAATAAATATAAGTTGACATTGAAATTGGTGTTAAATTATAAATATTATTAATAATTGTTTATACTAATTAATTAAATATCATAAATCTCAGAGATCATAGAAGATAGAAACAAACTTTCAATTAATCAATTGGTCCTTATGGCACGTGCCACCTATACAAGTGGGTCTTGACACCTTGAGGTGATGATGACATCGTTAAAAAAATGTATTTTTACAATTTTGCTAATTCGATATTTAAAATAGGTTAATTGATTTTGGGTGATGACCCAACACTCACATAAAATATGCTGAGTCATTAGCTATTATATTCTACTCAAACTTGAATATCTCTAAAATGAAGTGAACTAAATGGAAACTTCCACCACTCTAAGGGTCGTAGCATTCTGAAACACCTATCTGAAATAATTTAACACCTTTATAGTGATGATGAATTGGCGAAAAAAAAAATCCAAAATTGCAGCTTGCGCCGACAGCATGTTTCTTTGGAGGCACTATCAATAAACTACCAACAAAATATAGTGCCACCAAAGGAGCATGCGTCGGCACAGGCTGCAATTTTGGATTTTATTTTTTACTGTGCCGACTATACTATAGTATAGTCACTATAGTGGCCCAGTATTGGAATCACTGCCTTTATTATTACTGTGCCGACTATACTATAGTATAGTGGCCCAGTATTGGAATCACTGCCTTTATTACTGTGCCGACTATACTATAGTATAGTGGCCCAGTTCTAATCTTAGTGCTTTGGTTTGTTGTTATTATTATTACTGTGCCGACTATACTATAGTATAGTGGCCCAGTTCTAATCTTAGTGCTTTGGTTAGTTATTATTATTTTTGGTCCGTAGATCGTCGACTGAACAGAGTTTAATTAACTAAGAACCCAAAATTTCAGGACAGGTGTCTCATGGGTTACAGATGTGCACCTGGGGTCACGATTTTTTACTACATTTTTTTGGACACATTTTTGCACCTGTTTAATATTAGAAAAAGAACAATAAATAGTGCACAAATATTTAATTTATATGCATTCGATAGAGAATTAAATTCTACACCTTTTCACAGTGCACGAATTTTTAAATTGAGTTTCGTTTGTGCCACAATTGAGTTGCAAGTTTCCTTTGTTTACTAACACTTCAGTTCAATTGAAGTGTTAAATCGAATTCTATTGTTTCAACTTGTGATAATTACATTGATTCAACTTGTGAGATCGAGTAGGCTTCTATTTTCTAATTGAAAACTAAGATTTTACATTCCATAACAACAACAGATTATGTGATTATATTTATTTCTGCTCAGAATATTCTTGAACAATGGATACATGAGATATTTAATTCCAATTAATTCGCTCTGTGTTTAACTTAGAGAAACGGTTCCAATTAGATTATTAGGGTATCGAGTGCGCTGAATTCAAATATGATAGTGAAATTAAATTTAAATTAATTATTATAGCAAATATTGAACTTAATTTATTTTGATGTAAATAATATTGGTGTTAAATTATCTTAGATTAATTAAATATTTATACTAATTGTCTAAATTTCATTAATCTCAGAAATGATACAAGATAGAAACAAACTTTAAATTTATCAATTGGTCCTTATGGCACGTACCACGTATACAAGTGGATCTTGACACCTTGAGGTGATGATGACATCGTCAAAAAAATGTATTTTTACAATTTTGTGAATTATATTATTAAAATGGGTTAGTTGGAGTTGGGTGATGACCCAACACTCACATAAAAAATGCTGATTCATCACTTATTATATTCTACTGAAACTTGAATATCTTTGAAACGAAGTGAGCAAAATTGAAACTTCCACCACTCTAAGGGTCGTAGCCTTCTGAAACACCTTTCTGAAATAATTTAACACCTTTATAGTGATGATGACTTGGTGAAAAAAAATCCAAAATTGCAGCCTGTGCCGACAGCATGTTCCATTGGAGGCACTATCAATAGACCACCACCAAAATATAGTGCCACCAAATGAACATGCGTCGGCACAGGCTGCAATTTTGGATTTTTTATTATTTATCCGTAGCTCATCCACAGAACAGAGTTTAATTAACTAAGAGCCCAAATTTTCAGGATATGTGTCTCATGGGTTACAGATGTGCACCTGGGGTCACGATTTTTTATTACATTTTTTTGGACACATTTTTGCACCTGTTTAATATTGAAACAGGAACAATAAATAGTACCCGAAAATTAAATTTATATGCATTCGATAGAGAATTAAATTCTACACCTTTTCACAGTGCACGAATTTCTAAATTGGGTTTCATTAGTGCCACAATTGAGTTGCAAGTTTCCTTTGTTTACTAACACTTCAGTACAATTGAAAGTGTTAAATCTAATTCTATTGTTTCAACTCGTTGTTATTATATTGATTCAACTTGTGAGATCGAGTAGGCTTCTATTTTCCAATTGAAAAAATATATTATATATTTCACAACAACGACAGATTATGTGATTATATTTACTTCTGCGTTAATATTATTGCACTGTTAATATACTGACGTAATTAATTATAATTAATTCAGTCAGTATATGACTTATATAGATGCTTCCAATTTGTTTATTAGGGGTTATCGAGTGTGCGGAATTGAAATTTGATGGACAAATTTATTTATTTATTATTTCTGACAAAATAATTAAACTTAATAAATATAAGTTGACATTGAAATTGGTGTTAAATTATAAATAATATTAATAATTATATATACTAATTAATTAAATATCATAAATCTCAGAGATCATAGAAGATAGAAACAAACTTTCAATTTATCAATTGGTCCTTATGGCACGTGCCACCTATACAAGTGGGTCTTGACACCTTGAGGTGATGATGACATCGTTAAAAAAATGTGTTTTTACAATTTTGTTAATTCGATATTAAAAATGGGTTAGTTCATGTTGGGTGATGACCCAACACTCACATAAAAAATGCTGAGTCATCAGTTGTTATATTCTACTCAAACTTGAATATCGCTAAAAGGAAGTGAACTAAAACGAAACTTGCAGCACTCTAAGGGTCGATGCCTTCTGTAACACCTTTTTGAAATGATTTAACACCTTCATAGTGGAGATGACATGGCGAAAAAAAAATACAAAATTGCAGCTGTGCCGACAGCATTTTCCATTGGAGGCACTATCAATAAACCACCAACAAAATATAGTGCCACCAAAGGTACATGCGTCGGCACAGGCTGCAATTTTGGATTTTTATTACTGTGCCGACTACACTATAGTATAGTGGCCCAGTTCTAATCTTACTGCCTTTATTTTTATTATTTTTATTTCTCCGTAGCAAGTGCCCTGGCCACACCTGTATACATAGAGGGCTGAAACTTGGCATGTAGGTTCGGAGTCGAAGTCTAATTTGCACCTGGGGTTACGATTTTTGATTAACAAATTTTGGACACATCTTTAACACCTTTCAAAATTTGTCTGGTCCATAACTAAAAAGATGTTTTACTAGACCCCCAAATTTTATTTCATATTTGGATTCACCATAAAATTATGCGTCTGATGGGAGAAGAAATTTTTCAATAAAGGGGTCAATTTCTGCCATAAATGGGGGTTGAAATTTCTTTGTTTACTCACACTTCAGTTTCAGTATAACTGTTAAATCTAATTCCATTGTTTCAACTTGTAATAATTATATTGATTTAACTTGTTAAATCCTACTCTTGTGATTCAACTTGCGATAATTAGATTGATTTAACTTATAAATTCCAGCTGGCTTCTATTTAATTCTAGTCTTAGTATACAATGGATTAAATAAAATAATATAATATAAGGAATTTGTTGACTCAACTCAACCAACCATGGATAACATTGCTAAAATAAATTACTAATAATATAATTTATTATCAATACATAATGAATGAATGGCAGTAAACTCAAGATGGTTTATGATAGAAACAAACTTCAAATTTGTCTACCGTTCCTTGTGACTCCGACTAATTAATAAATGGTTCTTCACAACTTGGGCGTTGATGACTTGGCGAAAAAAAAATCCTAAATTTCAGCCTGTGCCGACAGCATGTTCCTTTGGAGGCACTATCAAAAACCACAAACAAAATATAGTGCCACCAAAGGAACATCCGTCGGCACAGGCTGAAATTTAGGATTTTTACTGTGCCGACTAAACTATAGTATAGTGGCCCAGTATTGGAATCACTGTCTTTATTATTACTGTGCCGACTATACTATAGTATAGTGGCCCAGTATTGGAATCACTGCCTTTATTTTTATTATTACTGTGCCGACTATACTATAGTATAGTGGCCCAGTTCTAATCTTAGTGCTTTGGTTAGTTATTATTATTTTTGGTCCGTAGATCGTCCACTGAACAGAGTTTAATTAACTAAGAACCCAAAATTTCAGGACAGGTGTCTCATGGGTTACAGATGTGCACCTGGGGTCACGATTTTTTACTACATTTTTTTGGACACATTTTTGCACCTGTTTAATATTAGAAAAAGAACAATAAATAGTGCACAAATATTTAATTTATATGCATTCGATAGAGAATTAAATTCTACACCTTTTCACAGTGCACGAATTTTTTAATTGGGTTTCGTTTGTGCCACAATTGAGTTGCAAGTTTCCTTTGTTTACTAACACTTCAGTTCAATTGAAGTGTTAAATCGAATTCTATTGTTTCAACTTGTGATAATTACATTGATTCAACTTGTGAGATCGAGTAGGCTTTTATTTTCTAATTGAAAACTAAGATTTTACATTCCATAACAACAACAGATTATGTGATTATATTTATTTCTGCTCAGAATATTCTTGAACAATGGATACATGAGATATTTAATTCTAATTAATTCGCTCTGTGTTTAACTTAGAGAAACGGTTCCAATTAGATTATTAGGGTATCGAGTGCGCTGAATTCAAATATGATAGTGAAATTAAATTTAAATTAATTATTATAGCAAATAATTGAACTTAATTTATTTTGATGTAAATAATATTGGTGTTAAATTATCTTAGATTAATTAAATATTTATACTAATTATCTAAATTTCATTAATCTCAGAAATGATACAAGATAGAAACAAACTTTAAATTTATCAATTGGTCCTTATGGCACGTACCACCTATACAAGTGGATCTTGACACCTTGAGGTGATGATGACATCGTCAAAAAAATGTATTTTTACAATTTTGTGAATTATATTATTAAAATGGGTTAGTTGGAGTTGGGTGATGACCCAACACTCACATAAAAAATGCTGATTCATCACTTATTATATTCTACTGAAACTTGAATATCTTTGAAACGAAGTGAGCAAAATGGAAACTTCCACCACTCTAAGGGTCGTAGCCTTCTGAAACACCTTTCTGAAATAATTTAACACCTTTATAGTGATGATGACTTGGTGAAAAAAAAATCCAAAATTGCAGCCTGTGCCGACAGCATGTTCCATTGGAGGCACTATCAATAGACCACCACCAAAATATAGTGCCACCAAATGAACATGCGTCGGCACAGGCTGCAATTTTGGATTTTTACTGTGCCGACTATACTATAGTATAGTGGCCCAGTTCTAATCTCACTGCCTTTATTTTTTTTTTTTTTTTTTTTTTTTTTCTCCGTAGACGGTGCCCTGGCCTGAGCTTTATAGTTGATGGGCTGAAACTTGGCATGTAGGTGCGATGGGACCGTCTAATTTGCACCTGGGGTTACGATTTTTGATTAACAATTTTTTTACACATCTTTAACACCTTTCAAAATTTGTCTGGTCCATAACTCAAAATATATTTTATTAAACCCCCAAATTTTATTTCACATTTGGATTCACCATAAAATTCTGCGTCTGATGGGAGAAGAAAACTTTTAATAAAGAGTTTTATTTCTGCCATAAATGGGGGTTGAAATTTCTTTGTTTACTCACACTTCAATTTCAGTAAAACTGTGAAATCTAATTCCATTGTTTCAACTTGTAATAATTATATTGATTTAACTTGTTAAATCTTTCACTATTGTTTCAACTTGCTACAATTATATTGATTTAACTTGTGAATGCAAGCTGGCTTCTATTTTGCAATTGAAAATTAAGATTATATATTTCATAACAACGACATATTATGTGATTATATTTACTTCTGCGAGAATATAATTGCACTGTTAATATACTGACGTAGTTAATTATAAATATTTCAGTTTGTATTTAACTTATATAGTAGCTTCCAATTTGTATATTAGAGGTTATCGAGTGTGCGGAATTGAAATTTGATAGATAAATTAATTAATTAATTATTTATGACAAAATAATTGAACTTAATAATTGTATGTTGACATTGAAATTGGTGTCATATTATAAATAATATTAATAATTATTTATACTAATTAATTAAATATCATAAATCTCAGAGATCATAGAAGATAGAATCAAACTTTCAATATATCAATTGGTCCTTATGACACGTGCCACCTATACAAGTGGGTCTTGACACCTTGAGGTGATGATTACATCGTTAAAAAAATGTGTATTTACAATTTTGTTAATTCGATATTTAAAATGGGTTAGTTAATGTTGGGTGATGACCCAACACCCACTTAAAAAATGCTGAGTCATTACAGATTATATTCTACTGAAACTTGAATATCTCTTTAATGAAGTGAGCTGAATGGAAACTTCCACCACTCTAAAGGGTCGTTGCCTTCTGAAACACCTTTCTGAAATAATTTAACACCTTCATAGTGATGATGACATGGCGAAAAAAAAAATCCAAAATTGCAGCCTGTGCCGACAGCATGTTCCTTTGGAGGCACTATCAATAAACCAACAACAAAATATAGTGCCACCAAAGGATCATGCGTCGGCACAGGCTGCAATTTTGGATTTTTTTTATTTTTATTTTTTCTCCGTAGACGGTGCCCTGGCCTGAGCTTTATAGTTGATGGGCTGAAACTTGGCATGTAGGTGCGTATGGACCGTCTAATTTGCACCTGGGGTTACGATTTTTTATTAACAAATTTTTGACACATCTTTAACACCTTTCAAAATTTGTCTGGTCCATAGCTAGAAAAATGTTTTACTAAACCCCCAAATTTTATTTCACATTTGGATTCACCATAAAATTCTGCGTCTGATGGGAGAAGAAATTTTTCAATAAAGGGGTCAATTTCTGCCATAAATGGGGGTTGAAATTTCTTTGTTTACTCACACTTCAATTTCAGTAAAGTGTTAAATCTAATTCTATTGTTTCAACTTGTAATAATTATATTGATTTAACTTGTTAAATCCTACTCTAGTGATTCAACTTGCGATAATTAGATTGATTTAACTTATAAATTCCAGCTGGCTTCTATTTAATTCTAGTCTTACTATACAATGGATTAAATAAAATAATATAATATAAGGAATTTGTTGACTAAACTCAAATCACCGTGGATAACATTGCTAAAATAAATAACTAATTGTTTAATTTATTATCAATAAGTAATGAATGAATGGCATTAAACTAAAGATGGTTTATGATAGAACCGTTAAGATTTTACATACCACAACAACGACAGATTATGTGATTATGTTTACTTCTGCGTTAATATTATTGCACTGTTAATATACTGACGTAATTAATTATAATTAATTCAGTCAGTATATGACTTATATAGATGCTTCCAATTTGTTTATTAGGGGTTATCGAGTGTGCGGAATTGAAATTTGATGGACAAATTAATTAATTTATTATTTATGACAAAATAATTAAACTTAATAAATATAAGTTGACATTGAAATTGGTGTTAAATTATAAATAATATTAATAATTATATATACTAATTAATTAAATATCATAAATCTCAGAGATCATAGAAGATAGAAACAAACTTTCAATTTATCAATTGGTCCTTATGGCACGTGCCACCTATACAAGTGGGTCTTGACACCTTGAGGTGATGATGACATCGTTAAAAAAATGTGTTTTTACAATTTTGTTAATTCGAAATTAAAAATGGGTTAGTTCATGTTGGGTGATGACCCAACACTCACATAAAAAATGCTGAGTCATCAGTTGTTATATTCTACTCAAACTTGAATATCGCTAAAAGGAAGTGAACTAAAACGAAACTTCCACCACTCTAAGGGGCGATGTCTTCTGTAACACCTTTTTGAAATGATTTAACACCTTTATAGTGATGATGACTAGGCGAAAAAAAAATCCAAAATTGCATCCTGTGCCGACAGCATGTTCCATTGGAGGCACTATCAATAAACCACCAACAAAATATAGTGCCACCCAAGGAACATGCGTCGGCACAGGATGCAATTTTGGATTTTTTTTATTATTATTTCTCCGTAGACGGTACCCTGCCCTCACCTTTATACATTAAGGGCTAACATTTGACATGTAGGTGCGGAGTGACCGTCTAATTTGCACCTGGGGTTACGATTTCCGTTCAAAATTTCTTAACACCTATTTAATCTAATTAAACCTCATAACATGAAATAATTGATATTGAGCTTGATAAAATTTACATGTACGGATAGAGAATTAAATTCTACACCTTTTCACAGTGCACAAATTTTCAAATTGGGCTTCATTTGTTCCACAATTGAGTTGCAAATTTCCTTTGTTTACTAACACTTCAGTTCCATTGGAAGTGATAAATCTAATTCTATTGTTTCAACTTGTAATAATTATATTGATTTAACTTGTTAAATCTCGCTCTATTGTTTCAACTTGCGATAATTATGTTGATTTAAATTCTAAATTCCAGCTGGCTTCTTCTTAATTGTAGTATTACTATACAATGGATTAAATTAAATATTATAATATAAGGAATTTGTTGACTCAACTCAACCAACCGTGGATAACATTGCTAAAATAAATAACTAATAATATAATTTATTATCAATTCATAATGAATGAATGGCATTAAACTCTAGATGATTTATGATAGAAACAAATTCAAATTTATCTACCGTTCCTTGTGACTCGGACCGATTAGCAAATGGTTCTTTACACCTTGAGGCGTTGATGACTGGGCGAAAAAAAATCAAAAATTGCAGCCTGTGCCGAAAGCATGTTCCTTTGGAGGCACTATCAATAAACAACCAAAAAATATAGTGCCATCAAAGGAACATGCGTCGGCACAGGCTGCAATTTTGGATTTTTTATTATTATTATTATTATTATTATTTCTCCGTAGCAGGTGCCCTGGCCACACCTGTATACATAGAGGGCTGAAACTTGGCATGTAGATTCGGAGTCGAAGTCTAATTTGCACCTGGGGTTACGATTTTGTATTAACAAATTTTTGACACATCTTTAACACCTTTCAAAATTGTCTGGTCCATAACTCAAAAAATGTTTTACTAAACCCCAAAATTTTATTTCACATTTGGATTCGCCATAAAATTCTGCGTCTGATGGGAGAAGAAATTTTTCAATAAAGGGGTCAATTTCTGCCATAAATGGGGGTTGAAATTTCTTTGTTTACTGACACTTCAATTTCAGTAAAGTGTTAAATCTAATTCTATTGTTTCAACTTGTAATAATTATATTGATTTAACTTGTTAAATCCTACTCTAGTGATTCAACTTGCTATAATTATATTGATTTAACTTATAAATTCCAGCTGGCTTCTATTCAATTTTAGTATTACTATACAATTGATTAAATTAAATAATATAATATAAGGAATTTGTTGACTCAACTCAACCAACCATGGATAACATTGCTAAAATAAATAACTAATAATATAATTATTATCAATACATAATGAATGAATGGCATTAAACTAAAGATGGTTTATGATAGAACCGTTAAGATTTTACATTCCACAACAACGACAGATTAAGTGATTATATTTATTTCGGCGAGAATATTCTTGCACAATTAATGACTGACTTAATTAATTATAATTAATTCATTTTGTATTTAACTTATAGGCGGTTCCAAATAGATTATTGGGGTTATCGAGTGCGTGGAATTCAAATATTATAGTGAAATTCAATTTAAATTATTATTAATTGCAAATATTTGAACTTAATTTATTTTGCTGTATATAATAATGTTGTTAAATAATTAATACATAATTAAATTTTTATACTAATTAGCTAAATTTCATTAATCTCAGAGATGATACAAGATAGAAACAAACTTTCAATTTATCAACTGGTCCTTATGCCAGGTGCCACCTATACAAGTGGGTCTTGACACCTTGAGGTGATGATGACATCGTTAAAAAAATGTGTTTTCACAATTTTGAGAATTATATAATTCAAATGGGACGGTTGGTTTTGGGAGATCACCCAACACTCACATAAAAAATGCTGAGTCATCACATATTAAATTCTACTTAAACTTGAATATCTCTAAAATGAAGTGAGCTAAAACCAAACTTCCACCACTCTAAGGGTCGTAGCCTTCTGAAACACCTTTCTGAAATAATTTAACGCCTTTATAGTGATGATGACTTGGCGAAAAAAAAATCCAAAATTGCAGCCTGTGCCGACAACATGTTCCTTTGGAGGCACTATCAATAAAAAACCAACAAAATATAGTGCCACCAAAGGAACATGCGTCGGCACAGGCTGCAATTTTGGATTTTTACTGTGCCGACTATACTATAGTATAGTGGCCCAGTTCTAATCTTAGTGCTTTGGTTAGTTATTATTATTATTATTCTTCCGTAGCCACTCCACAGAACAGAGTTTTATCAACTAAGAGCCCAAATTTTTAGGATGGGTGTCTCATGGGTTACAGATGTGCACCTGGGGTTACGATTTTTGATTAAATTTTTTTGGACACATCTTTAACACCTTTCAAAATTTGTCTTGTCCATAACTCAAAATATGTTTTAATAAACCCCAAAATTTTATTTAATATTTAGATTCATCTTAAAATTATGCGTCTGATGGGAGAAGAAAATTTGCTAAAATTGGTTTAATTTCTGCCATAAATGAGGGTTGAAATTCATTTGTTTACTCAACACTTCAATTTCAATAAAACTGTGAAATCTAATTCCATTGTTTTAACTTGTAATAATTATATTGATTTAACTTGTTAAATCCTACTCTATTGATTCAACTTGCGATAATTAAATTGATTCAACTTATAAATTCCAGCTGGCTTCTATTTAATTGTAGCATTACTATACAATGGATTAAATTAAATTATTTTATATAAGGAATTTGTTGACTTTACTCAACTCACCGTGGATAACATTGCTAAAATAAATAACTAATAATTTAATTTATTATCAATAAGTAATGAATGAATGGCTTTAAACTAAAGATGGTTTATTATAGAACAGTTAAGATTTTACATTCCACAACAACGACAGATTAAGTGATTATATTTATTTCGGCGAGAATATTCTTTTTGCACAATTAATGTACTGACATAATTTATTATAATAAATTCCTTTTGTATTTAACTTATAGAATTTTCCAATTGGATTATTGGGGTTATCGAGTGCGCTGAATTCAAATATGATAGTGAAATTCGATTTAAATTAATAATAAGTGCAAATAATTGAACTTTATTTATTTTGCTGTACATAATATTGGTGTTAAATTATTAATTTATTAATTAAATATTTATACTAATTAGGTAAATTTCATTAATCTCAGAGATGATACAAGATAGAAACAAACTTTCAATTTACAATTGGTCCTTATGCCACGTACCACCTATACAAGTAGGTCTTGACACCTTGAGGTGATGATGACATCGTCAAAAAAATGTATTTTTACAATTTTGTTAATTCGATTTTTAAAATGGGTTAGTTGATGTTGGGTGATGACCCAACACTCACATAAAAAATGCTGAGTCATCAGCTATTATATTCTACTCAAACTTGAATATCTCTAAAATTATATGAACTAAATGGAAACTTCCACCACTCTAAGGGTCGATGCCTTCTGTAACACCTTTTTGAAATAATTTAACACCTTCATAGTGATGATGACATGGCGAAAAAAAATCCAAAATTGCAGCCTGCGCCGACAGCATGTTCTTTTGGAGGCACTATCAATAAACAACCAACAAAATATAGTGCCACCAAGGGAACATGCGTCGGCACAGGCTGCAATTTTGGATTTTTTATTATTTTTTTTATTATTTTTTCTCCGTAGACGGTGCCCTGGCCAGAGCTTTATAGTTGATGGGCTGAAACTTGGCATGTAGGTTCGGAGTCGACGTCTAATATGCACCTGGGGTTACGATTTTTGATTAACAAATTTTGGACACATCTTTAACACCTTTCAAAATTTGTCTGGTCCATAACTAAAAAAATGTTTTACTAAACCCCCAAATTTTATTTCACATTTGGATTCACCATAAAATTCTGCGTCTGAGGGGAGAAGAAATTTTTCAATAAGGGGTTTCATTTCTGCCACAAATGGGGGTTGAAATTTCTTTGTTTACTCACACTTCAATTCAGTAAAACTGTGAAATCTAATTCCATTGTTTCAACTTGTAATAATTATATTGATTTAACTTGTTAAATCCTACTCTATTGTTTCAACTTGCAATAATTAAATTGATTTAACTTATAAATTCCATCTGGCTTCTATTTAATTGTAGTATTACTATACAATGGATTAAATATAATAATATAATATAAGGAATTTGTTGACTCAACTCAACCAACCGTGGATAACATTGCTAAAATAAATAACTAATAATATAATTTATTATCAATACATAATGAATGAATGGCATTAAACTCAAGATGGTTTATGATAGAACCGTTAAGATTTTACATTCCACAACAACGACAGATTAAGTGATTATATTTATTTCGGCGAGAATATTCTTGCACAATTAATGTACTGACGTAATTAATTATAATTAATTCCTTTTGTATTTAACTTATATACGCTTCCAATTGGATTATTGGGGTTTTCGAGTGCGCTGAATTCAAATATGATAGTGAAATTCGATTTAAATTAAAAATAAGTGCAAATAATTGAACTTTATTTATTTTGCTGTACATAATAATGGTGTTAAATTATTAATGTATTAATTAAATATTTATACTAATTATCTAAATTTCATTAATCTCAGAGATGATACAAGATAGAAACAAACTTTCAATTTATCAATTGGTCCTTATGCCACGCACCACCTAAACAAGTGGGTCTTGACACCTTAAGGTGATGATGACATCGTCAAAAAAATGTATTTTTACAATTTTGTGAATTAAATATTTCGCATGGGTTGGTTGGAGTTGGGTGAATACCCAACACGCACTATAAAAATGCTGAGTCATCACAGATTATATTCTACTGAAACTTGAATATCTCTCAAATGAAGTGAGCTAAATGGAAACTTCTACCACTCTAAGGGTTGTTGCCTACTGAAACACTTTTCTGTAATAATTTAACACCTTCATAGTGATGATGACTAGGCGAAAAAAAATCAAAAATTGCAGCCTGTGCTGACAGCATGTTCCTTTGGAGGCACTATCAATAAACCACCACCAAAATATAGTGCCACCTAAGGAACATGCGTCGGCACAGGCTGCAATTTTTTATTTTTATTTTTATTTTTTCTCCGTAGCAGGTGCCCTGGCCACACCTGTATACATTGAGGGCTAAAACTTGGCATGTAGTTGCGGAGGGACCGTCTAATTTGCACCTGGGGTTACGATTTTGTATTATCAAATTTTGGACACATCTTTAACACCTTTCAAAATTTGTCTGGTCCATAACTCAAAATATGTTTTAATAAACCCCAAAATTTTATTCCATATTTAGATTCATCTTAAAATTCTGCGTCTGATGGAAGAAGAAAATTTGTTAAAATTGGTTTAATTTCTGCATAAATGGGGGTTGAAATTCCTTTGTTTACTCACACTTCAATTTCAGTAAACTGTTAAATCTAATTCCATTGTTTCAACTTGTAATAATTATATTGATTTCACTTGTTAAATCTTAACTCTATTGTTTCAACTTGCGATAAGTATATTGATTCAACTTATAAATTCCAGCTGGTTTCTATTTAATTGTAGTATTACTATACAATGGATTAAATAAAATAATATAATATAAGGAATTTGTTGACTCAACTCAACCAACCGTGGATAACATTGCTAAAATAAATTACTACTAATATATTTTATTATCAATACAAAATGAATGAATGGCAATAAACTCTAGATGGTTTATGATAGAAACAAACTTCAAATTCAACAATCGTTCCTTGTGACTCCGACCAATTAACAAATGGTTCTTCACACCTTGGGCGTTGATGACTTGGCGAAAAAAAATCAAAAATTGCAGCCTGCGCCGACAGCATGTTCCTTTGGAGGCACTATCAATAAACCACCAACAAAATATAGTCCCACCAAAGGAACATGCGTCGGCACAGGCTGCAATTTTGGATTTTATTATTTTTATTTTATTTCTCCGTAGCAGGTGCCCTGGCCACACCTGTATACATTATGGGCTGAAATTTGGCATGTAGTTGCGAAGTGAACGTGTAATTTGCACCTGGGGTTACGATTTTTGATCAAATAATTTTAACACCTATTTCAACTAATTATGGCTCATAGCATTAAATAATTAATAGTGAGCTTCATAAAATATACATATTTTGATAGAGAATTAAATTCTACACCTTTTCAGTGCACGAATTTTCAAATTGGGCTTAGATTGTGCCATAATTGAGTTTCAAATTTCCTTTGTTTACTCACACTTCAATTTCAGTAAACTGTTGAATCTAATTCCATTGTTTCAATTTGTAATAATTATATTGATTTCACTTGTTAAATCTTAACTGTATTGTTTCAACTTGCGATAAATATATTGATTCAACTTATAAATTCCAGCTGGCTTCTATTTAATTGTAGTATTACTAGACAATGGATTAAATAAAATAATATAATATAAGGAATTTGTTGACTCAACTCAACCAACCGTGGATAACATTGCTAAAATAAATTATTATAATATATTTTATTATCAATACAAAATGAATGAATGGCAATAAACTCTAGATGGTTTATGATAGAAACAAACTTCAAATTCAACAATCGTTCCTTGTGATTCCGACCACTTAACAAATGGTTCTTCACACCTTGGGCGTTGATGACTTGGCGAAAAAAAATCCAAAATTGCAGCCTGCGCCGACAGCATGTTAATTTGGAGGCACTATCAATAAACCACCAACAAAATATAGTGCCACCAAACCACGGACTACTAGAATACCCGGACGGGCAACTCGCAAAGTGTTGAATAAAAACTGGAGGCTGAGAGGCTCCAATTTAAAAATTGAAAAAGCATTAGGTTTCCGGTTTCCAAATGTGATTTTTGACATATAGGGGTAACTTTTGGCACCCGTCAACAATTTGAGGTTTTCACTCAAAATTTCTCACACCTCGACAAGTTATGACGTCATTGTCACATTTCGAGAACCCTGAAAAGTCACTTAATCGCACATAATTCGCGCACTCTAAGAGATAAAAATCTGAAAATTTAATAGAACAAGCACATTAATGATGCGGACACTTTGGTCACACCAGATTGCCAATATGCTTACTCATTATCACATGATGACGTAATCACTAAAATTTCACATTTTTAAATTTGACTATTTAGGCCTATTTACGCTTTATAATCAATGTTAGAAGTGTATAAACCATACACCAACCGCGAAGCGGTTGGTGTGTGGTTGGGTTCTGCCGCAAAGCGACCTAGCAAGCGAGACGCCCTTGTCTATATAGATATACTGTAGCATCAATCTATATAGATACTAGCGTTGCTTCGCGGCAGAACCCAACCACACACCAACCGCTTCGCGGTTGGTGTATGGTTTATACACTTCTAACATTGATTATAAAGCGTAAATAGGCCTAAATAGTCAAATTTAAAAATGTGAAATTTTAGTGATTACGTCATCATGTGATAATGAGTAAGCATATTGGCAATCTGGTGTGACCAAAGTGTCCGCATCATTAATGTGCTTGTTCTATTAAATTTTCAGATTTTTATCTCTTAGAGTGCGCGAATTATGTGCGATTAAGTGACTTTTCAGGGTTCTCGAAATGTGACAATGACGTCATAACTTGTCGAGGTGTGAGAAATTTTGAGTGAAAACCTCAAATTGTTGACGGGTGCCAAAAGTTACCCCTATATGTCAAAAATCACATTTGGAAACCGGAAACCTAATGCTTTTTCAATTTTTAAATTGGAGCCTCTCAGCCTCCAGTTTTTATTCAACACTTTGCGAGTTGCCCGTCCGGGTATTCTAGTAGTCCGTGCACCAAAGGAACATGCGTCGGCACAGGCTGCAATTTTGGATTTTTTATTATTATTATTATTATTATTATTATTATTATTATTATTATTTCTCCGTAGACGGTGCCCCGGCCAGAGCTTTATAGTTGATGGGCTGAAACCTGGCATGTAGGTGCGATGGGACCGTCTAATTTGCACCTGGGGTTACGATTTTTGATTAACAAATTTTGGACACATCTTTAACACCTTTCAAAATTTGTCTGGTCCATAACTCAAAAAATGTTTTACTAAACCCCCAATTTTTATTTCACTTTTGGATTCATCATAAAATTCTGCGTCTGATGGGAGAAGAAAATTTGTTAAAATTGGTTTAATTTCTGCCATAAATGGGAGTTGAAATTCCTTTGTTTATTCAACACTTCAATTTCTGTAAAACTGTGAAATCAAATTCTATTGTTTCAACTTGTAATAATTATATTGATTTAACTTGTTAAGGCCTCCGGGTACCTGCAATTTAGAACCAATGTATTTATTGTTAGTTGAATCCCCGCTAGTCTATTGTATCAGCTATTATTCAAAACAAAGTTTGACTCTCTAACTCATATACTTACCGAGTTACAGCCAAATATGTGATTATGGAACTAAATGACCACCTATTATTATATAACATTAATTGATATAGTGTTTACTTTTCACACTACTGGAGTGACGATTCGGAATTTCTGGAATGTTCAACATTTCCAGAAAATTCCGAATCGTCACTCCAGTAGTGTGAAAAGTAAACACTATATCACTTAACGTGATTCATTGCCCCTTTCTATATACTTAGTACTAACTTTAATATGCATTAACATTGCATTGATAACTACCCAATTCTCTGATAGAATCTTTTGTATAGTCAATATCGATCAATTTTCAATTAATGTTATATAATAATAGGTGGTCATTTAGTTCCAAATTCACATATTTGGCTGTAACTCGGTAAGTATATGAGTTAGAGAGTCAAACTTTGTTTTGAATAATAGCTGATACAATAGACTATCGGGAATTCAACTAACAATAAATACATTGGTTCTAAATTGCAGGTACCCGGAGGCCTTAAATCTTACTCTATTGATTCAACTTGCGATAATTATATTGATTTAACTAATAAATTCCAGCTGGCTTCTATTTAATTCTGGTTTTACTGTACACTGGATTAAATAAAATTAAATAATCCAAAATTGCAGCTGTGCCGACGCATGTTCCTTTGGTGGCACTATATTTTGTTGGTGGGTTATTGATAGTGCCTCCAAAAGAACATGCTGTCAGCACATCTGCAATTTTGGATTTTTTTACGCCATGTCATCAACGCCTCAATGTGTCATGATCCATTTGTTAATTAATCCGAGCCACAAGGAACGGTAGATAAATTTGAAGTTTGTTTCTATCATAAACCATCTTGAGTTTAATGCCATTCATTCATTATGTATTGATAATAAATTATATTATTAGTTAATTTTTTTAGCAATGTTATCCACGGTTGAGTTGAATTAAGTCAACAAATTCCTTATATTATATTATTTTATTTAATCCATTGTCTAGTAATACTACAATTAAGTTAATAGTCTTAATTAAAATAGCTTATACACTATATCCTTATACTGTAGGAAGTATAGGCTTACTATATACAGATCAACGAGAGTGTGTTGTAGAAATTGCTAATAACAACTACTATATAGTCGGAACCAGCGATAAGTGCATCTGTTTTTGTAAACAAATAAGCCCACACAAGCTGATTATATTCCTATAAATTATATTGATCCCTCAATATATTGATTCTAAAATTCAAACTAAATTATTTCTATTCATATTTTATCTTTACTTTATTTATATATTTCCTAATTGTTTCCTATTTGTTTCTAATTGTGTTCTTATTTCCTAATTTTTGTGTTATAATGATATCTCTTGAGGCCTGGAGAGGTCGAATTGGTGTGTGGGCAGGAAGAGTGAGGCTGTCTTCCAAGAGTAGTGCCCCGAAGATGGATATTTCACTCGGGCAGACATTAGATATTTTGTGGGGCATATCCACACTTCTTGTGCTCGCTGTTATTATAATTTTATTGATTGTTGGTGGTGTGGAGGAAAACCCGGGACCTCCTAGAAAGGATCTAAATTCGAGTTCTGAGGAAGAGATTGATGTGCCAAAAGATTTTGATTTTGGAGAAACTTCGGGGGGTAAATTTGTGTTTTCAGCTCCTATAACTCCCATAATCAAAAAACAAAAACGTAGAGTTGTTGTTAGCTCTAAAAAGCGTCCAAAAATTTTCCGGGGACACATAAAGCGCGAAAAGGTGGCCTTAGCTTGTGAGTATGCTCCCGTTCCTACAAATAGCAGCCAAGCAAGTGTAACGGAGTCACTTGATGTTCTTGAGCTATCCGCTAAGGTCCCCAGAATTTCTGTGGAGGCCCAAAACGATACCAAACCATTTTTCGATAGCCAAGAACATCAAGAAACTCCGTTATCTGAAAGTCAGCCCAAACTTACAACTGCCCAATCAAAAATCTCCCCATTCATCTTACAAGATCTTCCACTTGAGGAAATGGAGATTTTTGTTGTCGGTAAATCTAGGGGTGAAAAACAAAATTTTTGTAGGGTGGAAGGGAATGCAATTTTGAATATAGGAATTTTAGAGGGAGCACTAGCTGAAGTTTCAATGTGTAAGTTTTGTCGTAAAGGTCGGCTAACTTTCTATCGAACGTCTTATAATCATGGACTCGCCTTGCATTATTATATTGTTTGTGATCAATGTTTTGTAGCTACCCATTTCTATACTCTCCCTCAGAATAGTAGCCCCCATTCTGACACAGATAATACAATAAAGTTTGGTCATAACTTGTTACAAATTTTGGGTGGTAGATTAGTTGGAATTGGTAAATCAGGACTTGATATCGTAAATACTTTCATTGGTTTGCCATCAACTTTATCTAATAGAGCATTTTACAAGGCTCAAGCATATTTATCTAAGGTTTCCACGGATGTAGCACAAGCAAGCTGTTTGCGGGCAGCCCTAGAGCTGAGAGAAAAACACAATACGGCAGATTCAGAATTTTTAGAGGTTACTGTTTCTTATGACGGAGCCTATCAAAAAAGGGGGGGCAAATCGGGCGGTGGATTCTCTAGATACTGCGTTGCTTGTGCTATATCCGTGGAAACTGGGAAAGTACTAAGCTATGAAATTGCCTGTAATAGTTGCAAATTGTGTATTGAGAAGCAACAAGCTCTTAGGGAGAAACGAATAGATTTAGCTGAATATAAAATATGGAAAGAAATGCATGAATCTAGTTGCCAGGCCAAAGAATATGGCGAATATAGTTCAGTTGAGCTGGAATCAAAATTAGCACCAGTTATTTTTCGAAAGTCAATTGAACAAAAATTAATTTACTCCACAATTATTGCGGATGGTGATGATAAAAGTATCAATATATTAGCTGAAAATAACATTTATGGGGAATTTAATATAACAATAAGGCGGGAGGAATGTCTGAGCCATGTTCAGAAGCGTATACGAATACATTTAGTTGAAAAACAAAAAGAATTTATTGCTTCTCAAAAGACATTATTGCAATATGATTTGGGACAATGTAAAACAGAAGCGCAGAAAAAATCTGTTAGAGATATATATCGGCCATCTACGCTTAGGGATTTGAAAAAAGGGAGAGATAATTGGGGTGATAGTGAAGAATTAGGAGATATATGTAATGAAATAAATCTTTTACCTGATAATATAATTGATAAAATAACATCTCTTTATGGCTTTGTTGTAAAAAGTAGAATTGGTGGTAATCTAATTGAATTACGTGAAGCATTGTTGGGAATTGTTTATCATTTAGCTGCTAATGATGAGAATTGTCATGAAATGCATAAATATTGTGAGAAGGGTGCAGATTCATTTTGCATGTATCAGAAAGCAGTAGTTGCAGGAGATACAATTCCAAAACATCCCAGGTGCATCAGTTTAGCCTGTAGGGATCGAGTTTTAGAGATTTTAGCACCATATTTTTCGCTGTCATTTTTGGATAAGGTTCAGAGTGGTAACACCTCAAATCTGAATGAGAACCTTCATGGGATGATTTGGAACTGTATTAGTAAAACCAAGCCGATAGAATTGAGTTTGATGAAATTAGGTTGTAGTTTAGCTATTATTCGTTTCAACGAAGGGCTAGCTGGGATTCAAAATATTATCAATAGTTTAGGATTGAACAGGTATATTTCAATAGATAGATTAATAAAAGAGTTTGATAATGAGAGAATTATAAATAGTTTAAGATGTGCAAAGAATACTAAGCGTAGATGGTCCCTAAAACAAGCAAAGCGCTCCCGGAAGCGTGGAGCTACCTATAAGAGCGGGGCCTATTCCCAAATAACAAGTGTGCCACGGGATATGGACTTAACAATGTAAAATATGTGGAGGGAGCGAAGACAGTGGGATATTACATATGGCGGGTAGTAGTATTGGTAGAGATATTAGTGTAAGTGTGGCCTGGTTATGTTGTGATATCTGTGATGGCTGGCATCATAATAATTGTTTGAGGAATATGAATGGTTTAACTGTTGTTGTCGGAGAGGAAGATTTGTGGATATGCCCCTTGTGTAATTGTTGTTAGTCACTATAACTTTTTATTTGTTTGTGTAAAAGTTAACATTTGTTATACAATTTAAAAATAATCTCAACCTTAATTGTAATAATTGTAATATTTTGATAGTTTTTGTATGTTTAGTTGTTTACCACTTATATAAATTTATTAATGGATTAAATATTTAAATATTTGTTCTTTATAACATGTGTTCAATAAATTATCAGTGTCACTACAACCATACTCTTGACTGCTAAGGGATAACTATAACTATTATACGTATACTGGCTAGGGGATTGAGTTCTACGATTATGAATTGCTACTTGTATCTTTCAATTAGCTTCAAATATATCCATGCCACAGAGGCGAACAGTGGTATTCTACCCCAACATGTGTGGATTCCTTATTATTACAAACTACAATAGTATTTTACCAAAAGGACAGACTTCAATGTTCAATTTACCCACCCCAGAGGACCCTCGCTCCTCACAACATTCCTCCTGGGAGGAGGAGGGTATTTCCTCTCCCGTAGATGGGGGAGGTGAACATAATTCATATTGGTGGTGGCGGTGGCGGACGCGGAGGTACATCCCTTATCAGGTTAGAATTATTTATGGATACAATGTATTTTGCATTCTAAACTACAATTTACATAATGAATATACTTGACATTCAATTGTAAATGAATACAACAAAATATTAATTTCCCACCTGTACATTTGTTTCCTGAATTTCTCTATTGCTTTTTTCAAAAGCCCCTAACTCAAAAGTAAAATTTCGGCCCCTAATAAGATGTATTTTTGTCAATATAGTACTTAGAATGAAAAACTAAGTGGTTACCAGTGAGTGGTTTTCGTTAGCTCTCATAATAAAGATACATCCTGGCTATGTATGGATTTAATCAATATGTAATATTTCATTAGTTTTATCAATTTTAGATCAATAAATTCTCGTTTTTAACTGACATCACTTAAAATTCTTGAAAATCACATTAAAAAGTAGTTTTACTCAATACCCATATATCTACTCCAGATAAACGTGATTTTTCATAGTTCAACTTATTAATATTGATCATTGTTTTGGAATCTATTACTTAAATGTGTAAAAATCCGAAAATATATTTTTTCAATGCTACTTGAACTTCAAATATTAGTGCGCTTTTGGAATCTATATGATGAACCAATTCGACAGAGAAAACTTTAGTAAAATCGGTTCATTCGTTCTTAAAAAGTGTCGGGGGTATTGAAAAGCGAGGATAAGGGAGTCGTCGCTTTTCAATACAACCGTTAATAATTATTAGCTTTGGCTTGTCACTTAGCCTTGGACAGTTGGTAGAATTAAGTTTTTTTCTTATTTCTTCAACTGTTATTGCGTACCCCTTGGTATCTGCAGACTTCTGCTCTCCATAGCCCACGCAGTATATCCCATCTTCCCCTCCATGAGAGCTGCAATATATATCGTAATAAACACAGAGGTTAGTTGCAGTGGTTCCCACCTGGAGTCCACGGACCCAGTATGGTGTATACGGTCAATGGGAGGAGCTCACAGAATGTTTGGTATTTGCGAAGGGGGTCCACGGTTGAAAAGGTTGGGAATCGCGTGAGTACGGTCCCTACTTACCAAATATCGAAATCTTGGTGTTAGAGATAGTTTGTAAAAGTGATAATATTTGATTATTTGTCAAGTCTTGATACTTTTCTATTATCAGTCCCAGTGAAGTCACGAGATTCGTCAGATATGTTATTTCATTATCTGCTGCTTCTCTTAGCAAAACTCCATAATTTTCTAACTTATTTACTATGATAATTTCGTAGCCCCGTGGCACTCCTAATATATCTAAGTTTCGATTATTTTATTAAGCAAGATGCTCTGTCTGACTAAGTAAGTATGGGTTAATCAGATTTTGACCAGATTTTGACTTCAGGTACGGATAAATTAGTAGAATTGAGGCTAGTTGGGAATGTCGTATAAAGTATTTCATACTACTGTAGATTAATAGTTGTAGCCACATTAAGTTAGGGTCAGAGATAATACCCAGGGGAACTTTTTTTATAAAATAATTCTTAGGGGATCTAAATAATCCCCCCACTCATATTATATTTACAAACTGCTGGTTAAACACCACTGGAGTCCGCATATCTGTACTCGGGCTTCAAACCTCCATTGTATCCCAACTATACGTAACAAGTCAAATTGTTGGGTCAATGTGACCCACATTTCGAGTCCCGTGATGTCCCAGAAAGACAGCACATTTAATTCGATGAATTAATGTGCTGTCTTTTTAATTATATTTTAATTTAAATTAACCCTTCGTTGCATACGAAACTGAATGTGAAACTGAAAGTTAGATGAACAATAAAATCAGTTTAATTCAAGACACTAAAACTACAAAGAGGTCTAAATAATCATAAATGCAAGCAAATAAACAACTCAAACACTCGGTTAGTTCAGAATACAACTAGCGCTGTGAGGAGTGAGAGGAGACAGGAGAGGAGTCAGCTGAGAGTGTAGTCTAGAGGAGACAGAGAGGGTATCAACAGAGCAAGTGGCTATTCAAGTGGATAATGGCTCTATAGGAACTGTTATGGAAGTTAATTGTACAGGGTGAGTCTGTGTAGATTATACGTACACAGTATACTCCGCTTAATAGAGCCACCAGTTAATAGATTTATCCCACAATGGGGTTAAAATGTCACATAATTTATAGGACGGAATTGCAGTATGACTAAAAATATTTTCGGTTATTAGATTTAAATAGGTAAACTACCCTCGGACCAAAGTTACTCAGGAAAACTGGATTTAGTGCCAATAATGGAGGTATTGTAACAAGTGTAAACAACAACAATGTAACTAAGATATAATACTGTGTATGTAAACAAATATTTACTGATATAAATACATTGAACACATACCTTAGAACAGAGATGCGAAGTTAATCCCACAATTTAAGCTCAATAGCGAACTCATCAGCTGTTTCCCTGAGTAACAAGATGAGATTTCCATCTGTTTCAGGTAGTCCTAGGATACTCAGTATCTCCAGCTGTGAGACAGTAGGGATCAGGTTAGCTAGAGGCTCGCAGGATAGAGAAGTTAGATCGCAATCATATAGCCATAGACTCCTAATAGCAGGATGGTAGATGAAACCCTCACATAGAGATAACAATTCTGTGTCTGAGAGGGAGACAGAAGAGAAATACAATTCAACTAATGACTCCATTTTGTTAACAGCTCTACTCCAGTGAGTTACGTCATTAGTTGGTAGAGTAGTGAAAGATAGGTTTAGATGAACTAAATTAGTACAAAGTTCCAAACTATTGAGAAGTAAACTCCAATTAATCAAACCCGTTCTATGCAAACACCATAACTCCATTCCTCTTAATGAGTGTCTGTTCTGTTTAATAATCTGTATGAGATAAAGATAGAGAGTTGTGTCTTTTGTAGTATCATCTTGTATCTCTAGATAAGTTAGGTTCGACAGATTACTTATTGCAAGTAGCATGGAGGCATTATCGAATCTAAACTCCTGTAGCTTGGAGAACTGAGGTAGCACAGCTGTTAGGGCAGGAATGAAAATGAGGTATAATACTCTTAATTGTGTCGCCTGACACAGAGCTGGTACCAGAGCCTCGTATTCAGTTTCAGATTCCTGAACAAATAAGCATTGAATGGTAGTGAGATGATTGGTTAATTCAGATGAATATTTATTATAGGTCAGTTTCATGCAGGTTATAATCTGATTGGCTGTGGTAGGGAAGAGATTAACAGCTGTCTCATTCCTGAAATTACAGAATTCTAGCTCAATACTAATTTTGGTATCAAACTTAATGCCTTTCTCTATAATTAGATCTGTATAGGATAGGACTGTTGCAGAATCTTTGTGACGGAAGCTCAATGCTAATAAACTAACCGAACAAATCCTAATTTCCTGCAACAAGGAGCTGAATTGTGTGGGGTTGATGAAAGCAGTGTCGAGATAAATCAGTTGAATTTGAGCAGCATATTTGAGAGATTGTACAAAGCAAATCCACTCATTTGGAGACACGGATTGTTGTACATACAAGTAAATCGGATTAGGAAAAAATCGTTGGAAATAGGCAAACCAAGTTGGAACTGAATGGGAATTAGTTTCATAAATAATTGTAGATAATTGAATGAAAATCTCCGTTAATTCATCCCAGGCTGCATGGTGATATAACAGTGCGTATTTAAGTTGATTGCTCATAGGCATATCGATGAGTTGGATGGGCTGAGGAGTCCGGTATCTGTAATATATGGACAGAATAGCAGCTGCCTCATCACACAAGAGTCCACAGAGGAACCTGAGTACCATTCGGAACAGGGACAAGTTAGCCTTGGAGTGGGAAATATATCTAGCACTGTAGCACTGCTCAGTCCATTTAGTGTGTTCTAAATAGAGGGCAGATACGAATTCCTGCATTGTCAGGTGAACAAATGTCCAGACTGTTTTCAATAGGCCGACGGACTCCTTTCGGTAGTGCTCGTGTGCGAGACCGAGGCATTGACACGGGTATTCTTCTTGTTCCAACACGAGAATGACATTTTCTTCCGAGGCTAGATCTCTGTTGGCGACACCAATCATTGCTATGAACCCTATCTTATGTAGGCAGGCCAGTATGTCGGGATGGAGGTTTGAGATCTGTGAAACTCTGGAGAACCGCTGCAGCCCCATTCTCGTCAATTCTCTTCGGATCATGTACAGTGTCAGTTCGTAGTAGAGCTTGGTTATCGTGTTAATGGAGGAAGAAGCTTCTCCTTTCATCAGAGCGGCGAAGAGCGATGCGTTGACAGGTATCAGGGCCAATTGCTTTATCTCGTCATGTCGCTCCATTAAAGCAATGCACGCTTTCAGTTTAGATACGTCTGTGATTTGTTTTTTGAAATAAATATCTCGATTTTGTGGCGAAAACCCAAGCACATGATAAAAACGGTCAATTTTCAGGTCATTTTGTGAAGAGATGCTTGTCCATGCGCCGGGGCGACTTGTGAGTATTATTGTGGATTTTGTTAGAGTTTGCCGAGATAGTAATTAGCAGAGGAACGTTTTCTCAAATGGGACCTTCCGAGTAAACTCGTCCAGTCCGTCTATTATCATCAGGAGTCCCTCTCCATCAGAGCCTGCGAGGTGCTTAGCGAGATCACTCGGCCAGTTTGCTCCCTTTGGTAAACCCAGACACAGCCACTTACTGATGTATTCCTTTTCTATTTTGATTTTGTTTTCGTATCGCGTGACCTCCATGACATACCAATCAGTGTCCCGACAAGGAATTGAGATGGAGTATTTAATTCCGATATATTCACTACTGCTAAATCTCAGAGCTGTTCGCTTCATCAAAAACGTTTTCCCACAGCCTGGGTTGCCTATAATGCACCAAATTTCCGATTTATTTTGTTCATATGCGTTAAGGTCTTTTGTGAAATCGATTGGTTCAATTTCCACTTCTTTGTTAGCGATTTTCCTGAGGTACGCAATTTCGTTGTATGTAGTCTCGTCAGCCATGTTGATTGCCTTTGGTTTTTGTTTCAGGATTGTAAGGTCCACATAAACATGCGAGAGACTGACTGATTCGTCATCGTCCAACATTTGCTTAACTTGTCTGTGTTGACTTTTGGAAAAGTCTCTCAATTTCTGTTCCCATTGTTTAATTTCCTTTTCTAGGTTTTCAACTTCAATTTTGAATTTCCTTTCAAATTCCCCATCATCCATTCTTGAAAATATTCTCTTGTACTTTTCGAGTTTTCCTGCGACGTCATTTCTCTGTACGCTTTTCATTATTTCACTCAACTGATTGAGATCTTTGTGAATATAGTTTTTCTCTAGCAATTTATTTAGCGTCATTTCAAATCCTACATTCTCTACGGCTTCCTTAGCAACGGTCATGTAGGTTATCTTCCATTGTCCCTTCTTAACTTCGGTCTTTAATAGGTCGATTAGAGTTCTGATTGTCAGTTCATCTCCCTCGAATTCCACTTCGCATGGAGAGGATGAACACAGCCAGGAAATCTCACATGCCAATGTTGTTAGTTCCGGTCTAACGTCCACCAATGCTTGATAGAAATGGTACGGATTATGGTTGTTCCATCGTTTAATTGCGAATAGGAAATTGTTTGCGTCGGTTATATCTTCACACAAAGCTTCCGGTAAATTAATCACGTTTTGAATTTGCGAAGTATCAGCTTTTGTAAGCTGACTCGAAAGATCAGTTAAAGTTTTCATTTCGGCGAATTCCATCTTTGGAATGTTACGACCTAAGATAGAGTAGATTCATATACATGGCTCTTTTCGAGGATTGGAATTGTTACATATGTTAGTTTGACTATCTCAACTAATAATTACCAGCTTACGTCCGCTTTTTTAGCAAACTGAGGTTAAAACTTCGAATGACGGGATGATAAACAAGTATTGGGTTTTATGTCCTTGATTGTTCAAAAGGCTGCAAATCATCTTTACATTCAACTTATGCTATTACCAACATATACGTATAGCACCATTGTACAATATTATTTGTAAAGTTATCATAGTTTGGGTGCTAAGTACACCTCACTGACGCTGAGAATGCTTTCAGGAAGGCACCTTCTCAACTTATGAGGTCGAACGCACTATTTCCCCTCCAATGCACTGTTTGTAATTGCTCATTCCTTAGAATAGCAACGTAATCAGACTGTAAGGATTGCAGTAATATTTATGAATCGAAATTAAGTGTTATGAGAAACCACTGTAATAGTATATATATAACAAAATGAAATACAAGTACGTACATCTATATTATTAAATCTCGATTGTTGTGTGTGTTTGTTTGTTTGTCCGGATTGTATTAAAGTGATGGGGGGATAGAAACCGCATTAATATATGAGATATAAACTAACTGTCAAATGTTATAATTGGTAAACAAATGTTATAATAGGTAAACAAGTTGCTGAACACGAATTTCGCATTTATAAATTTCTAATATGAATATTTGTTGTTGTTTACAAAAAAGGTAAACAAATTAATGAAAATTCAAAATCAAACCAGAAGTTAGCTTACAACGGGTATTATAGGTAAAGAAGTATGCTGAACACGAATTTCGCATTTCTAAAGTTCTAATTTGAACCTTTATTGTTGTTGTTTACACAAATAGGTAAACAAATTAATGAAAATTCAAAATCAACCCAGAAGTTAGCTTTCAACGGGTATTATAAGTATATAACTATGACAAATATTACTAACTATGTAATCATTTGTTTAGTGAGGAGTAAGGCCGATATGCGGCCGTTAACTTGAGGTGCGTAGCACCGATCTGTCACAAAGCGACCGAGACCGAAGGGCTCGTACTACATAAACCTATATACACCTTTATAAACCATTATAGACAAGTGACCGCTATAGAGTCATTATAATGGTCATTATTAGACTCGGTCTACTGTATGTTACAATTGGATGATAAGTATCTTCAATTAGTGATTACTAATTATAATACAGTAAATCTGGGTCGATTATTAAATAACTAATTTTTTTCTGCATTATTTATATTTCTTCGAAATTTTATTAATGTACAGCAGAGTGGACCATGGTCCATGGGTCAACATTGGTGACCCATGACCCATCTGACCCATCCCATTTCTGATCCATGACCCATTGACCCATTGACCCATGACCCATCGAGTGACCCATTGACCCATCACACAATTTTAAATATCTAAATACTATAGTGTAACATTAACAGAATAACAGAATAACCGTTTAAATTACCTCAACAAACCTACTTGTTGCAATGTTGAATACGTTTAGTATTTCAATGCACATCAATGTTATAATAATATTGATGATGATGAGTGAAACGTATTTTAACTGAAGATTACATTGAAATTCCACATGGGTCATGGGTCATGGGTCACGGAGCCGTGACCCATGACCCATCTGACCCATCGATTTAGGTGACCCATCTGACCCATGACCCATGACCCATCGACCCATGGTCCACTCTGCATGATTGTACAGGTAGTATATCAAGAATATATGTAAATTTATAGGATTGACTGTGTTATTAACTAACTTTATATTGAAATTAATGAGAAAATCATGGTCTTAATATTTTATTGGTTTGGAGAGCGAGAGCAGGTTTAAACTATGAAAGTTGCGACTGAATTTAATTTACAATCCCCTCCTATGTATGTCCGACGAATTAATATCAGTGTACCTATTTAAATTGATTAGCCAGGTATGTCTCTAATTGGTCATCATCTGAGACAGCTCTAAATTGAATCAAACTTGCTCATAATTTCATTTTGAACGAGAATAATATCCTCCTTACAATTTGCATTAATTTATTCAAATCTGCAAAGTTAATACTGTATCAATTAAATGGGAATAGTTAGTTCCATAAAGATGGTTACTCATTCCTGGAAATAACAAATGTTAATTAATTGTATAATTTGAGGTATGATCGTTGAGCAAATCACCATTTATTTACACTCCATATATTTACCACAGAGACTAGTACACAGGCAATGTGAATGATCTGATCAGATGCTTTGTTATAATTAATTAGTCACATTATTTACAACCAAACTATATATTCCAATCTTTTTGTAGCTCTGGGAATATAACTATTTTGTGGACTGACTAATACGAGTTTTAATCACCTGTTCTTATATGAATAACTAATCTAACCAACTTGATATATTTATTACAGACGCCGCACATCCATTTGGGAAGTGTTACGGCGAAAGATTAATGATATATTCACCCGTTCGATAAATTGTACTAAAATTGGTCCAGGACGCAATACCGTTCATAATTACCTGTTATAGCCATACCTATTTATAATAATTAGTTATAGCGTTGAAAGCTAGCCCTAGTTTTATTTGTATTCATCCATTTGTTCATCTATTTGTAAACAACAACAATTAATATTCATACTAGAAATACCCCCTTCCCCTGCTCATATAGGCCAGGCCTTGATCATAAGGATATTCCCGCGTTTCAAGGTAAGTATGGTTTATATCCCCCACCTCTAAGCCAGGAAGCGGAGTAATCAAGGAAGATCGATTATACTGGTAATATATTGAACTAATTATTAATTATTAGGTCTACACGCTTATTATGTCTATTCGTACCAGAATGTGATCTAACAAATTAAGAGAAAGGGAGAAGAGTCTCGTTCCAATGGTATCTATTAATCATGGTCAATGTGACTTGAATAAATTCTTACTAACCAGAGTTTAAGGTCGATTCAATATGATCCAGCGATTCCCAACCTTTTACAACCATGGACCTCCTATAGCAAATATTAGACATTCTGTGAACCCCCTCCCAGACCGCAATACAAAATTATAAATCGTGTGGATCCCTTACTGCCGTCATTGGATCTCCAAGGGGTACATTCACCCAGGTTGGAAACCACCGAACTAAATAATCGCATTAGCTTTAGGGATAACTCGAAAAAAATTATAGAAAGTCCGCACTTTGCCGGACCCGCATTTAGGAAGTTTTACTTTGCGTTAATAATCAGTAAATTAATTTTCTAACAAACGGTATTTTAACATGTACGAGCCCTTCGGTCTCGGTCACTTCGCGACGGATCACTCTCTCACAAAAGTCGCTTCGCGACTTTTGTTTGTTCGTGTTACACACTACGCAACACAATTAATTAACGGCCGCTTTGCGGCCTTAAACTCCTAAAATATCACTCATATAAAATAAGTTAAACCTGTGACTTGTAAATTACACGTACTCAATTCAGTATATTGCTATTTGGGACCCAAGTATCACAATTTGTAATTTTATAATGTGAAAACTCTTTTCCAGTCATTGAAAATTCTACTATTAGAAAATGAATTTGCTGATATAGTATAAGCAATTCCTAGTATATGTAAATCTTAGGTAGTATAATGTTTATTAATTGGTGGCTATTAATAAATACAAGTCAGAACAACGTGTATTTAATAAGTATTTATTGAATTACAGAGTAAATGTAGTAAAAGCAGGTACAAATATATTAATTTTTATCAACAGTACAGTAAACATTGGATTTAGCGATATAGGCTTTAGCGACAAATCGCTAATAACGACCTATTTCCCTTGCCCAGAAGTGCGCAGCACTATTTGCACACAGCTTGCTTCGGGTACAACGACATGATAAATAACGACACTTCGAATTTATCGACATATTTCTATGCCCGCTGCCTCGAAATTCCATCGGATATTACGACTTTGGAATGCAGAATGCGTATAGCTCCGGGCTCGATTTGTCTAAATAGTTAATAATTGAGTTTTGATTGATCTAAATATTAACCAATTAAAATTTCTCCTGTTTTGAATCTACAGCTGGCTTCTTATCAAAATGAAAACGTATTTAAAGCCATTAGTATGTACAATGCCATTTATCTATCATCGTCATGGTTTCGAGCGGAGGTGGCAAAATAAAGCGCTTTTCTTTTGCTGAAAAATACGAAATTTTAAAGGAGCTTGATGCAGGTGCGAAGAGACCATTATTGGAGCGGAAACATGGTATTTCTCATGGGACCTCACATGCATTATTATATTAAAAAGTCAATCGGGAGAATGGTTTTGTGCCGTAACTCGGTGGTTGTCGTGTTTCAGAGGTGCCGCTTTTAGAGGATTACCTGTACATATACTACTACATTGTATATCATCATATTTATACCTCATCAATTGTGATTGGTTCGTGTTAAAAAGAGTGTTGCACCATATGAAAATATGAATAAATTTGGGATAGAAAGTATATAATGCATATTTGGAGGTACTTTGGATTTAGCGACACATCGCATATAGTGACCTTTTTAGCCTGCCCAAACGAGTGTCGTTAAATCCAATGTTTACTCATAGCCTACTCATGGCCTACTTAATATACGGCTATATATGTCGCCGAGAAGGCCATAAAACAAAGAGGCCAGTTTCTAATTTTCATTCTAGGATAAACTATGCCTCCTATTGTTGTTATTTTGGTTGTATATGGGGTAATCAACCATTGCGAGTCCATTAGAACCACTTTTTAGAATCTCAGATTTGTGGTTAAGCTATTTAGGCGCCATTTAACGATGACACCACAAATATACAAAAATATACAATTCGAGTCTAAAGAACTACAAGAAAATGAAAATAATTTGCAAATATACTTAGAATACATTTTCCGAATATATAATGAGAATGAATACTATATATAAACCAGCAATTATATACGTTTTATGGACGAAAATAGTAAGTTGTAATTCGGATAATACATGTATTTTAGCATGTGGTTGCTTTATAATTTTTAAAAAATTTAGAATGTCGCCATTTTGTGATTTAGTAGCCTTTGGGGTATGAAATATATCCCTATTTAGTATTCCTATTATAAAATTATTAGAAAGTAGGAAGTAACTGAAATTTATGATATTTGAATTTTTTTCATTTTACCAAAAATTGTTACCGTCATCATTAAATAGCGCCTAAATAGCTTAACCACAAATCTGAGATTCTCAAAAGTGGTTCTAATGGACTCGCAATGGTTGATTACCCCATAATTATTACAGACATGGGGTCAAGCCCTTTCAAAAGGGCTTAAGTCCAAGCCCATCCCTTATCAGAAGGGCTTAAGCACAAGCCCTTTTTGAAAAAGGGCTTAAGTCCAAGCTCAAGCCCTTAATAAAGGGCTTAAGTCCGGACTTAAGTCTTTTACTCTAATTATTTAGAAATCCATACCGTATTTTATTGAATAAGTGCCTTGAAAAGGGCTTAAAAGGCAGGGTTGCCGTGGGAAGGAAATTTTCATTCCCATTCCCATCCCATTCCCACAGGATTTCTGTGGGAATTCCCATAGGATTCCCACAGGATTTCCCATAGGATTCCCACAGGATTCCCACATGTGGGAAATCCCATAGCATTTACAATTTTACACAGGATTCCTACGTATGGGAATTCGCCTATATAGTGTTCATGAATCATTATGGTTTGTCTACAACCATAATGTACACTATGCTTTATTGTAATATGATGATCTATATGAATGTGTGGAAATTCTAATGATAGTCCTATGGGAATTCCCATAGGATTCCCACATGTGGGAATTCCCATAGGTTTCCCACAGGATTCCCACATGTGGGAATTCCCATAGGCTAAAAAAAATTCCCATTCCCATCCCATATGGGAATCCTGTGGGAATTCCCACAGGATTCCCATACCCACGGCAACCCTGTTAAAAGGGCTTGATTCTCATCTATAAAGGGCTTAAGTACAAGTCCGGATTTAAGCCCTCTCAAAAATGGGCTTAAGTCCAAAGGGATTAAGCCATTTGGGGCTTGATCCCATTCCTGCGCCCATATACAACCCAAATAACAACAATGGGAGACATAGTTTATCCTAGAATGAAAATTATAAACTGGCCTCTTTGTTTTATGGCCTTCTCGGCGACATATATAGCCGTATATTGGGCATTAGGATCGAACGATCAAAGATCGCGCGATCACAATCGCGATCTTTTTTGACGATCGAAGCAGGATCGTCGATCGTATTTTACAGAACGATCGAAATGGAGATCGCGATCATTTTTTTGCATAAATTTTCGATCCTACATTCCGATCTTTTAGAAAAGGTTCCCAATTAAATTCATTAATAATATAGCACGTGTCAATTTTAACACTTATGTATTTAATTTGAATACGATTATTAATTCAATTTATCCATAACCAGGCCCGTAACAATAAAATATTTTTCAGGTTGTTGAAAATCTAACTTCACTGTTTCTAAAAGTTGTTCAAGTTGAAACCTGAGCATCCTTAATAGTTACTACGGCAAATAAGAAATGATCGCAAAAATGATCGGGATCGGATCGGCGATCATTTGTAAAAATGCGATCGGGATCGAGATCGCGATACTATTTTAAGTGAAGATCGGGATCGAGATCGCGATCAATTTTTGGCGATCGACTAATGCCCTAGCCGTATATTAAGTAGGCCATGGTGTGGTATCTACAGTGGTGTCTGCCATTAGCAATTGCTCTATTAGTAAGTTATTTTTATGTCCGAAGCTAGCATTAATGCTAATTCTGCTCGTAGAATAGCAAGTTAGCCTATTAGTAAGCAAATTTCGTGTAAAATATAACTTACGCAAACGCCACTGTATTTACATTTGTAGCTGTATTTATTGTACGACCCTTGTCACGAGCGAACACTTTGCAGGACGGATAATAATGTAATATAATACTTATTGACTTGCAATGAGTGACCATCTTTAAGATATGACAAGTTATGCTGTAGAGCTAGAGTGCAGGCTCTAATATCCTAACTACGATTTACGAACTCACCAGGCTGCCCCAATGTTATCCTATACATTTATTTAGCCTTAGTTATACGAACATGTTTGACTGGTCCCAACGAGTTCGGGTTATCTAGGTTGCATTGTACAAGGAAATGAATCAATGTACGTATGTGATTGCATATATTGTGAACACTCTATACAATACGTATTCAGCTGCGTGAACGAGCACCTTTAATTTATGGATACTTTTTTGGGAACGCGTGGTCGGGTATGACAGGATTCATTGGATTTGTAAACGAATAACCATAGTCACATACTTAACCGAAAATAAATAGCAATTAATATGAAACAGAGAGTTCAATTCAAACCACGAGTTGGTGTGAAGATCTATAGTTCTTATTAATTTAAAGTTATTATACTATTGTTTAAGTACAGAGTTCAGAACGTGTACCGAGAGAGTCTGTACTTGTATACTATACAGGAGTGCCTACTGGGGTATGTAGGTAGCGACAGTACGGTGGTACCTAAGGTGGTCGAGGGTTACCCTCCTGATGAGTCCTTGAGATAGGACGAAACCACGCATACAATATGTTATGCCCTGTAAGGTAGAGGGCTGGCTTAGGGTCGTATGGACCAGGGACTGTCCACTATCTTACAATCGATTTGGCAAAATAAATCGATATCCAGTTAACCGTGGCGATAAATCGATATCGAATCGTAACTGTAGCCTCAGAAAGGCCAATCAACCCCACCCCTGAGTTCATATTATAGAATGATCTGTTGTAATATAAATTGTTTATACACAAAAAATATACGTGTATGCAAACAATAACCTATTATCTAGTAGTCAACTCTCTTATAGATCAATCGTTGTCCACTGTCATCATACATCAGTTTGATGTGAAATGGTTTAGACACAAGCTGTCTGTATCTGAGACCTTTTCGTATGAATGTAAACAGTAGAATACAGTTCAACAGGGTGGATACAAAAGCCCAATTAACTAACGAAATGCGTTCAATAACTCCAAATATTGAATAACCAATCAAGTATATTGTATGAATTTCTGTGTATACCGCAAGAGAGAGTTGTAATTGAGGAAAAAGTAAGTGTACTACACTCTTGAAGACACTCTCGTACATTGTAATAACTGCATTCGATATAATCAATCCACCGCCAAATATTCCAACTAATAAGGAGCTCCATTTATAGTTCGCTACTTGAGAACTGAAATATTTGAGTTTCTTCGGTTCATGTATATAATCCAAACATTTTGATTTCAGAGCTATGTGTAGCTTCCTCATCCGCTTATAAATACTCCAACAATAGCAGATTAGGATTATATCTGTGACTATTACACCAACACAGTCAACCAGAAAATCTCCAACTGTGGTGATAGCAAAAGTGATAATGCACAGCCAGAAAGTTATCTTACACTCTCGATTGAGTATACTGAAATCAATATTAGAACTCGCTACTACTTTAATTAAGAAGAGACAGAGCATATTGAAAAGGCTGATAGGTACTATTGCAAGTACAAGGATAATCGGTTCATAGAACTGTAATATGAGTTTAATGCAAACATGTCTATCTATGTGATAATACTCTGCTGGGAAAATAATAATATCTTTAAACAGAACTAAAAATAGAAACAAAATAATTTCGAGGGTTATTATTAGACTTGACAACCCAAACTTAACATAGTTCGCAGTGGCCGTCTTATAATTAGCGTCATTTGTATGTCTCGCTTTATTCCTTACTTGTTTCCAGTACCTAGATGAACAGACCAGAAAGATACAATTCAAAATCCCGATTGGTATTCCAACTGAACTCGGTACTGCGATCACGAATTGAAATACTCTTTTAAACTCAACACTGTTTAAGATATAACCATCAGTAAGATTATAGGCCACTAACATTATATTGTCTTTTAGATTATTGGTTTAAATTATAGTAGGGTTACTTAAATCCATATTTATAAGTAAGTTTTAACTCGTTTAATTTAGTTTCAGACGTGAACTACGTAATATTATCATACACAGTTCACGTTTTAGATTATTTGTAACAATCATTGATTAATTACAAAAAACCACTAACATGTAGATGTGCAATTGTGCATGCATAATATTACAAAACCTGAAAATTATTAGGTGAAATCGCTTTCTATAAGGATTATGTAATGTTTGCTTATAAGACAAAACTTTGCTAAGAGAGTAAATATTACACAACCAGTATTCCCCCTAAGCCAAGTTATGGGTCTCATTCGACCGGCCTCGTGCCAGCTTTCATCGACTGATAAATTTCAAAAAGGACAATAATCTGCTGGAGAATACGACACTTTTTAACACATGAATACAATATATGACGCTCTCACGGTAAAAACTCTAAAAGGCATGCTTTTACTATGCTTACATACTACACGCAACCTTCAAATTAAATAGGAACCATTCCTCCATCCCGGTAAATGGTCTTGCTTTCGATTTTGAGGGGTGAAAATACATTTTGGAAGTCATCATGAGCGGCTGCAGAGTCTATTTGACCGGCCGCTGGGTGATTAAATTGGTGTTTTGACCGGCCAGCCGGCCGGTCAAAAGGCTTAGGGGGAACACTGTACACAACCCACTCTCAAAAGTTATTTACTTGTTATTTATTACAAATTGAATCCAATATTTATAAAAATACAAGTAAGTTGACTTCGTGACAACGACCCTGTTTATCTATTACCGACAATTACGTGTACTTCTACGTATAAACTAAATAGTAAATACGTACATACTTTCCAATCCTCCAGAATTCCCAGGAATAGCCTATATCACCTATATCACTCTATCACTTGCCTATATCACTCTTCCTCTTTCAATCGTTAGGTCCGTTAGGCGATGCTGATTCATGGAAAGTAATGGAAATGTCCGGGAAGAGGAATGCATGGGCAATACATAGAAACGCCTTAAAACATCCCAGAAAGGCAGGACGATAGTTTTATGTTGCTTTCAAAGGTTCTTGTACTTTCAGTTCATCAAGCCTCTAGGTGCCCCAACTGCGACAACTCATCTGAGTACTGATGAGCGACACAACTCTCAGATGTTTTCAGAAGTTCGCAGACATTTAAATGTGCTCCTCTTTAACACTTGGCACAACGCAATCATTATCATTAATGGAAGGAATTACTTATACGTATGTCGGCCGCCGACATATAAGCAAAAGTCGCCGACAAATAAGGATTTAACCGAGTTGATTCCTCCATAATAGCTTATTAATTCCAATATTCCAGGGACTTTCTAGAATACTCCATAATACTCACATTAATAGTTCAGGTTTTTAGATCGCTGCCCATTCATAATCTTAGTACCTTAAATAGACCAGAATTGTTAATTTCATGTTGTTAATCTAATACCAGTGGCGGCTTTAGCTCTTTCGGCGCCCCACGTAAAAGTATCTTGGCGCCCCGCGTTTTCCATTAAATACTAATTGAATATGTAATTTTTCGCCCCTAAATCATGGCGCCCCACGCGGTTGCTTGTGTTGCGTGTGCCTAAAGCCGGCCCTGTCTACTACTTAAAGTCGCTTCTTACTCGATAGCTAGGTTCTTTTTCCTCCATAAAAGTTTATTAATTTCCAATCTTCCAGGGACTTTTCCTCTAATACTCTATAATATACTCACTTGAAAATTTCAGGTTTTAGTTCGCTGCCCATTCGTAATCCTAGTTCCTTAACTATTCAGGTACTTAATACTTATTTATTTAGATCAGCCATGATAATCATTTTTACGAATTGTTATTCATAAATTCGAGACAATTCGTTCATTTTAGATGAATTCATTATATGTCGGCGGCCCACATATAAGTAATCTGTTAATTATATTAGTATTTTGTTCTCATCAATCTCAGATGAAATAATGTAATTGTTTATTTTCCAACATTTCTAGATAATTGGTATGGCAGGTATATTTTTATTGAATCATTGGATGTATTAATTATTTTTAGGTGCAGTGGTGTTTGTAATAGCAAGTCGCATTTAGCATGAAATTTCTTGATAACGAGCCCTTCGGTCTCGGTCGCTTTGCGACAGATCTGTGCTACGCACCTCAAGTTAACGTCGCTGTGCGACCTTACTCCTCACCCTTTCTGCCATGGAAAAATGGTAGAAAGGGACGTTATTACATCTCTATATAAGATTTCCATAGTTTTAACTTGTTTCTCATATCATATTCTAAATTTATAAATGCGATATTCGTGTTCAGCATACTTGTTTACCTATTATAACATTTGGAACTTAGTCTCTATCTCAATTATAAATGCGGTTTCTAGTCCCCCATCACTTTAATACAATCCGGACAAACACACAAACACACAACAATCGAGATTTAATAATATAGATATGCGCATATTTCTACTAATTGAACATATTTAACTACTTTGAAATAGTACTACACTATTTTATAGATAAAATGAACAAAGAGAATCAATGGAATGTTAAGGAGTTTCTGAGATTTCCACTTCCAAATACTTATTCAAGTTCGCCTAGAGGGATAGCAGTGGATGAAGGGTTTGGCATTATGTACGTGTGTGACATGTTTCGAAGGATTATATACGTGTTCACTATGGAGGGAGAACATATCACTTCTTTTGGGAATAATTTACTTGACAAACCATGGGGTATTTTGCTGTATAGAGAAGAGCTATTTGTTACTGACGTCGGGAGACATTCGGTGATATAATTTCGCGATTTTTGTTATGAAGAGGTGACTCAAATTCAAGTCAACTTCAGTTACCCTCGAGGCATGGCGATAGCCAATAGAACCAGTGAGCTGTTGGTAGCAGACTGCACTAACGAACGTGTAGTAGTCTGCTGCACTGAGCCTCTACGTTTCAGTAGAGAGTTTGCTCGAGATATATCGAGTCCGTATGATGTGAATATTTGTAATCAAACTGATAAAGTATACGTTCTGAAAAGCAGACCTCCTTTTATCTTAAAGTATTCTTTGTCCGGTGAATTGTTAGCGGAGTTATTTGAATATGGCTTGACAAAACCATGGTTCTTTTGTTCGTCTCATAAACTAGACTTGTTCATTTTCGGTGATTATAAGTCTAATGACGTAAGAATATTCGACCAAAAAGAAAGACAAGTGAAACCGATTAATCAAAACGGCTCCGTGTTTGGTGTGACCTTGACGTCAGATCTGAAGTTAATAGTTGGGTCTGATGCTAGACTAAAGATTAAAATATACCAATTAACGCATAGGGAATAATTATAATTATGTAGATTTTATCAATTAACAAGATTCATTTGACTTGTGTATCGTTTCTATAGAGAAACAATGTATGTACATAAACTCTATTTCTAAGAATCTACTTTTACTGTGCTAGTTCAATTTCATTGCCTTGTTATTTTAATTATTTATAAATTATAAAATTTGTTTCTTTCTGATAATAAATATTTTGGCCCGGCGCGCAGGCCTGGGGTAAATTACTCTAAAATGTAATATATCACTATTTACTATTACTTATATTTCTTCCTATTACTATTACAATTACAATTACATTATTATTATTATATGTAATATATTACTATTACAGTAGAAGCTCGCAAACCGGGGCACCTTGGCGTTTCTGAAATATGCCCCACTTTGGGAGAGTGCCCCGGTTTGCGAGCTTATCTACAAAGCTAAATATACAAATATGAAAACAAAGTAACAAATCAATGAAAAAGAGTGCCCCGGTTTGCGAGCTTTGCCCCGGTTCGAGAGCGGAATTTATATATGATAAAACCAAATTCGGAACTATCTGCCCCGGTTTGGGAGGTGCCCCGGTTTGCGAGTGCCCCGGTTTGCGAGCTTCTACTGTACTATTACTTTTATTATTACTTTAGTATTACTAATACTTTTATTAATACTTTTAATATTACTATTACAAATTACTAGACATTTACTAAAGACTTTGCTGTGATTCAGAATTTCTGAAGTTTATTATTTTAATTGATTATCACACACAAACAAAACATATTATCTAACCTAAGCAAACAACTAATTTCAATAAAGTGACAAATTCAAAACGATAATCATCTTGCCTTAAATTTATTTAACAACTTCCTATTTCTTCACGAAAAATCAAATAAACCAGTCCGAAGTTATAGAATTGTAATAGATAATTCCTATTACAATAGGTTCTATTACTATTACTATTACTATTACTATTACATCCTATTTGAAATACTATTACTTATTACTATTACTTCGAAAATGTAATCGTACTACGTGTAATACAATTACTATTACATATTACTATTACCCCAGGCCTGAATTTTTGGGCCTCCCTAAACCGTGAATACCCTAATTTTATGAGCGGTAAGGACCAGATAAGGTTATTTTGAGCTCCAATCATATGTTGTTATATTTAAATAATTGAGGCTAGAGATATTTTTTAGCTATCGTTTGCTTCTCAAATTTTGCTTCTGGGGTGGTTGGGGGCTTCTGTCGCTCTTCACCATTGGACACAATATAGGGACGCAAGAATCCAAAAATATACAATTAGATCCCTCCCTATGTCACGGTTTTTGATAATCGGTCTGTCACACATTGGTTAAATATTGTTTGAACGGTGAGATAATGAAGTAATGTAGTACCATGTAACTTGTAAGTAATATTTCTAATAATTAAATTGTAGGTGACAAGTGGAAGTAGATTATATTACTTACGTACATTCCATTGGTAAATAAGTAAGAAGTTTTATTCAAGTAAATTTGTACTTTGCACTGGGTCGTGTCACATTTCATTTGAGCTATATGGTATCCTAGCAGAGCTGTCTCTACACAGGAGATATATGATATTATTCACAAAACCTTTTGCTCCATTCCTAACTGGATTGGATGGAGTATGCATGTGCATCAGAAGATACAACATTCAGTTGCAAACTCAGTTGCAATACCTAATTGCTATAAGATTCGAAACACATTCTATATAGCATTCTACTAATAAACGACTCTATTTTCTGCAACAATAAACTAACAAACAAATGGCCGTTAGATTTCCTGAACCGATGCACCCCATAGACCCTATCGAGTTGGAAATAAACCAACTATTTGACCACTTAGTAGAGTGTCTCAATAAGCGACGAGTGGCACTCCTAACCACATACCGCGACACACGCCACGACATAGCCGCTAGAGCCAAAGCCCGTGCGAGAAAAGAAAAAAAAATTATTCAGAAAAAAACTAAAGCCGAGGCTCGTCTCCAAATCAACCCCCAGGAGCTTAAATTAGCAGAAATAGAACAAAAGCTAGCAGAGGTGAGAATACCTCAGCCCGAGAAACGCGTTGTGTTCCGTTGCAACGGTAGGCACCTGGCGCAAGTGCTCCTAGGTGTGGGAGAAGTTGTCGAGGAGGAGGTGCCCGTTATGCCCCGTTACGAAGATGAGGAGATGAGAACAATAGTAGCTGTCGCGAAGGGAGGACTAGATCCTGGAGAGCTCTGGAATCCCAATGGTGTCGCTATCGATGAGAGCACCAATCTAATTTATGTCGCTGAATCGTTAGATTCGTGTAGAATCTCGATATTCTCAGAGACAGGCGAATTCATGAATACTTTTACACATAAAGACTTGAGCCTCCCACACGGTATAGCAATCCATCGAGACAACCTGTACGTTACGGACAGAGGTGTACACGCTGTATTCCGATTCAAAATAGAGTCTTCCCTGCGTCTCGTCGCTAAGTCAGGGAGTGAGGGTTCTGGTAAGGGGCACTTCAAAACCCCTTTCGGACTAACCGTCTCTATAAACGGAGATGTGTTCATAGCAGATTCTAACAATAACAGGATCCAAATCCTAGATGACTCCCTACACTTTCAAAGAATCATAACGCACCAAACAATGGAACTCCCGCGTGACGTTAAACTGACACCAGAAGAAGTGTGCGTGCTCTGCCTTAGCTTTCCTTGTATACTCGTATTCTCTCACGCAGGAGAGAAAATACGCTCACTAATCACATATGATTCAGGTATGCTAATTTCAACCGCTAACTTTTTCTGTTTAGACCGAAAACATAATTTTCTGATCAGCGATTGGGGGTCTCATCAGATTAGAGTATTCTCAAAGGAAGGAACACACATCCATACTATAGGCGCAAAAGGACAGGCTGTAGGAATGTTTCGCAACCCAAAAGGAGTAGTTCTAACTAAAGATCGAAATTTAATAGTTGTGTCTGAGAACTATAACTACTCACTACAAATATTTTCTTGTTAATAGTTATTATTTTTGTATGCTAAATATTGATTCTTTATTGTATCTTGTGTCATTTTTATTAAACAAAATAATAGTCAAAGTAGGCGACGCCGCACAAGTTAAGTGTTTCGGCTGGAATTAAGCTTACAACCTTCCTACAATATGTACTGTTTTAGAGGTATAAAAATCATCAAATTATCATGAATTTTCTAATTCCGAGCAGATAGAGATGGACAGCAAAGCTGTCCATCCTGAAAAGTGGTACGGCGCTCGCCGCACCAGTCGTAATGAGTATACCGCCCCTGGTATTGCTTTGAATAAGCGCCGGTGTAAGCGCGTTATGGGGACCCCAGCGTTTGGGCCCCATTTTATTGACTCCATACTGTCGCCGAGAACCATAGAACTAATGTTGTAAAATTTCCAAAAATTTTGTTTTCTATGGAAATTTGCGAAATTTCTGGAAAGATATATCTATATCTAGATTTTAGATAATTATCTAGTAATAAACCTAGAACATTTTGCTACAGTACTTACAACCATTTTTTTCCATTTTCATAATAAGTTTTCAGTGTTTAGACCACTTTCAACTCTACCGCCCGCACATATTTTCTGCCGCACTTTATTTGTAATATTATTGTCAATTTTGTGATGTAATTACTAATTACTTAAAATAGCCATAATTAGCCAGTAAAACATAAGTAGAAGTTATGACCAACATTGCTACCTAACACAGCGATTCTTCATTTTCCGGAACCATTCCGGAATATCAAAGTACCTAAATTAAGGAATGGTGCTGTCACGGAAATTTTGGCCCCCTTGGAAAATTGGTCCTGCGGGGACCAAAATTTTCATGGAAAATTGGTCCCTCTGAGGTTTGTGTTTATTTAGTTACCGAATTTACTTGAATTTTAGCCTAGGCAATTTTTCGCCATATTGGGACCAAAAGATTTATGAATAAGCCTGTCACTGGAAAATTGGGCCCGAAAAATTGATCAGAGACCAAAATTCCATGGAAAACTGGTCCTAGGACCATTTTTCCATGGAATTTTGGTCCCACGGACCAATTTCTTTGGGTAAAATTGGTCCCCCGGACCAAAATTCCATGGAATATTGGTCCCATGGTGGGACCAAAATTTCAGGCTAGGGCCATTTTTCCATGGAATATTGGTCCACCGGACCAATTTTACCCGAAAAAATTGGTCCGGGGGACCAATATTCATGTTAATATGGTCCTAGGACCAGTTTTCAATGGAATTTTGGTCCCCCAGACCAATCTTTTCGGGGACCAATTTTCCAGTGACAGTGCCATTCCGGGAAATTTAAGTACCTAAATTACGGAATGAATAACTAATAGTCTATAAAGCCCCAGCCTCGAATGCATTAGTTATAATATGCTTTGTATTTTAGTCTCGCATTCTACATACGTAGTGAACATAGGCGTCGTAACCCGCCCGGGTGCCCGGAAGGGTTGCCCCTATGCTACTAATACTATACCCGGAGTTTACCCGGACATTACCCGGAATTTCCGGGCGGCCCGAAGGATTGACCTTTGCATTTACGACGCCTATGGTAGTGAAATACCGATTTAACGTTGAAATCTAATTTTAAGGAGTACAACTAAGGGCTTACAATCCCGGACATATTTTGCAATCCCGGGGTTCCGGGATTAACATTTGTCTAATCCCGGGATTAGACAAAGAAACCCAAGGGTGCCTAATAAGCCACCTTCACACTTTAATATTTTGTTACATGCTTTGCATTGAGCCAGCTTACCACATACAGATCTCAGAAAATGTTTCCATATTTCTGCAACAATAAAATTTTGAAATTTAGTACTTTCAGCCTAGGTAGATAATTTCATATTTATAGAATTCTATAATATTAGTCATAATTTAATTAAATAGGAATCTTCGATTTATCGTTTGTTAAATTTTAACAACAATGACCACAAAGATTATCATTGAACACTGTATCCAAATAAGAGTTGATAAGAAATTATATGCATCTTACAAGTGGGTGATTGTTTGTCTAGCTAGGGAATCTAATTAAATATGTTTGGATAATACAAGAAAACCTGTCCCATTCTTTGACTGCAATTAAAGCCATTATATACCAAGTTCGGAATCCCGGGATTGAGAAATAATCCCGGGATTGGAAAACGGGATCGGGATTTAAAAAACACATCCCGGGATATAATCTCGAAGGTGAAATGGATCGGGATCCCGGGATTGTAAGCCCTAGGCTAAGTACAACATTATATTCCCCTAGCAGCCAGCGATTCCCAACCTTTTTCAACCGTTGACCCCCTATAGCGAATACCAAACATTCTGTGGACCCCTTCCCATTGACCGTATTACACATTTTGAGATCTGAGTCCGTGGACTCCAAAGGGCCAATGTAGCCCAGGTTTGGAACCACTGACCTACCAACGTTTTGCATATTTTATCACAAATTTGAATACATATTTGCATTCGAATATTTGCAAAGCAAATTAATGAAATTATACATTAAAGATTAGTTATGACGTCATAAATCACCAGTGAATCCAGTTTCCAGAATATTTCCCTTGTATAGGGAGTAGGGAACAAAACCATGGGAAACAGAATTCCTTTTACTTTGCCAATAGCCACTGTATACAATATGTTATGGTTATTCCGGTGTAAGCGGGATTTTGGGACGCCCAGCGTTTTAGGGACCACGTCCCTAAAGCCAAAGCGTTTTAGCAGGGTTGCCAACCTCTGAAAACAAAAAAGCGGGAGATTTTGCCAATTTTGGCGGGAGTTTTACCAAAAAGCGGGAGGTCGAAGATGAAAAAGCGGGAGACTCAATATATATGCTATTTTTTAATCTATCATGAATAGAACGATATAATATGATTATTTAGTATGTTTTGATATCTACAATTTAGAAAAAAACTTGGTACTCGAAAAAAAACTGAAAATTATAAATTCCAACTAAAAAAACTTGAAAAAAACTAAAACAAAAAAACTTTTTGCTCGTAGGTTGACTAATTTACTTGAATAATTTAAACAAATCCCGTTATTTTACTTATCTATCTGTATATTAAAAGCGCAATTGTTGTGTGTTTGTGTGTTTGTTTGTTTGTGTGTGTGTTTGTCCAGAATTAATAGGAAAGACTACGAGTCCTATAAAGCTGAAAATTTGCATGCAGGGGTAACTTTGTACTGCGACAACGATCTATTGGTTTTCTAAGCGAAATAACGGGATTATGACGTCACGGTTGCAAAAAACAGATATTTTGTACTAGCTTTCCAATTTTGCTCCGATCTGTAGAAAATTCAAATTATTAGACGTACACTAAATTTCTACACCTGATAGCAGTTCACGAATTCCCATTTTACTTCTGATTGTGACACAGTTAATTAATTAGTCCCTGCACTAATCAACCATAAATAGTGTATCGTACCAACACAGGTATAGCAAAGTGCAAGTGTGAGTGTTTGTCCAGAATTAATAGGAAAGACTACGAGTCCTAGAAAGCTGAAAATTGGCATACAGGGATAATTTTACACGCTGACAACGATCTATTGGTTTTCTAAGCGAAATAACGGGATTATGACGTCATAAACGCACATATTTGGGGATAACTCTTTCAGTTTTTATTCGATTCGCCCACAATTTTCGATAATAACACAACATGCAATGAGACACACGTATGCCAATTTATGGGAATGTGACGTCACGTAGGAACTAATTTGGATTCAGCTCTTACATTTTTGGTTCAATCGACAAATAATTTTGTCACATTATAAAACAGAATGTATTGCATGTCTCTAGAAATTTTTATAATTCTCGCACTTAATCTACGCCAGGCAATAACAAAAATGTAACCTCCTATTGCTGCATCATTGCATATATTGAGGTTTGATGATTTAATCTTCACCTACATTATTTCCGAAATTACATACTTGATTAATCCAGTTTGGCTTCCATCAGTTTATTTCTATTCGTGATGTATTTAGCTTACGTCAAATGACATAAGTATGCATAATATTACTATCAATCTGATTTGTTTGTTAACAAAGAATGCGCTAAGAGTCTCGAATGCATTATTTATTTATTACACCTATATTGGCTTCTATAATAAGACTATCAATGGAACCTAGGATTTCTACTAGAAATGAATTAAGTTAAGTAATCTAAGATTTTGGTTCTGCCTAACGATGGGATTTATTATGTTAATTATTGCTATCAATTAAATTAAATAATTCACTAACCCAGCTCCTGCAAAATGAATTGTTTATGGTGAGATGTATAAATGTTTATTACTATTAAATCAAATATTTTGCAACTCCTCTTTAAACCATTAATATGGAGAGATTACACCCAGAGTTAGTAAATTACTTTGCAATACAATTTACTGAAATAATTAATTGCGCATAATTTACCAACCACATGTCTCAATTTAATTGAGCTAACAAGCTAACCTTTAATATAGCTGAACGAGCTACCCTTAAGAATTATTGAGCTATTAATTAACTAATAATTAATAACTATTGAGCAATGAGAATAACTTACTCAACATAATTCCCCAAACAAATTACAGTAATCACAACCCAAAATGAATTTTAGGCACGCATTATTAAGTCACAGTGTGTAATTCACTAGCCACAGGTGAACTCATTAGTAATATTATAGCTTTTTGGGAAGGGAAAGGCCGCGAAGCGGCCGTTAATTGTATCGCGTAGTGCTAACACGAACGAACAAAAGTCGCGAAGCGACTTTTGTGAGAGTGATCCGTCGCGAAGCGACCGAGACCGAAGGGCTCGTATTATTAAATCTCGATTGTTGTGTGTTTGTGTGTTTGTGTGTTTGTCCGGATTGTATTAAAGTGATGGGGGACTAGAAACCGCATTTATAATTGAGATAGAGACTAAGTTCCAAATGTTATAATAGGTAAACAAGTATGCTGAACACGAATTTCGCGTTTATAAATTTCTCATATTAATATTTGTTGTTGTTGTTTACACAAAATAGGTAAACAAATTAATGAAAATTCAAAATCAACCTAGAAGTTAGCTTCCAACGGGTATTATAGGTAAACAAGTATGCCGAACACGAATTTCGCGTTTATAAATTTCTCATATTTTTTTAAATATTTGTTGTTGTTGTTTACACAAAATAGGTAAACAAATTAATGAAAATTCAAAATCAACGTAGAAGTTAGCTTTCAACGGGTATTATAGGTAAACAAGTATGCTGATTTCGAATTTCGCATTTATAAATTTGTAATACGAGCCCTTCGGTCTCGGTCGCTTCGCGACGGATCACTCTCTCACAAAGGTCGCTTCGCGACCTTTGTTCGTTCGTGTTAGACACTACGCGATGCAATTAACGGCCGCTTCGCGGCCTTTCCCTCCTCTAAAAAACAGTAATACAGTGGAGCCTCCCATAACGGACACTCCAAATAGCGGACAACCTCTAAATAACGGACAACCCTCGTGGCACGGATTTATTTATTTAGCATATGTCTAATAGAAAAGCAACCTCTAAATAGCGGACAACCTCTAAATAACGGACAACGGTTCCGGTCCCAAGGTGTCCGTTGTTCAGAGGCTCTACTGTATTATTAATGAATATGTTAACCTGTGGCTAGTATATTACACACACTACTTAACGCGCGCTTAAATTCATTCTGGGTTGTGATTCGTTAATGTAATCTGTTTGGGAAATGGTGTGTTATGTATGTTATTCTCATTACTTATTAGTTATTAATTATTAGTTAATAATATATGATATTGGCTCAATAATTCTTAATTAAGGTAGCTCATTTCAGCTCCATTAATTAAAAGGTTAGCTTGTTAGCTCAAATAAATTGAAACCCGTGGTTGATAAATTATACGCAATTGTTTATTTCAGTATATTATATTGCAAAGTAATTTACTTAGCCTGGATTTAACCTCTGCATAATAATGGTTTAAAGATGAGAATAAGACCGCTTCGCGGTCTTATTCTCACCATTAAACCATTATTATGCAGAGGTTAAATCCAGGGTTGTAAAATATTTGATTTAATTGATAGTAATAATAAACATATCAATCTCATAATTAGACAGATCCTAAATCCTTGATGAATCAACTACTTAAGGGTAATCTGTATTGATATTCGGGCGTTCACGGTGAATCTCAGAATTGCATAATTTACTACTAGGAATACTCTAGATGAGATAGAGATTGACTTCTATGATTTTTTTTTTCTTAATTTTCAATCAAGATGGTGTTTTTTAATAAAATAAGACGTCGACTTCCTTATATGGGCATGACATTTTTTCAAAAATTGTTGAATCTTTTTGAATTTTTGAACATATTATTATGAGACTATTTCCTCTCAGTAATAATTTTTATTTTATTTATTTTTGCAGAAGAAACGATGCTAAAGGGCATTTTTTCAAAATAATCATAAAACGCAGTCGTGCACTAAACTATCGTTAAAAAATGTTAGAAGAAAAATTTTTCAATTCTAGTTCAAGGGTCTGAGGATGCATCATGTGTTACCCCAGAGAAATTTTTTGACTTTCTGATTATTATTTTTGGTTTTATAAGCATTCTAAGGCTGCGGCCCACGAATTTTTCCGAATTTCAACATCAAAAGAGGTGATAAAATTCTACACTGCCATATATTGTTCCCAAAACTAAAAATTTCGGAATCTACAGGTCAAAATATACAGGTTCACGTCAAAAAGTTCAGGAATATGTCAAAAATTAGGAAATTAGGGGCATAAAAGAATATGAAGGGTATGCAAGTACCCGGTGATCATATATTACTGTGGGAAATTGGACAGCAGAATAATTCTGTTATTCTTCATAAAAATGCGCCAGCTTCTTATCTATGCGTAGCATTTGTTTTCAACACTTTTACAATAATATATCATGAGTTATGACCAATTTATGACTATGGTTTTGTCTGTTTTGTCATATTTTCACACCTCAAGGCCCTCAAATATACAATAAAGTATTATATAAAACACCAATTTGGTAATACAAATATGGAAATAGCATTTGCGCACAAAATGAGACGTTACACAACACGATCCAATCATTATTCGATAAGTTATGGACTTTTGGGCCACAGAAGGGGGCAAAAAATCTGACATTTCACACCTGTTGATATTTCAGAAACGCTTTGAGATAAAATGATCATAGGCATTAGAAAATACTGTAAATACCTGACTTTCTATACGTTTATAATACATTTTAGGACTCTAGGTGTCACACTTTTTAACATGACCATATATGGTAATTTGATGTGCCCAATTTTGATGACGAAGCAAATTTTGTAACTCTTGATCTCTGGACAGCAGAGACTAGCTCTAAAATTCTAGTCACATCATGATACTATTTCTTACTCATTGGATAAACTTTTGGGATTATATTATAATTTGAATGATGTGTTCTGATTTCAAATGCCCAAATATGGTGGTGTCAAAGTGCTAATATGTTAAAAAGCTGACAAAAATCCAACTTCTGATCCAAATGAGTTAGAGCTTAGCTCTAAATTTCTAAAAATAGTCTAATTCAATTTCAAATGACATTATCTATTTTATGCAGTTTAGGAACTCCTTTTCCTCGCACTTTCATATTCTGGACTCAGCCACTTCGACACAAATTAATTAAATGCTAATTATGAAGGTGTAAAAAAAGACCATTTGGGCATATGGATGTAAAAAAGAGAATTTTTATTCTAGAAAGTCAAACTTTTTTTTAAAATGCTCAGTATATGTAGGCGCATGTTTTAAAAGCGGCAGTTTTGGCAATATAATACAAAAAAATTGAATTAGTATACTTTTAATGAAAAATAGTGGGTTTTTTTTGACCAATTTCACAAAAATGACAATAACATAGAGTAGATTAAAGAAAAAGCATATTTCGGTTCGATTTAAAACATTGAGTATTGACTCAGGTATATTTTATAATTGACATGTTTCGCGCTAAAAACTAACATAAAAATTTTTTGTAAATATTTGGCTAGTATGGATTAGGCCTGTTGCATAGATTTTTGACCCCCATAGAAATCTGACCCCCTTCAATTAAGTAACCATGGATGTTCAAAGGGGGTCAATTTTCTATACTGTTTGCATAGAAATTTTACCCCATAGAAAAATGACCCCCCCCCCAATGATAACTCATTCTGAAGCACAGATTAACTCATCTACTTATATACTTTAAATTCTTCATTAAACCACAAATACTTGTAATTACTTGAACTTTGTCGTCAATAATCACCTCTACATCTTTACTTTATTGAAACATGTTTGGCTTCAAATGATACGCTACGTACGCAGTAAGCACAACTAATAATCTACTGCATCCATATAGTATACGTATTACTAATTAGCTCTCTTGTGGTATAAAACAATTGACTTGTTGACAAACAAGTTTTCAATAAATATCAATTAATGTTTCTCTAAATCTCATAAATCGAAAAGTACACCGTCTATCTAATATTCTAATTGATATAATGGAATCAACTGAATACACCGAAATTTGTGACTATTTACTTCATGAAAAGTACCCCGATAGTGTAAATGCTAAAAATTTGAAGCGAAATTTTAGGAGGAAGGCATCAAAGTATTTTGTAAATGAAGAAAGAATACTTCATCAAGTAAGTTCGATTCTACGTTTGCAAACTATACTGTTCATTTTTGAACCTCATTTTATTGCTTTTCTACTTAATTAAAAACTATATTATAGACAATCCAAGTGGCTGATGGGAGTGAAATATATCGCGAATGTCCTTTGAAGTCAAAAATACTAGAAATTCTTAAGTTATATCATGACTCTCATCATCCGGGAATAAATGCAACACTAGCCAATATTCGCAGAGAATATTACTGGAGTGGAATGTATACAGAAGTTCAACTCTATGTAAGTATTTATTTTATGTTGTTATGTATTAGTTAATTACCAGTTGATTGAGATGGATAATTTAGCCAACATATTGCGGAAAAGTATTTAATTTATCAAGCAAAGTGTCTGAATATTATTTTCTGTGTTTTATATCTCAAATTGATACTAATTTCTATCAATTTCGCCCTATAAAATCCATTGAAAAAAGAATTATGTTGTTTTGACAAAAACTGTCCCCCGGGACAAGTTTTGTAGGGGGGACAGTTTTTGTCAAAACAATGTGCATTTTCTAAATTCATATTTCATTTTGTAATTATCAAATTCTTGAACCCATTTAAAGGTAATCTACTATATTAACTCGGTACCGGTATAACAATCGACAACTTTTATTCGATTTTTTAGATACACTTTCATTTTGATTTTGTTTTTATTGTAAAATCGACATGATTCAAGATGTGAGTTAATACGGTTGTTTAGGTAAAAAGTTGTGACACTTGCCAGAGAACAGCAGCTCAAAAACAAAAATTTAATCGTCCACTTCAGCCTATTGCACAACCAGACAATCCATGGCAACATATCGGCGTAGACTTAATATGTGACTTACCAAAGTCTCGCGATGGCTATTTACATGTTTTAGTTGTAGTTTGTTATTTGTCAAAGTACGTAGTAGCACGGGCACTGAAATCTAAGCGGTCCAGGGAAGTAATCGATCAATTGCGTTCCATTTATTTAACATACGGCACCCCAGATGTCATTCAGCATGATCAAGGACCTGAGTTTCGGAGTAAGGTTAGTTAAATCATGATCAATATTAAAAGAGTAAATGTTGAGTGAATCTCTATATTCATACCGCATACAAGTTGTTTTTGCAAATTACAAATATAATAAAGCTTGTTTAACGCACTTGAATAATTTATAATAATAAACTGCGTTCAAATAACCACTTGTAACTTCATAGCTTTACCTGTAGGAATTCAAACTATTTCATGAAGCTCTAAAATTTGATAATAGATCGACAGCTGCCTACCACCCACAGAGCAACGGCCTTGTGGAAGCACATAATAAGATTTTGAAAGTGTGAGTTAGTTATCTAATTCAATATGTTTTGAGTACTTTTTCATGAAAAGGTTGCAATGTCAATCAAAACAAATTGCATACAAGTACCGCACATTTAGGAAGATTGAAAAGTTTCGCTTAAATTCAGAAATTGAATGGCCTGACCGACTGCAAGAGGCATGTTTAGCTTCCAATACACACTTGAAGAAAGCAACTAAGGCGACACCGTTCAAGTTAATGTTTGGACGAAACTTTAATCCGGCATATCTGTTTAACCAAAATTTTGAAGTTGATGAGGATTATTTTCCTTCTGAGGATGAGAATGAATCCTTAGGCAATGAGCTTTTGAAGTCCATTTATGAACCAGCTGATGATTGCAACGAATGGGTAGAGCACATGGATTTGCAGAGAAATTCTGATCTTCAAATGGCCTCTGACAATCTCAAACAGGAACAAATTCGACAGAAAAGAATATTTGATCTCAAAGTTCAGCAAAGCAGGTAATACTACTTATCGTGTATGTTAGACATATTTAAAACTGCTGATATAACTCTAATTCTATGAGTAATAGATTAATAATCTGTATCCACAGATCAACAATTCAAGTGTCAGATGAGATACTTATACGAAATGTTAAAAAGGATAAGAAACTCCCCGGCACCAAAACTCAGCCCAAATACTTTGGACCTATACAGTCAAACAATTAACAAAAGGTCATGTTGTTGTTTCAGAGAAAGAAAAAAAAAGAAAAAAAGTTCCATTCCATCTAACCAAAAAGTATTTGCAACGCAACATACAGGTATTTAATCATTTGAATTTAATAGTACCGATTATCTATTTTATTAAAACTCGATTGTTGCTTGTGTGTGTGTGTGTTTGTGTGTTTGTCCGGATTGTATTAAAGTGATGGGGAATAGAAATCGCGTTTATATATGAGATAGAAATTAGCTTCCAAATGTTATAATTGGTAAACAAGTATGCTGATTTCGAATTTCATTTATAAATTTCTAATATAAATATTTGTTGTTTACAAAATTAGGTAAACAAAGTATCGAAAATCAAATGAACCTAGAAATTAGCTTTCAACGGGTATTATAGGTAAACAAATATGCTGATTTCGAAATATTTTTTTTCAAATTTTAAATGTAAATATTCATTTTATATTTTAAAAAGCGAGACCGCGTAGTGGTTGAGTTATTTGTCGCAAAGCGACCGAGACCGAAGGGCTCGTTATATTTAAACGGGATGCTTTATACGTATATTTTAGAGAAATAGATAACCAATTTTGGTTAGTTTACTTAGTTTACTATTTTAATGATGCACTTCATATAGTTTCAACAATCTAAAGCATGCTCCCCAAATCTGGACTACATTAATTCAAGTGAAGAAGACCTAGGAAACTACATTATTAATAATGAATGTAAGTCAAATGCAAAATACAATTACTGTATCTTATAAATAAATTTCGAATTGTTACAAATATTATATAGTACATTTTTTAACAGGTGGAAATAGTGATATTGGCGCAATGATTGAAATCTTCGAATCTTCATACACTCCAACTATTTCACAGGATATTTTCGATGGTATCAGATGTAAAGTGATGCAAACCTTAGAAGAAGGATCTTATTTATCTCCATTACATAGAGAGCTCGACGAAAAATCTAAGTACATGCGTTTTACAGATATTATTTCTTATCATCCTAGTACCTCCTTTACTTATACATTTAAAGAAAAAGTCGCATGCTTAATATCCCAGTGGTATAACGAGTACCTCGATCTTAGACAGGTAGAAGAGAATGAATATCATAAACAAAACTATCCCTTAACAGTTCTACTCCCTGTCGTCTTCGAATACATTATGAATTTAGAAGTCCAAATTGAGCCTGAAAGTGCAGTTACGTACCCCACTCTAGAGTTACACAAACCCTCTAATGTCGGTAATTTTGAGACTCATAGTTTTAAACTGGAAAGTTTATGTCCAGTTTGGCAAGGAGAATTTGGTGGTATCTTGCATCAGAATACATGCTCAATAGATAATGTAATTTCATTACTCAGTTTATATATTAAAGAAATACAGATGGCTCTCAAATTTACAGAAATAACGCAAAATTCTGATGTAGAACAAATTTTCTCATTACTTCAAGGCCTAAGGTTTGACGAACTTCGTGACTTCATTGCTAAATTGACCGAAATTTCTATTACTTATGATGTCATCGTACAGACATATGACTTTTTCGGATCTGAATCGCGAATTATAAAGGCTCTTCGTAAATTGGACGTTTGCAACGACGTGTATTATTGTACGCTTCAATGCTATAACTGTTCTAGTTCTTTTTCTACTAAAGTTCAGCTTGGAAGTATTCGCTTTGTTACATCTTCTTTACAATCGTGTATTGATAACAAGCTTGTTCCAAATAGATGCAGAAAATGTCGGTCAACTAATTCCAATCTCGAACTACTCGTGGGGCACTTTCAAGCATTACCGCCATTGTTGGTAGTCGAACTAGGCCATCTTTCAGAACTTAATTGCAAATTAAAAACAAATGATATCGATGAAATTATATCCATTACTAACGATAGCCGATCACTTTGTTACAAGCTTGCGGGATATACACTATACATTGGAAATCACTTTTTTCTGATGATAAGCATTAATAATGTTTGGTATAAATATGACGATATCAAGTCCCCTAAACTGGTGGAATGGGGAAAAAGTTGCTCTTTAGGAAAAATTAATTCAATATTCTACATATTACAGGAATAATAAAAAGTATTAAACTAGTTTTGTTCCTTGTAGTTATTATTCAATCAATAACCTACTTATATGTTTGCCTGTTCGTTCGTTTGGCAGAGTAGATTGATCTACTATCAGTGGCGGATCCTGACATGTTGAAAAGGGGGGCCCTAGAAATAATGCGAGCGTAGCGAGCAATTTATAAGGGGCCTGGGGGGGGGGTCATCTCCAGATTCCTTTTGAGTTATATACACCTCAGAAGTCATTTTAAACGCTAATTTATTTATGGAGCCTTTTAATTCAAACTTGAGGCTGAATTTTGAATTATTTTGGCAATTTCACCCCAAATTTCAGTCAATTTCAGTTTCGAGGTGGGGGCCCGGGCCACCTGGGCCCCGCCCTGGATCCGCCTCTGACTATACCAGTACATGACTGTACTAACGCCAGTCCACGAATTTACTACGTATTTCTCAAATCGGCAAATTTCAATCCAATCTCTAATAAGTGAAATTGTAGAACATTTCACAAAGATCACCATGATTATTACAGATCGTCCTTGCGTGTGTTCGTAACAAAAGTGATCGCTTACAAGGAGTCGAGAATTGTGTTCAAAATAGAGAGAGACTTTTAACAAACTCAATGTAATACAATTCTAATGCGATTTTTAAATTGGGACGTTGGCAGTACTCCTAAAAATTATGTAATCTTGTGGATTATTAGTTGTGCGTATCATTTGAAGCCAAACATGTTTCAATAAAGTAAAGATGTAGAGGTGATTATTGACGACAAAGTTCAAGTAATTACAAGTATTTGTGGTTTAATGAAGAATTTAAAGTATATAAGTAGATGAGTTAATCTGTGCTTCAGAATGAGTTATCATTGGGGGGGGGTCATTTTTCTATGGGGTAAAATTTCTATGCAAGCAGTATAGAAAATTGACCCCCTTTGAACATCCATGGTTACTTAATTGAAGGGGGTCAGATTTCTATGGGGGTCAAAAATCTATGCAACAGGCCTATATTGACATTGTCTAGTTCATAACTAAGGATATATACATAGTAGAACTCTAATATTTTCAGGGATATCTTAGATATATTAGTACTATCCAAAAACGCAATAAAAACATTAGGTCGTCGGGTGTCAAAATATCAGTACAGAGTACCCTTAATTAATTTCATAATTTCAGTATAGGTTAGGAATTACGTAATTCCATTAATTGTCTTATTAATAGGAAGCCAATATAGGTGTAATAAATAAACAATGCATCAGATAAGTTAACGACTCGAGTGCATTCTTGTTAAAACCAAACAAATCAGATCACCCACATAGTGCTAAGAATAATATGATACATTTGAACTAATAACTTTCTTTAATCACTCTTCAATCGAAAATCGTTTTGCACTTTGCTATACCTGTGTTGGTACGATACACTATTTATGGTTGATTAGTGCAGGGACTAATTAATTAACTGTGTCACAATCAAAAATCAAATGGGAATTCGTCAAATGGGAATTCGTGAACTGCTATCAGGTGTAGAAATTTAGTGTACGTCTAATGATTTGAATTTTCTACAGATCGGAGCAAAATTGGGAAGCTAGTACAAAATATCTGTTTTTCGCAACTGTGACGTCATAATCCCGTTATTTTGTTTCAAAAACCAATAGATCGTTGTCGCAGTACAAAATTACCCCTGTATACAAATTTTCAGCTTACTGGGACTCGTAGTCTTTCCAATTAGTTACGGACAAACATCCAAACACACACACAAACAACAATTCCGCTTTTAATATACGAGCCCTTCGGTCTCGGTCGCTTCGCGACGGATCACTCTCTCACAAAAGTCGCGAAGCGACTTTTGTTCGTTCGTATTAGGCACTACGCGATACAATTAACGGCCGCTTCGCGGCCTTCCCCTCCCCAAAAGCAATCACATTAATAATGAGCTTTAATAGCTCAATAAATTTCAGTTGCACGATAAGAAAGCTCGAATCAAAATAATACTAAAAGAAAAACAGGCAATAGAATAGACTAATGATTGATTGGTTAAATTAATTTATTTTCAATCAATCAAATTGCAGCCTCAGAAAATATTTCTATTATGCACAATCTATTTATACTAATTGATGAAATCTGCTAATCCATACTAACAAACCCTCGAATTTAATTGGCTAACATATTTTGTCACCTTCAAATGTGAATATTTCTCTTCAAAAACCAATAGATCGTTGTCGCAGTATAAAATTACCCCTGTATACAAATTTTCAGCTTTCTGGGACTCGTAGTCTTTCAAATTAATTCTGGACAAACAAACAAACACACAAACAAACACACAAACAGACAACAATTGCTCTTTTTATATACGAGCCCTTCGGTCTCGGTCGCTTCGCGACGGATCACTCTCTCACAAAAGTCGCGAAGCGACTTTTGTTCGTTCGTATTAGGCACTACGCGATACAATTAACGGCCGCTTCGCGGCCTTTCCCTTCCCAAAAGCAATCACATTAATAATGAGTTTTAATAGCTCAATAAATTTCAGTTGCACGATAAGAAGCTCGAATCAAAATAATACTAAAAGAAAAACAGGCAATAGAATAGACAAATGATTGATTGGTTAAATGAATTAATTTTCAATCAATCAAATTGGAGCCTCAGAAAATCTTTCTATTATGCACAATCTATTTATACTAATTGATGAAATCTGCTAATCCATACTACAAACCCTCGAATTTAATTGGCTAACATATTTTAACACCTTCAAATGTGAATATTTCTCTTCAAAAACCAATAGATCGTTGTCGCAGTACAAAATTACCCCTGTATACAAATTTTCAGCTTTCTAGGACTCGTAGTCTTTCCAATTAATTCTGGACAAACAAACAAACACACAAACACACAAACACACAACAATTGCGCTTTTAATATAGAGATAGATAGATGAATATTTGTTGTTGTTGTTTTTATACAAAATAGGTAAACAATTAATGAAATTCAAAATCAACCTAGAAGTAAGCTTTCAACGGGTATTATATGTAAACAAGTGTGCTGAACACGAATCTCGCATTTATAAAATTCTAATAGGAGTATTTGTTGTTGTTTACACAAATAGGTAAACAAATTAATGAAAATTCAAAATCATAACGTCCCTTTCTACCATTTCCATGGTAGAAAGTGTGAGGAGTAAGGCCGCACAGCGGCCGTTAACTTGAGGTGCGTAGCACCGATCTGTCGCAAAGCGACCGAGACCGAAGGGCTCGTTATCATAAAATCTAAATATATAAACAATTTCCAAAAAGCGGGAGTTTTAAAAGTTTGGCGGGAGGTCGGGAGGATGGGAGAAAAAAGGCAAAAAAGCGGGAGGGTTGGCAACCCTGGTTTTAGGGACCCCGTCCCTATATCTAGGGTGACCATTGTCCAATATTTAGCCTGGACAGTCCAGTTTTTTTACAATTATTGTGCGATGTCCAGTAATTTTCTATATTGTCCAGGGTTTTTTTGCAATTATTTTTTATTATCATCCAATTATCTCCGATTCGCTCACATTCAACTAATTCTTTGTCCAGTTTTTTATAACCTGTGTCCAGGATTGTCCCGGATTTTTGTCGAAATTTTGAGAAATGTCCAGGTTTTGGCCCAAAATCCTCTGGTCATCCCACCTTTATCGCTAGTGCTTTAAAGACCAGGGGGCCCAAAACGCTAGCGATTTAGGGACGTGGTCCCTAAAACGTTGGGGTCCCCAAAACGCGTTTACACTGCACCGGTTATAAAGAACTCTCATTCCCAATGCCTGCTTGACATATCGGACCGTTCAAACTTTACCTAACGGAAAGACCTGTTTGTAATATAAAGGGATGGTCTTTGACAAATAGTTTAACCTCCTCCCCCTTGCAAGCATTTCCTGATGTGTAATGACCCCTAACTTGTGCATAGCTCGTTAGGGGGTGTAACTTTACATTTAAATGTGAAAGGTCAAAAAAACGATGCCTATGGTGGCTAAAAATTTATTATGTTGGACGGGTATAATTGTATACATATATAAATCATCCAACCTTATTTAGAAAAATATGGAAAAAGGAAAAAAACTTATGGAAATATAATTTTTCTATGGGTCTATGTTCTATACGTGTAACATTAATAATTTAAGAAAATGTCTAATAAGTAATACCCACCCTTAGGTATTGAAAAGTCGAGTGAGCATGCTCACTGGACCCCAGTGTTCCCCCTAAGCCTTTTGACCGGCCGGCTGGCCGGTCAAAACACCAATTTAATCACCCAGCGGCCGGTCAAATAGACTCTGCAGCCGCTCATTATGACTTCCAAAATGTATTTTCACCCCTCAAAATCGAAAGCAAGACCATTACCGGGATGAAGAATGGTTCCTATTTAATTTGAAGGTTGCGTGTAGTATGTAAGCATAGTAAAAGCACGCCTTTTAGAGTTTTTACCGTGAGAGCGTCATATATTGTATTCATGTGTTAAAAAGTGTCGTATTCTCCAGCCGTTTATTGTCCTTTTTGAAATTTATCAGTCGATGAAAGCTGGCACGAGGCCGGTCGAATGAGACCCATAACTTGGCTTAGGGGGAACACTGCTGGACCCTATGAGCATGCTCACTCGACTTTTCAATACCTCCATATAATGAAAAGTCCAGTGTGCATGCTCACTCGAATTTTCATTATATGCCACCCTGACTGTTTTCTCAGTCAGGGGAGGTAAAACCCTCCCTGAAAAAAAACAGGGAGGGTGAAACCTCCCCTGACCCCCCTCTTTCGTCGCCTATGGCTCGTTACATTATATCTCGTCTCACTACTCATAATACTCTATAGAGCTCGCAATGAATGTGACTGGGAAGTTGGCACAGAAAGCGAAGTGCACTAGCGACTACGAGCTGCTCTGCGCGGCCTTCTCTCCCTCGGGGGACCTGCTGTGCGGCGGGTGTCTGGACGGGAACCTGGAGGTGTACACGCCCCAGGACGCCAAGCTACTGCACAAATGCAACGAGAACCCTCCTGAGAAGTCCTTCCCCATCTCGTGTCTCCGATTCAATCCGAAGCAGAGCCAGGTGCTGGTGTCGCACTCGAGCGGAGAGCTCAAGCTGTGGGACATCGGCGCCAGCGCCTGTCTGCACTCCTGCAAGGAGAACCGACAGGGCATGACCAACTCCTGGGCGGAGGAGGCGAACTGCTACGTCACCACTGGTGTCGATAAGAATGTGAATATTTACGACGTGAATACCTTCCAGATCGCATGCAGCGTGGTGCACACAGGGGGAAAGGGACACGAGATCTGCGGCGATCAGCCGAGAGTGTTCTCCGCTAAGTTCCTGCCCGGAGACGCCAAGGCGCTAATAACCGCGGGCTGGGACGGGACCATAAAGTTCTGGGACCTGCGGAACCCGGGGGGGCCCCTGCGCGAGCTGGCGGGACCAGTCATCGCCTCGGACGCGCTAGACGTGGAATCCACGAGCAAGAACATCCTCACGGGCTCCTTCAGGAAGGCGAAGGCCTGCCAGGTGCACGCGTGGGGGGACGGCAGCGAGCTGGCCTCGCTCGGGGACGGGATGATGTCGCAGGGGTACTCTGTGTGCTGGGCCGGACCAGGGATGGTGGTGTTCGGCGGAGGCTACAAGAATCTGATGAAGGTGATAAAAGCCGCAGACAACGAGGTAGTGGGGGAGGTGCTGGAGGTGACTGATGTCGTGTACAGCGTGGATTATACCGCGACAGGAGGGAATCTCGTGTCCATGGTTACTGGGAAGGACATCTACATATACCAGCTCGAGATGTGATTAGTTTTGAGTTAGTTTGTTAGGTGCTAGGACCATGGATTATACGAGTATTGCTTGTAGTATCATATATTTTCTTAGAATATACAAGCTCTGTCTGCACTAATAATAGAGTTTGTTTTTATTGAAGTTTTTTCATTAATATTTATGAAAATAGCCTTCAATTAATTAATGCTTAAGATTTGTAAATTTATAAATGAAGCGAGCACTTCGGTCTCGGTCGCTTCGCAAAGGATCACTCAACGCTACATGGTCTCGCTTTTTCAATTTTAAACAACAAAATAGTTTTGTACAAATGCTAAATCAATATTTCAATTCACCAATTATATCTGTTGGATCTATCTCTAGGTTTTTTTATTTTTCATCTTTTCTAACTTATTTTGTAAAAGAACAATTATATTCATACGTATTAGAAATATAAAGATGCGAAATTCGTGTTCAGCATGCTTGTTTACCTATAAAACCCGTTGAAAGCTAGCCTATAGGTTTATTATGAATTTTGAATACTCTGTTGACATATTTTTGTAAACAACAACAACAACAAATAATTATATTATAGAATTTCTATCTCAAGTAAATGTAGTTTTGATTCCCCTATCTCTATAATACAATCCGGACAAACAAACACACAACAATCTAGTTTAATAATATAAATTATTAATAATTATTACAAGTTGATCGATCCTACAGCCCTCGCTTATATTTACTACTACGTACATATATTATTCCTTGAACGGAATAGAAACCTATGGACAATCAACCATAAGTAACACTATTTGGTTCCATATTGAATAAATTCCTCTCTAATACTGGCGACGCGACTTGCGATTATATATCCCTTGATTTACGAAATTACAACTCGAATTTTACAATTCAGGGCTCAAGTCAGCAAATGAACAAACGTGATGCGTTGCGTACGCGGGGAAAGACTACGAGTCCCAGAAAGCTGAAAATTTGTATACAGGGGTAATTTTGTACTGCGACAACGATCTGTTGGTTTTTGAAGAGAAATATTCACATTTGAAGGTGACAAAATATGTTAGCCAATTAAATTCGAGGGTTTGTTAGTATGGATTAGCTAACTTACTCAATTAGTATAAATAGCCTGTGCCTAATAGAAATATTTTATGAGGCTGCAATCTGATTGATTGAAAATAAATCCATTTAACCAATCAATCATTTCTCTATTCTATTGCCTGTTTTTCTTTTAGCATTATTTGGAATCGAGCTATCCTTATCGTGCAACTGAAATTTATTGAGTTATGAGGAATATATTTAATACACCACAGAGATGTATAATTATAAATGATTAGTTTCAAGGCGTAGTAAGGCCGTGCAGCGGTCGTCAATTGAGGCGTGAAGCGCCGAACCGTCGCAAAGCGACCGAGACCGAAGGGCTCGTAATTATTAATAATTATTCCTACAATTGTACTACTGACTGCATTTGAATTGCCACTATGGCATTAACCGAGCTCTCTACTCCATTCAAGTATCTGAATATTTAAATAGTCTAATTCTGAAATAGAAGGCCTTATATACTCGCAAAGTCGCAATGGCTAACAAATTGACAAGTGACACTCTGAAAGTCGGTCTGTACCCCTTTTCAGATATCCTGAAAGATAACCACGTGTCCTATACACAGATGCTGAGTGGGAAATTTATAAGGGCGGTTCCCAATGCAGATTTAGAGCTAGTGATCGGAGCTAAGTTCGATCCGTACCGAGAGGATCTGAGTGAGTATTTGGGAGCGGACGGATTCGATATCCTAGAGATGGATATGGCGCGTAAAGATGATCTCGTAGGGAAGGTTGTGGAAATTCCATTGGAACCTTTCCGTTACCTAGCACCCGCGGTCGATGCTGTACAGCTGAAGGAAGGTGTTTTTATCGGTTATCCGACACTTTGTTGCGGTAACTTTATAATGGAAGTTAAGCGAAGCGGAGAATTGGCAGTTGGCATGGGTGATAAGGACTATAAGGAGTTTGCAGAGAGTGCTAAAATAGCTGAGAAAGTAATGGTGGAACCTAACAAGTCTCATTACAGTCGATTGCTAGGAGGAAAGTTGGACGACTCGGATGGCTGGTATCTTCCGTTTATTTACCTCGATGGCTACATCGATAGACACGGGAGGAATAGTGTGCAGGAGGGGATCCAGGGCGTTATTGACGGGAAGCCGGATATTGTGCTAATTAATAGACTAATTGAGTTTTCCTCCCTCTTTCCAAAGAAACAGTTAACTACAGATGAGATTATCTCCGGGATAGTTAGCGGGAAGATAGCTTACTTTTACGGATTTTCCGAGATTCTAGGAAAGATTCTGGACGCCTCGAATGGCAGCCTAAAGGCCTTTGGAGCTCTGAGCCCCACTATGGGAAAAGATAAATTCGTCTTAGTATTCACTGATGCAGTGGTTATAAATAAAGTTAGATTCGAACAGGCCAGTCCAGAGAAAAAGAAACTTATTCAAGAGTTCGTGCAATTATTCACAAGTGAGTTTGTATTGTCAGTAATTACCTGTTTGAAACATTAATTACAATATAATTACTACTAATAGTAACGGCCACATCTCCAAATAAGTTATTATCGCTTGTGTTGTTTTAGAGGTAATTTAGAAAATAAAATTCAATCTGCTTTGTACGTATATGAATATAATTTTCAAGAAGTTAAAACTTTTGCATTTCACTGGATAATAATAATCTTAGCATTATCATGAGACCTGTCAGCATTCATGATCAGAAACCTGTCATAAGCAGAAATTTAATAATTTTTATCGAAAGTATTATCCAAATTTAAACTGTTTGCATGAAATATCTGTAGCATTCGATACCACCAGTTGCACCTGTTGATCAGAATATAATATTTTAATTTCATTAGTTAGAGAAGTGCATACATATACAGTCAGGTTCTTTTATTATGAACATTCTCAGGACCAAGATTGTGTTCACGATAATAAGCGAACTCAACTTAATACAAACCCTACGATAGTTGTTAATTTGGAACATAGGGCTTGTTCATAATAAAAATTGTTCACAATATGCAGACCTCAGAGGCGGATCCAGTTGGGGGGGGGGGGGGGGGGGCTGGGGGGCAGGGGGCCTGGACCCCCCCTTCGAAACTGAAATTGACTGAAATTTAGGCTGAAATTGACAAAATAATTAAGAAACTTGAGCCTCAAGTTTGAATTATGGCTCCTCATAAAAAATTAGCGTTTAAATTACTTCTGAGTGAAAAAAAATCGTCTGAATCCGCCACTGGACCTGACTGTACATGTACGTATTTAATAGTTTGTTATAATATGAATGTATCTAGGTGCGAGAATCAGAGAGGATTTGGTTTTGGGTCGAGATATTAATCCTCCTCAAATACGTTATCTCCTCCCTTCAACCGTTGAATTCTATCAGAACACCGATAACATAGTCTACACAGAGCTTTACGATATGGTAAAGAGTGGAGTATCCTCTCCGAGTATGGACGCGGCGACGAGGAAACAGATGGAAGAGTCTCTCAAAGAGGCTATGAAGTTCTAAAATTGAAAGCTAGCTTTCTACTGCATAGTGTGTATTATCGTGTCTCTTTAGGTATTTAGGAGTTACTCTTGACTATTCTAAGTTTTTTAGACTTTTAGGCCTTCTTTTATTCATTTTTGAGAAAGTTTCTGTTGTTTGTGTTTTTTTTTTAACCTTATATTATTGTTTGATTATATACCATAAGTGCCAAATTAGTCCAGAGAAATCCCTTGAAGCAATTCAAGGATTCCTAGACACGTTTGTAGGGTCTCGAAAGTGTTCACTATTTTAAGAACAAATTAAAAAATATGTGAGGTGGGTATTTAATTTCGTTGCTATAAAAACCGAGGGCTTTTCAAGAGCCTTCGATTCAGATTCGGTCACTCGAGTCATCGAATTTTGTAACGAGTCAGATTACCTGTTTTTCGAGTTGTAAATAGTACATGTATTGTGACCAGGGAATTACCCATGAGCGCGAGACGCTCCTTTTGGAGTATGATTGTAGGGGGGGAAATATTTAGGAGCGCGAAAAATTGGTATCTTCTCCTATACCGTAACATTAATTTTTGATTTAGGCGTATGAAAATTGGATCAGAACTTGATTAGGAGCGTATTTACAAATGGCTGTATAATACACTGATTGTGACTCATGAAATTACTCGACTGTCCAGGGAATTATTGGACGGTAGGCAGGGACGATATACAAAATTATTATTATTATTGTGACCTGAATAGCACTGACGGATTTGGTCGCCCGATAGACCATAGGCGTGTCACCAATTGTTGCCCATCATTCAAGTAGGGGTGCACTGGATCCGGATTCGTATAAGAATTAATATTTAATTCGAGTATATTTACCCAATGATTAAACAATATAATCAATTAACAATTTACTTCATTGAATGATTAAATTGTATCAATGACCCGTGAACCTTATACACATATTTTAATATGGAAAACCTAATAGGAACTCCAGGCCTAGATTTCCCAAAAATTAAGGAACTGCCCACGTTATGATTCATAAAATCTAAATTCGACACACATCGAATTGAATAACTTCATGGTACAAATTATTTCAGGACTGAATACGCGTTAAACTTGTCACTGGTGTCACCAGGCATTACCCTCCCTCCCCCATTTTCAATTGTTGTCCTTCCCATTTACTGGAAAATAGAAATATGGTATTTTTAACTTTGCTAACTCCCACCCTATTTCCCATGTTCTATGTCACGGTGCCACGCACTGACATAAACATTATAGCAGCGATTCCCAACCTTTTTCACCCGTGGACCCCTTTAGCTATTATTAGACTTTCTGTGGAACCCTCCCATTGAACGTAATACATCTTGTGGACCCCTTACAGCCTTCCGTGGACCCCAGATTGGGAACTTTTGTTCGGATTAGCGAGGGTGGGTTGTACAGATAAACGTACTTTGTAATGCGTATATACGTATATACCATGTATTCATTGCTACCTGCTCTATATTCAGTATTTCCGTTCAAAGCGGATCCGGATCCGAAAATCCAGTATACGAGCCAAAATAAATACAGGTCTAAGGAAGAGAACAATGTAGTTTTCGTGCGAGACTTACTTTTGGTGAAATTTACAACGATAAATCATCACATAGTCAAAGTGAGTTTAATCATTTGTCATCGAATTAAATAAAATATACGTACTTATTTCTTTGGTCAAAATATCCTCAAATTTAACAAAAACATCATGGATCAGTATAATTTATAGTAATTTTATACCTAAATAACTATATCACTGTATTTGTAGCGTCCCTTCAAATTTGATAATTACACATAACTTGGTAGCATCAGTTTATACAAACAAAAGCATATGAGCTAGTGTGTACCGTGTTGATTTAAAATAATACAGAAAATATTTAGATTAATTTATTTAATCGCTTAATAACGAAAATAGCACCTCCACTTCAGGTAAACACTTGTATCTGCATAACAGTTTCCAGTATTTTTAAATAGGAGATTACTTATCTAGTGATGATCGGAATTTGATTTATACCTTCTATGATTATCTTCGTTATAAACTAACACCGGATTATTTAAATATTCTCTATTTAACTTTGTGCTAGCAAAAGAAACATTGTACCAATAATAACTTTTATTAACTGGTGCATTATACTGTGATTGGATAAGTCGACTCGTACGTAATATACTGCTCACTTTACAAGTATCCGATAATATAATTTGACTCATTAGTCAATACATTAAATACATATACTGTATATAGTATATTAAGTATATTTTTGTAGTCAACAAATTTTATTAATTGAATTTTCATTTTTATACGAAATTCATTAAAGTAAAAACACTTGCCCATCTAAATTCGGAATTTTTCAACTCTAGTAAATTCTATTTACGTCGATTCATTAACATTTCATTACTAGCCTAACTATTGAACAATTCTCAGTTAATTATTTCCTGAAACATCATCTACTGTCGACTCTACTTGGTTGAACAGATATACTTTATTTAAAATCCTGATTTGATATACGTCAGTAAATTTTAGAATCAAGTTCTCTGTTAGTTTAGAGTCACCTCGGGACCCGGTTACTTTGACCTGATTAAGCGGAGAAATCTATTAACCGAACATATTTTATGCCCAACTGTCATTCAGTCCTATAAATCCTGTGAAATTTTGACCCCATTAAGCGGAGAAATCTATTAATCGGTCGCTCTATTAAGCGGAGTCGACTTTATTTGTTTAAACTAACAGATGATTAAGAACTGGATTCTACAATTTACTGACGTATAGGTTCTTTTATTATGAACATTCAAGGGACCAATTGTGTTCATAATAGAGAGACTTCATAATAAGCGAACTCAACTTAATACAAACACTATGTAAATTGTTAAATTGGGACCATAGGGTTTGTTCATAATAAAAATCTTCATATTAAGCAAACGAAATCTTGTTCACAATAAGCAAACCTGATTATATTATAATATTTAATTACATACTAAATTAAATTTAGTGGCGAACGAATATTCGAGTATTCGTTCGTTTTAAGACAAAGCACTAGATAAAATTTAAGACTCAAATTGCAGTGGAAAATAGTTTTTGTTAATGTTAATTAATTAATCATAGTTGCAAAGTGTATAACACACATGTTAGCTATTAATCAACTAGTTTATGTAGGAATTTCTCTTTACAATATCTCGAATTAATACTACAATCATGTTGTCCATTAGAACGAATATTCAGTATACGTGTGTATTCGTTTCAGCTAGCTAATTAGTCCTTCTAGTACTGCCTTCAATCTGTACATTCCTAGAATAACTAAAACACGACGTAATTAATTGATTGTATAAATTGTAAATAATTAGGCCTTCCTAATCAATAGAATAGATATTCTATTCTTCTGCTGATATTGTTGTGAGTTGGCCTCGTGCAGTATGTTGGAGTTTTCACTTTCAGAACAACTGTCTGCTCGAGTATTTATACGAGTCTGAGAGCATGCATATGCGTACTCTACAGTTGAGATGAACTCCAATGCATTGTTGATAACCTCGAACACCGGCAGTCTTTTCGAGATTCCCAGTCTCATCGGGAACTGGACTGGCGAGCTCGGCAAGCTGGTCGCGCTGCACGCCCCCGGTCTTATAGCGGTGCATCTGCAGGAGTTAGGCGGGAAAGATTTTAAGAGAGACATGCATCGAGTCGACGACACGCGGGAAATCCTCCTGAAGATGGATGTTCTGAGTGAATACACTCGCAGTGTCTGGTACTTCGATAAAGACTTCGCTAACGGGGAGAGGTTCACGGCGCTCGGCAGCATTTACTTATTCCACAAAAGCTTGCCAGACGTAGAGCTGTACAACCTCAAAACCGAGGCTTATGACGTCATCGCTATCGGCACACACGACTTGTACGATAATGTGTACAGTACGCCGCACTGTCGCACCATTAAGTTTCCTACCGACTTCTTTCCCGAGTGTCCCAACTGGACAAGAAAAGGGTTTATCTACACACGGTGGTTAATTGGAGGGAAACCAATAGAGTTGACTAACATTCATTTATTTCACGATCCTGACAACAGAGTCTTGCTGAAGGAATCTCCCTCTATATACAGCCATAGTAGGAAGAGAGCCTTGGAACATTCGTTGAAATTAATCTCGCAAATCAGTCCCTTTGAGTGTCCCTCGTTCATATTCGGAGACTTCAACTTCCGACAGGACCAGTTCCTAGTCAAGCAGCACTTGCTGGACAACGGATTCGCTGTTGCGAGCGACAGCAGCGAGGAGTCAGTGCATCTACAGAATCCTAACGGGGACTACCTCAAGGTGCAAATCAAGAAATTCTCTCTCAAGTGCGACGCGCTCACTAGCAACGGACTGGAATGTATGCGGAAGTTCGATACGGAGTTCTCTTCTTTCAAAGATGTGTTATTCGAGCTGCCGATCTCCTTCCCGCCCTCCTACCCTCTCTGCGAAGACTCGGAGCAGCCGGACAGGTACAACGAGACGCGCGCGCCCTCCTGGTGCGACCGCATTCTGATGAACAAACTAGCGCTCGACTTTATCAGCAAAGAAGGCAGTAATAGCGACTACTGGCGAGTGGGTAAGGGGGTGTGTCTTGGGGACCATAAGCCTATCTGTCTCAAGTTTAACCTAACTGATGTGTTGAAATAGGTACTCCCTCAGCTCTACCAACCCCATTTAGTACACTGATACAAACTAATTGGATTATATCTTAGTATTACCACTAACATTAATAAATAAAAATAATTATATTGTTATTATATCGGTCTACCTAACTATTAATACTGCTATCTTAAGTGATGTTTCTAAATGAGATGTGATGGCAGCACTGTCCCCCTGCACTCTCCGAATCCAATTCTGTAGCCGTCTCCCTGGCAGTGCCCGGTCATAACCACCTCGTCTCCGTCCCTCAAGAACTTGCGTTCCTAATAGAAAGTGCAATGCAATAATAATAACTTGTCCAGACCAAAATTACTCCCAACAATAATTTTTAATCGAATTTAACCTCGTTTGGGAACGACTTTTGATAATCAGAAATTCCATGTATTTGCCCCGTTAGACAGTTATATCGATTGTATCAATTTTACAGCTGTTCGTTCCGCGCTACGGGCGTTTTACATCTTGCACTAGGACTTACCTCCCTTGCTTATAATACAATATATTAAATATAGAAATTTTAAGTGGTTAGAAAGAAGGAATAGTATTTTAATGAATAGAATTGCTATAATATTTTCAGGTCTCATGGGTAATATGTAATCCATTAGAGAGGTTTCATTGCATTTAAATTATTTATATTAATTAATTAATTGTTCCTACAATTGTTGCGCGTAGATATAATTATGGGAAACTAATTTAAAACATAGCTTTATAACTTTATTTAAATATTCATTAAAGGTGTCCATGTAAATATCAGAATTTAATTAGAAATGATGAAAAATTTAGTTTTGTCAATAGTCCTCAAAAGATATATCAAGATTTCACCTCACTCAAATTTTGTTCCGCGTCCAATGCAATTATGAGAAATCGACGAAATTTTCCAATAATCCTCTTTCCCGAGCGTTTAAAAGTTAATCTTACTTCATATGAGATGAAGGTCGTATATCTAAAGTACAACGGAATTCTACGTATGCTTATACTTTCATATGACCTATTATAAATTTGTAGATTTCATATTAAATAAGGGAAGTTAAGACCACAAGTTTACGAATGCACTTCACATATGTAAGCTATACGTATTATATAGGAATTAAAGATTAAATTCTTATTTGTGATATAAATTTTAACAAACCCTAGGTATAACAACATAATAAGGTGTTAATCATATGGGCAAAGCTGTGTGTTCACTTTTGTTAATAATTTGTTTGTGAATCGAGAAGTTTTTATATTATTTAGACTTATTTCCTAATATTTCTTTCCCCAATGACTTATTCGTTACTTAATTAATTTACAATGTTAAAGGTCAATTATATTATATATCGTGATTTTATACACTCTAACCTCCCTTATCCGGGCTGATTCACATGCAATTCCAATCATTTGCATAACTATTCTTAAGTGGTTTATATAATCTATAATTACTGCTAAGCCCTACTATACTGACCTCGGTATCGGACAGCTTGACTGTCTTGGTTCCCTTCCAACAGAGCTCTAGCATAGAGCCGTAGGACTCGGGGCTGTGGCCACTGATTGTCCCGCTGGCCAGCAGGTCCCCCGGCCGCAGGTTGCACCCCGTTATGCTGTGGTGAGTCAGCTGCTGCTTCATGCTCCAGTACAGGTACTGGGAGTTAGACCTGGAGATTTGTTCACATAATATAATACGTATTTATAGTATATGGGAACTTCCTAAGTATAATACAGTTATTAATTAAGACATTACAACCGATTAAGTACACTAGGTTCGTACAAGAGTATAGAATGCCCGCAGTAATAAGTACATCTGATATGAGATCCCTTGGTGTATGTAATAAGAGAGTCTACTACTAGGTTTGAGAGGCAATTTCCGTGTTTACAACAAATACGAGGCAAAGTACCTAGTATTATCAAACATGGATAAGACTGTGGAATGTAAATGTGGACTTGTAAAACAACTCGTCGCCCTCGTGTCATAAACATGTAATTTCACAGCTGTTTCTTATAAGAATAGCGCTAATTCGGGAAATACGATAATCTGTGACAGCCCACCTGCACAAAGTAGTAGGCTTGTCCATGCCGGTCCCCCTGACTGCGACCTCCAGCTTGATGTCGAAAGAGAACGGATCTGCGTGTTGGAGGTACGGGAGGGGCGCTGGCTCCGTCTGCGGCGGGCCGGCGCACAGGAATGGCATCAGCGCATCGATGGTAACCACCCAGGGAGAAATGCTTGTTCCAAAGTTCTTACCATTGAAAGGTCCCAGAGGCACATACTCCCACTTCTGTATGTCTCTAGCGCTCCAGTCATTCATCAACACCACACCGAATATGTGGTCCTGTGCTGTGGCTATAGGAATAGGCTCTCCCTGCCTGTTGCCCTCTCCTACGAAGAATGCCATCTCCAACTCGAAGTCCAGCAGCTTGCAGGGTCCGAACACCTTACAATACAATATGATTAATTGGTACAAAATAAAAATATAGTTGGAGTAATTCTATGAACTACAGTCAACTCCCGTTATAACCAAGTCGGATATAACGAAGTACCTGCTTATAACGAAGTCATTCAATGGCCCGGAAATCCTTCTATCTTATCACATAATTAAAACTTCGGTTACAACGAAATGGATATAACGAAATTCCGTTTATAACGAAGTCATTTAAATCCCATATAGCCTTTAATCTATTGATTTACTCCGGTTATAACGAATTCTACTTATAACAAACTCCGGTTACAACGAAATTAAACCACGGTCCCGACACTTCGTTATAACGGGAGTTGACCGTATATTAAGTTAACACAATAATAATTCTGTTATAATCTACGTTTATAAAGAGTCTTTCAGTCTCGGTCGTTTCGAGGCGGATCGATTAATTGCTATGCGTACAGCTTTTATTTAGTGCACATTACAACAATTAGACACTAGAGTTTAATACTAGATAGATTAATATTATTTTTGGGGATAAAATATTAAGTGAAAGTAATCAATATTACGTGGTATTAATTAATATATTATACAGTAGACTCTCGTTAATACGAACCGGATAAGGTAAAATATCGGTTAAGGAGTACAAGGTTTAATTCCCCAATCTTATACAAATACATGCATGGAAGTGATGCCATTTCTGATAATACGTACAAATTTCGACGGTCCACAGTCGACTCTCTTAAGCAACAATAAATATCGTATTACGTTTAACTATCTCAAAGGACTTCCTATCTAACTAATTTTGTTTGCATCAGCAGAATTACAGAATGACCTGCTATTAAATTCTGAAATATAAATAATATTTAAACACAGATAATATGTGGTAATTAAATAAGACTAAATACTATAATATAAGCTTTCGAAAAGGAAGACAACTCATTTATCTACCAACAAGCAAGTATCGTGTCTAATTACCATAATAATGTAGGATTGTTGAGAATATATATTAATCAAGATTGTCTACGCATTTTATATGTGTGCGACTGATTATGTTGTTACATTACTATTTAGGTATTATTAAATGGTGCGATACATGTGTTCTAGCAAACTATAAGATAGTATTATCTCTTAATTTGGGACTTAATTAATTAAACTTTAGTACAAGTATTCAAAGATTTGTTATATGTAGGAAAACTACAGTTAACTCTGCTTAATCTAGTCACTTTGGTCCAAGGATAGCTATCCTTGGACCCCAATTAACAATTGAGAGAATTTTGCTACGAATAATTTAAATTTAGGATTTTATAAAGCGAATTTTGAGTCAACCAAATTTGGACTCAAATTTCATAATTTTGACCCGATTAAACGAAATTTGACCTGGTTAACCGAAAATATTTTGTGTTAGCTTATATATATATTCTGTTCCTGGAAAAATGACCCCATTAACCAGTGACTCCATCAAGCGAAGTAGACTGTATAAGTTGACTGTTTTCTAGCGATTAGAGTTTAAACTTTAACGAATATGAGCCCTTCGGTCTTGGTCGCTGCGCGACGGATAACTCAACCGCTACGCGGTCTCGATTTTTTAAAATAGACAATAAATATTTACAATAAAAAATATTTGAATTCGTAATCAACACATTTGTTTACCTTTTCTAACATTTGGAATCAAGCCTCTATGTTCATTTTGAATTTTGAATAATTTGTTTTACCTATTTTGTAAACAACTGCAATAAATATTCATATTAGAAATTTATAAATGCAAAATTCGTGTTCAGCATATTTGTTTAATGCCCGTTGGAAGCTAGCTTCTAGGTTAATTTTGAATTTTTGATCATTTGTTCGCCTATTTTTGTACCCAACAATAATAAATATTCATATTACAAATTTTATAAATGCGAAATTGGTTTCAATTTTCAAAGTCCCTAGTTGGTTGTTAACATTGAATCTATATACGTACGTACTGAATTGCTACAAATTTATACCTCGTGTGTTGAGAATAAAGTTATGATAAAATTTCCATGAAAATTTTATAAAATTGTATTAATTTTAACATCTACGTATTTGTACAGAGTTTTAACGTACAGGCGGTTCAGCTTCATTGGGTCTGGTCTGTCCCTGCGGTCTCCTGATAGGAGTGCCTGACACAACAACGGAACTAGCGCGTCCATGGTACCCGACTGGCAGATGCAGCCAGTTCGGCATAAGCGCATTTTCAGGCCCGCGGAACATGGTCCCCACATTAGTAGCGTGTTCCTTGCTGGAATAGAAGTCAGTGTAGTCACCTAAGTGGGCCATTAGTTAATACGTGGATACTAATAGTAATAATTTCCTCGCGGAGAACTAAATATAAAATAATAATCAAATGCTAGATGGAAACGTTATTGACCGATTTCTTGGGGTAGCTTTTGTATGACGAGATGGTATTATTTTGCAGCTACCAAATAATATATTTCTGAAATACTAATTATTTTATTAAATTTGAGAGAACTGGTCTCACTAACATAGTATAATGTACTATAAGTTATATATACTGTATTTCCCAGATAAGCGCAGCGGTACTTATTGTTTAATGGGCCAAATTTTGCCTCAATTTTTTTTTAAACCCCAGAAAGTAACATTTAAGTGGATTCTTATCAGGGGCGTAGGCAGGGGGGGTTTCCCGTTGCCCGGAAACCCCCCTAAACCTCTTAGATATACGTAACAGTAGTCTAAGTGTACAGAGTCGACTGTACTAGTAAGCTGTTTGGAAACCCCCCTAGTGACCACCCTGGCTACGCCCCTGCTTATGGTCTGTAAAGTGTAAACATACCGAAATTGTCTAAATAATATCAACTAATTGGTATTAATTTAATCATACAAATGCCATTTTAATTGACCCGCGCTTATTCAGGAATACGGTAGGTTACGAACTATCCTACTATTACCTATCTGTGCCGGCAAATGCATAGTAACTTCTCTCAGCGAGAGAATGGCTACTTTCCGGAGATCAGCAGCCGATTCCAATCTGCTGTCTGAGCCGGAGAGGAGAGACTGGAGCGTAGCTCTGTTAATTAATTAATTAATCTCAGTATTAGTAACAATTAATGTAATTAATGGAATTAGTACTAATTGTCAATATATGTTATAAGGGAACTCAGCTAGCTGATACGCGACAGTAATTAAAACATTATTTAGTATAATTTTATGTTCTTATTAAACATACACCTTATTATAGTCTCAGGTGTAGTTGTACACGATTTCGGAATGAAATTGTGAAAAGAACCATTCAACAGTTATTAATTAATGGACAGATGATATGCTTTTAATTCAAAACCCAAATCGTATGTTAGAACCCACTATTTAACTTATTCAAACGTTATGTAATTCAAAATTCCCGAAAATTAGATACCCCCTCCCTATGTTTGACCATTTTGTAATACAAAAGGATTGTCTGTCACATATTAGTTAAACCCTCTTGAAGCGTTACGTAACGTTTGTAGTTTGTACGGCCCCATATAAAGTGCGTCTATAAATACTCGCCTCGCTTCTGTCCACGCGGCCCTGCCTAGCCCCATGAACCCGTTGAGCACGGAGGAGGCAAACACCGCCTGTGCTTTGGAGAGAAGGGGCCCGGAGAAGAGATGGGACACTTTGCTTAGATCCAGCACACAGTCTCCTATCGCTACTCCTATTCTGTGAGTCGGGTCTGCAGCAGTCGAGAATATGCCATAGGGTAGGTTCTGGATAGGGAAATCTGTTGCATCGCTACCTTCAATAAAGCACTTCGAGCTAGCTGCCATTCTATGAATTGTCTTAAACGCAATTGTAATTAACATACGGTACATATCTTGTAGGGTATTTAGTAGACGAATAATATGGGTTAAAAACGAATTCAGTAGACTTAACATATGTCACCAAGCCAAATTCAAAGGGATATTATACAGAATTAACCATAACCATTTTCGTACTCCACGCCATAACCAATATTATTATATACGTACACGTATATAATTAATGGTTTAAAAAAGCTAAGAAAAGAGAAGGTTTACGTATTATCCGGGAATCGACTTAATCAATTAAACCCCTAAGCTGGCGTTGGGGTCTGAAGTATAAATAAATAAAAACAGTTTCATTTCAATTTCAATGTAAATTGAATTAACTTACAGTTAAGTTTTCACATTCCGAGCCAGCTTTGGTTAATTAAATGCTCGGATCAATACAAACTATTATCAATATACTATTTTAATGAAGATAGATTCATGAAGAACTATTTGTTGAATATCTCATTAACTCTACTACATATAACGTACGTATGCAACCAAGCCCAGCTAATTCCCAATTTACGAGTTATACTCAAGAACACTCGTAACTACAAGTCTAAGCATTATTTAATTAATTAACATAATACAGCTAAGCGTATCTCTCTGCTCTAAATTAATTGCCAGCATTCTAATTAGAAGAAAGGAGTTTATAGGCACTGTAATATCGGGTATAACTGGAGTATTTAAGAAGAGTTGTAAGGGAAAATGTGAATAGTACTTATCAGCAATTCCATTCATTCAAATATAATTCCGTCTTTCTAACCCCACACACATTTCAATACAGTAGAACCTCGATATAGCAAACACGGTTAGTACGAAATTTCGGTTAAAATACGAACACTATTCCAGTCTCTTTCAAAGCCTTTTCAGTGCAAATATTTAAATATTGGTTAATATGAATTCCGGATAAGGCGAATGAATTTTTACGGTCTCCTCGAGTGCGGTAAGTCGCAGTGCAATATGTCAAAACGCCCGTTGCGTGGAACGAACAGCTTATAAATATTTATACAATCGAGATAACTATCTTACGGGACAAAATGAAGGGAATTGTTGTTATCGTCTTTATAACTTATTTGTATAGCTAGACTAGTGGGATTATTATCTTGTATAAATGGCAACTGCAGTGACAACACTAGACTATCTGAAACAGTTCACAACTGTTGTAGCAGACACAGGAGACTTTGAAGGTAGTTGAGTAATTACTTATTACCTGCCTGAGTTTACTACGGCATAATATGAATAGCGATTGGGCAGTACAAGCCTACTGATGCTACAACGAACCCATCTCTGCTGCTGGCTGCGGCACAACTGCCGCGATACGAACCGCAAATGGAAGAGGCACTAAACTTTGGAAAGAAATTTTCTTCGTGAGTCATTGTTATTAATAAAATCAATTCGTGAGCGATACGGGAATATTCTCATACCTTATACTATTATATTAATTTATTACCGCTTAAGCCACCTAGAATAATTTGTAAGTAAACTTACCATAAATAGTACTCACAAGCAATAAATAATGCGATTATTACTTCACTTGTGCGCTTATTAGTTTCTCATTTGGTATTAAAGATGTCTAATTTAAATACAATAATAACCTCTCAGATAAATTCGCGCCCAAACACTCATCCATTTCACAATTGGCATAAAATACACACACGTTTCTATCTTGTATCGATTAATAAGTCATTACTGGGCCATTAAAGTAAAGTTGTCGGAACAGTAAAAAGTTCTCGATTCGTATCTTGTAATTATTGATAAGCAAATAGATTTATTATTTATTTTTATCTCTTTATACAACCCGGATACACAAACATACACAATCGAGTGTTTAATTTAATTTGTTTCTACTTAGGAATCTTGAAGAACAAGTGACTGCTACATTGGATAAATTGGTTTGTGGGTTTATATATTGGCACTATATTAAAAACATAGAAATAAATATTCAATTAATTAGTTTCGAAATTAAATTATTTTCAAACAACTTGTATTTCTTTAGTTTGTACTTTTCGGAGTTGAAATCCTCAAGATAGTCCCAGGCAGAGTATCTACAGAAGTAGATGCGAGGTACTAACTAACTATATTATTATCCATATACAAGTCAGGCGATCTTTGCGCGATACCGAAGTTATATTGTATTTATGTGTTGAAAAAGTGTCGTATTCTCCAGCCGGCCAATGTGGCCCATAACTTGGCTTAGGGGCAGGGCCGGATTATGGCATAAACTAATTAAGCTATAGCTTAGGGCCTCACAAGTTTAGGGGGCCTTATTGAATTGGGGGGGGGGGGGGGGGGGGGCCTCAGAAGTCAATATAACTTAGGGCCTCACCATGGCTTAGTCCGTCCCTGCTTAGGGGGCCGGGGGAACACTGAGTACAAAGTTTAATTCCCCCTATTCTATAAAACTGAAAATGCTTGTAAGTGACTCCTTTAATACGAATAACTGTCCGGTTCTCTGGTGTTCGTATTAAGGAGTCTAATAATTCATAAGAAAAATCATGGTATTACCTAACCGAGTTTGATATTCATAATACACTTAACACAATGAATGATACCAACCGGTGGATCACGGAAGTGGAACTAAACCACTTTTTACCATATATGGGCATGTGGGTCACAAGTGGCACTGTTCGCATTAAGTGAGTTTGATGTATAATGTGTCTCAGACTCTCCTTCAACAAGGACGCTAGCATAGACAAGGCCAGGAGCTTCATAAAGCTGTACGAAGAGGCCGGGGTGTCCAGAGACAGAATTCTCATCAAGCTAGGCTCCACCTGGGAGGGAATCAAAGCAGCGGAGTGAGTCATATCCTGGCAACAGTAGCTGCCATAAGGAATGTAATAACCAGGAGGATAGAATTTAATACATGTTGTTACTGTATAGAGTGCTGGAGAAGGAAGGCATTCACTGCAACCTAACTCTTCTATTCTCTTTCGCTCAGGTAAGTGCTATAATGCAATACTTTAGGTTATAACATACCTAGGTTAGTAGTCAATTATTTAACCAAGTTTATAAAGCAGTATATATTTCTATTCAAGGTAAACTCGGTTAGTACGTACACTCGGTAAAACTTATTTTCCATTCCTGAGGGGCACGTTATACCCGAGTGTTTCTGTACTATTGAGTCCATGGTCCGTAGGCTGTAGCCTGCGCAGAAGCTAAAGTTACTCTCGTGTCTCCGTTCGTGGGTCGCATCCTAGACTGGCACGTCAAGAACACGGAGCAGAAGGTATTCGACGGACCTGAGGATCCAGGTTAGAACTAATCTCTCAACTTATTGCAAGCTAGGAATAATTCCTATTATGTTAACCTCTTGTTTCCATTTAATGCGTATATCAATAACTAAAATAGTCAGGTCTGTTATTGTGAACAATCTTTCGTCTGCTTAATATAAAAAACCTTCTATTGTTTGGTCACTTAAATGTTCACAATAAGCATTATATTATTAGTAGGCATCAGTAGCGTACCAAAAATATCCAAAGGGACGGGAAGTAGTTGGACTGGAAGGCGCTTTCATGCGGGCTACTTAAAACCTGAATATTTTAATAATGATCAAACAATAAAGAATATCTGATTAGTCTATCGGGCAGTGGTCCAGGGGTGTCAGAAGGGGGGGGCACAGGGGGGCACGTGCCCCCCTCAAAAATCTCGGTGCCCCCCTCATCTGTGCATCCCCTCGCCTGAGCCCCTTCCCCTGTCCAAATAGATGAAATAACAACACCAATGATACACATGAGTTCAAATGTAATGATACCACTGCTCTTATCCGAAGTGAAACTATCAAAAAAGACATAAAATCACGTTGGGTTTTATACTACTAAGAATTAGCTTTTTGTCTGTGCCCCCTCTAAATTCTGATTGCCCCCTCCCCGATTTCAGGCTTCCGACGCCCCTGCAGTGGTCTGCTGGATATATCGCCAATTTACTTAAACAGTCTTAAATTCTCTTTAAGACTATTAAACTTTAACCATATTAAATCTTCTATATTTCAAAACGTTTATAATAATAATAATAAATAATCCTTCAATATTCACTTTTATCTATACACATGTGACATTTTGGCAGTAGATAGATACAACCCTTCAGTATGCACTAAACTACGCGGCCCTATGCTATGCCTACATGTGTGTAGGTGTGGTTAGCGTGAGTAAGATCTACAACTACTACAAGAAGCACGGCTACCAGACCGTGGTGATGGGAGCCTCCTTCCGGAACACGGCGGAGATAACGGAGCTGGCGGGCTGCGACCTGCTCACCATAAACCCGGCCCTCCTCGAGAAGCTGAAGTCCTCCCACGAGAAGATAGACAGGAAACTGGATCCTGTCAAGGGTATGTACGCACGCACTGTTATAAAGCACTAGGAAATAGTGTTTGGAAACTTGGGGTGAATGTCGAGTTACATATAACAATCCGAAATTCTACAAGACATATTGCAATATATTTGACTATTTTGGTTTTAAATCGTACAAAATCACCCGATAACATTACTTTTAACCGATAAAATAATCTTATAAACAGATTAAAACAATTCGTATAGAAATATAAGGAGAATAACAATAATGTTGATGACACTGGATATATTTATTTTATTAAATTTCCCATGACTCAGGCAGGTAGTATGTACTAAACAAGTTCTACTGTACTATATCTATATCTATAATATAATATAAGAAATTACTTATATAGAGCTCAGCTCTAGTAGAGTTCAGTTTTTCAGTATGTGTATTCAGGCACTGAGAAAGGTCAGTTTTTTTCCAAGCTTTGAAATTGACCTTTAGAAAGTAAGCCTGGGCTTTTAGCATGGGAAAAAATCTTAACTCTACAAAGCTCAGCTCTATATAAGGATTCTCATAATATAATATAGCTGGAGAGATGGCTATCGAGAAGATAAGCCTGAACGAACAAGAGTTCAGGTGGCTACAAAACGAGGATGCCATGGCTAACGATAAACTCAGCGAGGGAATTAGAAAGTTCGCTGCTGACGCTATAAAGCTTGAGGATGTTATCAGGGACAAACTTAGTGCCAAGAAATAGTTGTTTATATTATTATTATTATTGTTGTTGTTGTTGTTGTTACTATAATTACTGAACAACGTAAGGATAAGATAGGGAGTGAGATTGTTAGGCGTTGCTTATTCTAATCATGTGTATGTATCGTTTGAAACTAATAAAACTAAGAGATAGAGTTACTATTAATTGTCAGTTATCAGGTCTTCTGTAGGAGCAGCTTCTTAATGTTCTGCACCGACGTGTCGATAAACCTGGCGTGGAGCGGGGCCCCGGGCTCTGAAATCTATAAATAGAATCTTATAAAGGAATTACTTATATATGTATTTGACCAACACCTTTTGTAATACAATTTTCAGGAAGTTATTTTTTTAACATCAAAATTCGTATTTACGAATGAAAATTTCTTGGTCGATATACGTATAGTAAGCCCATTTAAGAAAATATAAAAAAATTGAGAATACAGTAAACTCCCGCAAAAACGAAATACTTGTTTATAACCAGTTTGTTGGATATATTGTCCGGAATACCCTCTATCTAATCAAAACGAAATGGAAATAACAAATTCCTCTTATAATGAATTTATTTATTACCCCTAAATTTTAAGTTGTGGTTTACTTCGCTTAAAACGAATTAATATTAGGTCGTTTCGTTATAATGGGAGCAGTGTATTATTTAGCCATTTGTAAATACGCTCCTAATTCTGGTCTGGTCTAATCATACTCCAATAGGAGCGTCTCGCGCTCCTGGATAAATCCTTGAATGGGAGTTACTGTACTTATCTAGTATACTATTCGAATCGACCATAATACTAAAATAATATAGCATAACATCAAACCTTGTCTTCTACTTGCTGGAGCTGCGTAAAGAAATCCTCCGTCAAGCTATTCTGCAGTTCTTGTTTGAACTTGTAGATGTAGAGCTTTGTCTGCTGCACGACTGTGTGAGGGGAGGTCGGGTAATTCTTGAAAGGGTCCCCCTGGTACCTGTTTGCTACCAAAACCTCGTCAGACGCAATCATCAAATAGAACTCGACGTGTCTCCATAGCAAGTATAGCGAGCTCTCTATTATGCGAGTGGTCAGGGAAAGTTCCACCTTGTCCAGTTTGTCAAACTCCTGCGTCTAATTACAATACACTCATTCGTACGAACACGGATAAGGCGAATTATCGGTTAAGGAGTACAAAGTTTAATTCCTTAGCCTATACAAGTGACTCCGGATTATACGAACAAATTCGACGGTTTCATATTAACGAGAGTCTACTGCTAATAATAACAACAATTGCACCAAATAATAGTAACAACTTACGAGAGTAGTAGAGTGGTCATTTATTATCTGCAGCAGAGACCCGATAGAGAGAGCAGACGGAGGCAGCATGGCACTGGTCCCGTGTACTACACAATATTATAAGTCCGTTATCATGCTAAGTAACGCATAATACCGGAAATTAGACACCCCCTCCCTATGTCACGCTTTAAATCATTTGTAATATAAAGCAGGCTACGTCTCATAAATTTGTCTATTCCCTTGGAAAGCGTTAAGTAACGTTAAAACAGCCCCGTATCACAATATATAGATATGTCCGCTTGGAATTGGGACATGTTGGTTCCTAGAATTTATCCCAATTAAGCAGAGTCAGAATCTCATTATACTTACTTGCAGATCCCACTGGCAATGCAACGTCTGTGTTGAAAAGTGTTACAGGAGGAGTTATCTCCATATCTAGACCTAGGGAGTGTACAGGAATGTTAATACGTAGCATCCTAATTATACATTAGCGAATATGCAGTGAAACCTCCTACGGAACACTCATTGGACCTGAAGATTGTTCCTTCTAGAGAGGTGTTATTTAACACGAGTTTAGACCAATTGATAAGGAGCTGATAATTATGTAGTGTTCTTATCACGAGGAGTTACGTTTAGGACAGCGGTCGAGAACCCCCAGCCCGAGACATCAAAATATCATTGATTATTAACTTGACTCTACTATACAGTAAACATTGGATTTGACAACATCGGTTTTAGCGACAAATCGCTAATAACGACTATTTTATCTTGTCCAGAGGTACGTAGCAGTTTTGAAACTACTTCGGATTTAGTGACATATCGGATATAGTGACCTTTTAGCCAAAAGGTGTCATTATATTAAATGTTTACCGTAGTAACATTTAAAGATGATTAAATACATAACTATTCATAATTAACCACTCTATAATGAATCAATACGAGTAAGACCAGAGTGACATCGATCGCTTGCCCCGGGTAATGCGCTAAATGTATAATTATGCCCGCAGGCTGAAATGGTTGCCTACCCTGCCCTGGTTAGGAAGTTGAATGTAATGAAAAGAGAACAGCTGATAGGTTATATATAAACCAGCTGAGACTTACCTTCCCTGTTCATGGTAACAGCTGCGTATCTGAGAATGGAGTTGGCTATCTGCAGCACGCAGAGCGCGGCCTCTCTCCTCCTCCCCGCAGGGCTGCCCTCTGGCGCCGTCAGCTGATCCAGCAGTTTGGCCGCGTTAGCCTTGAAGCAGTAGGTGGGGAGGAGGTTGAGGACGAGACGCTGCACACGTAGACACAGGGCTAGATAAATGCTTTTAGTCAATTTTATTGGTGCTGAATTTGTGTATGGATTTATCCTAGGCACAATATACAATGTGGTAAAACTACATTTAAAAAATAATTTGTAGTCATTCAAAATTTCAAATATTCACTCGTAAAGAGAAGATTCGGCTCGCAAATATCCCTAGACCCTAGTATTCGCATATTGCATACCTTTGAGAGGCTCAAACGTTGCCTCCAGTTCCGTGCTAGCAGAAGAGTGCTGCATGTAGTGTGCACAGGAGAGAGAGACCAGACTGCTAACTAAGCTCAGCTCCTTTAAGCTCTCAAACGTACAAGTGCTAGTTTGGGAGCGGAGAACAGAGAATATCACTTCGGAGTGACTGTTCACGAACTGTGTGACCTAGAAGCACAAACAGATCTGTTAACACGATTAATATTGCATGCTAATAAGCGTTCGTTCGTTTTATGTCAATTACGAAAGAATGTATTGCAAAAAGAGGACTAAATACTGAATATTTGTATTTCATGTTAAACATCCATATTTTAAAATAAGTAATAATTTTAGTTAATTTACCAACTGTACTATAGTAGTATAGAAACTTAAAAAATTAACTATTTATTAATTATCTATGACTGCAATGTTTCCTACTAATAATTGGAAATATAATTGTTACGTTTTCTAAAGCTGATCATCACCTGGTATATGATGTCGTAGTGTCTCTTAGCCGCAGTGGAGAGTACGGTTAGTAACAGGCGCAGCAGCGGGAGGAACAGCTGCGAGTAAGTGAGGACAGACTTTGAGTTAAGCTGGGGCGTGACAGGCTGCAGGACGCCAACCTCTGGACGCAGGCCTATAAATCTATTCAACACGTAAAGTATAAATACAGCATTCTGCATATACGAGAATAATATCTGTGGGCTCAATCACAAAATCTTTCACTTAACTTTAAGCAATTGTTAGTTTTAGTTAAAGTTTACTTAAGTAAATCTAAGAATTTACAGGAATTGGATTAATGTAAAGAAGTGAAATCTTAAATTGCATTCACTAAACAGAATTTGAGCAAATTCTAAGAATACCGTTAAGTTTACAATATTTAAGAATATTTAACGAAATTTAAGAATTATTAGTGAATAAGGCCCAGGAATTAAGATATGCAGAAATATAGAAATATAAAGTCACTCGACATAATCGGGACACCGGTAAATCGGGACAACAGTTAATTGACACACACCACTATAAACAGAACTCAATAAAACATTGTATTACTAACTGCTTAATTGGACAGATATACAATATACACTGTAGTAGTAATGTATTGGCATACCCCATGTTCGATAGTGTGTAGAACAAGTTTGCTTGAGACAACAACTCAGGTCCCTTGATGCACATAGCCACTCGAATTAAGAAAGACTAAAACAAATTGATACACAATATTATATCACTAATATTATTATTAATAAGTTTTGTTAAATACGTAGATGCCTGGGGTCCAAGGTATAAATATAAAAAACCCACTTTCAATCGAAATTCAATTAAATTTCACTTTCGCTTTCACTTTCAATTGGAAACTAAGAGATAACTTATTTTAACCCTCGGCTGGCTTGGGGTAAAAGGTATAAATAGAAAAACCCCACTTTCACTTTCAATTGAAATTCAATTAACTTTCAGTTTCAATTTTACATTCCTAGCCAGACGAGGGTTAAGATTATACACTAACAATCTTAGCCTCGTAGAAAAACTGGTCCAGAGAAGCGCTGCCTTCTCTCACACAGACAATCAGCTGGCTATCTTGCTGCCCGATAGAATTAACAATGTGACGTAGGTAGCCTAGGATGTTAATTGTCTTCAGCCAGTGAACATCTTCATCGAACAGGATTATTTGCTCCAATAGCGAGAAGGACAGGTTCTACAAAGGCATAGATTATATTTTAAAGTTTATACAGATTCTAATGATTATTTGATGTGTGATATGCCAATTACAGAGAATTGATGTTCATAATTTGGTTCGATAAATCCTACATTTTGAAGACTTATATACAAAATAGTAGAATTTAATCAATGTAAGTACCATATATAAGATAATATAAAAAATAACAGTGTTTTAACAGTTTGTTTGTCAAACATAATTATGATGACAAAGACGACAAGATTATGATCGTACCGTATATGATATATCTATGAAGGCATAATTAGTATTAATTACGGCCAACACCTTTTGTACAAAAACCCAGCTCCGCAATGGTGTTTTTTAATTATTTATGTTAACAACTACTTTGCCAGCGCATTTAAATTACATTAAAAAGGTGTTGGCCGATGTATTAGTAATTCCATTATATAAAGCATTAACTATGAAACAATTAACTGAATATACAGTATATACTAATAGCTAATAGTGCTTGTTTGCCTGTGTTTGCTGCACTTACCTGTATAATGTTGGTAGAATCGAATGCGTCTCTGCATACTACTTCTACTAAGGAATCTCCGTACGAATTGAACAGAGACATAGTCATGCTCTCCAGGCTAGTCACCCTACTCTCTCTCATGTAAATATCTATTCAAGGCAGGTATTGTGAATACTTACGTATAGGAAAATTCTTGTATGTACTATGATTGTATTAGAGTATGTTAAATTGGTATTTTAATATACGTGTCCTAAAATATGTTACTAGTACAGGTTATAATTAGAGAATTAGGCTAAATATTCTTCGAATAAACTAACATAAAAATAGTGTATAGACATAAATATTTATCTGCAAAATTTATTTCTTGTATATTTTAGTGAGTGGTCTAGTGGAGGACCAAAACTTTAATTGTCTCAAATCAATACTTATTAAATTTTAATTAAAAGTAGAGATTGCAGCTAATCCTTAACTTCATAGAAAGATGGAAATAGCATACCTTATTATAGGAAATTAACGCGCAATGAAATTAACGCGAATTTCTCCAAATCGCGTTAATTTCCTTCGCGTTAATTTCATGGAGCGTTAATTTCCATGATCTTAATTTCCTGCTATTTAGTAAACTCTTGTACGTACCCCAGGGGAGATATGATTGGTTGTATTAGAGTAAGTTAAATTGGTAATTTGGTATAATAATACCAGTAAATACGTACAGTACTATATATTAGTGGTACAGGTTGTAATTAGACAATTAGGGCAAATATTCTTAGGAAAAACTAATATAGAAATAATATATAGACATAAATTTTGTTTCCTGTATATTTTAGTAAGTAGTCCAGTGGAGGACCAAAACTTTAATTGTCTCGAATCACTTTTAAAATTAAATTAAAAGTAGATACTACAGCTAGTCCTTAACTCTATAGAAAGATGCAAATAGCTTACTCTTAATCGCCCAACACATTCTTAATATAAACTAAGGTAAATTCTTGATTTAAAAAAGTTCTTGCAAGTGCCAGAAGTTACATTCGAAAGGTATTCGCCGATATATGAGTAATCCCATGTGTAATATGCTCATTAATATGGCAGAAAAATCTTATATTTAGTGCTGTACGAGTAATTAGCATTAAAATTGTTTAGTAGCATACCTTCATATTCACCGTCATCTTGTAGTCTACACATCTGAAAATAATACAGCAAGACTCCGTATAGATTAATCCGTGTCTTCTGCACAGACTTATCCGTGTGTGAGAGCAGATCCAGCATAGAGGCTAGCAGCGGCCGCATAGCCGGCGTGGCGAGATGAACTGACTTAGCACTCTCCGAGCTGTCCTTCTTGTGCAGGTAAGCGAGGTGTGAGAATATGGTTAAGAGGGACCCGGTGAGTGAGGGGATAATCTTAGCAATTATGTTAGCTGAGAGAGTCTAAGGATAGAAATATTTGTGAGATTCTCGTTAATACGAATTCCCCTAGCCTATCTATACAAATGCATGTAAATACTCCGCTAATGCAAATTCCGGAAATACGAACAAATCCCCTGGTGTTCGTAATACGAGAATTACAGTATTTAATGAATGTATAGGACTCTACTCACTTTTTCTAGAATAATATTGGCCAGCTCGAGCAGTAGCGGAAACCTTGTCTCCTTAGGGAGTAGCTCTTCCGGACAGGAGAGGAGCAGAGTGTCAGTTATCTGGTTCCAGCTCTCGAATAGATTCCTCTTCACCTCTGTCTGCTCTCGGGCCTGGTTCTGCTCCAGCGCAAACGCTAGGATCTGTCGCATCTCCTAAGCGACAGTTAGCAGTATATTTGCTCAGCAGGTTAAGTAACGGCATTAAATAGTTTTTTCGCAAATTCTGTTTAAATAATTGCTAGTGTGGAGTTTAGATATTCTGACTAATTTTTGTTGTATCTATTTCAATAGAAATCAATCACTTTATACCAAACGGGCATAAAAACTATGCTATACACAAATATACAAATGCTTTTTGAATGAGACTCAAGACTATGCCAAATTAACAGGTGCTATATCAGATTCATTATACAGTGCAACCTCGATTATCCGGACCCATTGGGACCGAACGAAAATGTCCGTATAAGCTAAAGTCCGGATAATCGAGGTCATTTATATATAACAGGATAGGATTGGGATTTGGACCCATGTCCGGATAATCAAAGTCCGGATAATCGAGGTTGCACTGACTATACGTTTGCATTAGACAGATTACCATTGTATTTCATAGCCCCTTGGCCCAGGTCGGCTCCTATACTGCAACTAACCTCCAACACACTCTGCTTCTGAGGGAGTCCAATGTTCGCCATGCCCATCTCCCTGTTGATGCATCTGTGCAGAGACTTTATGTCTATGACTCTCATTTCGACCAGGTCCGACTTGGCTTGGTGCTGCTGTATGAGCGCCAGGATCTGATCCTGGTTGAAGTAGCTCAGCTCCAGCGGGAGAGGCACCACCTCAGCTAGGTCCATGCGCGAGAGAATAGCAGACAGCTTCTTCACAGTCTTCCCGGGAGCAGAAGGCGCTAGGATTACTTCCTCCTCGACAGCCCGGAAGCTCTTAACGTCCGTCTTAACTGGGATATGAGCTGGCGCTTCCTTCTCGTCAGATAGCAGGAGGCTAACGAGTTTCTGCGTGTGGGACCGCTGCTGCTTTCGGGTGGTTATGTGCAGCTCCAGCGCCACCATGCGCAGCAGCCAGGACTGCTGGTGCTGCAGGGACAGATCCAGGTGGCTCTCCGCGGCGCTCGGACCAGCCTGTGTGTGTAGGTAATAACAAACCATTAGCAGCTCAATGGATATACAGTAAAACCTCTTAGTATGAACACGGTTAATACGAACACCATTTCAATCCCCTTCAAAGTATTTTCAATACAAATGATATTGTAAATTTAATGGGTTTTGACGGTAACTTGGTGTTCGTACTAACGAGGTTCTACTTCTACTGTATATACAGTAGTATAAACTGTCTAAACGGCCACTTAGAATAGGTCGCCACATGAATTCTTATATTCTATTCAACCTGTGTATAGCGGTCACCTGTATATAATGGCCATTTTGGTAGCTCTTGGGTGACTGTCATTGACAGGTTCTACTGTATATACAGTGGTGTTCGCGTAATAGCAAGTCGTTTTAGCTCGAAATTCGCTTGCCAATAGGCGAACTTGCTATCATAGGAATGGAATTAGTATCTTAAATGCTCGCTTGGTGATTGAAAGTAACTTGAAACTTAAATTAAATTCCTTTAAACAAAAACTAGCGATTAATCTCAGCAATTTTAGTTCTAATACTTAGAACTGTAAAACTACTAATATGCCAATTGCCAACAAACGTTATTTCCGATAAAATGGCACATTTCGACAATGTCGCCACTATCATCCACCAAACATTTGATTTCCTAATCGATCAACTGATCGCGAGGAGGGACGCTCTCCTCCAGACGGTCCGTGAGCTGCGAGAGGACCACAGTAACAAAGAGGCCACTCGTATCGCTGCCATAGAAGAACTGGAAAGGGTACAGCAACAAATGCAGGAAATGAGCATAAAGGTAAACCCAACCTAGAGTTCCCATGAACAGACCAAACAAGCCTACCAACAGGGCATTAAGAAACTGGGACCATCTTCCACATTCCTATGTCCCGTCTTCAGGTGTGAAAATACGGATACAATCCGACAGCTGATATCCGAGCTAGGAGAAATAGTCCCGTGTGATATACCGGACTATTCTCTCAAGCGAGAACCGGTATTAACAGCTGGGAAGTTAGGTTTTGGTGCTAAGGAGTTGAGTGCCGCAGGAATAGCATTCGATTAAGCCACTGAGCTAGTGTACGTAGCAGAATTTTGAGAACAGTCGTATGCAAATAGTGTCGTTAAAGGGAGAGTTTGTGACACATTTCAGGAGTGATAAGCTCTGGGATCCATGGGGAATAGGTATTAATAATGAGTCAATATTTGTAACCGAAACCTGGCACCATGCATTGTTACAGTTCCGAAAGAAAGATTCCAAACTCATGAACAGAACGGAACTAAAGGCAACAATGAAGGAGAGTTTAACTTTCCCTTAGGACTCTGTACCCACACTAACAGAGATGTGTTAGTTGCAGATCGCAGGAACAACAGAGTGCGAGCATTCTCGAAACTCCTCAAATTCTAGTCCTGTATCGGAATAGGACTGTCACGGAAATTTTGGCCCCCCTTGGAAAATTGGTCCCTCTGATGTTTAATGTTTATTTAATTATTTAATTATTAATAGCATAAACTTGATGGAAGATGAGATTTTGGAGACTCACGATCTCATACAAGATGTGTACCAGTACCTGAAAAGTGGATTTTACCCTCAAATTCTCCAAGATGTCAATAGAAAGAGAACCATCCGTAAGAAAGCATTACAATTTGTTTTGAATTCCGGGAGCTGTACTACAAGCTGAAGAGGAACAGGGTAGGAGAAACTAGATGTCTTGTATCACAAATAATTATTTTATGTATCATATCTTTTATGAAGAAGGAAGTGCTACTACATCGTAAATGCTGAAGAGAAGCACAATATATTAGATGCGTGTCACGTGCACGCGACTGCTGCCACTTGGGAAAGTTGAAAACGATCTACAGAATAAAGGAACGGTTTATGTGGCATGGGATTGTCAAAGATGTAACGACTATGCTACGGTGGGTATTTCACATCTTCTGATATTGAGCGATTGCTTATTATTAGAATTTTACATTTACAGATTCGTACTTGTGATATCTGCCAGAGGACAAATCGCAAGCTGACGACAGGTGTACCAGAGCTCCATCCTGTCAAAGTGCACAGCCCCTGGTATCACTTGGGGATAGACTTCGTGGGTCCTGTATCCACCGCTTCTGACGGGAATAACTACATTCTCACTATAAGCGACTACTTTCGAAGTGGGTATAGGCAATTGGTACCCGCAATAAGGAAGCTATTACTGTTGTTCGTGTTCTCTTCAAGGTATAATTTAAGAATAAAATTTGCTTAATTGTGTGTCATCAAATCTTGTAGATATTCATGCAATGGGGCTTCATCAGGTGATAACATCTGATCAGGGCAGAGAATTCAACAACTCTCTAAACACAAACTTGATGAATCTGCTCGCATCAAGCGCATATTGACCACACCTTATCACCCACAGGTTAAGGGATGCAAAACGGAGGAAAGAACTTCACAAAAGGCAAAAATAATCCAAACATGAAGGTTGTTGTTGTGGAAAATTTGTTTCAACTGTATTAATTTGACTATCTGTCTCTTTGTCTTTCTAGATATAGTACCTATTGATCTGACAGTACAACCTGACCCATGCAAACCAACAAAGTACTGGCTAGAAGCTAGAAGAATTGAAGCTGCATGAAGCAGATAAACAGTATCTGTCTGGGGGGAAATGGCTCACAGATAATCTCATTGATACAGGACAGACTCTATTAAACAATGCTTACCCTCGAATTGGAGGTTTACAGAGCACATCCTTATGAGAAACATTGGCGTTTCAGATTTAGAGAGGGGAGTTCGTACAGGTGTTGAATGTAGCTGGAAATCACTGGATTACAGTTTCCAACATGTGTCCACATCTACGACATAATTCGCAGTCGCATAGTTTCTACCCGCACTAGGGATCAGATTTCTCCCAGCGGCAGAAAATAACCCTCGCTATCCCAGCAGCTCAGGAACAACGTGGAAGTAGCGACCGTGGCCTGTTCGCTCTGGCATACATCTCTATGCAGCGGAGAACATCCAGCACAAGTGAACTATGTTCAGCATATGTTCCGAAACCATCTCCTTACTTGCCTCCAGAGAAGGCAGATTACCCCGTTCCCAAGTACAACAAGGCCGAGGAAGCAGCTAAAGTCTTGTGCACAAGTATCATATAATATTTTATGTATTTGCAGTAAGGACGGCAGGATGGTCCAATGTGATCAGTGCATGAGTGGTTCCATGATCAGTGCGTCAGCATCCCTCTGCACATTTGGAGTGATGCTGCAATCCCAATGGTGCTGCAGTGAATGTTCAATCGACATAGAAAAGATGTAGGAGCAGGTTGAGATAATCCGGCATTTCAATTTTATAATTTTTAGACAAGTTTCTAAAATTCTACCTAAATGAATTTTTAGACTAATGAACCAATATTATACTAGTTCGTTCTATATGCATTTTGCTTTCTTATTCATAATTTATTATAAATATTTGCTCGATGGGACCAAAATTCTATGGAAAATGGTCCTAGGACCAGTTTTCTATGGAATTTTTGTCCCATGGTGGGGCAAAAGTCCCAAATGTGTCCATTTCTTCTCTCGAGAAGGACACCCCCTCAGCTCCTGTGTCTCTCTAGGGAGAGAGGACAGTTTGGACGCTAAACCTAACTTCGTTTGAATGGACTTAGCTGGTAATATAGTCATTAGCGACTGTTCGAAGAGGCGAATGAGGGTAGCCAAAACATGTTCATAGTTACAGAAGATCTATGTGTATAACAATGTAATGTAATCGGTTTATTGTTAAAGCGAACTATTTCTAATTTTCTACAGTTATTTCTGGGACTCGTTGTCTTTCCAATTAATTCTGGACAAATAAACAAACACACAAAGAACAATTTTGTTTTAATATCAAGATAATACTCTTCCCTAGTCCGTTTTCGTACTCCACGCTTCGTACAATAAAATATTTAAATTATAGTCTCAGTTAGGCATCTATAATGCACATTTAACAATTGACAGAGACACTAAAATCAATTTATACTAATTGAATGCTAGCTGCTAATCCATACTGGGACAACCCTCGAATTTAATTGATTACAAACAAGTTTTGTCACCTTTTGGGATGGAAGATGTGAATATTTTTAGATATTTAAACTGGTTCCTAAAAACAGTATTCCCTACCCCATCCAAAGTATGTAGCTCTTACCAGTTCCTCAATCAATTCCGAAGAACAAAAAAGCCACCGTAATTTAATATATCAAATAAGTTATGGAATTGAAGAAATCGATACATACCAACCTCCTGACTTAGCGACAATAGAAAGAATAGAGACTAAGCTATCAGGTGCGCGAGAAGAAATAGGATCTAGTTATGAACAATAAATATCTGAATTATATCTGAGTGGACAAATTATTGAGACATGAATTTAATAACTGTTATAGCAGCGTATTTGTGTTTGATGGGATTGGTTGTGAATTGTGAGAACTTCCATCCCGACAGAATCAGACTCATCGACACATTCAAAGGCGAATATTACAGCAACTATCTATTCAGAGGAAACATGCCCGTCATTGACAAGAAGTTCTGCTACGAAGAACTTATCGAGTCTCTAGGAAAGGTACTGCAGACACACAACCTGTCACTCCCCTCCAGCTACTACATGCTGGACGTGAGCTACATAAACAGCTACATCCCTGGTGAGAAAGAGGATTTCCAGACTGAAAAGGAGTTCTGGGAAGCAAACTCAGAGAAGGGTCAGCTGTTGCACTGGCCTGTCGTGGGCTCTACAGTGCGGCCGCCTGGAGATGCCAAGGTGATAAGAGACATTATTAATTACTATATGAAGAACAGTCTAGATCGGTTGGATTTCAAACTCCCAGTGCTACACCGCGCGCTGACTGCGCAGTACTCGGATGTCTCGTGGCTCATCTACACACACTGCGAGGCCGGGGTGGACAGGACGGGGGAGGTTAGCGGGGCCTACTACATGCAGTTCTTAAACGTTACGTTTGGGGACGCTGTTAAAGTGGATAACACTATTGTCAATAGGGATATGTACGAGGACAGTAGGAACGAACTGCAATGGTACTGCTATTATCTGAAGTTCGAGAGAGGAATGAAACACCTGGTTTGTGTATAAGAAATGACAATACATTATTTCTATTCCTTAAGTGCGTATAAAAACACTAACTATATTTACTATACATATAAGATATCTCTAAAAGATATTACATTTACATAGAATAATATTTATGCAGAGTATACAAAGTTATATTTATTATATTACTAAGGGGTTTAATTAGTCACAATATATATTATAATTTTAATTATTAACTAACACAATATGAATATAATGGTGCGAGTCCATGCAGAGATAAGATAAAGTAATCACTTTATAACGCCGTAACTGGTCCGGCCGGACCATCAATGGCAACCGTGGATGGTCCCCCTATTAAAACATTGAATTTAAAACTTCACTAAGATTATATTGGGAGCAACCCTCCTGAAAATTCTTAGAATAGCACCACTTCGTGTTAGTCTTGTTAGTAATATAGGGGAAGCGTAGTCAGTTCAATAGTCAATAGTGGTCTGTCAATAGCCTGATTGTGCTGCCCATATTTTAGAATAGTACCACTTTGTAGTAGTAAGCAAGACACATTGTCTAGAGATTAATTGCGGCGCCAATAAAATCCGGAGGTATATACATTACACGGCAGATTAGAGTCAGAGCACCCCGAATAGTTCCGGAGGGCCATATACGGCGACATAGATGGTTCGGCCGGACTAACCGTGGGGGGACCATATATGGCATGACAACTCCACGCTCCAATTTTTCAAACAAGACAAAGAGCTCAAGGCTCTTATAATGTACTAACTCAATCCTATCGAGTATCTAGTGAGCTAGGTTAAATATTAAGTATGTTTTGTTTAATTAATTAAATATAACATTGATTAATATTTCATATCAATTAATTAAATTACTACACATCATTGAATTCCTTCATAGAAATAACAATTTTGCATCAATTAATTTACTCAATAATGTTTCAACATGTATGAGCTGATTAACTCTTTTACGTATCTCGAAATGAAGACTTAATTTATTATATCATTATTGCAGTAATTTCAATACAGTACGAAACCAGAAACTGGTTTACTTCAAAGAAAATACAGACTGCTTCATTATACTCAAACCATAATTCAAAGGAATAGAATTTCATGTACTGGATGCCTGAAATTTCTAGAAAATGAATTCGTAGTTAGTGAATGGAGAAGCGAGCTATCAAGTGTGTAATTGTAGGCGACGGAGCTGTGGGTAAGACTAGCATGCTGATGACGTATGCTACTAACCAATTCCCGTTCGAATACCGACCTACAGTGTTTGACAACTATGCAGTCAATGTAGACATAGCCGGTAGCACGTACATACTCGGCCTGTTCGACACAGCTGGACAGGAAGATTACGACCGACTCCGACCTCTTACCTACCCCATGACGGATATATTTCTAATTGCGTTTTCAGTGATATACCAACCAACGTTCGAGAATGTTCGAGAGAAGTGGGTGCCAGAAATAGCGCACCATTGCCCTAGTGTCCCATTCATTTTAGTAGGCACTCAGATAGACCTGAGGAATGACAGCTACACTGTTAGCACTCTCGCGAAAACGCGTTTGAAGCCCTTGGAGACCGCGTCCGGGCATAGACTGGCTTCGGAATTCCAGAGGAAAGGCTACAACTGCGTACTGTACGTGGAGTGTTCCGCGAAAACACGCGTGGGACTAAAAGATGTTTTTGACGAGGCTATCCTCGCGTACCTGTCCCCTCCTGGGGGCAAGGAGAAGAAAAAGAGGAAATGTACTCTCTTATAAACGCACTGAGTTGAATCATCTCTTGCAATTCAGCCAGTTTCTCAGTGTATCCTTGTATTACTTCGCTTGTTTTTTCACTTATTAATTAATTAAAATACTAATATGATAATAACAAAATGACAGCTGATCTATACAATTAGATGATTGCCAGTCAACTCGTACCATACATCAACTCGTCCCAAATACCAACTTGTATTTGTACTATGTCTTGGTCAACAGGGGCTTGGCTTAGTTAACTAAATTGTTTCTCATCATTATATAAAAACGATCTCATTATTTAATATTTATATCAAGTTATTTATTAATCAAATGGGGAATAAGTTGATGAACAAGGTTGTTAAAGAATAGGTACGTGTAAGAGTTGCCTAAAATACTGGGACGAGTTGACCCAAAAAAAATATAGGAGTTTCCCAAAATAAGAGGTACGAGTTGACAAAAAATAGATACGAGTTGCCCGAAATAAGAGGTACGAGTTGACCAAAAGAATTGGTACGAGTTGACCAAAAATAAAGACCATTAGTGCCTAAAATAGGCACGAGTTGACCAAATAATTATGGACGAGTTGAAATAGGTACGAGTTGACTGGCTCCCTAGATGTTAAAATTAATGAAATAAGATTTTTTATCGTATCACACAAGATACAGACTACAGTGGTAATCGCCTAATAGCAAGTCGAATTTTGCACGAAATTTCCTTGCTAATAGGCGAACTTGATATTAGAACAGTGGTCGGCAATTAGGGGAAAATTACCCCATCGGGTGTAATTTCAGGATTTCTGGGGGTAACAAGACCTATCCAGAAAGCGATATAAGATGTCAACTGTCACAATACAGCCACAGTTTGTACTTTGTAGATATTATTAAAACACAAACCTGGGTGTGTGTATATATATATATGTATACAGGGCCGGATTTACCATTAGGCTAAGTAGGCTATAGCCTTCGGGCCACTACAGGACGAATGTACAGGACACTACAGGACCACTACCGACCAATGTCGATCATGTTCGGCCCACTTGTGTGGTTCAGCCTTCAGGCCACTCAAGGGTAAATCCTGCCCTGTATGTATATATATATATATGTGTATATATTTGTTTGTATGTTCCGAGTTGATTGAAGAAATTGGACGGTTTCCAAATGTGGTTTTGGCATATCCAAGGTCCAAAATAGATACCTACAGTCGACTCATTGGTAAGACACCAGAGAAAATTGCTCGTTTTATCCATAACAGGTGCCATTCACATTTAAATGCGTAGGAGACCCAACCAGTGCATGTAGTAACTCGAAGTTAGAATGAAGTTTATTAATTAGTGACTGTAGAAAGCCTACCCTATCTCAAATTTTTTTCCAGCTATTTAAGAAAATTTTTGAGTGCAGATTCGTGCTGCTGAGATATTTCGAAAAACGCAATAAAAATTGTGAAACTAAAAAAATGAAAAAATTCTTTAGAATTTAAATTCCAGTTCTAATAAAGACGTTTATTTACTTCTAAATCAATAGCATGTACTCAGCGATTTAGATATCTTTATTATTAATAAAACTCGATTGTTGTTTGTGTTTGTTTGTTTGTTTGTTTGTTTGTTTGTCCGGATTGCATTAAAGGGATGGAAGGATAGAAACCGCATTTCTAATTAGATAGAGACTAACTTCCAAATGTTATAATAGGTAAACAAGTATGCTGATAACGAATTTCACATTAACAAATGTATACTATGAATATTTATAGTTGTTCTCTACAAAAATAGACAAACAAATCAATGAAAATTAAATCAACCTAAAAGTTAGCTTTCACGAGTATTATAGGTAAACAACTATGCTGAACACAAATTTCGCATTATAAATTCCTAATAGGAATATTTATGTAGTTTACAAAAATAGGTAAACAAATTAATTAATTAATTCATTAATAATTATTAATGAAATTTCAAAGTCAAACTAGAAGTTGGTTTCCAACGGGTATTATAGGTAAACAAGTTCAAACTATGGAAAATGGTAGAAAGGGTGATGAGTAAGGCCGCATAGCGGCCGCTAACTTGAGGTGCGTAGCATCGATTTGTCGCAAAGCGACCGAGACCGAAGGACTCGTATACTTATATTTCGCAATATTCGATACCACATTTTCTGACTTGCATATACCAACTGTAATGAAAATAATATAATTTTTACTTGTAAAAAGGTTTTGTGAGTGATTTAATCCGAGATCTCATTTTGAGCCCATTCCAAAACCTTTAAATATTAATTATAATTTCTAACTTAATTTCTAAGTAATGTTGAGATTTTAACAAAAAGTGTGAGTGTCTCTGGTTTTGGCTCGGAAATGTTTTCTTATTAACACAATATTCTAAATAAATAACAAATTGGTAATTTAAAACATATTTATGGAATTTGATTTTTTTTTATTGTTTTATATTGATTTAGTTTTTTATTTAACATTGTTCTCAAATCACGTAAACGGATCAAGCGAAGAAAGTTCGCTATGTTATTTCTAATTCAAAGTCAACCATCCGCTTTCATCTCGAATGGACTATCCAAGCCATGGTTCACACCTAATTAGTTCCAATTTCAATAAGTTTATATAAGCGAGCTAAGAAGATTCCTAGATCTATTGGTCCGATTTCAACTGATAAGCCAGAAGTATGTAAGCAAATTCTAATCTGTACTTTGCACAAGTTATTACTAACAATATTATGTTGCAAAACTATGGCTCTGGAGAATTATTCTAATAACGGTTATTGTGGACTGTATCTGGTGGCAATAATGGCTCTGAAAACAATGCGGAAGATTGAATAAATATTTTTGAGATAAACTCAAGTATAAATCTCTACATTTATGCTGAGTTAGAAGATATGAGCTAGAAAAGTAAATATGAATACTTTTTTGACAGCAATATTTAAATTATGGACCAAGGATTAACTAATACGAGCCCTTCGGTCTCGGTCGCTTTGCGACAGATCGGTGCTACGCACCTCAAGTTAACGACCGCTATGCGGCCTTGCACCTCACCCTTTCTGCCATGCATAATGGTTGAAAGGGACGTTATATAGATCCCTTTATAAGATTTCCATTTTTTTAACTTGTTTTTCATATTCTAAATTTATAAACGCGAAATTCGTGTTCAGCATACTTATTTACCTATTATAACATTTGTTTACCAATTATAATATTTGAAAGTTAGTTTATATCTCATATATAGATGCAGTTTCTATTCCCCCATCACTTTAATACAATCCGGACAAACACACAAACAAACACACACACAAACACACACACACACAACAATCGAGATTTAATAATATAGATATACAACATTTATGTATATAGATAGAATAGGAAATAACTCTGAAAATCAAAATTCAAATTTTAAGCCAGGTAATTGGTTAGTATGTAACGCAAAATAACATTTTATCCAATGTTAATCTATGTTACGTACTTATTTTCTTCCCTGTTGTACTGTAAATATAAATATGTGCCGTAACGCTTACAACTGACCTCTGTGTGTGCGAGCTGAAAGAAAGGAACGGAGCTCAGCTGTGAGTGCAGGAAGTCCTTAGAAGAGCGCAGGTATCTGAGAGTGGGAGCAGACAAATCTGTGTGGGAACAGAGCGTGTACAACACCTGGTAAGCCAGCTGCGAGAAGCTCGGGGCATACAAGTGGCAGGTGAAGTGGTTGGTGGCAGTGGGTGCAGGAGATATGAGGTATAGGATAGCATGCAGACAGGTGCGAGGATTGCCGGCTATACCTGAGGGGAATCATTAACTAATACAGTAGATGTCGGATATAAGCACATGTCGGTTATAAGCACGTTAAGTGCAGTTCACGACGATGTGCTTATAACCGGCATCCACTGTACCACTTATAACTCAATATAAATCTCATACAGTTAGTATTTAGTATTTACATAATTTTCCTTTTTGGATGCAGAACTTAACAAAAAATACCATTTACGAAAATCAACTTCTTCAAAGCAAATTGAAATTTAATATGCTAAAACCGATTCTCCACACCCTTCTTCTTGTGACTAAGAAAATGCGTTAGCTCATATAGATTTCGAGACAGTAACACTTGAATTTTCAAGAAAGCATAATATTTCTAATTAAAAGCGTACATCGAAATGTCCGCATTTCGTGCCCAAATTTGAAACAGAAATTATTCCTAGCACTTACAATTTCAATTTACCTAGAGAAAGCTGAATTTGAAAGTATTCTACACTTAGGGAACCTAAATAATAAGCTCTTTAAAAAAGATATAAAGAAGTGAAGTACAAGCACTAGGCCTTCATATAACAATTGAAGAATACATTCTCTTCATACTACATATCAGCTGATAGTAGAAAAATTTAGTATTTAAGAACAAATAACTTGTGATAATCCAATACGTATAATAAGATGGGATTGGGAGAATTAAATACTTACTTCGCAGTCATTACATGCTACATCGGAGCTTTCTCAGTTATATTTATAAATGGCTATACGTCTCCAACACTAAAACAATTGGAACAGGAAGGTATCCTCAACTACTACACACTCCCTGTCTTTGCTAGCATTATGCATGTCACAAAGATTATAAGTTTGATTATCCTTCCTTGTCTGGTGCAGACTAACATCAGTACCAACGTTGTTGTGCTAGCTGATAGCATTGTCGGGGCAGTTGGGTGGATGTTGGTAATAATGGCAGAATCTCCACTAGCTCTGATACTCGTTCACTTGTTTGATGCTTTTTAACCCTCACTCCCCTGTTTGGTTGGTTCGTCAAGGCTTAGAGTCTAGAGCTGCAGACACCCTACGGTGCCTCCACGGTGCTGGCTTTGACGCCGACAGGGAAATCCAGACCATCCGAGTGTGGAGGCTGGTACCCGGGTCAGCTGGAGAACTAGCTTTTCAGCTCTCAGGGAGTCCAGAGTTCTTAAGCCCATCATGCTGTATTAAAAAACGTGAGCAGAAATAGATCTACACTACATTCATAGTTTAATAGAACATGAATTTCATTATTGAGCTCATTAATAATAATATAGAATTTAAGCTTGTTAATAAGTTAGTTGATTAAATATGTAGGAATATCTGAATAAACACAACAGAAATGAGATCAATGGAGGTGAAAACTAGGAATGTCCAGAAACCGCCAATAGAAACAAACAGAATGTAAAATGAATAAACAACTACAACAGTTGCGATATTTGCAGCAATCTCTGAGATAGCACAGGATATTTCTCGATGAGAGGTGAACAGAACTGCTTTCAGAGAAAACAAAACAGCACCGAATCCTACGGAGAAACTGAATGCGTAGAGAGCCACATTACAAACCGGCCAGAAGCTCAAGATCCGACAGAGCTGAGAATTGCTGCTCACACAGTTCAAATAGTGTTCAGAAACTAAGAAGTAGATTGCCATTGAGAAGAGAGAGAGCGATTGAAAGGAGGAAGCAACAATAAGCAAACATTTCAGTTTAAAGCATTTGAGGGCAAACAGGGATACTATCCCTCCTACAATCAGGAATATCGGATAGAAGAGAGACGCGATCTTTGGATCCATTCCATGCTGACTCTCTAGTATCCGTGAAGAGAAGGATACCATTGCTGCATGTCCCCCCAGGGCACTGAATATGGCCAATGAGGTCACCAGCATGATGGGCTTAAGAACTCTGGACTCCCTGAGAGCTGAAAAGCTAGTTCTCCAGCTGACCCGGGTACCAGCTTCCACACTCCGGATGGTCTGGATTTCCCTATCGGCGTCAAAGCCAGCACCGTGGAGGCACCGTAGGGTGTCTGCAGCTCTAGACTCTAAGCCTTGACGAACCAACCAAACAGGGGAGTGAGGGTTAAAAAGCATCAAACAAGTGAACAATACTACAGAGCCCAACCCAACCACTGCAAGCCATCTGAAGGAAAGCCAAATTCCGAAAAGATACACAAAGAATATCCCAATTCTATCACTGAAGCCTAATCCCCCACTCAACACACGACGCTGTCCTTCCAGACATATCTCAGGAACATATGTTATTAGGAACACACTCGTGATGCCATTGTACAGGCCTACTAGTCCCACACCGAGTATCAGAGCTAGTGGAGATTCTGCCATTATTACCAACATCCACCCAACTGCCCCGACAATGCTATCAGCTAGCACAACAACGTTGGTACTGATGTTAGTCTGCACCAGACAAGGAAGGATAATCAAACCTATAATCTTTGTGACATGCATAATGCTAGCAAAGACAGGGAGTGTGTAGTAGTTGAGGATACCTTCCTGTTCCAATTGTTTTAGTGTTGGAGAGGTATAGCCATTTATAAATATAACTGAGAAAGCTCCGATGTAGCATGTAATGACTGCGAAGTAAGTATTTAATTCTCCCAATCCCATCTTATTATACGTATTGAATTATACACAAAATATTTGATGGTAAAAGCTCAAGTTTTGAGTGTGTGTGTGTATTTTAGATTTTTGATGTGATTTATTGTATTTATGCTACTCTGTAATCAAAATCCTTAGAAAAAATAAATTTATATATACGTAGTACTTCAAATGTGAAGAAATTCCTATACGAAGTTGCAAAAGATATATGGTATCTAATCATCTTATAGAATAGGTTAGTCTGATTATATATCATAAAATGTTTCATCATAAATGTTGTATTTGTATGAAGTCTTTTTGTTCTTGGGTTAAGTACTGCATTAAGTATGTGTTTAATGGTAATATAAGTACTCCCTGGTCCCTAACGATCATTGTAAGGAATATTATAGTAGTTCTACATATGAGAATGAACACTAAATAATAAGAGTACGTATATTTATCCAACGATCATCGAGGCTATTACTATTTTTCCTACCCATTTTACCCATTATAGTGCTATAAAAAGATAAACCATCTTAAAAAGTAGATAGGAAAATATAACCCGAATAATATGTGATATGACTAATCCAGGCGTGTCAAACTGGTGGCCCGCGGGCCATTTGTGGCCCTCCGGTTGCTTAGATTTGGCCCGCAATCCATTAAAATATATGGAATATGGCCCGGGTAAAGGGCTGGGGCTATGAATTTGGCCCACTATTCGAATCGAGTTTGACACACCTGGACTAATCCATCAAGGATTGACATCGATATATCGGTCATCAAAAATATCGGAAATTCCCAAAAATATATCGTGATATATTTTTTTAATATCGAAAAATATTGCGATATTTATCGATATCGAGGATTTTCCGATATCGATATTTGTAAAACCTTGTGACCATAAATCAATGATTGTTTGTTTACATATATAATGTGCAATGCATAACTGGAACACATTCATTAGTATACCTGGGTCTTGTAGTACAGTGTGACTGACAGGAGCTCTAGTCTCGAATCCTAGCAAGAAGTGAGCTAAGTTAGGAGCCGGAGTGTTAATGTTAAGCAGGATGAGTTGTAGGATCCTGACACGGATCTGACTGCTTGTGATCGAGCTAGCGGCGTTCCTATCCTCTGCAACAAATGTTCCATAATACGATTGCTTTATATATTAGTATAAAGCTATTAAATAGAGTCAACTCCGTTAATAGATTTCTCCGCTTAATGGGGTAAAAGTTTCACAGGATTTATAGGGCGGAATGACAGTTTGGCATAAAATATTTTCGGTTAATAGATTTCTTCGCTTAATTGGGTCAAAGAAACCTGGTCCCGAGGTGACTCTATTAAGCGGAGTCGACTGTATAATAAATTCAAAACTAATTAATATCATTATTACCAAGCAGAGACTCATCTTGTTGCTAAATATATATTCAAATATTTCTGGATAAGCTGTGGAATAGGGGGGGAGGGTTATTGGTCCCATGGGTTTATCTAAGTCTAGGTGCCATGTAATTGGAAACAAATCTCATAAAGGCAATACAAAACCATTGTTTTTTAGGCGTACAGAATTCAAGCTCTAAGGAATTTAGGAACGTAGAATTCCAATCCTTGAAGTCCCTGCGTGGCCCAATAATTAATGTTCGGACTTCCCCAACAAGATGGCACTATGTATAATAATTACTTTAATTTCAGCACACTCTCCCCAATCACAAAATTATTCCTACGCCAATTCCCTGTGTATCCTACATAGTGCTGCCAAATAACGTATTCAGAAGCAGCCTGATTTACTACCTTTCGAGAGTATATCGCTCTCCTCGTATGTCTCCCAGTCCTCCACCTCCACCCGCTGGATGAACCCGGCCAGAATGTCCGCGGACAGCAGCGGGTCGTGCGTCAGAATGGCGCACAGCTGTTTGGCGACGGAAGGGTTCCCAGACACGGAGCAGAGAATGTTAACTGCGGAGAGAGCGAGTTCGGGAGAGAACAGCTGTAAGCTCACAAACCTATAATAAAACACATTAATTACTCTCAAGTAGTATTATCCACGCTAATCATATAATCTGCAATTTAAAGTTTATTTAAATGTATTTGTCCCGTTAGATCCCGTTAGATCTAGAATGTATCAATTATTTACAGTTGTTCGTTCCGCGCTACGGGCGTTTTCACATCTTGCACTAGGACTTCTTCCGCTTTTACTACAAATATTTATCTATTGGAATTTAAATATGTGGTTAGGAGTACGAAATCAGTGTATTATACAGCCGTTTATAAATAACCTCCTAATCATAGTCTGATCCTATTTTCATACACCTAAATCATAAATTAATGTTACGGTATAGGAAAGGATTCCAAATTTTCGCACTCCTAAATTCAAATTTTCTAAAAAGCATGCTCCAAAAGGAGCGTCTCGCGCTCCTGGATAATTTCTTGTACGGAATGATACTTTTATGAATTAAATAGTTGTAATCGAGATTACAACAATTATATGATACAAGCTGCAAGACTGACATAGTTATGACTAGGAGATGGTCCGGCCTCTTCGTGCTCGGGTTGAGTCCCAGCAGGAGGGTGTCCAGAGAGGAGAGGAGGGCGTGGCTGCCCACACTGCTGTTCTGCTTCTTGAACTGCTCTCCCTTCTCCAGCCCCTCCTCCAGCAGCTGCAGGCTCAGCAGACAGGCCCGGTCCACTTGGTGCGACTTCGCAGCTAAATAATAGAAATACTAATAGAAGATACGTATTCAGAAGGGTTTTCTAAACAGCGACCTAGGTTGCTGGGATAAATTTGGTCCACGAAACAACAAGCGCCGCGGCGGTTATTCGAAGCAATACGGTACTTACTTACCTCTAACATCTTCCTCTTCTTTCATTATTTTGAATCCCGCATGCAGAGTGGCCAGCAGCTGGTGCAGGAACGGAGAGTCGTGCAGCAGGTGCATCAGTACGGTGTACCCCGGCGCTGCGGAGACCTCTGAACCCACTCCAGACACGTGAGCTGTCTCTGGAGAGTACACACTCACGAGCTTGTGGATAATGTGTAGGACATCACAGAGCATCTCCCACTAAAGCAAAGCAACTGGATAAAATATAATACAGTAGACTCCGCTTAATTGGATCACTGGACAGAGTGTGTTCTGACCCGATTAACTTATGACTCAATTAAGCGGGGGTGACTATATTAGGAAAAACTGTACTTTTTCTTCAGGGTCTTCATACTGTCTCTTATCCATGGTGAGATATACATCATTTATTAAGAAGTTGAAGTAGTAGGAAAACTGTAGCTTGTCTGGAATAGGGTGGTTAGTCAATTCGTCTAGGAGGTGTAAAAAGCCGCGAGTCTCAGGGTAGGTTTCATTCCGCGATTCAACCTTCTGTAGTTCAAGCTATATACACGAATATAAATTGGTGCTGGCACAATAATATACAGTAGACTCTCGTAAATATAAAATAGTGAAAATATGCCCCTATTATCCGGAATTCGTATTAACCGGAGTCAAAACATAAAACATGCATCTGTATAGGCTAGGGAAATTAAACATTTCATTCCTTTACTGAAATTCGCTTTATCCGAGTTTATATTAACGACAGTAGTTAGTTTACAATATAACTTGCTTACTATAATCCCTTGTGTGTACTTGGTAGTAGACTGCTTATCAGGCTTAGAAATAATGTTAATTCCTTCTAACGCCTGCCACGTGACGAGTCCCACCTCCGGGGTCTTGTTCAGGCTAGCCAGCAAGTTGAAGATCTCTGCCTTAAGAGTACAAGGGACAGGACAGGCGACGAGTGACGTCAGTGTCTGTAACGGCTGCCAAGTAGGATGCTCTACCAGCGAAATACGGACTGTTTGATCCTAAAACTTTCAATAAAAAAAGGTGCAAGTGACACTTTATTTAATTAATTATAAGCATAATAGTCCAGCAATATGGTGAAAGATTGTGCATTTTCGAGATAAAAGTACCAAATTTTGCACAATTGTAGTATTATAGGTTCTGATCAACTTCAGCTATGGCCATTGGCGCCGAAACTCTCCAGCGCCAGGGGGGGTGTAACTTTACATTTAAATGTGAAAGGTCAAAAAACGATTCCTATGGCGCATTGTCGCAAAGTTTACAAGTATAAGATTAAAGTTGGGGCGCGCGGAGCGAGTGTTGCGAGCGATCTTTGGGGGGTTCTGGGGGCAAGCCCCCCAGAAAAAAATGGACTGCGAGATAGCCAGATATCAATTTGTTATGAATGAATTATACGTATATTTTATTGTACTAAATTATATTGAATATTGTATTTTTTATCCAGAGGGAACGGTAATACCCGCACCAATAATGTTGCCCCCTTCAATTTACGGGGGGGGGGGGGGGGGGAACGCGCCCCCCCTAGCGCATCCCCCTGTTTCGCCACTGCTATGGTGGCTGAAAATCATTATGTTGACGGGCATAAATGTATACATATATTAATAATCCAATGTTATTTAGAAGGACTCCTTATGGAATTATAATTTTTCAATGGGTTTACGTGTATGTTTTCTACTTAAAGAATATGTCTAACGAGCCCTTCGGTCTCGGTCGCTTTGCGACAGATCGGTGCTTCGCACCTCAAGTTAACGGCCGCTGTGTGGCCTTACTCTTCACCCTTCTGCCATGGAAAATTGTTGAAAGGGTCGTTATAGACACCCCTTTATAAGATTTCCATAGTTTTAACTTATTTTTCCTGTTCTAAATTTATAAACGCGAAATTCGGGTTCAGCATACTTGTTAACCTATAATACCCGTTGAAAGCTAACTTGTAGGGTGATTTTGAATTTCATTAATTTGTTTACCTATTTTGTGTAAACAACAACAATAAATATTCATATTAGAAATTTCTAAACGCGAAATTCGTGTTCAGCATACTTGTTTACCTATTATAACATTTGTTTACTCATTATAACATTTGGAAGTTAGTTTCTATCAAAATTATAAATGCGGTTTCTTATCCCCCATCACTTTAATACAATCCGGACAAACAAACAAACAACAATCGAGATTTAATAATATAGATATACCCTGCCTGACCAACCAGGAGGGGTATACCCTTCCTGACTCTTTCCTCAGCCAGGGGGGGTGAAACCCTCCCTGACAAAAACCAGGGAGGGTGTAACCCCCCCTGACCCCCCCACTTTCGGCGCCTATGGCTATGGCACATAGCAGAATTTTTGGAAGAACAAATTTTTCAGGGGGTCAAAAATTGGTGGCCAATGGAATCGCCGGCAGTATAAATACAGGATAGCTCATTCAAATGAATTCTTAACGACTTTATATTGTCAGATTCGTGCTCAGTACTTAATATCCAGCATTTTGATTGGTATATTTACTATATTTGGTGAGAATATTTTTTGGTCTTCCATAGCAACGGTAAGTATGTGATAAACATTCCGATCTCCCAATTTGGAGTAACCATATCGAGTGACCCCTTGTTTTTCTCGGGTATGCGTACTGAGTGCGAATATACTATTAGAAACACTCTAAATATTAATTGTCAAGCCAAAAGTATGCATTTAACATATTCCTGCTCAAAGCCAAGATTTATCCAAGATCAAAAGTAGTAGTTGCTTGGACCGGCCATAGTTCCATAGTGCAATGCACATGCTTCCCCATTTATTCGTCCTTGTGTCAGGCCAGTAGCTAGGGGGAGGCTCGCAGGCTAGGTTAACTTTTGTGATATATCTGACATTTAGATTTGTTGTTGAATTGTATATTATTGGAGTTTCAATTTCCTCATGCTCACATTTTGTATTAATACCCTCGAATAATCTAGTATCGCACTTGTACGTAGGTATTGAAATTTGGTGAAATAGTATCTAATAGTACGTATATTCTAATAGTATATTCGCACTCAGTACGCATACCCGAGAAAAACAAGGGGTCACTCGATATGGTTACTCCAAATTGGGAGATCGGAATGTTCAACATATTCTTACCGTTGCTATGGAAAACCAAAAAATATTCTCACCAAATATAGCAAATATACCAATCAAAATGCTGGAAATTAAGTGCTGAGCACGGATCTGACAATATAAAGTCGTTAAGAATGCATTTGAATGAGCTATCCTGTATTTATACTGCCGGCGATTCGATTGGGCACCAATTTTTGACCCCCTGAAAAATGTGTTCTTCCAAAAATTCTGCTATGTGCCATAGCTGAAGTTGATCAGAACCTATAATACTACAATTGTGCAAAATTTTGTACTTTTATCTCGAAAATGCACAATTCGACCATTTCCTGCATCATATATTGCTGGACTATAAAATATCAATTACTTTACCCGTTTGGTAAATATTTAGTTATAAGTGGGTATTTCGTATATCTGACTTCGTTATAAGGGGAGTTTAATTAACTCGTTGATTACATGAAGAATTCTAACATTTCTGGTAAATTAGTTCACAAAGAATAACCAGAATTTACGATTATTGAAAAAAATCACATTGAGACAATAAAATTAAAAATTATTAAGAAATAAATTTGAGGTGCATTAAGAGAGGAAATCTACAGTATATATTAACTCATCAAAGCATACCCATTTGGCTAGAGACGCTAGTAACTTCAACACCGCATTCATACCCTCCTGCTCCACTGCAGTCATGTGCACCTGTCCGGCGGTCCCCTGTGTGGAGTACCTATCTACGTACTGCTTCATTGAATTGAACACGTGGTCTAAGCTAACGTAACTCCCAGTGTAGGAGGAGAACGCGCGTAGCAGAGCGAAGCAGTGCTGAGCGCTCACGGCGCCACAGGATAGGCCGTTAAGCATAGTCAGATACACCGTGAACATGTCTGGCTGCAAATGCTCCCCATTCGAGCGAACAAAGTTGAATAGTGCGGTCTAATAGAATATACGTGATAATATTCTATAATATCCGATTAAATTGTTAAGTAATAATTAAACAAAATATCCCCTTTAGAGCAATAAATAATTTTAAATTAATAATTCCAAAGAACTATTATAATGCTAAATGACAGTGATATAATTAATGAGATTCATTGAAAATATATAACGTTAGCAATCAATTAATAACAATTGCGTAAGCTTAGACTAAAGTATGTGATTAATTTAATAGGAATTAATAAAATACAGTGCTAATGTCGATTAGTTTGAACTTTAGGAAAGCTGCTTAAATTATTTTAGAATTTTGTTAAACGAATCAATGCAACACATTGCTGTCTCAAAACATTAGTTTGATATAACATTAAAAATACAGTATTTGTTTTAAGAAATCCAGCTGAAGATAAGATTGTGTTCAAGTTAAGTTTGCACACAGATAAAGACTAAATGTTTAATTTGGTTGAATTGCCATTTCAACAAATTAAAGCAACACACAAATACGTACTACAGTCTACAGTACTATAAAAATTTTAACATTGGAATATTCCTTAAATTCAATGGAAATTGAGGCAGTTAATCTTAAATAGTATTTATCACAAAGAATGTTATCATAAACCTAATATAATTTTACATAAAAAGCTTCTCAAGAGCTAATAGTTATAATGTCGCATAACTCATATTTGAATCATATATTTGTAAATGTGTTACATAAATTACATTACTAGTATTGATTGATTAACAATTACTAATATACAATATACTTGTATCTAAGTATACAAATAAATATACATAATTGGATAGTTTGTCCATTTACTAGCTAAGATACCAAATAACATAATCCAGTTCACAGAGTATATTTATATAACGCATCAATCATCAGAACACTCTCCTTCAGACAACAAGTCAGGAAGATCGATGTCCTTAGTGGCTGCGAATAACTCGGTCAGTCCGGTCAAATCCTCTAAGAAGGAACTGGTATTGAAAACTTGCATTAAAAAGTCGAACCCTTCATTCTTATACTTATCGATAACAATGCTAGAGCAGCCGGTGCAGGATACGAACAGTTCCCCACTCGGCTGCACTGTTTCGAAGCGGGACAGGAATCCTCTGATCTGGTGCGGGACAGAACCGAGTATGCACTGCGAGTCCGCATCCTCCCTCCCGTCAGCTGGGGCCCGCCCCACGAGCGGGTGCTGTAGGACGGAGACCGCCAGCTCGACAGCCAGCGAGGAGGTTATGTAGGCCATGCCAGGCCGACTAACCGTGCACTGCTGGTCTAGCGTCCTGTCTCTGGTCGAGTTGGTGGGGGCTACGATGTCGTTACAGAAGTAGCAGCCCAGTTTCTCGCCAGGGATAACTCCCTTCTCTCTGGGCGCCTCTGTCTCCGGGGCCTCTCCCCCTCGGAATCCGTGTCTCATCACCAGATAGGTGTCGAATCCCATCGCGGCGTTTATGCATATCTTCCCCATAGCGTAGCACAGCACAGTGGGCAGCCACCTCGCCTCCCGCGTGTCCAGCAGCAGGAATATAATGTCGTGCTGCTGCACTAGTTCTTCCAGCTGAGCCACGTCCGCCTTGATGGCTCGCAGCTCTCCCTCGCTGACCGGGTGTCCGGGCATTGGGACGGATATGTTGAACCCCCGCGAGCAGACGCCTGGGAATATGCGCTTCAGGGCGTCGGCCGCCGCTTCGGCCTTGTACTTACCTCCGTTAAGCGAGTCTTCAAACGTGAACAGACTCTGTCTGACCGGATTGGAAAACGCTACTTTTCCGTTGTCGACAAGTGTGATGTTCCGCACGCCCCAGCCCAGCAGACACCGGGCCACGTTGCATCCCAGCGTGCCCGCCCCCATGAGCAGACACCTGGCCTCCCTCACGATGCCGAGGTTGAGCTCTGGCACCAGTCGCCAGCGCATCAGCTTCAGGTTGAGGTCTACAGACTGCTCGGAGAGTCTCTCGGGGTTCATTGTGGAACTGAGGTTAACAAACTTAGGCGCCACTTTCTGCTTATCGTTACGCTCCCAGCCTGTGCACTTGAGAACTTCCTCCCGCTGACTCAGGTCTGGCAACACGACTTCCTCCAGATAGAGACTGTGCTCCGTGTGTCTCACGCCCTCGTAGGACCTGTCTCTCAGACAGAGCACGTCCACACGAGCCCCCTTCCACACGCGGGCAGCGAGAATCAGGAGATTCCTGAGTGGCCACCCCGGGTGCTCCTCGGAGGTGCAGGGGTCACAGAGACACAGCACAGGCCTACTCCCGTCAGCGTAAAGAGATGCGTGCTCTGTTAGGTTTGATAATTTAAATTCGCCTGAATCACATTTGAGAAGAAACCATCCTGTGAAATCCTTCTGGGACCGGAATGCATCATATACCTGTGTGAACTGTTGAATTCTCTCTTTATCCCATTTATTTTCTAATTTCATACAAGATTTCAATGTTATCGGTTCATCTGGCATCAACGCGGGAAACGCAAACCAAAATATAAAGTCGTGTTTCTTCAGGTCTGCAAAAGCTATCATTAGAAAAGGAACCAATAGGCCAGGGCTCTCTAGTGCCCTGCCTGACTTAATCGCTTCCCATACAAGCAGCCCTTCGTGTTCTAATAGGCTCTTCTTATCCAGCTGATTGAACTTCTCAATGGTGTTGGTATTAATAATGTTACCTGGTGAGGTGAAATAGTTCGGAGCTGTGGAGATGCCATCTTCGAACACGCTATAGTCAAGAGAGATCCGCGGATTAAACCCAGTCGGATCTGAATTTGTGTAGGTAGCTGAGATAGGTATCTTCTCTTCATTGAGTTGTATTGTGTCTAGTTTTTTCTGCGAGAATGTGTGCCAAAAGCTGGAATCGAGACTGCTTGAAAATGGCATAAACTGTAAAATACTCATTTTTGCTATTTAGTGAAATTAAAATGGATATTTTCAATAATAGGATTTCACGGGATAACCTGAATAAAAGGATTCCTATTCAATAGAATATACTATCTGAGCTGAAATCGTAACAGTTGAAAAGAGTCTGTTCTATAAGCGAGGAGAGAATGCATCAAATTGTATGTACAACAATAACCAATGCATATAATGGTAATGGAAATGATACCAGCTAATATATGCCTCCTATAACTACATCATTACTACATGCTCTATACTAAAACCAATGCGAAGGCATTATATACCTGGGAAATATCAACTTTCAGAAGAAATACTCCTGAAAGTAAAGTTAGATATAGAATAACTCACTTTAATTAAAATTTAAGTGTATTAATTAACTAATATGTAACAGACCTTCCATATAGAGTGGTAAACTTGTGTAGGATTTAAATTATCGCTAGGAACGCAATTTTGAAATATGAGAATTGAATTATACATACCAACATGTTATTGGTAATAACTGGTATTGTAAATTACGAAGATTTAGATATTGGTCTCTCTACCAATGAATAGATTTAATAGATCAAGGTCTCAAAATCTCAATCATGAGCAAAGAATTATCCAGGAGAGCGAGACGCTCATTTTGGAGTATGATTTTTTGGAAAATTTTAATTAGGAGAGCGAAAGTTTGGAATCTTCTCCTATACCATAACATAAATTTGTGATTAAGGCGTATTAAAATTGCACCATACCAGGATTAGGAGCGCATTTACAAATGGCTGTATAATACACTGATCATGAGTACAATATATTTAGGGGTAACAGATTTATTAATATGCATTAATTTAAGTCAATAATATATTTTATACACGTATTGTTAATTAGAAAAATGGCTATAGAAAAATTTAATAAAGAGGGATAGAAATAATTTTCCTGTTAATAAAATATTTGTTAATTGCTTAAATGTTAATTAGTGTGTGAACGAATATTTTTTAAATAGCGACACCATGTCGTCAGTTTCTAAATCTGTTCTTTAAGTGAACTTAGACATATCAAGCAAGTGAGTAAAATACAAAAAAATAATTATATTAATTAATAGAATTAAAGCAAATTGATGCAATATGTCTGCAGTATCACTAATATTACAATAGCTGATTATTTTGCTATTGAGACATTATTTAAAATCTACTGAGATGATAGCTAGTGAAGCCAAGTCATTACATTTTAAGAAAGCTTAGTAATTATAGGCAACACTAAACAAAAATATTGTTTAATATTAGTTGAAAAATAAGTGTATTGCGCCAAAATATTAAATTTTAAGAACCCCATTAAAGATGCATGATCTAATCGCAAAAATAAATAAATAATTAAATATGATAAAATATTGTAAAGTAGAATCATTAAGAAATGCTTGTACTGGTTCGTTGTCAATCTTTGGTCTAGTGGAGTTGTATATGGGATACCCAATAAAAGTATATTGGAATTTTAGCATTGTTAGGATGCAAATATATTGCAAAGAACTGACAGAATTGTAGAAATGAATGGATTTTTATTAGCACATTGGTCTGTTACATAGATTATTTACCCCTCATTAGGGAATCAATGGACACTCAAATGGGGTCATTATTATACGCTACCTACATGGAAATTACGTTATATTGAAATGTGTATATGACGGTATTATCAACTTATTAATAATTGATCAGACTAAACGTCATTTTATGAGAATTGCTTAGAAGCAATTGCTTCGGTTCCTTGTTAACAATAGAACCAAATAAAAATTAATTATGTTTAACTTGATTTCTGAATATGGAAAAACATTGTTGTAATAAACATTATGCCAATTGATCTTTCCCAGGCGTAACTGTAGTATCAATTTGCGTTCCAGCATGATTATCCAGCACATACGTAGAAATTCTCATAGATGAGACTCCGTCTAATCGAATTATTGATAAGTTTGTATTAATGCGAAGTGCATCGTGATGCTATATATATATATCGTACAGTCGAGTTTTCTGTAGAGGGTCAAATTTCTATTGGGGGTCATTTTCCTATGCAGGTAATCAAGGGCGCCCGCAGGCATACGCACTATACGCACGTGCGTATAGCAAATTTTATCTGTTAATTAATTTTAACACTCTTTTGTGCTAAGATTTTTTTAAATTAGTCATAAGACTCATCAGTTCGGAAATTGGATACAGAAACTGTCTGAAAAAAATATTGTGCGTACATCATTTTTTAACCTGCGGGCGCCCCTGCAGGTAACGTAGAATAATGACCCCTTTTTGAGTGTCCATGGTTTCCCTAATGAGGGGGTTCATTATTCTATGAAGGTCAAAAACATGTCAACATGTCTTATACCGAATCTACTCTACCTGGAAATTGCTAAGTGGCTAATAACAACATGTCAGTATTCTAATTAAAGTGTAGTTCGAAATGAAAGCTCAAATAATTAATTAATCATTGATAAAGATAAATCCAAGTTTTTTAGCCAAATTAGTACTTGCAATAATTATACTAGTTAAATGCAATCCTAAATACTAGCAAATAATTGCTTGTTGTCGAAACATCACGAATCAGGTGTAATATTAGCATAATCTTAAGTTTCACCGAAATAGAAACTGTATTTTATCCTTCTACAAGTATGCAATAATAATAAAACTCTTAATAGAATTATTAATCAAAATTCGAAAGTGAAAAATTCGCACGGATTTAGAACAAAAATACACTGTTATCACTAAGCTAACCAGAAATAGAATAACCAAAGGCACAACAAATTCACTATTCAAGGTATACATGTATTTCAAAATTAACAATATGCAACAATCTATAAATTCAATGTTGATCAGGCCATTGGCGGTCCTCAGGACATTTTCTTTCCTGGCCCCTCGAACTTTGTTAGCTACTCATATGTAACCGATTACCATGTAACTGACAAGTTTCCCAAACTCTCCCCGGGACATTAATTCTTGTAACTATTATTCAAAATGTGCCCTGGGGCAACTGTCGAATAATTTAAGCAAAATACGTTTTAGAGGGTCGTCGGTGTGTGTATTATAAAGCAGACGGGGTATCTTGGGCTGTAAAATGCCCATAATAGTTCGATAAGATAAGAAACAAACACCACAGTAATTATAAATTACAATTTTTTTAGGACAAATTCCGGTTTCCCGATATTTATTTGATAATTTTCACTTTCCGTACAACAAAGTTAGATTCATTACACAATTAAAACATTATTTCGCATTTCTAAATTTGATCCAAAGCAATATTAGTCTATTCCGGAGGCAAGAATAGTTGAAATGGTATGGCAAATATAGTTAGCGAGCGCGACTTGTTTAAAAAGCATTACTGCATTTGACATAGTGTAATGTACACTACACTACAGTACCGAAACTCTCGTAGAATACGGCTGTTATAGTTCTGTAGGGATGGGAAAAGTAATATACTCGATCCAAAAGAAACTAAGCGTATAATAAATTCTCCTTCAACACCCTTCAACACCGTATTTTCCAGTTAAGTATACAAGCGAAAACGAGGACTTCTTCAAACAAACAGAGGCGAAATAAATTAAATCAGAAGTTTTATTTGTTCATTCCTTCATGACTGACTGCACTAAATATAACTGTAGTATGCTACGAGTACATAACTAATTGTCTACTTGTTTGTGCCAAACATTAATTCTTTCGCCAAGAAATGTGAAGACATAATACAAAAAATCATTTTTAAAGTACAAAATAGTGTAGATATTAGTGACTGAAGCCAGTTCAGTTCTAACAGCTTTGTAGATGAATCAGAATTTTGTAAAAATTAGAAAAATGCAAAAATTAGATTAAGGTTATGTTGTGCAATAACAAAAATAAAACATTATATGATTTGAATAACTTTGATCAATAATTCCAAATTAACAAACTGGCCCATTAAAATTAGCTATTGTAGGCAAGAGAAGAAAGAGTTTTTGGGCCTTACAACGCGGATTTTAGTCTTATTTGGGCCCGACGAAAACTATTCTGTATATTCAGTATACTTTTTCCGTATAAACAGTGCCAACTAGAGGTTTATTTTTGGCTCCATTGTTGGGAAGAATTACCTTCATTATTTTTCTAAGTGAATAACTAATGTTAGAAACAGATCCATGATTCCAATTTTATTATATCAAGAACTTGAAACCACCATGTTAGAGTGAAAATATGCACAAATTATTTAACTGCGGGTAAAATGTCTTTTATTGATTGAGTTATTGAATTTGTTTCTAATAATTATGAACCTGAATTGCTTATCTTTTTTAGCCACTGTTAGTTGAAATCTTGTTTCAACTCCGCCGCCGCGTCAGATATCACTTCAGCACGAATATTGTCATTATTGTCATTATTCCAATCATTACACTTACATTTCAATGTAATGCCACTGTTCGTTGGCAATATTTTCGTAAGATTAAATATTAATAGACTCTAAAACAGCCAGAATTACCAATTAACAAAATCAGAAACTATAACGAGCATTATTACCCATCGATGGCATATTTCGTCAATAAGCACTACAAATTAGAATATTTGCTCAGATAATTATAACTATGTCGTCCTCAAAATGAGATAATGATAATGAAATGCCGCCCGCCCGCATCCTCAGATAGACTTTGTGTGGAGCTGAAACAATATTATCAATAACACAATGGCCTAATGAATAAATTAATATAGTGTAACGACTGACTAACTTCGAACTACCGTATCAGAGCGACTCAAATATCTAATAAAGGTTAACGAATATTCGTTAGATAGTGATGCATTTCGCTGTAGCATAAAAAATACCCCATGTAAGTTGACTAATTCAAATCTAATTGAAAAATAGCATCGTGGTAATATTTCCAAAGATAGATAATTAAGAGACATAAATAACTGGATGAGAGATAAATATGCACACTAATGCAACTACACGTAGTAATAAGTAGATGTATATTGTATACTAAGTATCTGGCTACTCGAGGTTGATAAATTTTCATAATTCGTTTAAATCAAGATTGAATTCTCCTGAAAAATGGTATTATCTCTACTCCAATCCGGAACTTGAAATTATTTCCTTTAATCTCTTAGTACGTATATATAATTTTGAAACATATTATGTTACAATTCCATATGCCCATTGTATATAACATTTATTGATATCAATGCTATGTGAAGTAGTGTCATAATATTCTCATAATTAATGATATTCTTAATTAGTATTATAATGTGTGTTATTGTTCGCATAAACGTTTGAAGGTATGTACAAATTACCAATTAATAATGTTAAAATATGCTGAAGGACTAAGCAAATATGATAACAAGCTAAGGCTAGTCTTGGGAAGTAAGATGAATAAATCATTAAGAAATATGAGGAGTTATATGTAAACTAGGATTGTCATCAATAATCATCCCACAAGGAATGTAGTATAACTACGTTTGTGCCGACAATCACGTGTGTATGCTAACTGCTAAGAGCAAAGCAGGATAGAACGTTTCTCAACATATGGAAGGGAGTCATAAAAAGTGCAAACTATACAAAATATAGTATGCAGGGTTTCATACAGGGGGTTGTAGGGGGGCATTTGACCCCCCCCCTAGAAAAACCACTTACACTACGAAGTTTAATTTATGCCCCCCCTTAAGAACATACATATCCCAGAGTGCCCTCCTTGTATGCAAATCCCGTATGAAACACTGGTATGTATTCAGTGAAATATTAACTTATACCTCGACTGTAGAAATTTTTTTCTCGTGTAACCTAAAGACAAAATGGATCATGTTAATAACGAGTTTTCGGCACCTAACTTCACAAACGACCCAGAAGACAACCGGAGTTACCATGAGTTTACCGAATGTGTTAATAGAGGACTTGCATTGAATGGAGGGAATATATGATAACCAAAACATACTTACACTAATATTTGTGATATTACTAGACTCCCTCAGTACATACAGTATAGGCAAAAGTAAATTAAGAAAGTAACATGGAATATGTCGAAACAAAAACGAACTACGTAGCTTGAACTTATATGGACAATTAGGTAGGTAGTTGGAAAATAGAAAGTAGTTACGTAACGGAGATTGTATGGAATCCAACTAGTATAAATATACCAATATATTGAGTCATAAATCAAAAAGTTAATCCTACAACAATACTAAAGATATTAAAATGACAAGCACAATAAGCGACACATTCAGTGATGAAATACTCTCAAGAGATATCCATGAAGACTATAGGATAATTTGGCACAAACAGTTAGGGAAGGGAGCAACAACAGACCCCATCTACCTAGCCACACACATCAAGACACGGGGAAAGGTAGCAATCAAGATGGTGCCAGACACCACGCAAGCGAGAAGAGAGATCAGCCTACAGAGGAGATGCCAGCACTCGCCACACGTTCTAGCCATTATAGACGTGTACAGCAATGCGGCTTCTCGTCTCTCCTCTCACCGCAGGGAAGAGCACTACCTGTACATCGTGTTGGAGATCATGGAGGGAGGCACTCTCCTGCGTCTGATCGAGAGCTTCAGTGGTGGCCTGTCTGAGTCTCTGGCAGCTGTCTACTTCCGACAGATTCTCCTCGCCCTCTCCACGCTCCACCAGCAAGGCATCCTCCACAGAGACCTCAAGCCGGACAACATCCTGCTCACGGAGGCCTACTCGCTCTACCAGCTGGAGGATGAACAGGACTGTGCGGACTTCCAACTGCAGCTGGCCGACTTTGGCTTTGCAGCGGAAGAGGCAGACAAACCCACAAAGGCTATGTACACACCTTTCTACGCAGCGCCAGAGCTGCTAGCCAACGACCCTCACTTCAATGCTGCCATCTCACACACGCAGTCTGCCACACCCACCCACACCCCCTCACGAGGAGCCATCAACAGCTACGACTCTCGTATCGACCTGTGGTCTCTGGGAGTCACCCTCTACGTCATGCTCTCCGGCACGCCTCCCTTCTACCCAGAGAGCCACACACGCACTGGCATCACTCCCAGCATGTACGAGTGCATCCGGAACGGAGACTTCTCTTTCTACCACGAGTGCTGGGAAGAGGTGTCCCAGGAGGCCAAGCATCTCATATCGGGTCTCCTGCAGGTGGACCCCGACAGGAGACTCTCTCTGCAACAAGCACTGCAGCATCCGTGGATTAGCAATAACTTAATATAAATGTATAGTGTATGAAATTATACTACGAATTTTGCGCTTAATATTTTAATAAAATCTTTCAAATATCTAGCTATCGCATAATTTGCAAATACGAATTCTGAAATTACAATATTGAAAAATCGATTAAAAATCCATCATTCAGAAATTATAATTTCAGTTAGAATAAATATACACCTGTCTAACCTTCCGTGTAAATACAGTCAAGTTCTTTTTATGAACATTCAAGGGACCAAAAAGTGTCTTCATAATAAGTAAAATCAACTAAATACAAACCCTATGTAAGTTGTTAAATTGGGATCATAGGGGCTGTTCATAACAAAAAGTTTATCATATAAAGCAGACGGAAAATCGTTTACAATAATTGGACCTGACTGTAATTGATAATACAATTCATCACGATCGACTCAAATGGTTCAGATTTCGTTCAAACATGTGTTGAAAGAATATAATTTCAATCCTAACCTCTGTCAATTAAATATTAGGAATTACCAGAAAGTAGGAAACATTTTCTTTGTTACTAGTGTCTGAAATAACCGGAGTCAGCTGTGAAATAAATGAAATTTAATAAACTTGATGCTGTGTGTAAGCATGTTTGACCGGATTGTATTATACCAGGCCTCTTCAATTAGCGGCCCGCGGGCCAAAAGTGGCCCGCCGCGTATATTTGGTAATGTTAAGTAATGTAGAAGATCAATGAATAGTGGCCCGGGGGCCTTGCCTGATTTTCCAAAAGTGGCCCGGGGATAAAACTAATTGAAGAGCCCTGTATTATACCATGATACATGACATAGGCGCCAAGCTTAGCAGGAACCAGTATCTATCTGAGAGGGAGGGTATGTATATTGTCCAGACGGTGGATAAAATTGGTACGGGTGGGGGATGATAAACAGTAATTTATTTTATGTGGCCTAATTGATAGTCATACCTTTCCTCCAGCGGAACGAAATCGCTGCCAAAGATCACCAAGTACCCTCCAGTGGACCCAGTCCACGCCAGATACCCAATATCGGAGCCTATGATACACGGTTCGGCTATGGCCGAACTGGTTATTATAGAATTAATGTTAGTTCTATGGCCGATTGGGCGGCTGAGCCGCACCGCTTTTCATGAACTTCTTACGGGTTTGCCTTAAATTGAGAGAATTGGTAAGCGAATTTGTATCTGATAATAATCAATACAAAGAGTAAGTCAGTAGTGTTTTTATACAATTGGATAGATAACAAGATTAGCTTGACTACGTTGTAATACGAAATTGATCAATTATATGTGCTATAAATTAGTGAAGTCAGTAAACAAATTTTAATTAACCTTCCTCTGGAATGTGAGAGACGCTTATAATTCAGCTGTGATCTAAACCAAATAACTTGGCGTTTGACTACATTGTCTGGACACTGAATCCTACCTGGAAATACAAATCCATCAGATTAGAATAGCAATGGTAACCTACTCTCATTAAGCATATGTTCGCTTAAATTGTTATTTGTTACAAAGATATAAGTTTAAACTTTAAAGAACATGTTCAAAAGGCTTGATAATTATTAAAAGATAACCAAAATGTTCTTGCAATTTGATCTATTAACCACTATTAGTTATTAAGAATTCAGCAAAATTAACATAAATATACTATTATTTATTTTACAAGATTATGAATAAATTAGTAGTTGAGAGACGACAAGGCTACACACTATTATGCTGAGATATATAAAAAACCAAGGCAGCCATTCAATACTAGTTTACTACTTCTTGTCGGCACAGTAAAAGAATGAGATTACTACTTGATAAAAAAAGTGTTTATAATATTCATTACATAATAAAAGGCATGTAAAGTGATTTCCATTCAGTCTAAAGGAAAGTTCTAATCATATCGTTGGGTTAACCAACATAAGAGCATGAAAGGATGTGGCAGAGAGTTTGAAGAGGAAATTTTTCCCGTACTAGAGGTGTATAATATGGTTATAATGTAAGACAAGGATATTGGGGATACATAGTATGAGGAATGCTCGTCTGATAAGAGACATTCCATTTTCACATACAGTATAACCTCATTAGTACAAACACCAGGGGACCGTCAAAATATGTTATCAGGTATTCGTATTAACCGGTGTTATTTACATTGAAAATGCTTTGAAGGGGTATACTAAAATTGTGTTCGTATTAACCGGAATTTCGTGATATCTGTGTTCGTACTAACGAGGTTCTACTGTAGTTCAGATTGAAATTCTCCTGGAGAATTTATTCCCACGCATTCCCAAATACAAATTTCACTTGACTCCCTTTTCACCACTTCAAGGGTATGCTGAAACAACAAACATAAATATATTCGTGATTAATGGGCTAATTTAGTGAGAGTGGCGGTTCGTCATCAAATATGCAAATCAAATTGAATACCTTTCACATAAAACTTATGAATCATATCTTGTACAGTAAATACTTTCTATCACTCAAGTTCCAATTGCAGTTTCTTTCAATATTTGTAATTAATTACAGTACTGTATAAGCAACCTAGCTTGAAGCTAATCAAAATGATTAATGAGATATATTTGATACTGCAACTAACAAAGTACGTAGTGAGAATTCAAAATGAAATCAAACCTGAAATAGGAAACAAAATGTCAAATTTAATACATTGACATGAAACTTCATTAACGTACGTGAATACGAATTGTACAATGAGTAATATTATGCACATATTAATTAGCCCAGGTAATTAAAATAACAATAAAATCGCAAAACAGTCAGATGAAGAGAATATCTAATCGGATGGAATAATCTAGTTTTGAATTATACTTCAAACCATATAGCAAGGAAAATCTCACAAATAGAGAACAAATCAGTTTTCTATCATATTCAATTATTATAGTTTCACAAATCTCTCAATCAGTGTACAAGGGGGCTTATACAGTTTATCTCCACATTTCTCTTTTAACCCCACCCTGAATTTTTAAGTACGTTAATAATAAATTTGACTACAGTAGAGCTTAGATATCACGTACTTGGGTCAGTACGTACTGTTATTTGTTAGCCAAGTTTATTTTTTAAGAATTTCTAGGACATTTGGTGCTATGTCTGTCTTGTTGTCAAAACAAATTATTTATTACCTCTCATTCAAATTGCTCAAATTAAAAGAGTAAATTTGATAAGTGACTTATAATTGACAAAAGATGATAATCTTCTTCAGTAAATGAACTTCTTATATTGAAGTGGTATGCAAGAATATTGCAGGCAGTGCGGGTTCAGAAATGTTTTGTGAAGATAACTACACAGCTGGGGGTCTGGGGGCGAAGCCTTAGGGTAGTTAAATTGTTATTATTGTGTATAAAGTAATGGGGAATAGAAACTGCATTAAAACTGAGATAGAGATATCGAACTTCCAAATGTTATAATCGGTAAACAAGTATGTGTTGAACACGAATTTAATGTTCACAAATTTTTAATATGAATATTTGTTGAGTTGTCAAATTTTATGAAATCCCGAATGAAAATACCCAGACAATTGAATAAATATTGATTCATGAGATAATATCCGTAGCAAAGCCACAAAAAACTTGAAAACAAATATCGATTAAGACAATATTCTGGATACAATTAAATTTTATCTTAGAAAATATCATGTTTCTACCATCATTATAATTCTAATTCAATGGAGGGTGTATAACATAATATATTTGCTACATACTACATCATTACTAATATAATAAGAAAGTAATATCACGCATTCTATATAACTCAACATAAAAAGGAGCTACGTGGACAATGATTATTTTGAGAATTAGATTTGATTTTAATTAATTGAGAGTTGAATAAACAATAATGTAGTGGAAAGTTAAATATAGAAGAAATTAATGAGAATTACATTTTCAGTATCAATATACTTAATTAACCGAGAAAATGGTAACACAAGTGGTAGCCGATTTTAAATGAATGAGGTGATGAACCGAGACCTTTGATTATTCAGCTAATTTGGAAAATTATCAAGTAGAACCGATTGAACTGGAAATAAAATTCGTTCATTTTTAACAAAAAATCACTTTTGCGATAACAAAAGGCGACGGCTGATCGATAAGTAAGCCTAAATATTAATACAATCGAATAGTTATCATATAGTATATTCAGGCGGGTAAATTTATGAAATTTTTTTACAAAAAATGTTTACATGTCTTCTTTCTACCTACTGGGTGTATTTAAACTGTTCAGTTCCAAAATGGACTCAGCTGATCCAGAAATCAAGAAGTCGCTTGCAACATACTTATAATTAGTTGTAGGTTATTATTATTTGTATCCTACTAAAGGTTCAAGGGTCAATCAATTCATTGGAGCCAATGGGATTAGACCTGGTAAATTGGGCCATATTAGTTGGTAAATATATATTATAAATATTTAGTTATTCAAATGCAGGTCTCGTGACTGTTCCACGCAAAAGTGCACTTGTTAATCTTCGAAAGTTATTGTCAGTAAACCTCCAAAAGTGAACACCTTCAAGAAATGAACAACTCCAAAATATGAACACTTTTTCACGGTCCCAAATTTTACCCATTGCTTTAGACACACGTTATGATAAATCATGAAAAGTGATCATTTTGGCTGGTCCCCCGGGTGTTCACTTTATGAAGGTTTTACTGTAGTATACTATAATTATGAAATAACTCGTATGTCTATTTCTAGATCAGGTTTTATTGACCTAAATAGTATTACAAATAGGCGGCAGGGGCTTTTGGTGTACAAAATTTAGAGACGGTATACCAATATTATTACATATGTATCTTAGAGAGCGAAGAAAAATAATTTTTAACTAGTAGAGTTTAAAAAATAAAACATTTAATTCATATTCCTCAATAAATTACCAAAATAAGATCGCACAATTTAAATTGGTAAAATAGAGAAAATAGATAACGTGGTCATGAAATTATATGAATTGAGAATGTTGTGTCTGTCCTTAAATGGATTCATTAATTACAATTTTAATTACGCATATATTAATAGAACAAGCCAGCATATCAAATTAAATAATTAGATTCTCTTATTTATGACTAGTGAATAATCTTTTCATAATTAGTTCATAACAGAGCAGTAAATTAAAATATATTAATTAATAACTTGTTTTCCATTTAATAATTCGGTGACGTGTTCACAGACTTCGAATTGAAGCAAAATAATTCCTATCACAATTATATTGACGTACAAATCAAACTTTGTTCGGATGTAGAGAAGATAAGAACAATTTGTTAAATGTATAGTAAACTTCCACTTTAACGAAGCTGGATATAAAGAAATACTCGCTTATAACGAAGTTATATATGTTAAGGGTACCGTGGGACGTAGGTTGAGCCATTCCCATTCCCAAATAATGGCCATAATTCCCAAAATTTCCATATATTTCCCACAAAGTTATTAGAACCTACATTTACTGTGCAATTTGAAATTAGTCCTGTTATAATATATTCCATTTCAAGGTATCCCCACATAAATCTTAAATTTAAGAGCATAAATTAAGAAATAAATGAATTAATTAAGTAAAATTAAATTAAGAGCCTAAGGTTTACACTGTTAATTCAATATTCTATCTATGAATATAAATTTATTCAACTTAAGTGGTATCGGTAGTGAATTTTCAAATATCGAATTTGAGAAAGTTGAAATAGCCATTAACTATTTTTGTGTAATAAAATTGGGCTGAAACGAACAATGATCAGATCTCATTATCTATTATGCAAATAAGTATACGTAATTATATTTTGTTATACTTAATATGGAACGCTATGAAAGCGCTCTTTTGAAGAGTGCGAGTTGGGTATTTCTAGATTTAGAAATATTTTCGATACTCTGCAGATTAGTAATTTGTGTGATGTAATTATTTTACTATCCTTATAACGAATGTTGCTGTTTACCAATTATTGGAAAATATTCGCAAATAACAAAAGTAACAGGTTAAATTTGAAAATGATTATCAAATCGATCGATTGAAAGCTGCTCCCAAGAAAAGAGATATTTTGGAATACTGTATATCTATATTGAAGAGAATTCCTATAATGAAAGTATCACAGTGAAGATTGATTAGCCAAATATAATTTAATTGTTAAATCAGTAATGCATTGTTTGTTAAGCAGAATTCTCTGATTAGTGGTTATAATTATTACAGCACATCAAGATATTAGTTAATTAAATACATCTGATTGGACAGATGGATTAATAATCAGTGAAAATATAATTTCTAGATGGAAAATGCTAAATGCTTTTAAACAAACAGAAAATATTCTATTGTGGGGAAAGATACGTACACATGTGCAATGAATTGTTGAAGTTAGGTACCTAAACTACGGTAACAACAAAATTATTCCACAATATATAAGGAGCAAGATATAATTAACGGAAGCAGAGCCACGGATGCTGCAGTGCTTGTTGCAGAGAGAGTCTCCTGTCGGGGTCCACCTGCAGGAGACCCGATATGAGATGCTTGGCCTCCTGGGACACCTCTTCCCAGCACTCGTGGTAGAAAGAGAAGTCTCCGTTCCGGATGCACTCGTACATGCTGGGAGTGATGCCAGTGCGTGTGTGGCTCTCTGGGTAGAAGGGAGGCGTGCCGGAGAGCATGACGTAGAGGGTGACTCCCAGAGACCACAGGTCGATACGAGAGTCGTAGCTGTTGATGGCTCCTCGTGAGGGGGTGTGGGTGGGTGTGGCAGACTGCGTGTGTGAGATGGCAGCATTGAAGTGAGGGTCGTTGGCTAGCAGCTCTGGCGCTGCGTAGAAAGGTGTGTACATAGCCTTTGTGGGTTTGTCTGCCTCTTCCGCTGCAAAGCCAAAGTCGGCCAGCTGCAGTTGGAAGTCCGCACAGTCCTGTTCATCCTCCAGCTGGTAGAGCGAGTAGGCCTCCGTGAGCAGGATGTTGTCCGGCTTGAGGTCTCTGTGGAGGATGCCTTGCTGGTGCAGCGTGGAGAGGGCGAGGAGAATCTGTCGGAAGTAGACAGCTGCCAGAGACTCAGACAGGCCACCACTGAAGCTCTCGATCAGACGCAGGAGAGTGCCTCCCTCCATGATCTCCAACACGATGTACAGGTAGTGCTCTTCCCTGCGGTGAGAGGAGAGACGAGAAGCCGCATTGCTGTACACGTCTATAATGGCTAGAACGTGTGGCGAGTGCTGGCATCTCCTCTGTAGGCTGATCTCTCGTCTCGCTTGTGTGGTGTCTGGCACCATCTTGATTGCTACCTTTCCCCGTGTCTTGATGTGTCTGGCTAGGTAGATGGGGTCTGTTGTTGCTCCCTTCCCTAACTGTTTGTGCCAAATTATCCTATAGTCTTCATGGATATCTTTCTGGTTAATTCGTAATTCCCGTAGAAAATAATTATGCATAAACGACATGATGAAATTTTCAGGAAAAGTAGTGTTTATTTAGTTATTTCAATAATCAAACTATTATTTATATATTTTGACAACAAGAGTTCCTTTAAATATATAACGTTGCAAGTTTAACTTTCGACTAAAAATACTAGTACGGTATTAATAAATAAGTTTTGACAATAATCAGAATTCAGTTAGTTTGTTACTAATTTTAAATATCAATTAAGAAATTAAATATTTGTATAATTAGAACTTTTTATATAAAGTATGTTGCTATAGTGACATAACATTTTTCAAGGGAGATGATTACACTATGATTTTTAGAAAGAACCGACGAGTAATTTGTTCAGAGAAAACTCGGCGTACTGTTATTAGCTTTTTTATCAAAGTTTGATAAGGAAAAACAATGACGCAATCTACGCTGTAGATGGTTGGATAACTATCTTCTTTGGGATCATAATATCCTAATTTTCAATTCCTTGAAATATACAGTAGACTCTCGTTAATACGAATATAATACGTAGTAGAACTTCGTTAGTACGAACACGGTTAATACGAAATTCTGTTATTTTACGAATCTTATTTCAGTTCCCTTAAAAGCATTTTTAATACAAATGACATTGGTTAATACGAATTACAAGAATATTATGAATATTACTGGCAGGTAATTTCCCAATCCAAACTGATAACAGTCTTATTTTACATCATTAAGTTATTGCTCCCTTGATTATAATATTGTGAGTTATTAATAGAAAATTCAATGTAATTAATACAAATATGTAGATATTGAAAAAGTGTAAGCTAGTTTGACCTTTGAAACTTGCGTAATTATAAAGTGAGCAATAATATTATTACATAATATGTTTTACGTATTATTAATGAATAACCTGATGTATACATTAATTTTTGCTTTAAAGACATCTCCTTTTACATCACAGTAAGAATTCCCAAAGACCACCAAACACGATGTTACTTTGTTTCTAGCAACTATAGTATGCAACTAGAGTAACATCAACAACAATGCTGTACGCAATATGTGACTATTTCATGTAACGTGTTGCATTAAAATAGAACAGTGCACTATTTAATGTAACAACTTTCATGAAAACTCAACATATACAGTGCAACTTGTTGCATGAAACATAGAAAAACAATATTGCATGTAAAAATGTTGCATCAATTTTTGTTGCAACAAAAATCAACATAGTCGGGGGTTACACGAATATTCGGCCCGTGTTGTTTTTGGTCCGGCCGGACCAATTATTTCAGACATTTTTGGTCCGAGTGTATATTATTGTGTTCAATAGGGTAATATATTCTATATGATGAGAGCAATATTTCAGATAAATATGCATTTTCTTAAACAGATAAATATAGAGTTAATTTAAAACAATAACATCAATTTTAATCATTTTAGTGTACTTCTTTTGGTTGGTCCCTTAAGGGAACACGCATTACAACTATTTTAAAAATGTGGTTTCACTCAATCTCTTCCCTCGAGACTAATTGGTATACACTAATGGTACGCGCTCACTACCAATAAGTCAAATCTCAATGTTGACATAAATATTTGGTCCGGAGGGGACAAAAAATAAAATCCGGGACAAAAATATCTGAAATATTTGGTCCGGCCGGACCAAAAACAACACAGACCGAATATTTCGTGACAGGGTAATAGTTTGTATATGTTGTTAATATTAAATACTATCTCATCTTGTTTACTGCTTCAAAATCTGATTTTAACAAATACTAACAGATACAGATGGACATAAGATGTTGAACCTAAATTATTAAATTTTAAATCTATATTTTTGGGAAATTAAAAAAGCCATGGATAAAACCATGTTAGTAGTACTGTTGTATGACGGTTTACTTACCTCTATTACTACAACCATAATTTACCATGGATACTTTTATCCATGACGGTTACTTGCCGTCTTTGCTATGGCTTCACACTTTATGCTTCCTATTGCACTTCTACATGCTACACTTATGAGGCTTCACATCTCAAATTCTAATTGGAAAATGTCAATATGGCCAAAATATCTAATATAAGCTAATATGAAATTATTAAATGCTATGTTGATACTAGTGTTGTAAGGTCGGAAAATTTCCTAGGAAATTTCCAAAAAATAGCTAAATTTCCGTAAATTTTACAAGGAAAAATTATTATATATAGCTAGTTTTTTTAATTTTGATAAACCATATCTATAATGTAGAGTTGTTACTGTGCGCTTGTTATTTTCCCTCATGAAAGTCTAACTTAAAGTAGCACAAAAATTTTGGCTATTTCAAATAAAGTTCTTAAGCATAATTTGAAATATGTAATCTTTCCAGAAATTTCCGGAAATTTCCATAGAAAACAAAATTTTTGGAAATTTTACAACACTAGTTGATACAATGTCAAATTTTGATAGTATATAATTAGAATTTGAGATGTGAATCTTTATAAGTGTAGATGTGTAATAGGAAGCATGAAGTGTGAAGCCATAGCAAAGACGGTAAGTAAACTGTTTTTGTAAGTAAACGTCATACAACAGTACAATGTAAATGGGGGCGCTGCTTTAGTTCGAATTTTAAGGTTGTCATTAGTTAGAATTGTCTGAATTGTCACAAGTTCGAAATAATTTTAGATTCCATTGTAAGTCTATTGTTAGTTTTGTGGGTGTTGATCTTTTTGCACAATTAAAGATTTCAAACGCGCTACAGGAAAAGTTTTTACAACTTCAGATGGACACAAGTACATCAAATCCAAAACAAACACGAAATACACACTTTACACTTACCTTAGATGCGTTTTATTTAAGACATTCAGTGCAATACAACTAGTAAACTGCAGCACGATATTGATAGGATCATATCTATGAATCAACATAATCATGGTCTAAATGAGTATGAATAAAAAGTTAGTGAAGATAAAAGAAAATATAAAACGATTGCGAAGTATTCACAGTCAAATCTCCGACAGATTTTTGATTATGTGACAAGGATTATCCATTTGCAAGTGAGGTTTCGTTCAGAGAAGTTGAATCATCCATGTATCATGTGCGAAGAATTTTGCAGCCAAAGATTCCACATACAGTTTCAGAATTCTGTGCTATGTTGCCTACAACGGCTTTTGGAGACTAGTACAAGTTTTCTCTGAATGTGGCAATCAAACTGCAGTAGATTTCTTCTCAAATAAAATTAACAAATTATTACTGAAGTAACTAATATCCAATTCGATGGAACATTTTTCACTGTCCCCATTCAATTCTTCCAGTTATGGACGATATTCGTAGCTGTGGGCAGAGATATCTTGCCAGCGATTCACTGTTTAATGACTGCAAAAAGCAGGCTTGCCGTGGAAATGGATATCCATGATGGATATCGAGTTTTTGTCATATCCATGGATATTGTGGATATCCATTTCAAAATTTAACTTCGAAAAATATTTCAAACCAGGGGTCTAAAAAATGAGTGTGAAAATTAAGTAGCCTTAGTTTTTTTGTCCTACCCCCAATTGGTTTACTCGCCTTTATTTTACTTGACTTAATGTTTTACACGCCTAATTTATTTCATCTAAAAATAAAATTATTTACTAACCTTATTATTCTAAAAGAAGGTGATTTTGGCCTTTATTGACGTCAAAAAGGTCAAAATAGAAACCGAATCGAATTTTTCTTTTACATTTGGAAACCTTGCATGTCAAAGTATATTTGGGAATGCTAATACAAGAAATGTGGACTTTGTTATATTTCCTGAGATTGACCTGTCTATCTCCTTAATTTTTTTTCGTCACTCCTGAATATTTTACTTGCCCTGATTTTCATTTTGGTTTTTCGTTTATCTTACTTGCTATACTTTTAACTCATCAATTAACCATAGAAGAGACAATGAAATTCCTAAAAATAGTCGCGAGGGACTCTTCAAAAAGCTAAGAATTGTTATCGAACCCAATAATCTAGCAGAAGCCATCAATAATGACCCAGAAGGAGATGTTTTGAGGCTGATAGCGATATTGACGAACTTTGGTTATACGTATAGTACAACATTCAGTTGATAAATATACAGAAATTATAGAACCTAAATCTTCTGGATATTTTGTTGATATTAGCTGTTAGAAATCTATTAATATCCAATGGATGATATCCATGGATATCCACAAAAAATGGGCTGGATATGGATATGGATATTGATGCGATTTTTCATCTCCACGGCAAGCCTAGTAAAAAGTCAAGATCTATTAAGTTAGTTTGGAAAATATTAGTGTTATCATTCCTCTTTTCAGCCTTCCTCATGAATGTCAGACTGGGAACCAGCAGCCCGAATTGCATTTCGCAATGTATATCCGCAAATTAAAGTTATGGTTGCTGGTTTCATTTCACTCAGCGAATTTGGATGAAAACACAAAAACTTGGGCTCAGTCAGAGAATCAGAGATTCTCACGAAGTGGTCACATATATCAGACAATTGATGGCTATGCCATTTTTGCAAGCTTCATTGATTACCCACATATAGCTTTCATCAATTGATTACACATTAAAATACTGAGGTGATAAAACTCGAAAAGCTGAAGAAATACTTCCAGAAACGTTGGTTAATTCAAATTACACCAGAGGAGCTTTCCATTTTTGACATTAATATAAGTAAAAACAATGCAGCAGAGTTATCACTCCAAAATCAAGTCTATATAAAGATTGGTCATTCCCGGATATGGAGTTTTATGAAAACACTAAATTAAATAATTCAGGATACCGGAAATGAAATCGGGGGTTTACGACAAGGAAGAGAAATAAGTAGGCCAAGAAAAAATAAGCACATAAAAAATGACAAAGATTAACTGATGCACTGTATTCACCATGGGAGTTTCTACAAGCAATCGGAAATACTATTGGCAACTTCAAAACCACTGAAGAATTAATCTCGAGTAATTCTGATCAATCCGAAGAAGAGCATCAGATAAATAATAGTACTTAAAATAAATTTAATTTAACCCGTACAACACATGCGTTTTCATTCCTTGTAGGCATGCTGCATGCTGTGTTAGTTGTAGTGAACGAATTGAAGAGTTAGGACAACCTTGTCCAATCTGCCGGGCGGTCATAGAGGAGAGATTCCAAATCTTCATAGTCTAACCATTTATTCTGTCTTACTAGCATTTTTCATCTGTTTTTTCATTATAATTTATTATAAACTAATATTCAATTACAACCCTCAATTAAACAGTATACACAATATGTTATATCGATTTGAACTTGTTACAATAGAATTAAAAATCGATTCAAACTTGTTACGATAGACATAAAATCGATTCGAAATTGTGACAATAATTCAGATAATTCTAACTAATGACAACCTTTAAATTCGAACTAAAGCAGCGCCCCCATTTACATGAATTGTTAATTTTCAACCATGGATACCTGATAGTTTATAGTGGCTACCGTATACAAATGGTAATACGGTATACAAGTATAAACCGCGCTGGTATCCATGGTTGAAAATATTTAAATAATAATAAATAAAAGGACTAGACGCTAAACGTAAACCCAAGATAGTTTTATATAAACACATTAGATAGACATCTATAGAGATCACCTTAAAAAAAGTAAATATTACGTACCAAATTATTCATTTTTTTAAGTTAATTAATTGTATGTAATGGAAGTGTAATAACTAACGTTGTATAATAGGTGAACTTTCACTCACGTACTAATGATGTATATATAATCATATTAACACGTACTACGTATTGATAGATTATTAGTACGTATAATAGGTGATTGCATTATATAACTTAGGCAAAAAAAACAGCGAATATTTCTGTCAAATTGTTGTATTCAATTGAGGTGATATAGAACTTTAAATTAGCTTACTCCAGACTTGGGTTTACAATCCCGTGTGCAATTTACAATCCCGGGAATTTGAGATTGTCGCATTCTGATCCCGGGATCCCGGGATCGCAGGGTTTGGAATATACAAGGATTGGCATGATAGATACTCTTATAATGGTATCATTGGTATGATAATAATAGACTAGTATCTTCCATATAATAATCGAGTTTACTAATGCTAATAGAATTTGAGATACGTCTTTCAGATATCTACATGTTAGTTTCTTCAGGATTTGGCGTTTGATAAGTTAATTTGGTAAATTGATCTCCTCCGCCTCATTTCAAGACTTCTCCCAGGAATTACATTCAGCTAATTTTCCACAAATAGAGCGCTTGAAATGTTTCCAAATTAAAGCACCTTCAAATCTTGAAAAATAACTTTTCGCAGCCATGATTAATTGTTGCAACACAAAATGAGAAACGGGAGATTATAAAATCCTCTTCCAAGTTACTTATATAATAAAATTAGAAACTAACTTTGCAAATTCGAATCTATGTACAACGTAATACGTATATCATTTGTTGAGAACTACTTTGTAAAAAGTAAAAAGTAAAAGTATTTTCAGTCAATAATGGGAACCCTGTATATAGAATAGACATCACAACAAAAGTGTTGACACGCATCACGAGCATTAAGTTTCAGATCGGGATTCCGGGATTAAAAACCCTATTTCAGACTGAGTCTATGAACTTGACTCATATTCCAAATAAATAAATAAGAAATGGGGGATTACTATGCCGACTACTATGTACTAGTGGGCCAGTTTTGATTTAATAAAAATGGTAACTGGGCACTATTATATATAGCTCAATAGGCAAATGAGTTCCCAAAATGGTTCCTTGCTTAAAATAAAATCAATAGACTTGACAGTATATAATATTTGTTTACTTCCCAGATAGGGCTGGATTAAAGTAGTATATAAATTGACCAATAGGAATAACAACAATCAACTTTAATTTGTACATACAGTTGACTCCGCTTAATAGGGTCAGTTTTGTTCCAGGCTAGTTTGACCCAATTAAGCGGAGAAATCGAATAACCGAAAATACTTTCAACCAGTAATTTTGTCCTATAAATCCTGTGAAATTTTGCCCCATAAAGCGGAGTAATCTATTAATCGGTGGCTCTATTAAGCGCAGCATACTGTAGATGGAAACAAATTAAAATCATTACCTATCCTCTAAACTTAAGCTTAAGATTCACAAGCACAATTTAACCATATAATTAATCTATAGGGCATGGAAATACAAAACATCAAAGTAAGTTTTGCGTAGATTTTGTACTATTCTATGTGCATCATTAAAATTTAAGGAATTCGGTCAACTACCTGAATGACACTGATATCCCTTTGAAAATTCCTTCGAAAATATCCTCAATTTCTAATAAAAATTAAGTGTTTACTGTTTAGTAGCACAAATTTACACCGACAACTAGTTAATAGAAATAATTAATCTAAATACCAACTTATTGTTCATTAAGCACATCTTAAATTCTTAATATATGATTTGTGTGGTATAAAATGCTTGAAGAATCAAATTGAATAATGATCTATAAATCAATTAGAATGGTTAGTTAGACTGGAAGTGTTGTAATACATTTGATCTCCACTAGCTGTTGTCAATTTAAGAGAAAAATAAAATAAACACAAAATGAATGACTACAGGTTACTAATGGTCAGACAATGCACTCACAACCCATTATTTTTAGTATAATGCATAGAGTGAATTACAGACATAATCAAAAAGGAAATACAGTGGACTCTCGGTAAGACGAATACAAAAGGATCGTCAATATTACTACTCTTTATCAGGAGTTCGAAATTTTCGAAATGATAATGATTGGAAAGACATTGAATTTGCCTTAAAAAGAGTAAAATTTGTATTATCCGGAGTTTCATATTAACAGTATGTGTAACGAAATTAAACAAACAATTCAATAATCAATGAGACTAGGAAATTAATTCATATTACAATTAAAATTGAGAATTAGAACGACAAACAAGAATAATAACTCTAAAGAGGAAGAGTTCAACAGATTTAAAAGAGTTATAAATGATTATCCTTTCTTATTCACAAAAATTATGCCACAGTACAAAAAAAAGTACAGTAAGATAAGAACATCGTCGGGAACTGCATATAATGTTCTTATAACCGGCATAAATTATATAGAGTATATGGAAACCGTTATCCATGGGAGACATTCTTATAAACGGTGTTCTTATATCCGGCACCCACTGTATAACCAACAGTGCTCGACAAATTAGGTGGTTTGATGGCGTTATCCACCTAATTTTTTATTTTACTAATCCACTTAACTAATCTACCATAATTGTGGATTATATTACTTTGTATAGATAATATTTTTTGTTACATTATTTGTTATTAATATTAGTGTTGTTTTACGGCATCATAAGTTTGTTAAGCCATCAGTGTTTGTTAAACCGGCCATTGTTTATTCTTTAGCCACCAGGAAAAGTGAGGTGGTGGCTTAATTAGCCACCATCAAAATTTCATTTTGTCGAGCCCTGATAATCAATGTAACACCACATCTAATATTACAAAGGCTTAGCACGTGGCAAATATATTACTTGGAAGATCCAGTTTTGGCCGGACCACTTTAACTATTAGGCCGGGGACTTCCAAAACGGTTCGAAGTCCGTGCATAGTATTTCTTAGAAATTTGAAAATGCTAAAATAATATGCTATAAGGTAAATTTCTAAATATATTCCAAGGTAATATTACAAAAAATAAAATGTAAAATCAGCGTCTTGTGATTGAATAGGCAGAACGGAGATTGCATAATTCCAAAGAGGGATTGTACGTTTAGATTAACTGTGTCGTAATGTCAATAATTTCTTGTAATTGAATACAACAAATCTACACACTATTACTCTATTGTTGTGTGGTGTGTTTGTGTGTTTGTTTGTCGGATATTAATATATATTATAGGTAGACAAGTAGGAATGCTGATTTTTAATTTTAATTTTTTTTAATTTTTCGAAAATTTATTGTTGTTGTGTTTATTAAATAAATAAACAAATTCATTAAAATTCAAATGTGGAGTGATCCGTCGTGCCCGAGACCAAAGGACTCGTATATGAATATTATTGCTTAGATTTATTTTGAGGTGATAAACTACATACAGTAGACTCCGCTTAATCGGTCAAAATTTCACAGGATTTAGAGGACGGAATTACATTTTGGCTTAAAATATTTTCGGTTAAGAGATTTCTCCACTTAATCGGGTCAAAGCGAAATGGTCCCTAGGTGACTCTATCAAGCGGAGTCGACTGTACTTATAATACGTACAAAAGTAAGCAAATTAGTGTATTTTATCATCTCAGTTAATACAGTCAACGTCAGTTAATTCGAACCCTCAAGAATAAAATAAATTTAGTCAAATTAAAGAATGTAGAATTAACGAGTATTCGTATAAACAGATGTTGACTGTACTACCTATTGACTAAATTGTGGTGTGTTATGCATAATTAACAAAACCAGTAAGTATTTAATATTAAAATACAAATTTCGTGAAATCAGTCCAATATCTACAAAATGAAGTTGTCTACAGATGCAGAAATAAAAACTATATTGTCGACTCTACTATAATAATACATTCCTAGCATATTTTGTATTTATTCTACATTAACAAAAGATCTTAAACCACATGTGGTAGTCGTGATATTTAAGTAGTTTCTATCATAATTAAGCAGAGTTATATTTAGTCATTAAAATATAATATTAGGTAATAGTATACGACGAGATAAATATTACATAAGATTAAATGCATATTTAACAGAAAAGCATAGGAAATACGTATCTTAAGGGAATAACCAATTGTCAGAAAACCTAAATCTACAACCTAATTTAATGCAAAGCTTTAATACTATTATAAAGCAGATAATTAAATAATAGGAAAATTATTCAGTAGTAGTTAGGATATATCACTAAACATTTGGCTATCAGAGAATTTAAATTTAGAAAATAATCGATTATTTTCTAAATTTAAAATTTTTGCATACATTTATCTACATAGTAGATAATTATATGCAAAAAGCACAAATAAGTGAAATCATTGCACAACGCCAAAGATGCTTTTATCAATTCAATGCAGCACATTGTAGATGAATTTCGAACGATTTTATTTATTAAATTTCGTTCGACTAAACATACCTCAAGATATTTGATTTATTGTTCACCATGTTTTCCTCCACTACATTAACATAATACTAGTACATTTACGATATATTATATGACAGAACAAGCCGACATATAGAAGGCAGTAGGATACATGTGAAACGTGACAACAGATTTAACTAACTAAATAAACTAATTTACAGATATCATAAGAAGAATGAATCTCTTAACATTAAATTAAATTGTGTATGAATGTTAGAAATTAGGAAAACTTAGTGATTACTCGGTAGATATTCCTCAATTTGTATGATTAGTAATAATTATTGATTACATGTAAAGATGTATGTGGGACATATACAAAATAAATATAAATCTCTAGATTCAATTCATTTTCTGCTGATTTGTAATGTCAAAATAATATGCAATTGAGGGGAAAGTGCTATAAATTAAGTTATAGCATAAATATAATTCTAAATATAGGGTGGAATATTTGGAAGCTATTTTAAACTCAGTAAATTGATTCAACAAAATAGGATTCAGAAAACCTATCATTGAAAAGTTCTAACTAATACAGTAGTCTTCTACCATAGAAGAAATAATATTGTTGTTGGCATGCTGAAAGAGGAAGAATTGATTACAGATTACTCTTATGAAAGGATACACCAATATATATCGAGTTGCGTAACTAGTACGACTATAACATGACTAATATGACTAATAATAAAGTCTGAAGTTAAAATAGTTCTTGGTATATTAATAAAAATTATGTCAGGTGAGTTGTATGTGTCATAAAATATTAATAAATAATTTGAAAAATAGATTAAGTAATCTGACATTATCTAAGTTCAGTATTTTTTCCTATATTTCGGGTTAAGACCTTCATTTGCGTTATTCGAATAAATATTTGTGGCTTAAGTTCTACGAAAGTTCCAAAACGATTGAATTAGTAAAAGCAAATATCGTAAATTCATTAGATAAATAATTAAGGTTAATATTATTGATCATACAACAATCTTGTGATGTAAAATCATCTACAAATATTGTAAATTAATACTTTTGTGGTGGAGAGTGCATACCAATAACCCAAATTGAATCATGGGAGAAATTGGTTTATATGCAGTAAGCTACACTATTCCAAAGCATGCAAGTAAACTATGTACTCATCCTAGTGTACTATAGCAGTAAGTATAAAAGGGGAATACATTAGAAATTATATCTTAACTTAATCGAATATAAATCATGAATATGATTAAAATCAAAACAACAAATTTAGAAGATGATTACAGGCTTTTCTGGCGCGATAGAATTGGGAGTGGTGCGAACGGAAGCGTGTATTCATGTGTGTGCATAAGGACATGGAAATATTATGCAGTAAAGGTCATACTCGATAAACCGCGAGCTAGAAAAGAGGTTGAAATGCAAATGGCATGCCAAAGCTCCAAATACGTCGTCCCAATAATCGATGTCTACAGCAATTCCTGCGAGAAAATAAGTAAAAACAGCAGAAACAAGTATATCTTCATAATAATGGAGAATATGCGCGGAGGAGAGTTGTTCAATTTGATTGAGAACTACAGTGGCGTTCTGAAGGAAGAGCATTGGTGCAAAATTATAAAACAGATCGTCTTGGGACTGAAGGATATTCACGATTTGGGGATAATACACCGCGATATCAAGCCAGAGAATATCTTCATAAAAAAGGAATACAGCATTAACCATATAACAACGGCTGATGAAGTTGTCAATGACATGGAAATAATGATCGGAGATTTCGGTTTTTCAACGCGAGAAGAGTCCAGGCCTTGTGAAGCACTTTTCACGCCATACTACGTAGCTCCTGAAATATTGGCCAACGACTTAAGGTACAGACCCGACAGTAATGACAAGAGCCAAAAGGTATACGACGCGAAATGTGACCTCTGGTCCCTGGGTGTTATTATGTATGCGCTGATCTCCAACATCCCTCCGTTCTATCCGGAAATACAAACGAAATCAATGACAAAACAGATGTACAACAACATACTGACTGGGAACTTCCATTTCCGATACGAAATTTGGAAAGAAATCTCATACGAAGCCAAAGAGCTGATTTCTGATTTAGTGCAAGTGAATCCAGATGCCCGGATAACACTGCTGGAAGTGATGCAACATTCCTGGTTTGAGAACATGGGAAACGCGTTTGAGTTCGACCCATCACTGCAGCTGCAGCTGTCAATAGACGGCCTATATGGACTGCATGAGAAGATGCTGCAGCTCGGGTGCTACGCTAAGGAGGGATCGGATGCCGACAGCTTCAGTTGGGTACAGAGCAGCTCTAGCGATTCGGTGAGCAGCAGCGACGCAGAACTAACAGAGAAAGTAGAAAAATACACATTCAGATTATGTATACAGTTGGACAATGCATGGGCAGGAATGATTGGGTAGATTCCCCATTGAAACGCTCACAATTTTAATCACGTAATAAACGTTATTTCATGATTTTTAAATGTATTCTGAACATTAAATGAAACTACAAAATATCCTAACACGTGTCAGTTTTAAGGGTGTGGTGTAGCCTAAATAATAATTGCATACGAGTGTATTATACAGCCATTTGTAAATACGCTCCTAATCCTGGGTCTGATCCAATTTTCACACGCCTAAATCACAAATTAATGTTACGGTATAGGAGAAGATTCCAATTTTTCGAGCTCCTAATTAATTTTTTTCCTAAAATCATACTCCAAAAGGATCGTCTCGCGCTCCTGGATAATTCCAAGTTGGATACTTACAACCAAAATAATAACTCCAATGCAGTATTACGATAGAATTGACTTGTCCAGTTCGCTAATTATAAAACATTGCAATTATTTGTCCCCAAGGAATTAATTAAAAAAATAATTATTGTATTGCCTACTCCGTTAGTTTTCCAAAATAAGCCAGCTAGGCTTAGAAGAATTCAGACATATGCCCTCGCTAGCTCTTCAAGTGGTATCAAGGTAATAATGCTAACTTAGGGCATAACATAAAAGTATTCCAATAACTCCTACGCAAAAAATTCTTTTTGGAAGAAGGCGTCAGATATTGCTGCAGAATCAACTAAATCACCATACCACCAAATAAGGCCTCGCAAAAAATGTAATGCAAATGTGAGCGCTTCCTTAGATAATTACTGTACTATAAGTGTTCATAAGCAAGCAGAAGGATTCTAACAATCTAAGTGACTCAATAAGGCTTCCGTTGGGATTTCCTTAGGCTTGACTTGGAAATAACAGAGGAAATACCTGATCACTACAAGGTGACACGAGTAGACAAACCTTGGCACAAACAGTTAAACTGTAATCATAAAACCAGGAGAATTTAGCAGATGGAACTTGATATAAGAAAGCAAGGAAATACACATATGTTACACTCCCGGAATATCTCTAATGTGAATAACTATACTGACATTACTCCATGAAAACGATACAATCTCATTTACAACTAATATTCATATATTAAAACCCGATAAGACAATACTATATGATTATGAATAGATTGCGAAGTTGTATTATGTCTATACACAGAAAGTTATTGTAATAATTTATTTGAGAAATAATAAACAATAACTACGAGTGTGAAGTTGGCTTAGTTTTCGAAGGGTCACTTCAGTCACATATTTGACTCACTTTTAGTTATCAGATTTGAATAAATTTACTACCATTCGAGAGAGGAGATACGGAGGTTTACTCTAAAATGATTTATTTAAAAAAAATTAATTTTCAGTTAGTTATTTTTATCATACAGTTCAGGATTGGTATTTCATAGAAAATCACTATCTCAAAATTGTTTTACAATTCTGAAAATTTGTAATCATACTTTGGAGAAATGGAGGTTTATGAGATTTAAATTTTATTTAAAATATCCCAAAATAATTTGAGTTATAAACATTCGAACTTGAAGTTGGGAAAAAGAGTGGAATTATAATTTTGAAAAGTCCATTGAGTAGGGTTAGTTCAAAGTGTCAATTCCTATCCAATATCAAACTGAATATAATTTATTTTGGTATCATTCGTTAGAGGAGCAGGGAGGTTTACCTCAATGCCATTAGATTCTCGAATATTCCCTATATAACAGATTTGTCCGTATCTCCTCTAAAGAAAGATAATAAATTTATTCAAATCTGATAACTAAAAGGGAGTTAAATATGTGACTGAAGTGACCCTGGTCGAATACTAAGCCAACTTCACACTCGTACAATAACTATCAAATTACAAATAATTTTACAGTAGTACACTTTGTTAGATACTGACAGAATAAACATGGATAAAATAAGAAGTGAGTAATTAATGAAATACATAATTATAGTGTCCATAAAGTGATAATTATGCGTTGAGTTAACACGATATTTTTGTAAGTACAGTACCATACGTATTTATATACGTATGGTACTGTACAAAGATGTCCATTTAAATTTAGTGAATCATTTGTAAGTGTGATATTTTTATTTTTCATAGGCAGGTATTTACGTAGTGCATTGACTGTGTCAATTTACCAACTCCACAGTTGTATAATGTGAAACCCAACCCATACTTTATATAAACTGATTATATATCTTAATTAATAGCAACTAGCTTGTTTTAACTAAATAGTAATAGCCATAAAAGGAGACAATAAGTAAACAATTTATCCAAATTAATTAAGTAATAATAGAAGACAATGTATTTAAAGCTAAAATATAATGTGTTAATTTTATCAAATAATAGCTATGGTGTGTTGATTAGAGTGAGAACTTGTGTTAGATATACATACTAGTATACGTCAATGCTTGTATAAAGATGTGGATACATTTCTCAGCTCTGATAAAGAGTGTTAATTAATGAAATCAGTCACGCTTAGAATATTAATTCAAGGACCTAATTGTAATATTACTAATTAATAATCCGCATTGATTAAAACACCATCTAATTGTAAGAATATTCCCATATTAAGCAATTAAGAACTGGTTAATTAAGTGATGATGGGCAAATGTGTCGTCAATAGAAAATACTTATTTCGTAATCCTACATTTTTCCTATTCCAAAGGTGTTAGATTATGCTGGTTCTACTGTAGTGGTAATATAACATATATTTTGATTAGTAAATAGGCTGACAAAACAGATAATTATAATAGGTATTTACCGTAATAAGTATGTTGGTTACAAATCTCATGTTTTACAATTAATTTAATGTTATATAAAGCTGCCAAAAATTGTTAAACTAATTGGGGAAAGTCCTAATGCTCCAAGAGCTTACACCAGCTATTTAGTTAGATATAAACGTAGTTTTAAATATTTAGTTAATATTAAGTGACACCTGTTAATTAATACGAATTATAACAAGGTATAAACAAATTCCGAGGATCCCTGGGCCGGGGTTGCTATAACGAGGGTCGATTGTAATAATAGTTGTACGTACGTATACCACATTAATTAGTATACAGTAGATGCCGGATATAACACCGGTTATATGAACATGCAGGTTATAAGAACATTATATGCATTTCCCGACGATGTTCTTATAACCGGCATTCACTGTATAGGTAAATTCGTATCATTAATGAGAGTGTTTATGTTTATAAGAAAGTGTTGAACCGTACTGAAGAACTCAAATGATGTTTGTAATATAAAAGGAATATTGATTCATAAAGCATTCAATAATTAGTGTTCAGATATTAATTTGGATATACACTAACCGGCCAAAATTATTTGAACAGCAATAATTTGTATTCAGACATTTGAGGTTATACCAGCATAATAACATTAGTAGATACTACACAATGGCAATTTGCATGAAACGAAATGTAAAGTATAATAAAACAGCAAAATTTTCGAATTTACATTTTTTATGGAGGCGTAAAACTCATTAAATATTTAATTTGCTAATTAAATAATTAATTTGTGATCATTAAGTTGCAATGTTAATATATTAATTCTCTTAGAAGATTTGAATTCCACATGGTTAAACTACTCTAAGTGCATAATTTCAAAACAATCCGAATATTTTCTACTGTGATACAGCCACATTTCATTTGTGCCACTTATGCCACAAGTGGCACATGGCAGAAACACTTATGCCACTTCGTCGATATTTTCTAAATTGAATTGAAATCACAATATTTAGTAATGTATATCTATGATAATATATTTATAGTAATTTCAGAGTTGTTTAGATTGCCGTTAATAAGTTACCAGACGAGTAGGTATTATGTGTGCATTATTAAAATCCCTATTGTTCAAATACTTTTGGCTGGTTAGTGTAAGTATACGTATATCCGATATTTTATGCATTGAAATATTACCCATCACACATACATACTAATAGTCTTATTGTCTCAGTGATTTGATTCAAAATTAGCTGTTAGCATTACTTCAACTTACAAACATTTTTGAGGGAAAACAATAAAAATAAAAATACCGTAATTAGTGTTAATACGCATACGAAAGTTGCAAGTTATTTTATTTGCTCGGACAATCAAACCAAATCTCTTAGAAAACATGACGCGTTAACCTACAATTGGACAAATCAGCTTGGTCATTCATTTATCTGTGATAAATTATATGTTGGAATGAGTACAGCTGATTAAACCAATATCTTCAATAAAGGTATTTAGAATAGTAGACAGGAATTCTTACATAAATTAGACTGGTCCAATAAAAAGTTTCTACAAAGATCGTAAATTGAAGCGTATTTGTTAACGAAAGGATGTTAGAAATTACTAAACTATTAATAGATGAAATACATAAATTAGCTTGGTTGTAAAGGAATGGAGTAGTTGTTAAATCAATCTCTCTGCTGTAAACGTAAATGCATCCTTATTCCTTACTGTCAAACATCAACTGTACTTTAATAAACCAAATTAAGATAAGATACTACTTCTAATGAGAAAGCCAATAGAAAGAAAAAACTGATTGTATAAGTATACGTATCTAACAATTCTAAGTACGTAAACAAAACGTCTAACTAAAATGTCTTCTCTGAAATCTGTATCGAAAATAATAAGAAATCCAGTAGGAATGGCCAATAAGTAGGATAATGAGTAATTAGAGGTAATAAATGATCAAATAAAGATAATTTGATTATATCTATAATATTCAAATTAGAAGCCTCCAATTATAAAGAGTTGATACAATTGTTAATATAGATTGGGAATCGAATATTTTATGAGTTCGGGTAAGAAAACAATTGATAATCGATTTGACCCTGTCTCTGAATATAATACGTAGGTTACCAAGTTCAATTGTATAAGCATCCCCAAAGGTAAATAATTATCCCCCAAAAATTTAATCTAGTTATAAGTATTCCTTATATTGTTGCTATCACAAAAACTTGTAAGAAACAGAATTAAGTTGTCTCAACCGCTTTGAAGATTATTCAAATGCACAAATAAAATAGACTATTAATCATTTTGGTTCAAAGCTTCGTAAATAAATATTTTCCAAATGTAAACCGATGTAGCATCTAGATCAATCAGCTGATCAAAGCCTGTTTGACAACCAATTTGGTAGATAAGAATGTATATCGTATATGGAATTAACGGAGCAAATGGGAATGCAAGATATGTGAAAGAAGAGTGCTTTAACGAATACAATAATTGAAATAAATCCAAAATCACCAGAAAGAGCTCCTAAGCCTACTTAGGACTACTTGTTTGTGATTATAATGTCAATGGAGAAACAAACATCATTAGATTGAAAATACGCGAACTTGATATTAGAGGAACAGAATGAACATTAAATGCTTGCTTGGGGACTGAAAATAAATTGCTAATAGTTCAAAGCGAATACCACTGTAAAAAAAAACAATAGGTTCCGTTTCCATTGGTCATAGCCTCTAATAAATGGTGAGGCCAACCCCAGACCACCTGTCTGGTTCAGTACTAACAGTATACCGGTTATAAGAGAGGTATCCACTTTATTGCGTAATTATGTTGCAGTCAAATTTAATGACTTAGACGTAGTTTTTTAACATTAAATAATTTGAACAGTCGTCATCACAAACTGCGACAATATAGCCATATTTCTCTTGTAACGTTTTGATAGGGGGCTGTCTTCCACTTAAACCTCTTATTTGCTACTTACCACCGTGTTTAGGCCACTCCCGTAGGTACCTAGAAGCCAAAGTTTCATCCAGGAACTGCGACGCGCTTGTATGCGCATAAATTTTAAAGGAAACAGAAAAAGATGTGTGAAAATCATGATTAATCATGAGAAATCCCATAGACTTAATACAGAATGAGTAATTTAGAACTCAGCCTGTGAGCGAGCAAGAGCTTAATCTAGGAGAGAAGAAAAATTGCTGAGACTTGTTACATAAATCTAACATCAAAACTGCTGGTTGTTTGTAAACGCCCGTTTTGCGTACCCAAATTATACTATTCCATTATAGTTATTGCGGTGGTGAGAATACGCAACGAAATATAATTAAAAGTGCAAGTAACTATTTACGTATATGCTAATCAGGTGGATTTGACCAAAATTAGAACTTCAGCATTACGAATACAACCACTAACCATTAAACAAATGAGTGAGACGTAGATATAAAACAATTATTATGTGTCATAACAAAAGTAGCTACCCATAACATCTCATAATAGGATACCAATTTAAAAGATTAAAGCTATTTTTGTGATAATTATATAACTTATCATAATTATTCAACATTCACAGTTTATGCAACGTTATGAAACTAGTTTTACAATATTAAAATTTGATATATTAAATAGAATTCTGGCACAATTAATTACAGATACCTCCTCATTTATACATGATTACAAGAGTCTGGATATTAATATAATAAAATGCATAAATGGGATGGAATTAATGACAATCTAATCTTAGCTAAGTGTTATGATATATTATCCAATTGGTTACGTTATTGTATGGGAGGAATTTATTATAATTTAATCAAATTAATTGACTTATAGCAATTTTTACATTCTTGAAATATCATCAAGGAGAGACTAGAATTAAGCAAATGTAATCGGCTAGTTATCTCGTGCTAACTCCATATACTCTTACTTGACAAATACCAATGTTGAATAGAAAATATTATTTATGAAATCTGAATCCCAACAGCTTTAATAATTGGGATAAATCAGCAATAATTTCAGCTAAGTTGAATAATTTATTAAAATAACCAGATTGTCAAGAATTAAGAATAATTCACGGCAATTCATTGAAAAACAATGCGATTTGTAAAATTTACGAATAATAGTTATGAAAGGTTCTCAATGAAATAGTATGACACATTAAAAGTTAGAACAAAACAAGCTAATTAGACATGGAACTATGATATTTCGAAAAATGAAGTAGATCAATTCTTGAATAAACCATTAATTAATAATAGTTCAAGATTCAATAAATGTCAGAGTTAATATATCATAATATGTACAACATTAATTATGGTTCCCAGCTTTCTTCATAGGTAACACGCCTAATATCAATAATTATGTTGCATAAAGACTGTAGAATAACACGTATAGAGTTGGAATTATTTGTAATTTTCCAATTTGTCCCAACTAACTAATACCAAACAGATGAGGTGAATAGAATAAATTAATATATTGAACAAGGAAAATTAAACTCTACTTGACCATCTAGACAAAATAACCAATTTATACATTAATTATGATATAAATCTTGCAGTAACGTATCTGTACATTCTTAGACACAATGATACTAAATTGGTTGAATTAAAGTAGCTGACTATGCAGAAAATAAAATAACATTAGAGTATCAACTGTGAGAATTCGATTAGTTGTATTTAGTTATTATTGTGGGTAAATGTTTTAGACGTAAATAAGTTAAAGTAATGTGAGATGTCAGTACTATACTATTTATTACTTCATATTAATAAGAATATTTAAAATATTGCGTAAATTTTCCCTAATAGTGGTTCAATCATTATTAAACCCATTATTTCATAATAAGCCAAAAGTATTTACAAGATTCAATTACATTTGGAAAAGAAATGCAATTATATAAAGTTTATTCAAATAAATCCATAATTTAAAAGTGCATGACCAAATCGCTACTGTAGTGGATAAATTCCTAGGAAATTAAATGTATGCAAAATGGTAAATAGGTATGTAGGAATTAACTGAACGAAGAAGCAATTTAAATTTAATGCTAAATATTCAGATTAATTCTAAATATATAGCCCTTCGGAATATTATATCTAGTCTCAAAGACTGAACTTATCAGTTTCATGTGAAATTCGCATTTGAAAGTCAGTAATTAGAGAGTCTGTATTAGAAACAAACGGCTTCATTAGCAATTACGTCAATTTGGGTCTGATTCACAGAGAAAAGATGTTCAGAATACTAACTACATCATTAAATTTCGCTTAAATCTCTTAAGTAATTGGAATAAATTCCATATATCTTCTATATTAAATCACAAAGATTTTGTTTGTTTTCGTTTGTCCAGAATTGATTGAGAAACTCGTAGAGCTGCAGACTTGAAAATTGGCATGGTGGTGGGATATTTTGTACTAGAAACAAGTTATAAACTCCAAGAAAATATTCACATTTTCTATCCCAAAAGGTGACAAAACCTTTAACCAAGTAAAATCGAGGGTTGTCCCAATACGGATTAACATCTAGGCTAGGCTAGCATTCAATTAGTATAAATTAATTTTAGTGTCTCTATCAATTGTTAAGTGCGCGTTATAGAATGCCTAACAAAGACTGTAATTTAATTGGTTGAGAGCAAATTCATGCATCCAATCAGTTATTTGCGTTCCATCTGTCCAGCCATACATTTGTAACATTCCATTGTGTCTATATGATATCAAATATTATAATTAAGAAATAAGAATCAATACAATAACTTCTCCACATCCCAAAGATATAGGTCCACAGGCACAGAGTTGTACAGTCCCTTAGTGATATTTAATTTTATATTTGGAGTCGGTATATTATTATACACGGACAAGCTTTAATTAATAAAAAATTATATTATCAAATTAGCATAAATATTAAAAAATACAGGCGTTGACTGGAGTAGTATTTTCAAATTTATTTACTCTCCGGATATAAATAGCCGGAAAAGGACCATGTTTTAAATACAAGCGAGGGCCAAGCCCGAGTGGAAGTCGTAAGGACGCTTAGCCGGACGAACAGCTTGTATATATGAAAGCCCTAGTAAGTTCAATTGGCTATTGATATGGGTTTGTCTGAAAACAGAATAAAAATATCGATTTTCTATCTTAGAGGCTTCTCGGTGACATATACGGCTGTATAAAATATAGATCATGACAGGGGTAATTTTGCGCTACAAAGATCTATTGATTTTAAAGCGAAATTTTGGGAATATGACGTACGTAATATGATAAGTGTTATTTGGAGAGTAAAGCCGCATAGTGCCGAACATGAAAAAACAAAAGCCGCGAAGCGGATTTTGTGAGAAAATGAGTTGTCTCGAAGCAACCAACAAAGTATTTTGCTATTTTACAGATAAATACAAGTATTTAATAGCAAAATGTTTGGAATTCAATACGATATTCAAATCATAGAAATTAATCTAAGTAGCCGTGGGTTTCTTACAATTTAGGATGAAAAGAATAAAAATAAAATGGATGTAAAGATAAATTACGTATAATTAACCATGAACTTAATCATCGCTAGGAAAACCAATCAATTTTTGAAACAAACTGGATGAGCATTATTGTGTTGGTACTACATATTCAGAGTTGCCGTGGGTATGGGAATCCCCATGGGGATCCCCATACCCATGGGAATGGGATGGGAATGGGAATCAGATTTTCTCCTGTGGGGATCCCCATGGGGATCCCCATAGGAATCCTGTGGGAATCCCCATGGGATATTCGAATATGGTTTCATTAGGTCATCCTTAATTAATATAGGCATTACTATTGATACGAATCTCCTCTAGTAATTAAATTCGTTCTTATGTATATATTATACTCCCCTATTCAGTTTGGATAACCCATGAGGATTCCTTATGGGGATTCCCATGGGGATCCCCATGGGGATTCCCACAGGATTCCTATGGGAATGGGATGGGAATGGGAACGGAAATTCCATTCCCACGGCAACCCTGCATATATTACCATGGATACAAACTGTTTTGCCTAGGTTTACTTAAAAGACCAACAAAAACGTTATTTAGTTTAGGAATAATGATATAATATTACATCATTTAAAAAAGAGAAATACTTTTTAGGATAATCATAAATTCATAACCCAAACTTCCTTATACCCAAGTATATTAAAACCTACACCGGGCATCGAAAGATTTCGATGTTGGGAGAGAGACAAATAAAGAAAAAAACAAGTTAGAGATTATTGTTGGGTTGGTCACTTTGCGAAGAGTAATACATTCAATGGAGCCTAGCATTCAATCACTAACATAATCCGGACAAACATACAAAGTTTACAAACAAACAAACAAACAAAGTGATAAGGTATAGCAATTTTTGGTATTCTTAGTTAGAAAAGATATTTATAAATACACTCAACCGCCCTTATCCGGGCACTGTCGTCGGAGGCTGCACGTACTGGGAATTTGTCCGGATCTCAGAAATACAATTGTTAGTACATGTGAAATCCCAAAGTGTATAATCCAGAGACGGAACCGGTCGGGTCTGACCGGCACCGGTAGACCGGTCGGGTCGGGTCGGGTACCGGTCGGAACCCTAACCGGCCGGTCGAGATCTCTATATGATTTATTCGATATCATAATATCATAATTTGTTTTGATTGAATCTGGCTCTAATAGCACTTGAGAGCTTAGTAGTCTGATTAAAGGAGGCTTCCTTAAATGGTTTATAACCATAATATTTATTCCTAAATTATATGACATGAGACTACAGTCAATTCTTATTCTAATATTTATAAATTATTGCTAGCTATGATTGACCGGTCGACCGGCCGGTCGGGTCGGGTCAAATTTCCAACTGCACCGGTCGGGTCGGGTCATGAAAATCCCGACCGGTTCCATCTCTGGTCTAATCCATATTTTCTAGATTCAATCAAAAATTAAAAAACGGTCGTTAACGGGTAGTGGATAATTTAAGATGTGTAGTATTTCTAGGAAAATAATATCAGCAATAGGATCAGTGTTTGTTAAACCGCGCTTAAAATTATAATATATACATTTCTGATCGCATCATAGGTGGGTTGATTAAGAGAAAGTAAGCAATAAATTAAATATACTACAAAGTCATGAATACAAAGTTTTATCCAGGAGTGCGTCATACGCCTAGAGGCGTATAAATTGGGATATGTTTGCGTCTAGGAGCGCGAAACTGCCGAAAGTCCCTACAAAGTGATACAAACTAACCCTTTTAGGCATACAAAATTCAGACTCGAGTGATCTTAGGAGTGTTCAATTCTAGTCCTGTATAAAATAATCTGAAAACATGTTGCATGAAAAATTCAACATACACGATGCAACAAAGGTGTAGGCAACAGTTGCATCGTGTTTGGTGAGCTTAAGCTAAATATAGTATTTTAACAAATTTAAACATCAATCAAATGACTACTAATCGACCACCAATTGTGTCACTCCAGCATTAGTACAGTAAGTTGACGCAAATAATTTATTCAATTGACTCTCTTATCCAACAGCTGACAGCAAGAGGGAAGCTCTCCTAACAAACTATTTCAGCTCCGAGAGGACTACACAACTAACAAGACAAAGTGTATGGATGTAATTGAGAAACTGGGAAAAACTCGAGAACAGATGAAACAAATGAATCTCAAAGTACGAATACCAGGGGACCGTCGAAATTAGTTTGTAATAACCGAAGTCATTTGTATGAATTTGTATCGCTAGGGAATTAAACCTTGTTCGCCATAACCAATATTTCGCCTTATTCGTATTAACGAGAGTCCCATGTAGTCACATATCAAAAGCCAATGAAAAAGGGCCTAAAGGATCTGTCAACACCTCCAAAATCCCGTGCCCTCTTTTCAGTTGCCAAAAACTCCAAATGCTAAAAGCCCTATTCTCATTCTACTGTATTGCATGCTCTATTCTCAGATTTCGGAGATTGTTAGATTGGGAAGGAAGTGCCTAACTATTGTATGAAAGTAAAACCGATACAAATAGGTAGGAAAGGCATTCATGAACTCGATGCATTGGGTCTCTCCATTGATGAAACAAACAAACTAATATACATTGCTGATTGTGTCAACTCTCGAGTACAAGAGGTGTCATTTGAAGGGAAGTTTGTTACAAGTTTCGGTAAAGAATTACTTGAGAGTCCGTATGGCAAAAGCTGTACTGAAGAGGTGTTAGCTACGGATCAATTATACCATTCTCTACACCAGTTCTACATGAAAGGACATAAATTGAGATAACTGTAATTGAAGGGAAAGAAGAGCAAATTACCCCAAGGACTTACAATCGACACAAATGGATATGTGTTTTGTTGCAGATTGCTTCAATCACAGAATAAGAATTTTCTTAAGATCCCCTACGGGGGGACAAAATTAGCTATTTTAAAAATAAATATTTCCCCGATAGATTTTTAACTTTTCGACGACGGGGGGGCTATTGCCCCCCCCTCCCCTCCCCTAGCGCCATCCCTGGAACTGGCCATCTACATCACAAGATGTGAAACTAACTAAAGAGTGCGTAGTGGTGCTAGATCGGAGTCCCAATTGTGTCATGTATTTTCAAGGAGTGAAACCCTCCTCAGTATCTGTATCTCTCATCGAGAGGGAGTGGATTGTTTGGTCAATCATCCACGGTTCTTCTGTATGGACTCTGCTGAAAATATCATAATTAGCGACCAAACACCATGACATAAAGTTATTTCTCAAATAGCGTTAACAAACGGGGAAAATAAATAAAATAGGAGAATTTATCAAACCATTTGGTATCTAGGTATAAAAATTTTTTAGGGAGCTATATTTGTTGTATCTGTTCATTACAATGTTTCTAATTTGTTAGTTATTTGTTTATAAAATATATATAACTTTTCTCTGAAGTTGAGATAAACTGTCAAATGGTAGTTATTCTTTGAACACATATAAGATATTTGAAAAGCCTAAAGGCCTGATAAACGAGAAGGTTTTATAACAGCGATAATCTTTAACGATATGTTGAATTGGACATTTATTCTATATTTGTAAGTCGTAAAGATATTCGTATAGTATCATGCGAAAGTTGAAAATACCGAGGGAATGTAAATAAGTAAGTATTATCCGAGTGTACTACATACTAACCGCGTTTACTCTACATAAAAATAAATACTGCTTTATAAACTTGGTGAAAATAAATTAGTATGTATAAGCCCAAGTACGTACTACCAAGTGGCGTCGTGCTTGAATACATTCTGGGGGGCACAGAGTGTCGTAGTTAGTGACCAGATCAATGTTTTTCGGGACAAGCCTCTAAAAAAAGGGGGGGCCATGGCCTACTTAATATACGGCTAGATATCTCACCGAGAAGGCCATAAAACGAGAAGGCCAGTTTCAAATTTTCATTTTAGGATAAACTATGCCTCCTATTGTTGTTATTTGGGTTGTATATGGGGTAATCAACCATTGCGGGTCCATTAGAACCACTTTTGAGAATCTCAGATTTGTGGTTAAGCTGTTTAGGCGCAATTTAATGATGACACCACAAATATACAAAAATGTAAAATTCGAGTCTAAAGAACTGCGAAAAAATGAAAATAATTTGCTAATATACTTAGAATACATTTTCCGAATATATAATGAGAATGAATATATATATAAACCAGCAATTATAAACGTTTTATGTACAAAAATAGTAAGTTTTAATTCGGATACTACTTGTATTTTAGCATGTGGTTGCTTAATAATTTTTAAATTTTTTTAAATGTCGCCATTTTGTGATTTAGTAGTCTTTGGGGTATGAAATATATCCCTATATTAGTATTCCTATTATAAAATTATTAGAAAATAGGAAGAAACTGAAATTTATGATATTTGAAATTTTTTTCATTTTACCATAAATTGTTACCGTCATCATTAAATTGCGCCTAAACAGCTTAACCACAAATCTGAGATTCTCAAAAGTGGTTCTAATGGACTCGCAATGGTTGATTACCCCATATACAACCCAAATAACAACAATATGAGGCATAGTTTATCCTAAAATAAAAATTAGAAACTGGCCTTCTCGTTTTATGGCCTTCTCGGTGACATATCTAGCCGTATATTAAGTAGGCCATGCTCCGATTAATAGGCCCCAGTTAATTGGCTCTACGTTTAATTGTGTCAATTAACCGCGGACCAAAGTTACCCAATTAAGTGGCGACGACGATTCAAGTTATCTCAGAATAGTTTGGGACATTCACTGAAAAAAAGATCCTAAATCAAACCTATTGCGCATAAATGTAGTAATAAAGATCAACAGATCAATTATTACCCTTTAGGATCTACTATACTATTTAATTAAATAAATACGTAACAGTATATATTTAAGGGACCAGATTAGTTGTTTAAATAGAAATGTAGGCACAAGATATTGCTATTACATTATGCAATATTAAATTGCAGTGTACAATGTAATATTGAAGATGTTCATTGGAGTATTCGAGTGTATACGTGTATAAATATACTATAATCTCTATGCAATTACATCGACAGTTATTAAAACTACAACGACAACAAAATGACTCTATTCTTCTTTTATAAATCTCTTGGTAAGTTCTGTGTACTCCTTGTCATACCGTATAGCCTCATGATGCTGTTCATAATCGCATATCTTGTGTTTTGTAAATACAAACTGTGGGTAGACTCTAAGAGTGTTCCTCTGTCTACCGTATTACATATCGATCTTTCCAAAGTAAAGTTGAATTTGAAAATAGAGTCTGTGATATATAATTTCCTAATAGTGCTAGCTGTGGTGGAGTTCACAACAAATGTGTTATGGGCAGTTAGTCGATTGAATGGTATAATTTCATCTGAATATAACATTTCGGAATTCAATGCACTAATTGAAGATGGGCATGAAGATTGGGTTAGGGAATTTCTTAATCTGGTTCCAATTCATTTTAGAGAAAATTCACTTTATTATTTCGATTATATTCTACAGAGTACTTTGCTTCCAATAATCAGTCTCTTCTTGATTGTACTGCGGAGGATGTTTCTCAATCTTCCATACGTAAACTGGATAATAGGCTATACTGTGATGATATTAGCTAGAACTGTATTCTTTCTGGAATTGATGCAACAACATGAATTATACTATCTGCTAGAAATGCTATTATTTCCAATCGGACTCATTGATTTTGTAGTGTACACAAATTGTTGTAAATCTTTTTATCTTTTATTGAAAGGCAGAAAGGAAGAAGCTCGCTGGCACTTAACTCAAAATGAATACCACAAGCGACAAATAATTGTCAAGCAATTTATTTACAGTCAAACATACACGTTCATGATTTATTTTCTTTTATTAATAAATTTCTTGGTAGCCTTGATTCGATCATTGACTGTGTTAGCACTAAATATTTCAACTTCACACGACAGTATCCCATCTCATCTAATTTCTATATCAATTCAGTACAGAAAATCATTAGAAGTGATTTACATATTAATTCATTTGATGCAGTTTATAATGGTAATACTGTTAGAAGGTTTACTCGCTCTGTCATACGTAATGGCTTGCATTGGAATAATATGGAAGTTGAGTAGAAGACGCAAAAAATACAATCACGTGAATGATTGGGTAACAAAGCCACTAATGGAGAGGTACAGAGCTACTTTCGATAAATCCTCAAGGAACAGAGGAAGAGACCTACTTTCAATCAGATAATTAACTTAACATGATTCATCAATATATCTAAACAGAATCATACAAACAATTTGTGCATTTAATATAATACTATTGTACATAGCCTACTCTATATATGGCCTGACAGTAACCTAGAAAATGTGGACCAAGGATGAAGGAGAAGATGGTAATATTTATCCAACCACAATATTTAATATCTAGAATAATAATAATAATCAACCACATTAATTAGAAATATACTTGAAATATATACAATTATTGATCAGATTTTATTCAAAACTCTTCTATTGACGTAAAATCTCATGCTTTCAATTTCGCTTAGGTATTTTATTCATATTAGCTTCTATTCATGCCTAACTCGTGTTCTGTCCCCGGTTGCAAGAGCAATTACAACCCACATGAGACATGACCATGTTCCTGTGTTCAAGATGCCTCAAAATCCACCAATCCTGAATCATGGTTGGACATGCGCTCTTCGTCGCGAGGATATCGGTAACCTGAAGGTGGTCTATGTATGTATGTATCAACCATTTTCAGAAAGAAGACATAGACTACACTTTCCAAGTCCCAAGAGGAGATGGTACTTTTACTGAAGTACGGCGAAGCCAAAGCTGAAGGAAGGCGCTGTACCAAGTTTACTGTCTGACTGCCCAGCATATTACTCATCCAAACCTAACAAACGGAATCGCTTCTCATACGATGCAAAAGAGGATTAATTGATGAACCAAACACTACAACTCAGCTTGAGATCCGAGAGTCAAGAGAAAGAGAAGTTTGTGGTAACTCTCCACAGGACTTGAAAGATAAGTTAACCTTGATTTGTTTACTTAATAGTTGGTTGGTGTGGTTCCTTAAGTTCGGTTGTGCATCCTTTGAAGATGTATGTCAATTATATAATTCAGAAAGAACAAGTTTATCCAAGTTAGCTCCTCATTTGACTATGGAGTCATGTTTTCCGTCTAGCAATGAGCGTCAAAATGTCAAACTGGTTTTAAAAGTCGTTAACGAATTAACAATATCTGTGCTAACTATCCAGAACGAATTGCGTTATCCAGAATATAGAAATAATACTCCTGAGCTTGTTGATACCCTTCTTACTGTTTGGAAATTATTCAACGTTAACACACCATTTAAAGGAAGAGAATACTTATCCACCGATCATCGGCGTTTGTATTAAAAACCTCGCTACTTTCTACCGATGATGTTTTTTATAAACATAAAAAAAACAATCGGTAGAAAAAGCGAGGTTTTTTAATACAAACGCTGATGATCGGTGGATAAGTATTCTCTTAAAGGAATACGTTTGAACGATAATTTCTCTAGACCTTTGACTTTTAATGACGAGCGATTTCGATTTTTGACTCGTGTAGTTTTGGTTAGATGCTTGGCAAACTTTACCAGAAAAAATTGGCAAACTTAGTAAACAAACATACACCAGTTTTAGACATGCTTGTATTGTCCTATCTTCAAATCCTTGAACCGAGCGTCGACTTAAACTTTCTAGCATATTAAACATATATACTGACCAACAAGACACTCCTTTCAATCTATTCAGTCATTTGTCAAGTCATTTTCTTGTCCGTATAGCGTATTCCACTACTGATGGTGAGTTCAATTTGGAGCCATTTCTTGATGAGATTAATGATCTATCAACAATTGATTGTGGTTCACAGTTGCTTCAATCATTAGCCTTTATTGCAGGCTATTCTGTCCATCAGTACCTGAAACAAACAAAACCGTGTCATGTCTGCTACATATGCTAACAGTTGATAAATAATTTCTCCTTGATTTAGACCTGGACTCTCAGTATAAACTTCTGCAGCTAAAGGACCGTGGCGGACTTAAATATCCATCTGAGCCAGTTTTAAATTCCTTATTTGTTATATGGAAGACCTTTAGTGCCATCGAAAACAATAAAGAGCTGTTGGCGAAGCTTGTAAGTGGACCTTCTAGAAAAATACTAGTTGAACTCACGTTGATGTATTTGTAAGATAGCGATAATCGTGATCCAAGTACAGTATTTGGAAGTCTACTTGTATTAGCTGAGGTGTGTTTTAGTGGGAAACATCTTATCGAAGCTCGTCTTTACTGTAGCGAATTGCTTTCTTGCAAACAAAGTTAAGAATTATAACTCGCTGGTTCTTTCAAAAAGTATAGAAGCGTAAATTTAAGAAATTCTCTTAATTATGTGTCTACTTATTTGTATTTACCATGATTTGTACTACTCTGTTTATTCTTATTTCTATTATGTAGTTAAGTGTGTCGTGTGTCACTGCTAGAGCCAGAGAGAGGAAAGAAAGCCAATAATTGTGTATTATTCACTGTATATTAATATTATAAATTGTACTGTTTGTGTTTATTATTACTATTAAATTATGAAAATCCAATCACCCTTCTCATTACAGCTAATACTAGTCACGGGCTAGCAGGGCTGAGTTTGTTTACGACCTAGAGACGTATAAAGAACTTAGTAGTTCAATATAGAAAACATTAAAACATTCAAATTTCCCATCTTCTTGTGCATCCCTGGTACATCTACTGTCAGGCCATATATAGAGTAGGCTATGTATTGTATTATGTTTAAATTAACTATATTCAATAACTAAGTATTATTTGTATTTTGGGTTAATAAATTATTAAAATAATTTACTCAGCTGTTACACAAATTGCTAGATTTTAAAAGAAATGTTAAGTCATTAAATTAGTCAAGTTGAAACTACTGCTTACACTAATACAAGTGGATATTAATGGGTGTGGCATTGTATGGTAGCTAAGGGTCAGCAAGGTAAATATAATGTGAAATCATATTTATCTTCATTGTAATCAATTGATAAAAAATATATATAATGATTACCATTTACACGTGTACAACATTTATCATGGTTTGACTTGGGGATTTTATTAAGATACTTGATAATATGGACATGAGTTACGTAACTTCGATTACAGACACAATTTAGTTCCACAGGTTGTACCTTACGATAAGACACAATATTATTAGCATTACAGCAGTAATAATCATATCATAGCGTCTATTCAAATATGGTAATTGCATCATCTATGCTAAAATTTATTTACTAAGTAAACTAATAGCAAATATGATGGTTTACTGTGACGTCATTATATCACAAATTGTCAAATTCAAGCCATAGGTAATGGCAATTGAATAGTGTTGGTCGATATATACGTATATAGGCCAATATTATATTACAGTCGACTCCGCTTTATAGAATTACCTCGGGACCAGGTTATTTTGACCGATTAAGCGGAGAAATCTATTAACCGAATATATTTTAATTAATTAATTAAGCCAAACTGTACTTCCGTCCTATAAATCCTGTAAAATTTTGACCCGATTAATTAATTAATTAAGCAGTGAAATCTATTAAGCGGTGACTCTATTAAGCGGAGTCGACTGTATATCGCTAGCGTGCGCATAAATACCTATTCCGCCATTATTGCCGTTTTGGACACTGTCTAAGAATCAATAATACCTAGTTAAATGACCTAGCCTAGTTTCCTAATTTTTGTTACAGCTCTTAAATTAATTATAACCTGTCACTTCAGAAACTGTTTTGCTAATATTCCTCAAAAATTGTAAAATTATTTATTATATTACAACGGTGGAATGTTTTAATTTCTACGATAAATGATTTCCTCTCGATTTTATTATAAAATGTATAACATCAAATTGGTTAACATTCAGACAGTCTAGAGTCAAGAGAGTACCTTATTAAGGCCACTGTTTGTTGGAATCTTGTTTCAGCTCCACCTCCCGCGTCAGATTTCTGTCCCGCACGAATATTGTCATTATTTTAATTATTACACCTACATTTCAAGTAAGACACACTCTAAAATAGCCATAATTAGCTAGTAACAAAATCAGAACCTATAACAAGCATAGCATTATTACCCAACGATTGCATATTTTATCAATAAGCACTCACAAATTAGAATTTTTGCTCATATAATTATTAACTATGTCGTCATCAAATAATGAGATAATGATAATGAGATGTCGCCCGCCCACATCCTCTGATAGACTTCGTGTGGAGCTGAAACAATATTGTCATTAACAGTGACCTAATTTAAATTAATGCAGATTTGAGTAAACTCCACTCTTTAGTGAAATTCCACTAGATTCCAAAATTATCTCGATTCCACTAAAATTTATCAATTCATGTAACTATATTGCACTGGATTCCACTGAATTCCACATTCTGTCGATTCCACTAAATTTAGCATTTCCACTAGATTCCATCATTCAGTGATTCCTGAATCCACTAGATTGCACTAAATCCACTATTCAGTCAGCCCCCTAAATTGTCATAGCAGTCCAATGGATCAGTACAATCCCTAAACTCCCTTAAGTGCTTATAGAAGAAGTATTTTCTTCATCTTCAGCCAGAAATAGTGGAATCATTCGTACCATCTGTATGTTTATATAATGTAATTACGTACAGGGTTTTCAACATCATTATATATAAACTACTACGTGCCAGTAGTATCCTGTCAAGTGTCAACACATCATCTATTCATTCTGGCATTTTGGAATTATGATAAGTTATGTTAACATACATGGTGCAAAACGTAGTATACATCAAGTAAGAACATACGATGCAACTGTTTTGCATCCAACACCATTTGACAACGATTTTGCGCAACATTTCAGTGTATATTATGCAACTTTGTTGCATCATTTACGGTTATTCTAGCAAAATTAATTCATAAATAATAATTGACGAGCCCTTCGGTCTAGGGCGATTCGCGATGGATAACTCAACCACTACGCGGTCTCGCTTTTTCAATTCTAATCACTTTGTGATAGTTATTTATATTTACTCGGTTTCAAAAAATTTCGATTCATTAGTTGGAATTCCCATTATTAGTTACACTTCACCTTTTGAGGTTATTTTTCTAACTTCTCATCGAAAATGAAGTAATATAAAATATACATTTCTAAAGCAGTAAGCACAGAATTGGTTGGACTCATCAACACTAAATCTGTATATGATAGTATCATCTTCTGATCTCACAGCTCAGAATTAAGGAATTTAATATCCCAAGCAAAACTCGATCTGACATTTCCGATTGTTTTAACTTTTAATGGACCTAATAATAATTGGCAATCAGTGCTGCCGTATTCACTAAGAAGTTAAGTACGTACGTACTACGTAGTTAAATAACAATCAGTTGCGAATAAGTGTGTAACGAGAGAAAGCGTATTGTATTTAGTAATTAATAAGATAGAAAAGTCCCTAACTAAGCTTCTAGGATTATATGAAATTTGATATACGTGTTAAGTACTGTTAGTAATCAATAATTTATATAAGTTTATTGATTGCTTACAGACTAATCCCTAGTCACCACGTGGATACAGCAAAAATGCTGAGTATAAATAAAGCAAAATTGTCTAATAGGTATTTGATCCAACATTTTCTGTGAGAGTCTGCTTTTCTTGACGTAAATTGATAAACGTTATTTCCCAAAATAGGAATATTACTACAAATTCTAATAATATTTCGGTAAATTCCAGTAGAATCAAAACAATAATTATCATACAATACAGTAAGCGCACTGTGTACTCAACTATAAATACGACAGTTTCGACGACTTATTCAATATAATCTTATAACTTGTAGCACTTACACAAATGGCAGATTTCTACCACAAACAAGATATTGAGTTCAAAACGAGACATTTCAAACAGGAGTACGAGCTTCTTGAGACTGTACTCGGCGAGGGCGTCAATGGCTTCATCTACACTTGTAAGTCGGTAAAAGAGGACAAGTTATACGCCGTAAAATGTCTCGAGGACGACGAGATGAGTGTAGCAGAAATACACTTCCTACAGAAATGCAAGCACAAAGATCACTTGGTCTCTCTTGTAGACGTGTTCTACAACAAAGGATTCCTGAGCGAACAGAGCCCGGGGGATTACTACTTCTATTTGGTAATGGAGCTGATGGAAGGGAATCTATTCGAGAAGGTGGCTCAAGGCGTCACAGAGTCAAACGCAGCCTACTTAGCGAGGGAAATAGTGCTAGGCCTAATGGAGCTGCACGAACAGGGTATCATACACCGCGATATCAAGCTGGAGAATATACTCTACAAAAACACAATCTTAGAAGGTCAACACTACCTAAAGGTAGTGATAACAGACCTCGGCGCTTCAGTTGAAGAACGCAACAAGCCAACTGACCCCATGTACACACCGCTGTACGGAGCTCCAGAGATCATTGCTATCGACCCATACCACAACCCAGAAATATTGGAGACCACGCCCTACGACCATAGAGTGGATATTTGGTCGTTCGGTGTGCTGGCCTACATGATGCTTAGCAAGCTGCAGGTGCCTTTTAATTTCGAAACGGAGACTCTGAGTGGGCAGGTGGAGTTCCCTGATGCGATTTGGGGTCTCGTCTCAGACGAAGCCAAAGACCTGATATGTCACATTCTACAGCCCGACCCCGCAAAGAGACCCACCCTGGACGAGATCCTGCTGCACCCCTGGTTCAAGTTCATTCAGTAATTAGAACTTATTAATTTCTCTGCATGAGTCCCCAACAACCTTTTCCCTTTCTGGTAGCTGTTTTTATAATCACTTGTATATACGAATTTTATATAGGTAAATATATTTGTAAATTTATCATTTTGCTTCATGCTTGAAACTAGTCAATTGTTATTTCTCTTTGATACATTATCTAATAAATAAATACGAACTTCTTATTTCTCATCTCACACTTCAGTATAGGGATAAAATTTTATAAGTTGTAATAATTATACATACTACATTAAACATTCGGCTATTCGAACACTCAAGGGAGAAATAAATTCGGGCGAATTAACGAATGTTCGAATTTTAACGAGTATTTGAATTAAGGGATGTTTACTATTTGTGCAATTGCAAAGAATTCAAAAACGTGACATCGATAAATCAGTTAACCATGAACAATGAGAAGACAAAATATAAATTCCAAATTTTGAATAAATAATATTATTCATTCTTCCTATATCTTGTAAATATAAATAAATTCAGACTATATGAATAGGAGGAATTAAAATGCAGTTGCAATTCATGTTAAATTAAATGACGTGATTCATATTATTATAATTTATATGGGAAGTATTTCATTCCAAGGACACAACAATATATTAATTATTTGAAATTCGAATAAATAGAAGATACAGTCGACTCCGCTTAATAGAGCCACCGGTTAATAGATTTCTCCGCTTAATCGGGTAAAACTACCCTAGGACCAAAGTGACCCTATTAAGCGGAGTCGATATAATACTCTTTTAGCATCGCAAAGAAAACGAAGCGAAACATTATCTAGTGATCTTTGGCAACGGCGGATTCCTGGGGGGCATGGGGGGGGGAATTTCCCCCCCAAGTTTTTCAACATTAGAATAACTGAAATTAATTAGTGAACAAGAATGATAATATAATTTATTGGAAATTCTAATAGAATGAACATGTATTAGCTAGCATGGACAAATTGTAGTTTAGTATGTGTACTGTGTAGTATTCTATAATGGAATCAAAAAGTAGCTCAGATAAGTTCAATTTTGCCCCCCCAGAATTTTTTAAAGAATCCGCCACTGATCTTTGGCTGTACCGTGATTCTATAACCAAATAATATTGTGTCCCTAATGTTTAAGAGAAGCGATTATCCCGAGGGTCCACCATCCTAAACAACAGGGTAAACAATTTTAAAATTATGTTAAGTTAGTGCAAAATAAATAATGTATTAGTATATAGTAATTCACATAAAAATGAACATATTTAAAACCATTAGGATGTATAATTTATCGGGTGTAAAACTGTAAATAGTCACTTAAAATAACTCAAATTCCTAATATCCACCATCGTAATAGTTCAGTTTGTTTGTTTATCAAATGTCAAAGAAACAAATATTTTCAAACTAAAATTAGCCATCATTATGACTTAATCCCTAAATTAAATTGATAGATATATCTGCAACTTTCCCATTACTTTTCGAAGAGAATTCTTATTTTAGTCACAAATTATTAGAAATTCGAATTACTGTCATAAAATCCTACGCATTTAGAAATACGTATCTAATCAAGATGGAAGTCCGACAAATTGTCGCTGTAACGAATTGTCTGTAACGAATTGTCGGTATCCGAATCAAGATACATACAAAGGTTAATTAAATACTCGGGAGGTCCAATAGAAATAAATTACCTCAATGGGACAATGGCTTAAGTTATCCAAAAAAAATAGTTACTTACTTTTAGTATTAATACCGCGTTACTTATTACAAAATTTCGATAATTTCATTTCTAATTATAGTTACAACTAAGGTAATTATTTTCAGTGATTTTATGACTGTTGCAAAATTTATTTAAGATGACACCAAATTTGCCGAAAGCAAAATGGCTTGTCATGAAATATTTGATCCGATCGGAACATTTTACCCCTGGACCAATATTTCATAAGTTTTTGGCAGGGTTTATACTAATGCAGCGATTCCCAACCTTTTTCCCCTATATCAAATATCAAACATTCTGTGGAGCCCATCCCATTACCCGTAACACAATTCTCAGATCTTGTGGAGCCTCAATGGGTTCATGAATCCCAGGGTGGAACTACTGTACTAATGTATTTCAAATGGAGTAATATACGTATACCGTATGTGGGTCAGTGTTTTTCAATTTTCATGAGCTATTGCCATACCTACCAAGGTTCAACATCAATTTAAGGATAAACGTAAATTTTGTTGAATTTAACAATTTTCAACAATATTGATATTGAATATTCCCTTCCGACGAAAGTGTAATTTAATTATGACATTATGGCTTCGTATGTTCTATTATTGGGATACCGACAATTCGTAACACGACAATTCGTAACAGACAATTCGTAACACGACATTTCGTAACACGACAATTCGTAACGCGACAATTCGTAACACGACAATTCGTAACGCGACAATTCGTAACGTGAGAATAATAAATATTTTGATTCTATTAATTCTGCTATATGTCATCCTTTTGATTAATTTGGATATCTATATTGTATATAATGCGTAAACAAACCTGTTATATAAAACATTTTGAGGTGCCTAATATAAACCTCTGTAAAATTATATAAATAAGTTGTTGTTGTGATCAATGTAATTTATTTTCCATGGCACAATCTCATCATCAGTCTTTCAGACTAAGTATATCTCAGAGAGGCGCAGAGAAGCTCATAGAAGGGGGATACATTTATGGAAAGCATAGAAGAATTGGAGAAACAACTCACTGGCTGTGTGTTCAACGAGGATTGTGTAAAGCAATTGTACACACACAAGGATTTGAAATTGTGAAACGAACAAACCAACACTTACATCCTCCTGATGAGAAAGCAATTAGCTGCAGTGAAGTAAAAATAAATATTAAAAGAAAAGCAAAGGGATCCCAAGATAGTTCACATTATATTGTGGGTGAATGTGTCCAAACAGTAAATGAGGGTATTGCTGCCAAGCTGCCCAAATTGGATAGTCTTAAACGTACTATACAACGTCAACGTGTTCTAACAGCACCAGTTCAACCTACGACTCTGGAACAACTTATAATACCAGAAGAATTCATGCGGACATCAAAAGACGAGCTTTTTCTCTTATATGATTCAGGTCCAGAGATCCAGAGGATACTAATTTTTGCTACTCAGAAGAACCTAGATATGTTGCAATTCTCCAGGGTATGGTTAGCTGATGGTACTTTTAGGACGGCTCCTCTACTTTTCACACAAGTATATGTAATACATGCTCTTCGAGGAGGCCCTGATTTGCTGAAAGATGGCCATTTGTTGCCAAGTATTTTTATTTTACTCCCCAACAAATCGGAAGCGACATATAAAAGAATGTGGCAACAGGTGCAGCTTCTTTGTCCGCAAGCCCACCCAGAAGATATGCTGATGGACTTTGAGAAGGCTGCTATTAACAGTTTTCAGCAGACATGGCCTAACTCTACTGTTAAAGGATGCTTTTTTCATCTCACCCAGAATATATGGCGGAAAGTCCAAGCAGTAGGGTTGCAGACACTATATTCGAATGATCAAGAATTCGCTATAAGTATTAGAATGATAGCATCTCTGGCATTTGCAGATCCTTTCGAAGTCCCCAGCCTGTTTGCTGAAGTGGCATCCCAGCTCCCTACTCCTCAGGCGGATCAATTAATTGAGTACTTCGAGAGGACCTATATAGGACGAAGGTTACCTGGTGGGGCATACCAACAGCCATTGTTTCCAATTGGTATATGGAACTACCATTTTGATACAGTCCTAGGGATCCCTCGAACAACAAATGCGGTGGAAGCATGGCACCGGAGCTTTAATTGCACTGTGGGTTGCCACCATCCCACTATTTGGAAATTTATTTCTGCACTCAAGAGGGAACAAGGATTAGTAGAAGTGAGGCAAGCCAAGTACATTGCTGGGGACCAACCAGTAAAACGGAAAGCAGTCAAAGATAATGAAAGAGCCCTGAAAAATCTAATTCTTAGTTATCCGCACCGCCCCAGAATGGAATTTCTAAGAGGAGTATCGTACCACTTTAGTATTGGATCTGACTAATTTATTTTCCACTACATTATACTACTTAATAATAAAGTACTAACTATTTAAATTATAAGTAATAGAATGAGTAATCAGATATATCTTATGTTACGAAATGTCGCGTTACGAATTGTCGTGTTACGAAATGTCGCGTTACGAATTGTCGTGTTACGAATTGTCTGTTACGAATTGTCGTGTTACGAATTGTCGTGTTACGAATTGTCGGTATCCCTCTATTATTAGACCAGCACATTTTTAGGAAAGAATCAAAATATTCATTTTTCAAACAATGTAACCATGTGGCAAACAATTTCAATTGACTATATAATCAATAGATTAAGTACAAAGATAGCATAGCTGCCATAGCATGTCATTATGAAATGATGTGCTTCAATCATACCATGTTATAAAAACGTATTAAATCCTTGAAAGTTGAAACATTATGAGTTCACAAAAATATTTTTTTGTGTTTCTAACTTTTTTCGCTGCTCGAGAAGGGCACAAGTTATTAATTTAGATGTTAATATTGAAATTTAGCAAAACACAAAACAAAACATTATACTATATGGAGAGTATGAAGTGCATTTATGATGATATTGTAAGTCTACAGATTCTCGAAAAACTGTCCGCTAAATGATGGAATTCAAATAATTTTCTCGAACGCAATAACGCAATACAATATCTCAGAATAATTCATGATCATCAGACAATACAGTGTGTAGTGCCGATTATTCGTTCTTTATTTGGAAAGTACAGTACTATCCAATACAAAATTAAATCTATATTTACATATTAGAAGTTAAAACTAGATTGTTGTGTGTTTGTTGTTTGTTGTTTGTTTGTTTGTTTGTTTGTCCGGATTGTATTATAAAAGTGATGGGGAATAGAAACCGCATTTATATTTGAGATATACGGTAAACTAACTTCCAAATGTTACGATAGGTAAACAAGTATGCTGATTTCGAATTTCACATTTCTAATTTTATTATATGAATATTTGTTGTTGTTGTTGTTTACACAAATAAGTAAACAAATTAATGAAAATTAAAAATTATCCTAGAAGTTCAACCCAGGCCAGAAGTATTATAGGCAAACAAGTTAAAAGTATGGAAATGGTAGGAAGGGATGTTTTACTAACTTTATCATCAATTGTTTCGTAAGGAGTAAGGCCCCATTGCGGCCGTTAACTTGAGGTGCGTAGTACCGATTCGTGGCAAAGCGACCGAGACCGAAGGGCTCTTAACAATAAGATGCTAAATAATTTTGAAATTGAATAGTTGTTCGAGAATGTTCCTTGTGATTCCATTAACATAACATGGGGAAAATATTGCATTAAAATCAAACCACTAGTTACAAGAGGCGATGTCTCAAATGATACGAGATAAGTCAAGGTATTGCTCAATAGTATGTTATTCCAATTTGAAAGGATATTTTCTATAGTTTACAAAAAACTGGCGCAAAGTAATAAGCCATACGGGACAGCTAAGAATGTAATTAGCGGTCATGCGTTTGAACTGTAATTCAGAATGTCTTCTTATCTGCTAGGTTCAGAGGAGCATAGTAAATTAGTAATGGATACAATTAAAGAGAGATCAAGCGATAGGATGTGGTTGGATTATAAGTCTACTTGCTGATGTATACCTTGTAGAAAATTATAGTGAAACTACCAAGTTAGTAAGGACAGTCCCATGGTAACAGGTGTTTTGCAGTAATTCCAATCAATTTAATATTACATCATTACTATTTATCGAACTATAATTAGTCTGTGCTATTTATGGATCAGTGTTATTATTAGAAGAATGCATTTATAAATGGAACTACACACTGATAATTCAGAGATTAGTTGGCAATTAATATAATAATAAAATGCAAATAACAGAGTAGAATGCAGTTTAGAAAGTGTTAGTAAATTAATGTAAACATTGTAAATCTATCTCTAATCAAAAAACAAACTGGAAATAAGTGATTTCTAAATTATTGGGTATAACGGCTATAACAGCATAGGAATATTTGATTCTCCAGTAAGAATACGATTTGCGAAATGAGAATATCCTCTAGGATGGAAATTAGATCTATGATTAAATAATGATAATTGTGTTTATTTAATCTAGAACATTTAAAATAAAGGTTACTATGGAAATAGAAATGCATACGATTGTTTATGGCTTCACTCTCGTCAAACAAATATGATATGATAAATGTATAAGTAAATATAAATGACGCGAGTTTATGTTAATTGAAATTAGTTGAGATTATACGTACACATCGTTGTGTCTACAATGATTGCTTCTTAGCATTATCTAGCTATTTCTCAATTCTATGAGGGAACATGCAAGCGAACATAACAAACTTATAATATATACGTAGTAAGGTTATACACTAAATTTTTCAAACCTCCCTTATACGGGCAGTTTCTCGTAACTGGGAATTTTTTGCAGATCTCAAAAATACAGTGGCTGGTACAAGTGCAATTCCAAAGTGTCTAGTCCATATTTCTAGATTCATTCAAATATAAAAAACGGGAAAATTCCAAAAATACTCAAGTTTTTTTTAAATTTCCAAATATACTCAACTTTTTACTGATACTCAAATATAAAACTAGATCTTTCCGAATCTACTCAAGTTTTTAAAAATAATTCCAATTCTACTCAAGTTTTTCAGAATAATTCCAATTCTGCTCAAGTTTTTTCAAAAAATTCCAAATCTACTCAACTTTTCAGTAAATTCACAGATCTACTCAAGTTTAGAAAGGCTATATTTAGTCTATTTTATATATTAAATCACAATGTTTTTGTGTTTGTTTGTTTGTGTTTGTTCAGAATTGATTGAGGAACTGGTAAAAGCTACAGACCTAAAATTTGGCAGGGGGGTAGGGAATACTGTATGTACAAACAAGTTCAATATCTAAAGAATATTCATATCTTCCATCACAAAAGGTGTCAAAACCTTTAGCCAATTAAATTCGAGGGTTGTTCCAGTATGGATTAGCAGCTAGCATTCAATTATTTTAATATAATTGAATGCTTTAGTGTCTGTCAAATGTTAAGTGTGCATTATGGAATACTGAGACTGTAATCTAATTGATCGAGAGGAAGTTCAGGCATTTAATCAGTTATTTGTGTTCTGTCTGTCTAGCCATACATTTATAACATTCCATTGTGTTATTTGATATCAAATTATTATCAATCAATACAATAACTTTTCCACATCCCAAAGTTAGGGGTCCACTGGTACAGTTTCTTAGTGATATTTAATTTTATATTTGGAATTGGTATATTATTATACACGGACAAGCTTATATATCTAGAAAATTATCTGTTCAAATTTGCACAAATATCCAAATTATTTAATCTGTCCTTATTGAAACCTGTAGCTAGGATGAACGGATATAAATAGACAGCTAGCGGCCTCTAATCAAGAACGACATTTAATTTGAAAAGGAACATGCTTTAAATACAAGCGAGGGCCGTAGGCCCGAGCACAAGTTGTAAGGACGCGTAGAGTAGACGAGCAAATTGTACTAATAAATATTTTTTGTGGTTTGGATCTCCTTACTAGTTTCAATAATCCAATAAAACTTGAGTATATTTGGAATAATCCAATAAAACTTGAGTATATTTGGAATAATCCAATAAAACTTGAGTATATTTGGAATAATCCAATAAAACTTGAGTATATTTGGAATAATCCGGTAAAACTTGAGTATATTTGGAAAAACTTGAGTATATTTACTAATTAGTTGAGTATTGTTGAGTATATTTGGAAATTTTAAAAAAACTTGAGTATTTTTGGAATTTTCCCTATAAAAAACTGATGTTTTTAATTAGATGCGGATAATTTCAGATATATTAATTTGCCATTAACGCCATTATTTGTTAAATGAATACATATTTAGCTTGGCTTTACACCAACAAACATTCCCGTATCTGAGGTTTGAGTGCACTAATAATTAGAGATTAAAATCGAAATATTTTTGATATAAATTGAATATTTCTGATATTTCTACGCATTTCTAAGTTTTGTAATCTTCATACCAATTCAAATTATACTCTAACAAGGTTATGGAAACATCAATGTACAATCTATAACTATTCTAATGAGGTAGAATATTTTTATGCAATAATTATTAACTAATTTATAGGTATGCTAATTCTAAAATATTATACGACTTTCCTAGCTGTTTATTTTTATGATAAACCAAAAATCTGGATAGAGGAAAACTTATTCACCAAATAGTTGTACCGAAGGTCAAGAAAAAAATCAAAAAAATCGAAATCAAATCGATGCGAATTGACAACATTAATTTCGTCTTAACTCAATCGATTGAATCGCCCAAAGTTAAAACTCCCTTTATACGTATTCAATAAATATATAAATTTATAAAAATAACTCCACTTTATCGACTAAATTTGGCTTTGGTTCCAGCCTCCAGGATAGTTTGATCCCAATTTACGACGGAGAATAGTACAATTCAATTAAGTACATACTAATTGTATTAAGTTTAATATACGTATTACTGTAGTAAATATTTAAAACCATGGGTTAGCGAAAACACAATAGAAAATGATTCATTACAATTCCTAACCTGGACAAAGGATACAAGACAACAACTGATATAAAGGTAGATTATAAATAATAATATAATGTTCCGCAGCTGGGAAAATAATTTGATGACCGACAAATTACAATTTTTTTCACTTTTCTATGTATTGCAGACAATACGAATACGGGTTATGCGAATATCGGTAAGGAGTACAAAGTTTAATTTCCCTGGCCTACATCAATGTGTGTACGTACGTGACTCACAATAATACGAACAAATTTCGGTTTTAACTAGAGTATGTCAATTAATTAATTAATTAATTAAATGTGGGAGCCGAGTAATTGCTTTCCTACTCTAATGTGTATTCTTGGAGAGTGTAGCCAGTGCTACATCTGGCTATACGCTAGCGCCGCCCCTGATTATACGCTGTATAATATGAACTGTATTAGCTAGAGTTTGTGAAGGAAGAATGAGTATTCAACATTAGAGGTCTATTTGCCCATATATGGAAACATGAAAGTTCAATAAATCAAAGTTGCATAGATCATTAACACGCTATTAGATTAGCAGATGGCTAAGAAACACATAAAATGAGAACACATAAAATGACCATATATGGCAAAAATATTGAGTTAAAAGGATGGATGTATTCCTACTACTATTGGTAGAGTAACAAGTCGAATCGATTAACCATTGCTGCAATTGAGAAGCTTGGCAGTATGAAATAATAACATATCGATAGTAAGTTAGCATGGAGAAGAGCTAAGTTGGGAAAATAATCAAAATACATAGTATGGCAAATAACTATGAATAATAATTCAATAAACATTAATTATTCGTGGGACGAAATAATCAATTATGAATTATTCGAAATTCATGATTAACAGTAAGCGAATTCATAATTGATTAATAGCAAATGATTATGACAAGTAATGCTTATATTGAAATCTGAAAAAATTTGAATTTTCTAAGCGAAACACACCACAGCCACAGTCATTCTAATTTGTCTAATTCTATAATAATTATCCATTAATAATTATTCATTATTCAAGAATTAGCCAAATTAGGAAAGAAGTGGTAGAATCAGAAGCCGCAGAGAATCGTAGAAAAGTAGATACCATATTTCCTTCAATTCTACAAGTACAGTCAACTCCCGTTATAACGAAGTGCTCGGGACCGTAGTTTCATTTCGTTATAAGCGGAGTTTGTTATAACCGGAGTTCGTTATAAGCGGAGTTCGATCTTAAAAGAGTTCATTACAATTTGGATTTCGTTGTAACCGGAGTTCATTATGAACAAATTTCGTTATAACCAGAGTTCGTTATAACCGGAGTAAAATTAATAGATTAGAGACTATATGAGATTTAAATGACTTCGTTATAAGCGGAGTTTCGTTATATCCATTTCGTTGTAAGTTGTAACCGAAGTTAAAATAATGTAATAAGATAGAAGGATTTCCGGACCAGTGAATGACTTCGCTATAAGCAGGTACTTCGTTATATCCGACTTGGTTATAACGGGAGTTGACTGTAACTAAGTAATAATTCTAAATAGTTCCTATTTATCACATCAGAATAATCCCCGTCAAAGTGTGATATTTCTATAAATATTTATATTTCTATAGCCTGTCGGTCTCGGCCGCTTTGCGGCCTTACTCCTCACCCTTTCCACCATGGAGGATGTTATATACATCCCTTTCTACCGCAATAACTATTCATATTAGAAATTTAGGAATAAGAAATTCGTGTTCAGCATACTTGTTACCTATAATAACATTTGAAAGCTAACTTCTAGGTTGATTTTGAATTTCATTAATTGTTTCCCTATTTGTGCAAACAACAACAACAAATATTTATATTATAAATTTGTAAATACGAAATTCGAATTCACTCAAATCAGTATACTTGTTTAGCTATAATAACCTTCGAAAGTTAGTTTCTATCTCATGTTAAATGCGGTTTCTATTCCCCCATCACTTTAATACAATCCGGACAAACAAACACACAAACACAACAATCGAGTTTTATGCCACTGTTAGTTGGAATCTTGTTTCAGCTCCACCGCCCGCGTCAGATATCATTCCCGCACGAATATTGTCATTATAGTCAATATTTCCATTATTTCTCCTATCTTTTAAACTGTTCGTTGCCAATTTTGTGGTAGGATTAATTATTACCACACTCTTAAATAGCCATAATTAGCTATTAATAAAATCAGAAGCTATGACAAGCATTATTACCCAACGATTGCATATTTTATCAATTAGAATATTTGCTCAGATAATTATCATCAAATAATGAGATGCCGCCCACCCGCATCCTCTGATAGACTTCGTATGGAGCTGAAACAATATCATCATTAACACTGGCCTAATATAATATAGATAAATCCTAAAGGGTACCAAAAAAATTAGCAAACACATCACTATAATAATGACTAGCTACTGTTCAAAGAAATCAGTAAACAACAAGCTGAAACCCTTGGTTATTCCCACCCAAGTGAAATAAATTATAAGTAATAATTATATAGGACTCGGTAGACTCTCGTTAATACGAACACCAGGGGACCGAAACGTCGAAATTTGTTCGTATTATCAGGAATTCGTGTTAACCGGAGTCATTTGTGTAAGCTTTTGGAATTAAACCTTGTTCGGTTTAACCGATATTTCGCCCTATTCGTTTTCGTATTAACGAGAGCCTACTGTAGTGAAGACTTAATAATTAATAGCAGCAATTTTAATACATTTCTAAAAGAACTACAATAATAATATTGGGATTTATGTTATTACATAAATAATCAAAATTCGTACAGTTCCACCGAAAGAAGAGAGGAATATCCACACAGCATCTGCATGAGATTGAAGGAAATATATTAGAAACGTGGCCTAGTTATCTGAAATAGCGTAATTTGATTATGGGTAGAGCCGTAGAGGTATAACTCTCATTGTAAATATCCGGAGGAACAGTTTCAAATTACCCTTTTTGAGACTCTTTTTATTTTAGAGATTAATCAATTATTTTCCTTTATTATCACAAATATTCCAATAGAGTGGTACTTTTCGGTGTAGTGTTTAGGGATATATTATATAATTATATAACTTATATAAATTATATAAGTTATATCGATAACTCTAGGTAATTTGAAACTGTTACACCGGATTTCTATCATATATCTTGAATCAGCTGATACTCTCACCATGGCTTTTTGATTTACACTAATAAATTATACCTACAATTTCAACAGTTGGTGGGAATACTATGTAGTATGGGCGAGTTTCAAGCACGAATTACCTTTAATTAATACGCAATGAAGTATATACATTCCAGAGTCCATGGTTGCAATCAGGGCTTCATCCAGGCGTATGCGACGCGCCTCCAGGCGCGTAATTTCAAAAGAAAACTTTTCTAGGCGCGCGAAAATCGAGAGATGCTCGAGAGATACGAAAATCGAGAGATGCTACGTAATACAAATTGAGCATTTTAGGCGCATGTGAGCGAGCTCAATCTTAATCTAGGCGCGCGGGAAATTTTGCCTGGATGAAAGCCTGGTTGCGATGCACAGCGCAATATATTTTCAGTCAGTGTGATAGCGAGGTAATTAGCTCTCTTTATAACCTTTATAACGAAGCTATAAAGAGAGCTAATGACGTCAGAACAGGAGTCTGTGTTGTGTTTTGTTCTCTGTTATTATAATTGATCCTTTTGAAGAGCTGAGTAGATCAATAACGAGTGAAATGTATAATAACAGTGGAGAAAATGGGCTGAGGTGCCTATTATATACTTGTGTAATACAATACCACTTAGCTGATAACTACATGATGTAATTACAGAAATGCACGAGCTGTAATTGATAAGTCATTATTAATGAATATAAACTAATTCGTTTGTTTGTTCTCTAATTCCCTAATTATCGATGTTCACTAAGGTCCATGGGGTTCGCTTGTCCTATGGGGACTATTAAGAGAATAGACAGTACCTATAAAACAAGTTATCAAATATTAATATGTAAGATATAGAATTACTGCCTCGTAAATATTATTAGAATTACTATTATTTGTAGTGAAAATGTGATAACTATTATTAATTGGACACAGGAGTATTAAAAATTAACCAAATTTCTAACAAATACACGATGCCTCTCTGTAGGAACCTATGCCAAGAATGAGCAGTTTTGTACCACACTGTAAACTAGCCATATCATTTTAACAAAGTTATCGCTAAACAAATGCATTTTTAATTGTACGGAAATTTGCCGTGGAATAATTGCTCCCAAATCCAACAATTCCATGGCAATTATTCGGATTAAAATAACTTCATATATATGCAAGTCCAAACGCGTTTCGACTAGTCCAAATGCGTTTCCAATCTTATTTATTTATCATGGGTATTTATTAAGTCAACTGTAAATAAATTAAATATCTAATTAGCTTAATGAGCAGAAATATATCTTGTAATATTTAATCTAATTGAGAAATATCATTTATTTATTGACAATTACAGTGGAACCTCAGAATTACGACCACCCATGGGACCAAAAATATGGCCGTAATTTCGGGGTGCTCGTATTTCTGAAACTTATTAAAATTTTCTAGCCTATTATTTATGAAATATTTAATTAATTATATAATTAATATTATTAATTTAATTATTTCATAATTGAATCCAACTTAGATTGTTTACAATTTTCTGTGAATACTTGAATAGCCTTTTGATTTATCTTGTCTACAAGAGAAGCGATTACACTATATTCCTCTGTCATAGATTGCTCTTTTAAGAAATATTGGATATTTTGGACAAAGCATCTCCAATGAAGCTTTCTCAATTTCTGGCGGTTGGATTGTTTCTTCTTCATCAGAGATAAATACTCATCATTTTCCTTTCGCGTCAAATTCTCCAGAATGCGTGATTCCCAATCTCCTTCTAAATTATCCGTAATTGGAATTTCTTCATTAATTAATGCAAGCATATACCTGGGGATCTATAGAGATATTATCGCAGATGTTTCGGTACGTGGCTATTTTGAGCAATTCACCAACTGTTTCAATGTCTTTTTCTTCTTCATCATTATGTACTACGTCATTCTGATCGAATCTTAGCCCACATCTTGAAATACACTTTTGCGCAGTAATGAGACGTACTTCTTTGAGAGCAGTTGCTATCCATCGACAAGCATCCAGGATGTTAATTCTTCGAGCAATTGTTTCTGCGGAATTGTTGTCCTTAATATGACTAAGCACACGCCGGAGAAGCAGTTTCCGATAGTGTAGCTTCAGGTTCTGGATAATACCCTGATCAAGTGGCTGTAGAACGGACGTAGTATTTGCGGCTAAAAATACCAATTTAATGTTGGTTAGGAAATCTACTGGAGGATGGCAGGGAGCATTGTCAAAGAATAATAAGATATGCCGATCCTGAGTACGCATTCTTGTGTCAAATACGTTTGGTATGTTGGAATATTCTTGAAGCATCTTGGATTTAAAGAGTGGCCAATAATAAATGGTCGCTCAAATTCTCCTAATGCATTTACACATAGCAAACAAGTTATTCGATGTTTTGAGCGTTTCCCACCAGTACGGTCATTTGCTCGAGCATGCATAGTTTTGTTTGGAAGAGCACGATAAAATATTGAAAATATCACGTGGTTGGTAACCACACCATATAAAAGGTAATTTTTATTTTCAATTAATTACAGTGTTCTCATCAACTGATCCTCGTTCTCCACTCATTTTCCCACACGCCAAGTTATGACGCTGATCAAACCGACAAAGCCATCCATTAGATGCCTTAAATTCATTTATACATAGAGATGTTGCAAATTATAATGCTTTTTCTTGAATCATTGGTCCAGAGATCGGTATATTCATTGACGAGCGCATTGAAACCAATCCCACATAGCAGTGTCTAATACACTGTCTATAATATTACACTCGTTTGAATAGCAATGCCTCTTTCTTTCCCCTTGCCTATTTTCTCAAAAGCAGCCAAGTATTCAGCTTTTCGCTTTAGTATAGATGCTACCTGGGTTTTACCAATTTTATATTTTTCTGCCAATTGACACTGAGAGTTCTTAATTAGTTAAAATTTCTTCTTAAGATTGAGTTCATTTCTTTTAGATAGAATTGAACATTGAACCTTTCACGGCGTGACATGCCAACAAGCGAATCTTCTTCTTGAACAAAGCAATGGGTTTTATCATGAAACACCGATACTGTATTGTTATATAGGCGGGCTGTGTTGTTATTTCAGAACCGATTTATGCTTGACTAAATTCAATCAAAAGATAAATAATAGCAACTGTGCCCAATCATAACAGTCTTTCACAAGACAATATTTCTGCTTTGTAGTATACTGCTCTTAGATTTGTGTTCAGTTACGATTGGATTTAAAGTAAAGTTACATTATATTTATATTAAAATATCTCAATTCCCAAATTATACAGAGGTATGGAGTAATTTATTAGAATTAGATTAAATATTACAAGAATAACAAGATATATTTCTGCTCATTAAGCTAATTAGATATTCAATTTATTTACAGTTGACTTAATAAATGATGATAAATAAATAAGATTGGAAACGCATTTGGACTAGTCGAAACGCGTTTGGACTGGAAACGCGTTTGGACTGGAAACGCGTTTGGACTGCAACATGTATAATATAGTGGGATTCATGTAATAAAGCAATGCGAAAATTTCACATATTTGCATTTTAATATTAATATGCGAACTTGCTACTAGAGTAAAATGCTCGCTTGGAATTTAAAAGTAATTAAATTGAGCAATTGATATAATGCGAACACACTGTATTATGTTGTATAATATTACTCCAAAAGTAAAATTGCATGAATGGATAATATATCACTTTTATGTAGCATCACAAATATAACCCTGGTTTATAACCAGCCAGTAAGTATGTTGCTAAAATGATAAAGGTATAAAATAATTATTAATTATTAAAGTGAAAGTAAGCTCTCCACTTATTCCTAGTTCCCACACAACTGGACAACTTGGTGGACAACACAACTGGACAAAATAAATAGACACTAATCCATAGTTATAAGAAGCAATTGGAACATGATCCTTTAATAGTGGATTCTCGTTAGTACCAACACGGATAAGGTAAATATCGGTTAAGTCATGGCCTACTTAATATACGGCTAGATATGTCACCGAGAAGCAGGGTTGCCAATCCAATCCAATCGAGAAGATTTTCGATTGCCGATTGCTGCATTTTTCATCGATTGGATTATCGGTTGGATTGCAGCATTTTTTATCAATTGGATTGTCGATTGGATTGGTTCGATTTTTATCGATTGGATTGCAATCGATGAATTTTCATCAATTTTTTCTATAGTTTGTTTTTTCAATTTCTAAATAATGCCAAAATTTAAAATGCTAAATTGCTCGTCAATTAAACCCAATAATATATGTTTTAAGTTGGAACATATTATGAAACATAACTCTTTTAGATATAATACTGAGGAGTGAGGAGTAAACGATCGAAAAAAATCGGAGAAACAATCCAAAAAAATCGATGATATTTTGGATTGTCGATAGCGATTGGATTGTCATCCGAATAATCAATTGTCCAAATTTGGATTGCCGATTGCCCAAATTTGGCTCGATTGGATTGGATTGTCGATTGGATTGGATTGGATTGGCAACCCTGCCGAGAAGGCCATAAAACGAGAAGGCCAGTTTCTAATTTTCATTTTAGGATAAACTATGCCTCATATTGTTGTTATTTGGGTTGTATATGGGGTAATCAACCATTGCGAGTCCATTAGAACCACTTTTGAGAATCTCAGATTTGTGGTTAAGCTGTTTAGGCGCAATTTAATGATGACGGTAACAATTTATGGTAAATGAAAAATTTTCAAATATCATAAATTTCAGGTTCTTCCTATTTTCTAATAATTTTATAATAGGAATACTAATATAGGGATATATTTCATACCCCAAAGACTACTAAATCACAAAATGGCGACATTTAAAAAAGATTTATTAAGCAACCACATGCTAAAATACAAGTAGTACCCGAATTAAAACTTACTATTTTTGTACATAAAACGTTTATAATTCAGAAAATGTATTCTAAGTATATTAGCAAATTATTTTCATTTTTTCGCAGTTTTTTAGACTCGAATTTTACATTTTTGTATATTTGTGGTGTCATCATTAAATGGCGCCTAAACAGCTTAACCACAAATCTGAGATTCTCAAAAGTGGTTCTAATGGACCCGCAATGGTTGATTACCCCATATGCAACCCAAATAACAACAATAGGAGGCATAGTTTATCCAAAATGAAAATTAGAAACTGGCCTTCTCGTTTTATGACCTTCTCGGTGACATATCTAGCCGTATATTAAGTAGGCCATGGTTAAGTTAAGGTAAGGTAAACAAGGATTTAATTAATTCCCCTAACCTATACGAATAAAATTCGAAGGTCCCAGGTGTTTGTATCGTATTCTACTCTACATTAAAATATAGTGAATGCCGGTTAAAAGAAAATCGTCGCGAACTGTATATAATGTTCTTATAGCGAGCATAAATTATATAGGGGTACAGTGGATGCTGGATATAAGAACAGCGGTTATAAGAATATGTCGGATATACAGTAATCACATTCTACTGGGAAATGGTTGCCATATACCCTATATAATTTACTAGCCGAGTACCCGCGCTTCGCCGCGGTATTCAAATTCACGGGATGTCTTATAATATGTAAATAATCATATTTACATATGTTATCGATAGTATTACTAATAGCCGAAGTGCCGCCCTCCGCCACAAAAAGGCTTCTTGCTAGTTCCTGCAAAATATCATTATGTTCCAACGAACTTGTTATATCTGTACCTCTTTAGTGGTATTACCACTTGGGAAGTACAGAAGATAACTGTATATTCGAAGTATCATTTGTCAGTATTGGGGCTTAGTGTTTTAAAAATGAAACTTGAAATTTACGTGCTTCCTGACCTGACAGTACCCAGAATTGTGCAGGGAAAATTAATCTGTCCTGTATAGTTAGATTATTTGTAAGCTGTGAATTCCAGTTGGTTAGTATGTTGTTATGTTTTCCCTCTGTATTATGTCATGGTGTCCTAGTTCTGGCATGGATTACGATATCTGATGAATCAGATATATAAAGTGATTCCAGTGGGTTAGTTAGCATTCGTTGCTACGAATAGCTGCAGTAGCTGCTCTATTTCTTTCGAGGCGCAGTTCTCTCTGCTCCTCGCATTCGTCCAGGGTTTCATCTATACCCCCCCTCAGGGGGGGGTTAGCCCCCCCCTGAAATTATTTTTTGAGAAAAAAGACCCCCCTGAGATTTTTTCTGACCCCCCTCTCAGGGGGGGGGTTTAATTAACTATAGCGAAATGTAAATTACCCCCCCCCCCCCTGACTTCAATTGGACTTCGTTAACCCCCCCCTGAGGTGAAAGTCTAGATCCATCACTGCATTCGTCGTCTCGTTTAGTCGCTTTCCTGCTGTATTGCATCTTGTTTTGGAATCGTTGGACACATGCGAACGTTCCTTGAGTGGCATTTTTTATGATTTGAAATATGACGGATGTGTAATGTGTAATATAACGGATGTGTAATGTGTAATATAACGGATATGTAATATGACGAATATGTAATATGACGGATGTGAAATGTGAAATATGTTAAAAATATTGTAAACAGTTGTATTAATATTACGGGCACCATAGGAATGAGACTATTGACAACTCAATGCAAGCTGAAATTTTATTGGTTAAATCATATCAGCTATAGCAAGGGACATTCAATTCTTGTTTTCTTTCATACACAATTAACCCATTGAATTATAGACCAATAAAACTCGAGTCAGAATAATGTGAGAACTCTGCAATCTGATAGGTAAAGGTCGGTACCCTCGCAAAGTGTGAAAAATATGCATGTGGTAAATTGCAAATTATGCATTATGTTGACTTTAAAATATCATATTTGGATTCCTCATACACTAAAACCTAGATTGCACGTTTGAAATGTTTTTCTAGCAGCACTGTGAACTTTTGATAATTCCCATAGAAATGTATGGGAAGGTGCCAAAAAAATCACATATTTCGAGTTAACTTCGCGAGGAATGTAAATATCTCTTAAAAACTCCTTATTCAGGGTGGTTGGGTAGCCCCTAAGTGACATACAAAATTTGGTTCAGATCTGTTGAGAACTCTCAGAGGAGATGTGAGGACATACACACATACGAACAACTTTATATATATAGATGCCGGTTATAACAACATTACAGTATATTTATTTATATCAGTTCCCTACGATGTTCTTATAACCGTCATCTACTGTATATTCCAACCGTTTTCTAGTACGTACAATGTTCTTATAACCGGTGTTATTATATCCGGCATTTACTGTATGTATATGGCTGCAATTAACCTATTAATTTGTGAATATTCCTAATTATCTGCCAATTTCTGACAAGGAATAAGCTTAATACAATGTACTAACAAATAAGCGAATAAATTTAAATTTTTAAAGCTTTGAATTGCTGAGACTCTTGCAATACGAACACGGAAAAGGCGACATGTCGGTTAGGAAGTACAAAGTTTAATTGCCCTAGCCTATACAAATGCATAAAAGTGACTCGGGTTAATACGAATTTCCGGATAATAGGATAAATTTCGACGATCCTTTGGTGTTCGTAATACGAGTGTCTACTGTAATTAAATAATAAACAATGTGGGTGAACTTGCAAATGTACAACAAATCAAAACTGAATCCTGATTATTAAGGTTGACAACATATATATACTAATTAATGTATTCTGTTAAATCGTTATTAATGAATAAAATAACAAAATTTTGAAAGTAAAGCTACATATAGCATCTACTCAATTCAATTAATATAAAAACAAATTACGTTATAAACCTAACACGTATAATGAATATTTACTAGATAGTCTGCGTAACTTTCGATACACTATGCTATCGTACGGAAGTAGCGCAATTGCTTTGTTACAGGATACTCGTCGTTAATTAACAAGATCGCATAATTTTTTCCAGAAAAAAGATTACAAGAACATAACTAAATAAACATTTACAAAATCTTAATCATGAAAAGCAACTTGCTCAGATCCGTAAAATAATCAATAGCCACACAGTCTATAGTAGGTTAGGAAACCACTGAACCTAATCTTATTTCATCAACAAGTAATTATATTCCTTAAATATATTTGTGGCTGTGTCCAAACAAAATAACAACATAATTAATATAGCACAGGTTCATGTGAGTGGTCGGTTTATGAATTTGTATTCATATCGACCACATATTACTAGTGCAAATTTTCAGATTCATTAGAAATTAATATTAAATTAACATTATATAATGTTACATGTAGATAGTGAATTATACTTAAGTAGTAACAAAATGAAAATATATATGTAATACATCATTTATCAGAGTTGGAAGTTGTTCCAATCGAATTAATAAGTTATATAATACACTAGCTGGTATATAGGATGTCTAATCAGCATACACAAATGTATGGGGTGTAAAATCACGTTTGCAGAAATTAATATTTTTATATTATAGTCAAATAGGCTTCTAAGGTACAACTAAATTAAGCAAAACGAATCAAAGGAAGTAAATTATTACAGGAAATACTGTACAATGTACATTGCTGGCAAATTAATTAAAATACAGTTGTTCATATGCAAAGTTACGCAATAATCAACTTAATGATAAACCGACTAATTTCAAGTATAATGCGTAATGAATAGTAAGTTTGTAAATTATCAAGTCATTATAATCAAGTTGGGCCTAAATGACCAAATTTGGCTCATTAACTTTATCATGCTTCGTATTCTATGAAATAGTGGCCATCTTTCAGAATTTCATTATCTCATAAAAAATAATTCTGTAAATTTAGGACAATTCCTTATAATGGATATACTCTATCATATCTATAGCATTACTTACTCTATCAAGTGGCACTTATTGGATAATATGTACAATAGAAAGATCTAAGATTTATAGTACAGACTGAGGTAATTAATCCAAGATAAAGAATTAACTATGAAAGATAACCTATTCAAAATACAAACGAGCTTACTTTACTAAGTTAACTCCACCAATTAGAATAGATCAAATTGCCTACGCGTATTCTCCTACATACTATCTGAGATTATTGAACCATTCATAGTATACCTCTTGGGAAATGATTACAATAATTATTGAGTACGTATAATATCGGGAATAACACCGTGAGTGGTTTCTAAAGTATTACACTCAAGCAGATCAAGGTACGCCTATACGCCTTAGTAAGATTTACATTACTAAATATAATGGACATAAATGATTCTATATTATATGGTGTAACCTGGCACATTGATTCAATAAATATTACAGAAAAACAAGGATAACTAACTTAAAGGGACTATTAATAATATACCATCCGCATGATCAAATTGATTTATACCTTCTTGTAATGTCAAAAGGAAATTTTTTAATTCATAATATGACTACATAATATTAATAATTTTATGAATTATAGAGATTATGTGACTTTACCTAAGATAAGAAGTAAAAAATTAATAAATTCTAACACAAATCACTGCATAAACACATTCTTTAAAAATTTGGATGCGAAATTTGGGTTCAACAGATTTAATTAAACTATGAATGGTTGATCGTGAATTTAATAGTTAATTAACGGTTTAGAAAGTTGTACAGAAGTCTCTCAATAATTTGCGGTGTGAACTAGAGTTGAACTAATACTAATGGCTGTATTCAAGGAAATTAACTCAGCTAATATTCAGAGCAATGAGATGAGAAAAGTTAATCAGCTCAGTTTTAAGAATTAATAATCCTGTACAAAGGTCAATACTTAAGTTAGATGTTAAAAGGAAACTATTTGTAATGATTTTGTGAATTTCAATATCTCAGAATAAAATATGGAAAATAGACTTCAAATAGTTCAGCAAGTTAATCTTACTTCCTATAATATACCCCATATTCCTAATACAGTGGATGCCGGTTATAAGCACATCGTCGGGAACTGCACTTAAGGTGCTTATAACCGGCATGTTCTTATAACTGACATAAATTATACAGGGTATATGGCAACCGTTTTCCAACATAGTGTGCTTATATCCGATATGTTCTTATAACCGGTGTGCTTATATCCGACATCTACTGTACAGTGAACTCCCGTTATAACTAAGTCGGATATAACCAAATACCCGCTTATATAACGAAATGGATTTTCCTCCAGAGCATTAAATGCATTAATAGTTATCCGCTTATAACGAATATCCGGATATAACGAAGGAATCTACAGGTCCCAAGCTTCGGTATAACGAGAGTTGACTGTACAGTACAACTCAAAAGTATTAATTAGACAAATAACCTTTTCTAAAGATACACTGAGTATTTGCAGCAGTTTATTAGTACGTATTACAGCAGACAATGGCTAATCCGAACAGCGGTGTTCTGTTTACCTCGACAATCCGAACCAAAGTTAGCAAACCCTTTTAATCCGAACAAAACATCTAGTCATTCTAGTGTCTACTTAAAATAATTTATGAGACATATTACGTAGTTATATAGTATAACTACATTAAGATTTTACCCACTTCTATTAGAGATATATTTTTGGGTCTCCCGTTCAGATTAGCTAGGGTATACTGTAGTACGTACTAATGTAACAAGAAGTTATTTTAGAAAAGTATTCTTCAGGTTGCTCACAAATATTAATTATAGAGAAATTCTTTCCGCGGAAATGTATTTTCATCAAATACTCGAACAGTCATTGTATTACATATGTAAATATCATAAGTCAAACTTTGAAACAGTAATGAAACAGCCAAGTAAGTTAAACAATTATGTTACAGTTCGATGCTAGCTCCGAGATTTGTGGTAGAGATTTAGGGTACATAGATATCAAAATATTATATGTTATAAAGCAAACTTATCTATTGCTCCGTTCTTCTTCTCGACTTAAGGGTTCCATAAAGTGAACCCAATTGATTAGAATGTGTTATCACGGCCAATGACTTTATCATTAACAATAAATAAAAATGTTTAACTCTAAGAAGAATTTGTGTTTAAAAAGAATAGATAATATTCATTGACTCTGTTAATTGGTGTTTAAAGCAAGTTATCAGATTTATAGAAATATTCTTCAGTTTGAGAATATGTTAGACAAACATTTTGATGTGTAAATTATAATACCTTATTATAGGAAATTAATGCGAATTGGAGCAATTCGCGTTAATGTCATAGCGCGTTAATTTCCTATAATAAGGTATACCCCCGAGTGTATAAAGTCCTAGCCTAATTTTACTCCCGGATATATTCTGTCCTAGTCTGATGACCATATTATAGGGAATTAACGCGCCATGAAATTAATACGACGGAAATTAACGCTCGATGAAATTAACGAGAATTGAAGCAATTCGCGTTAATTTCCTATAATAAGGTATTCCAACTTATCCTCTTTAGCAAATTTGATTTAACTTAATTTTAACCAATAATTATATTATAAAGTAGTATAGTAAAAATAGTAACATTCAAATTTTGTTGAATCAATTCGTGATGAAAATTTAATCTTACACAAAGTGATAAAAGAGAATCAAAGAACAAATTTATGCATACAAACTGTTAAGAAAAAAAACTATATCTCCATACTGATAGAGTCAAATATATCGGAGTTAGAGATCCATGGGTGGTCTAGTATCTGGTCTATGGTGGGTCTTAGAGCAGGGTCAACTTGCAAACAGCTCGAAATGAATTCCTTGGCAGATACAGAAATGTGACTCCATTTCTGACTATGAAACCTGAACTTTCCCTGAATGATACATTCATACATGTAGTGTGACATGTCGACGTAGTTTACCTCTGGGTAGAAGGGTGGGTATCCGCATAAGAGAATGTAAGCCACTACTCCCAGTGACCAAATGTCGCACTTCCGGTCATATGGCAACTTATCAGCCTCACTCATGATCGAATTCCATCGCTTATCTTTGCAGATAATTTCAGGTGCCGCATAGTACGGTGTGTAGTCAGGTTTAACTGGGTTGGAGCTCTCTTCACAGGCAAAGCCAAAGTCAGCCAACTTTAGCTCTGGTTCCTGGGAAAGATCCATTATCGGCGATTTGATCAGAATGTTCTCAGGCTTAATGTCCCGGTGGATTAACCCATGATTGTGTACATCCATGAGGGCTATTGTTATTTTCTTGATATATGTAGCGGTGACTTTTTCAGGTACGCAAGTGTATTTCGTGATAATATCAAATAGCTCGCCCCCCTCCATCATTTCCAAGACAACGTAAAGATATTTGGTGCCGATCTTTGCATTTGGGTGGATTCCAAATCCTCGGTACACGTCTACTATTTTTACAACGTTTGGAGAGTCACTACAGCGCTGCTGCATTGTTATTTCCTTTCTACTGTTACGGTTATCTGGGATAATTTTCAGTGCATATTGTTGATCATTCTTTTTCGAGATGCATTTGTAAACCTTTCCACTGACTCCCTCCCCTATGGAGTTCCTCCAATGTATATCATAGGACTTTTGTACTTCAGTGCATTTGAAGTCTTCTATTTTAGATGAAGAAGGGTCGGCCAATTTTTCAGTGAATCCTCTAAGTTTAAAAAGGGCTTCCATTGCGAAATAATTAATTTTGTAGTAAAGTAATTAAAATGTTATTTGAAGTTAAAGCTGAAAATTAGTTGTTGTAGTTGAGTGAATTATAATGTGTATTTATACTAATCTGAAAGTATACTATACTTATTGTTACTATCTATACTAGGACTGATTATTCAGTAAGATTTATGCTAGGATTGGTATATGTACTATATTTAAACTATTAATACCGAATTGAAATATTGCATTTTGAACCTTTACAACATTAATTAAACTAAAATAGATAAACTTTATATTAAACTCTGATCACAATATTTCCAGTAAATGGAAGTTCAATTTTTTCATGAGGAGAATGAAAGTAAATGCTGCACATGTGCTAATTTTAGGAGAAAGACACGCTCAAATAATGTCATCTGATTTGATATATTATTCTGCATACTGACAAATCAAATATAGCGTAGTTATTAGCTACATTTAAAATACAAAACTCGATTGCTCACAAGTTTAACACTAAATAATTTATCAGGAACTGGAAGTCTATTATATAACAATACTAATGCAAAAATATGACAATCTCATTATTGAGAAATAAATACAAATTATGATATTACTCTTAAATGCAATAACAATTTAGAATATAAACATATTAACAGTGCCGCCAAGAGTATTAGAGAGACTCAGGGCATTTTATCTCCGCGGCCTCTCGAACTTAGTTAGCTACTCATAATTAAACCGTTTACCAAAGAACTGGCTGGTTCCTTGGCAAAATAGAGCTATTAGTGTATTGTTCAATGGAAATAATTCTCAATATACAGAAATATAACAAACTATCCTTACTTATAATAAACATACTACAGTGGATGCCGGTTATAAGCACATCGTCGGGAACTGCACTTAAGGTGCTTATAACCGACATAAATTATACAGGGTATATGGCAACTGTTTTCCAACATAGTGTGCTTATATCCGATATGTTCTTATAACCGGTGTGCTTATATCCGACATCTACTGTACAATGTTATTTGCATCTGATTAATTAACATTTAATAGTATGAATGTAAAATAGGAAATCCAAATTTAGGCAAGTACATCTGACTACTTAGAAACGTGATATCATATAAGGCAACCTGATGTTCTGATGATTAAAATGATTACTGTACTTAATTACAATACACCTCATGTTACAAAGAATCTGGCACAAAGTTGAGATGGAAGTTAATTGTACAAAATGCGTAGGACTTATCAAAGAAAACCTTGAACTAATTACATTTACATTTGTTCCAAATGGGACGACGTGTTACTTGTCAATAAGGAATATGAATTCAAATTAATCTGCATTGTGCTTATTGTCAACAAATACTACATAATAGAATGTGGTCTGAACAAAACCTCACAAACAATGTGTCTATTCAAACAATGTACAAGTGCGGCAATTCAAATTCATAAGGATTCAAGCCCACAAATTTCCTGTAAACTAACAAACAAGTGTGTTTACAAATAAAATTAATAATTATTGACTATGCATGCTTACAGTCATTTGAATTCCTACATAGAAATTAATATTATTCGAGGCACCAGTCACCCTGGTGAGTAGTCAATAAAGTGTTTGAATTGTGGAAACTTACATGTATTGTTATGATTGATATAGTGTACTATATTATAGACTAATAGAGATCAGTTTATTGAGTTATCGAGAGTAGGAGACTACTTATATATTTAGTATATCACAACAGTAAAATTCACACTAATTGAATATACTAGGAATACAGTTATAATGAATTTCGTCAGCTGAATATTCAATTTTTGGGAACACAAGAGATTCCCTGTTAGTCATACAATAGTACGCAGGATTCATGGCAAAAGTAAGAGTAAATTTATCCCCGTATTAGTGCTTCAGGATTCAGTAATAGCTGTTATAAATTTAGATTACTTGCAATTAATTAGTTTCAACGAAGAAATCGTTGTGACAAATACTTTTGGTAGGGACAAAATCCATTAAATTTGCACAAAACTAATTATCTGACAGTAAACAAATCATATTGCTATAATATTATACTACAGGACAGATCCAACAGAAATAATATATGGGTAAATTGATGATGTACGTGTATTCGTATTAAACGAATAACCGCTGATTAGTAGCACTTTCAACAGCAAAAGCCAGCCGCATTAGTGGGTAGAGTAATATTATTTCCACAGATAATTCAGACTTACCTGAACTACATAGTAACCAATAGTAAAGCTTTCCTATAAATTTCAATTGTATATGAAAGTATGTCTGCCGTATAAACAACTAGCAAAGTCTTAGTATTCCAATTAATTAAACTGAATAATATTGCTATATACTATATAGTATAAAGTCAACAACAACAACAACTTTTTGAGTACATTTAGTAGTGACACAATAGGCTATAATTAGATCGGCTATATTAAGATTGTCGATTTGAAAGTTAGCATGATTTTCAAGTAATATAAGAAAAATACCAGAAACTTTCAATATTGTAAATCACTATATTAGCTCAAGATATAAACTTAAGGACTGGATAAGTATTACTAGATTACTTAATATAGTATTCTTGAGATTTGTACCGAAAATTCCCAAATAACATTGAAATAAAATCCGATATCATTGGATGAAATCAAAACTTGTGTAAAAGGAAGTTTAATTTGATCATACATACAATGAGAACACTAGTATGTTTACAAATTGCTAATTATATGCAAATTATTTTCTAAAATACATTGTAGTGTTAGCTAGCTGTACTTACTGTCATAAATATAATAACTTGCTGATCCGAATATCGCAGTGTTCTACTGACTACTATAGTTATAAGTATTATATAATTAAGTAAATATGGAGAGTAGCAACTGCAACATAGACAACACTTGTTATTAAATATAATAAATAGACAAACAACAAATTTGTTCTAAAGCAATTCCATTATTAAATTATTATTAGGTCTACCTTTCAATATAAAAATTTCAATAAATAATATTTTTGAAGTATAAGGTAGCGTTGAACGTACAGCTGTAAATCGAGATAACTGTATGCAATAATAAAATATTCGGACTACCAATACAATTCTACAATGTGATAAACATGTCATGTGATGGCCCCAGTAGATAAGTTCTAAGTGTAAGTTCTAAATGCACATTGAAAGCAAAATAGTTTAGGGAAATATAATGTAATTACCCTAAGATTTAAAAGGTACATTGTGTAATACACTTCTTGTTGTTTATTATGCTACTTAAAATGTTTATTCTTACTTAGAAAATCATTATTATTTAGTAATGGAAATTACTGCATTATTAGTAAGCGTTGTAAGATTGTAAGTGGAAACAAAAGTTCAGAAGCAAAAACAATCAATAAATCATAATTATTTTAGTTTTGACTCTTGAGTAATTTTAATTATCTAATGTTGCCTATCCAGGCTATCCTTGTATTGTCAACATAACAGAGTACTAATTCTTGATATAAAATCAGTTTAAAATTAATAAAACTTTGAACTAACTTACTTAAACATTATTAATTAATTAAATAATACGGAAATACGGTTTGTGACCTCTGTTTTCTGACAAAATGCACTATCATTAATTATAAGGAAACGACAAGCATAAGTTAAGAATTACTAAACAAATTCTGCCAATAACATGATAACATCCAAACTCACTACTCAATACTCAATAAATAATGTAATATTGCACTTATAATATCTACATTAAGTTCAGGTCATGTAAAACAAAATAAAAGGAAGTTATAGTTATACACTAGAAGTGGTAGTAAGCAAGATTAGAGTAGATTTGTATTATTAAGTCTATAGAAATGATACAAGTTACATGGTAATATATGTAAATGACTAGAAATCGGCAAACTTTCAAACTTGTGTACTTTTCTACTGGAAACAGAGATACGTATATTATATTAATTCCACAGTAACACATATCATTAGAACTTTCACATATAGTTGACTCAGCTTAATAGGGTCAGTTTTGTTCCAGGGTAATTTGATCCGATCAAGCGAAGAAAATATTGATCCGAAATTTATTTGAATCAAACTGTAATTCCGTCCTATAAATCCAGTGAGATTTTGACCCTTAAACGGAGAAATCAATTAACCGGTGGCTCTATTAAGCCGACTATACTGTATTAACATACTTATATATGTATTTAGTCACTTGACACAAACAAAATTGTAACTGAAACAATAAACAAAATATTCTTATCAGAAAGAAAAACAAAAGGAAAACAAGTATAATCTACAATTAACAAAATAAGTAATTAACTAATTGACAAACTAGGGATAGTCAAGTTTTCCAAATTTATAAAAAATAATATTAAATAATTTCAAATTTTTCTCGTAAGTTATCTAAACAATTGAACCCGGACAGAGATGATGAATAAATAATTTACCTTATTATAGGAAATTAACGAGATTGAGGGAAGAAAAATTTTAGAGACACGAAATTAACGCGTATAAGCATTAGAAAAAGTATTAAAGAATATTCATTTCCTTATTAAATATTATTTCTCCATCCAAAATAGACTTCCAATCTACTTGATAGACATGGTATAATATCCTGTCATACCCATTTGCACATCGCAAAATATGTAGCTTGCAATTTTACATATCCAGTGTAAACTGTGCTGGAAATATAACAGTACTAAATATAACTGTGCAGTAAATTAAGGTCAAGGAAATTAACGCGATTGGAGCAATTCGCGTTAATTTCCTATAATAAGGTAGTTTATATTTCCTATATGAACAATCTGAGGTTCTGAGCTGAGTCCTAAACATATATGATTGTATTATCTATAATATGTTCAACTAGGACTAGTTTATCATGTTTTGGAATAACAAAGTCAAATAAATTTATGGAGCTCTTCATTAAGTTAAACTTTATTAACATCGAGAGGGACAATATATTTTTACAAAACTTATTAACACAAATACATGTACTACAATTAGAAACAAGCTAGAAGATAATTAATAATACAAGACGCTGCTAAACTCTTCTCCTTTAATGCATTTGTATTGTTCGTTGACTTCTATCAAGAAAATATTGTGTTGCTTTAGCTCAAGTAATCGGCAATTATATTTGTCATTCCATGTTCAACTATATGTCTTGCGTTTTCACTACCATTTTATCAGGCTGTGTATCGATATTATCTGTCTATATAGCCCACCATACACGGCGCAACAATACTGCATGAAAATAGAATTATGCTATGTTTGCTTGGAATAAGTATAATTCAGCAAAGTTGCATGAAACCTTAACATGCACGATTCAACAGTTCTATCGTATATGGTGGCTTTAACATGACACATTCTATCATCATAGCAATCATGTTAATAACTAATCCCACGCCTTCCCATTCATAGCCTTTTCTTAAATGAATTGAATTGAACACAGTTCAACCGTCCTACTATGGATTAACTAGCATAACTTATCATATCAGTTATGCCTGATATACACAGGCACTGGTGATATGTGACCTACCACGGATAAAATGTCTCTTCAAAAGAATATTGCATTTAGAAACAAATGTCCGAAAATCTGCACTTCATCGAAAAAGTTCGAAAAGATGACTCATCCGCATACAACCTCGCATAATTGTTGATCACGTTACAATGTTACGATTATATTATACAAAAATACGAGCCCTTCGGTCTCGGTCGCTTTGAGACAGATCTGTGCTACGCACCTCTAGTTAACGGCCGATATGCGGCCTTACTCCTCACTAAACAATTGATTACATAGTTAACAAGTATGCAAACAAGTACAGTATGCTGATTTCGAATTTCGCATTTACAAATTTCTAATATGAATATTTGTTTTTGTTGTTTACACAAAATAGGTAAACAATTTAATGAAATTCAAAATCAACCTTAGAAGTTAGCTTTTAACGGGTATTATATGTAAACAAGTAAGCTGAACACGAATTTCGCATTTCTAAAATTCTAATTTGAATCTTTATTGTTGTTGTTTACACAAATAGGTAAACAAATTAATGAAAATTCAAAATCAACCCAGAATTTAGCTTTCAAAAGGTATTATAAGTTATAACTATGCCAAATATTATTAACTATGTAATCAATTGTTTAATGAGGAGTAAGACCGCGTAACTTCCGTTAACTTGAGGTGCGTAGCACCGATCTGTCGCAAAGCAACCGAGACCGAAGGGCTCGTATATTGTAAGTCGCGTTGTGTTACATAATGTTTAGATATTAAAAAATAGATATTTAAAAGGTCAATGGGTAACACGATAGGTCAAAGCGTTACTTAATGGGTCATGGGTCACAAATTCGATGGGTCAGATGGGTCATGGGCCACCAATGTTGACCCATGGTCCTCTCTGATACAGCCCTAACCCTGCCACCAACTCAAACCCTAAAAAGGAATAACAGAAATAGAGGCAGGAGAGGGGGGGGGGCTACTATTAACCAGCAGTTGGCGTTTAGGATGATGGACGTCTTGGACAAGGTGCTCAAGGTAATTTACAAATGTCATTGTAACTATTATGGTACTTCAAATTTCTTTTTCCCTATTTTTAGCAAAAGAGTTTAAGAAGAAGAAGAGAATAGTGTAAATAGTAACAATTAACATTTAGATAATTATAAGATTAATTAATTAATCAATATTATAATAATGAAATCAGTATAGTGTAATAGAGAATAATAAGGCTTCAACAGGTACATAATTTGTTTACATATATTACTAACCAACTTTCTATCTTTATTCAAGCCATAATCTCCTACATGGCCTACTTAATATACGGCTATATATGTCGCCGAGAAGGCCATAAAACAGAGGCCAGTTTCTAATTTTCAAAATGGAGAATTGATCTTTATTCGAATAATTAGCAATGATAGAGCTGAAAAGTGTATTATAACTATATAGGAATATGGTATCCAGGTATACATAGCACCCTCCAGAATTGTGATACGTCATCAGATGATGACAAAATTAGAAACTGGCCTCTTTGTTTTATGGCCTTCTCGGCGACATATATAGCCGTATATTAAGTAGGCCATGTCTCCTAAAGAACTAACCTACTGCGTATCAAATCAACGAATACACAATTAACAGCACTATATACTAAGTTCCTATCTACGGGGTATCGAGTCAACGAATACACAATTAACAGCACTATATACTAAGTTCCTATCTACGGGGTATCGAGTCAACGAATACACAATTAACAGCACTCTCTAAGGAGTTTGAGAAAAGGAGCTACCATGACAGTCTCGATTCTAAATTCCAAAGCTAACAGATCAAATCTATCTTTGGAAATATTTTATTATTAACTCATTATTAATTCCAGTAATTCTCCATCCTTAAATAGTAACATACCAAAGTTACCCGAACTAATTAATCTTAAGAAATAATGTCTAAAGTATTATGAATGAATGAATTAATTAACTAACTAATTACTGTACCATAAAAGTTCTAGAACTTTCCCTATTTAAAATACTATAAGTTACAGTACAAATGTATCTTACTAAATGTATAACGTAAAACTCCTACGTGAGGGGGTTAGATGTATAAATAGATTTGACTCAACTTTCACTTTCAGTTTCAATTGAATCTGAGTAACTTTCAGTTTCACTGAAACATTTCTAGACTTTAGAGTGTTTAATTAACTTTTTTAGAAGAAACTAATCATTGGTGCCAGAACAGTCTCAATTAAAAAATACCAAACAAATAAAAAATCTAATTATTACTTATTAGGTTTAGTGAGGAGTAAGGCCGCATAGCGGCCGTTAGCTTGAAGTGCGTAGTACCGATCTGTCGCAACGCGACCGAGACCGAAGGGCTCGTAGAGTCGTAGTTGATTAAATTAGTTTTATATAACTATTTTTAAAACTAGGTTAAAGTGAAGCGAAATAATTTGTAAATTTAATTTTGGTAAAGTGATTCATGCAAGATGTCATAAGCAAGGCAAGGAAATGTAAATAAAATTTTATTTAAAAAAAAAAAATTAAAATTTTGTTCAAAATTAGAAAATTCAAACTCAGAGATATGGGAGAGGTCATTACTTAAAGAAATTGGTTTCGGGACTGTTGATTGAAAATGAAAATGATGAAAAGATGAAAAAACCGAAGAACCGAGCATAGCATGTGGCAAGTTAAAAGCTCGCATTATTATCAGTGGCATACTTATCAAACCAAGGATGAGACAAAACTTCATCCAAACTGAGTCTATCTTCAGGATTAGGCTTCAACAGAGCACTGATCAGATCCCGCGCCTCAGTCGATATCCCTGGTGTGAGAGCTGCGGGTATTTTGTAGCGAGCAGCCTGTATATTAGCATACATTAGGAAAGTTAAGGGCACATAGTTAACTTCTGAATAAAAAGGAGATGCCCCGATTAGCATGCAATACAGAACAACACCGAGGGACCAGATATCACAGCGGTGGTCATAGGCTGCTAATTCATCCGCGGTTGGAAATGGATTGTAGTATCTGTCCTTGCATAGCACCTCTGGTGCTACGTAGTACGGTGTGTACTCCACACGAGTGGGATTAGATTTCTCTTCGCAAGCGAATCCAAAGTCGCACAGCTTAGCGCAGAGCTGTTTCTCCTCTCCTCTCTCTGACAGCAGTATGTTCTCCGGCTTGAGGTCCTTGTGTATGATTCCCTGTTTGTGTACGCTCTGCAGCGCACACGCGATCTGTCTGACCAGAGGAACCGCTGCCTCCTCCCTCACGCCCCCCTGCTGCCGGATGTGCTGGAACAGGTTCCCTTCTCTCTGCAGCTCCATCACCACGTACAGGTACCTGCCGCCTGGCTTGCAGCTCGGGTGGTGCCCCGCGCATCTGAACACGTCCACTATGGGAACTACGTTCTCCGAGTGCTGGCATCTTCTCTGCAAACGAATCTCAGCTCTACTCCGCTTATTATCAACGAGGATTTTGAGCGCATATGTATAATCTAAAACTCGAGACTCACACAAGTACATATTGCCTGAAATGCCATTCCCTATTCTGCTCCAAATAAGCTTGTAATCTTGCTCAATATCGCTTGAGCAAATCTCCTCGCCACTGCCAGAACTCTCCGAGTCACTTCTGGCGCCGGAGATTTTGCGAATGAATTTCCCAATTTTAGACATTAATTTGTTTAACAAGGTATAAATTTTAGAAACAAAATATAAAAACTATATTATATAGTAAATTAGTGTATAAAGTGATTTCACAAATATTATAAAAATAACCAAAGCTATCGAGTTCCATTAAAGTCAAATGTCCTGTTGCGTTAACAGTATTACTACTGACTGCTCTATATTAATATTCCAAAAATAGATTTAAAATCGTCAACTTAAATATTTCCAAGAACTATCTAATTAGTAGTAGCAATTAGTATAATCAGTAGAAAATTACTATTTAAGTTAGGAGAACCTGGTCTAGAAATAGACGGTCTATATATAAGTTATTTGTTAATCTTAATGAAACTAGTAATTTAATTCTACAAAGAAATAATAATGTAATCTGTTAATACTTTGTGATGCATCTTATTACGAATTGACTGTTTCATCACCCCTGAAAAACATGTTTTAATAATATGTAAAGGGGGCGAGGGTATCTTTTCGCCCCCACTAAATATCTATTATCGACACCAACTAAGTGAAATAGTGTTGAATATTGCACATCCAGTGTATTATACAGCCATTTGTAAATACGCTCCTAATCCTGGTCTGGTCCAATTTTCATACGCCTAATCACAAATTAATGTTACGGTATAAGGGAAGATTCCAAAATTCGCGCTCCTTATTAATTTTTGCCTAAATCATGCTTCAAAAGGAGCGTCTCGCGCTTCTGGATAATTCCCTGTGTACATCGCTATTAAGTTATTGATTTTACAGGTTAAACAACTTAGCATCGGCTTACGAACAGTAGATAATGAGTAAAGCCAGTAGAGAGGTACGCGAGTCTATTTTTAAAGCAATCGAAGATGTTCTATTGCGTCTTGATATAAATATGAAATTAAAAGTAATACAGGTAAACCTCCCAAAGCGGCACCCATCGGGAGAATGATATTGTGCCGCTTCTCGGAGGTTGCCGCTTTGGGAGGTTGCTCGTAAGGTAAAACTCCCAAAGCGGCACCCATCGGGAGAATTATTTTGTGCCGCTTCTCGGAGGTTGCCGCTACTCGGAGGTGCCGCTTTGGGAGGTTTACCTGTATACCAATTCTTTGGAATGTTTTTTAGTCCAAATTGTTTGTACTTCAGCAATTACATTTTGTCCCAATACACAGGTTTCTCGTTTGTATCAGTACAAACTGTTCATTCCGAACTACGGACATTTTAATATTCTGCACTAGGACTTACCGCACTCCTTTAAGTAAAATTTATTAACAAATGTCATTTGTATTGAAAAGGCTTTGAAGGGGACTGAAATAGTGTTCATATTACCCGGATTTCGTATTAACCGTGTTCATACTAACGAGGTCTACTGCATATTGGAATTTATATATGTTATTAAGTAGACGGAATAATAACGTATTAATCAATGGATTGCTGACGAATATAATTTGAACTTTTATAGATTAGCTCTTACATGCAAGAGCTAATCTAGTATTTAAAAAATGGACTTAATGTAATTAAAGTCCATTTTTCCCGAATTAATGTGGTTATTATCTAATAACTGTGATTACCAACGCTTTAACAGATAACGATTGATTGCTGACTGTTCAGCTGAGCTATTGGAATTTAAAATTAATATTTTGTAAATTGTAATCCATTATTTAAAATTTAATCTAAAATTGATTAAAATCACTATCAATCTATTTCTTATCTAATTGCATTAACTAAGTGATTTATACAGTTTTAACTAAGTGATTTATACAGTTGATGTCTCAAGTGAATAATAATTATACTTAAATATACTACAGTGGTGTTTGCCTGATAGCAATTGCTCTATTAGCGAGTTATTTTATGTCTCCATTGAACATTTAATGTTAATTATGTTCCTCTAATAGCAAGTTCGCCTATTAGCAAGCAAATTTCGTGCAAATGCGACTTGCTATTACGCAAACAACAACGTACAGTAATATCTGCAGGTCAAATGATAATACAGTGCATCGCAGTTTATTACAATTCCCGTATAACAAATACAAATAGAGACTAAGCTTAATTGAACCCCAAATTATTCGATTCTCCGCTTAATTAAATCAACAATTAAGAAGATTAACGAAACTGAATAACAGTTGGCTTTTCAGCACTTTAAGTTAATTGGGTCAAACTACCCTCTGATCAGATAATGCGTTATTTACTGCAATCAAAGCCGCTTCATTGCGAGATGGATTTTCGGGAAATCCGCTTAATGTTACAAGTCATGTCTTCGCTGAAAGCAAACGCCTTATTCCTAATGTCATATACTGTACATATGAAGCGGCCGCGACCGACATGCAATGCCTTATATGTTGCCCTTCATGACAGCAGGCCTACTAGTCCCACACCGAGTATCAGAGCTAGTGGAGATTCTGCCACTATTACCAACATCCATCCAACTGCCCCGACAATGCTATCAGCTAGCACAACAACGTTGGTACTGATGCTAGTCTGCACCAGACAAGGAAGGATAATCAAACCTATAATCTTTGTGACATGCGTAATGCTAGCAAAGACAGGGAGTGTGTAGTAGTTGAGGATACCTTCCTGTTCCAATTGTTTTAGGTTGGAGAGGTATAGCCATTTATAAATATAACTGAGAAAGCTCCGATATAGCTTATAATGACTAAAATATTATACTGAGCTTACTTATCGGCCAAAACCTTTTCAATATAAAACCCGGTATCGAAAATGTTATTTATTAATGTAAAATATTACTTAGTCAGTGCCTGAAATTACATTAGGAAAGGTGTTGGTCATTTAAATAGTAATTCCTATATAATTAATTAAGGTTCATGTTCACAGGTAAATGATCTCCAGATTTGTTTAAAAATTGTATCATATTACCAGTTGTAGTATTAGGTAGTTAAATAGCATGTCTATTGATTGTAGTGGTAAAAGCAATATCTTATTACATTAAAACAAATTAAAATGCGTTGTTAATGTCGTGACGCGTGTAACGTACACTTTAATGCTTAATAGTTCCTTATAATAGTGATGCAGTTAATTCAACACGAAACACTCGAGACATTAATACCATCGGGTGGGGAGGGAACAAATGAACTCTACTCTGATGATTTCATTTTCTCACAAGTTTCGTAGGTAAAATCTACTGCACTGGGATGTATTAGTGAGTGCTAATTATAATGCAGAGGCGTATTACAAGGAGAGAATGGTATATTTAATATACTATTTGAAATAATGTAGTAGAATACTGAGTAGGATGAAATGAACAGGAATATTCTGCTCCACATGTGGAATATGGTAAATAAATTGTGTAGTAAATGAGAACTAAATGAATTTAATGTACGTAGACAAACGTGGTATTTGTTGGTATCCATAGTTGCTTATGAATGGCATGTACTTTCAATAAAATATTTTTAATAATCTAGGAATGTGTTAATTCCAATTTCCAATTCCTTTAAAAACTTTCAAAATGAATAAATATCTAATGTCATAATTAAAAATATTAAATTAAATAATTGTAATATGATACTATTATGAAATTCCTCTCGTTCCTAGCAAGGTTTATTTATTAAATTAAACATTGTGTACAAGCTGCACACTAATAATTTGTCACCTTATGATTTACCAAAAAGTAATCAAATACAAATAATTTCTAAATCACAGCCTATTTCAGATTCAATAAATTAAAATAATTTTTTATTTTGAAATTAAATTAATCAAGTAAAATTTAAATTATATAAAGTTAAATGTTTAACAAAACAGTACACTGAGTTGGTATGTATTATATCTATCAAGTGTATATTAAACACAGCTGTTCTGTGTGCGTGTTTGTGAGACCGAGATCGAAGGGTTCGCATACTGTATTAGGTAAATAACTATTATTAATATTTATTTTTCCCTATTAATCCAATTGAGTGTTTATTATTATAATTATTATATATTCCTCAAAAGTAACTTGGCCTTAGAATGTACATGTTACAGTTTATGGACGTGCCTGGTGTTCCCCGTGCACACTGGTGTACCCGCGTGCACACCAGGACTTTCTTCTGGTGTGTAAGCGGATACACCAGTGTGCACGCGTGCATACCAAGACTTTCCATAAACTGCAACATACACACTACTCTACAAGAATATACAGATTTCTTCTGAAAAACACAGTAGTGAACAAAATGAAAGTTCTAAATTCTAAAATTAGCAAATTGTTACAAGTTCTTAGACATACTAAATACATTATAAATATTTAAAATTTTAAATAAACTTAGTTTGGACTTGTCAGGAAATTATAAAATTAGAATTAGTAGTTTCATAACAAATGAAATTTGTATTATTGCATGTTGTTCATGACCATAATCAAATTTAAATTTTAAAAATGGAAAAAATTGAAATTGAAACCTGAATCTATGAATACAGGTAAACCTCCCAAAGCGGCACCCATCGGGAGAATGATTTTGTGCCGCTTCTCGGAGGTTGCCGCTTTGGGAGGTTGCTCGTAAGGTAAAACTCCCAAAGCGGCACCCATCGGGAGAATGATTTTGTGCCGCTTCTCGGAGGTTGCCGCTTTGGGAGGTTGCTCGTAAGGTAAAACTCCCAAAGCGGCACCCATCGGGAGAATGATTTTGTGCCGCTTCTCGGAGGTTGCCGCTACTCGGAGGTGCCGCTTTGGGAGGTTTACCTGTAATTAAATTAAAATTATTCAGATTGCTAGGACTATAATAATGTGTATAGAAACTCAGGCTCTCCTTAAAGGGGAGATTGGAAATTCTTGTAAGCAAATCCTGGAGCTGAGTTAGGTTTATATTTGTTCAATTGACTAAACAAACACAAGGAATAACACAAAGAACAATCCAATTCGAGTTGTGGTGTAAAAATGCATTATAATATATTACAGAGCTGTATTATGGAGGTACAGTAGACCCTCGTTAATCCAAACAGAGGTGTTCTGATTCAAAATTTTATGTTGGAATTAGTGAATTCGTTCGGATTAGTGAAGTAATACATTTTCAATAGGCATCTATAACATGAGAAGATTGATAATCCGAACCAAATTCATCCAAGTATTTTAATCCGAAACAAGATAATGTACTACTACTTAAAATACTCTCCGAGATTAATAGTTAGTATATTATACTTGCATAGTAGTTAGCAATATTTAATAATTTTTCCCACTTTATATTAGAAATATATTTTTGGATCTCCGGTTCGAATTATAGAGGGGTGCCAGCTGTACTGTATAAGTAATATGAATAATATTATAAAATAGTCTGCCTCTGATTAGCTCGAATTTCTGTTCCCTTGAAAAAAACGAACAGAAATTACTACTACACGGTATTAACAGGAATTTCGTATTAATCGTGTGGAACTAACGAGAGTCTATCAGTTATTTGCTGTCATTGGCGTTGAAAATTCAATAATAATTCCACATATACCGATCTTTTGGGGCCCCGAGTTCAATTGGTTATAGTAGAAATTGTAATAAATCAATTTATAAAATAACAAATATTAGAATAAATAATGGAACTTGTACATAAGTAATTTGAGATTCTGGTTCATTGATATACATTACAATATTTGATTCTCTCTGGAACAATAACTACATAGCATAACACTATCATTATGAAACTAACCTTTACAAAGCACTAACATTAACACAGTACATTTGATCTAGAAAGTATAAATAGCCAAGTTTACACCAATATTTACCAAAACAGAAAATGATTGAAATAATGTCACTAGTAAGAACAATTTGCCCCGCGTTAACTATAAAGAAAGATGACAAAGTACATTACACAACCCGAGAAGTTGATTTCAGGTCTGAGTACGAATTGGTGCTGTCCGCCCCACTGGGCAGGGGGGTGTCTGGAGAAGTTTACAGATGCATTTGCAAAAAGACAAGCAAAGTGCATGCTTTGAAAATACTCCCTGACAACAAGAGAGCACTGACGGAAGTTGTTATCCAGAGAAGATGCCAGCACTCCGAGAACGTAGTTCCCATAGTGGACGTGTTCAGATGCGCGGGGCACCACCCGGGCTGCAAGCCAGGCGGCAGGTACCTGTACGTGGTGATGGAGCTGCAGAGAGAAGGGAACCTGTTCCAGCACATCCGGCAGCAGGGGGGCGTGAGGGAGGAGGCAGCGGTTCCTCTGGTCAGACAGATCGCGTGTGCGCTGCAGAGCGTACACAAACAGGGAATCGTACACAAGGACCTCAAGCCGGAGAACATACTGCTGTCAGAGAGAGGAGAGGAGAAACAGCTCTGCGCTAAGCTGTGCGACTTTGGACTCGCTTGTGAAGAGAAATCTAATCCCACTCGTGTGGAGTACACACCATACTACGTAGCACCAGAGGTGCTATGCAAGGACAGACAGCACAACTACGAACTGAGCGAGGAAGACAAGAAGCCATACGATCACCGGTGCGACATTTGGGCATTAGGCGTTATTATCTTCAGCATGTTATCCAACGAACCACCTTTCTATTCAGAAGTGCATGGAAGGAATATATCGCCAATAATGTATGACAACATACTGAATGCCAGATTTAAATTTAATGATGATCTATGGAATAACATATCAGACAATGCAAAGAATTTAATATCAAGTCTGTTAGTAGCCGATCCCAGCCAGAGACTTGATTTGGAACAAGTGTTAAAACACCCTTGGTTATCAGAAAAATAACTTCATCACTTCCCTCAATCAAGAAAGCAGCAGCAATTTTAATTAAATTAATATCCGTTTCACATTGCATTGATTCGATAATCAAATTGAATTCACTAATTTGACCGTGCGTAAATTAAACAGCTACAAATGTTAATTCATGTATTATGATAAGTTCGGTATAATTATCTTACACAAAATGTGTTGAATTGAATGATTAATGACTGAGTAGTGATTTGAAATATACTACTTTCAGGAAGAAAAGTGTTCAAAACAATCCAATGCAACCTATTGCTCACCAAGGTATTACCTGAATTAATTTATGTAAGACAAAAATTTATTTAAAACAAATCAAATACCATACATATAAATAAATTTGCTGATAAATTGAAAACGAAATTATAATAACCTACATAGGGACAAATAGAGACATAAAACATTAACTGAAAACAATTCAGACAATAATAATAGCATTACTTACATAGTATTTAAAATTTCAATTTATAAGAATTGTATACTAAATATAGTTAAACAGATGAAATTATTTTTAAAATTAATTAATTATCCCATATAACAATACTTAATACACAATAGCTAACCTGTCTGGCAGAGGGTCTGCGTTTGCTTAAGGTGACATTTTCCGGTAGACTAACGTTATTCGCGGCAGTAGCCACCTGCCAGAAGTCGCGAGATAGCTCAATGGAGAGAGGGTCTATGCCGTACAGGGCACTTATCAAGAGCATAAAGTTCTTAGTGTCCTAAATAATGTTGTAGCATAGAATATAATCATATATAGCCCCAATACAAAATATTCAGTTTTGTTAAATTTCTCCTAAAATTAAATTTAACAAAATACCTATGTTTATCAGTTGATTATAATATAATCTTGTTTTGATACAAACAGCAAACAACAGTCGAAATTTGTTCGTATTATCGGGAAATTAATACTAACCGCAATCACTGTATGCAATTGTAGGCTAGGAGAATTTAAGTTATTTAACCTTGTCAATTTAACCGATAATTCGCCTTATCCGTGTTCGCATAACCGAACTGTATCTATATGTACCTTAATCTGCATATTAACAATGTATGACGTAACCAGCTGGTGTAGTTTCCTAACATAAATCTCTTCATTGTGGAAGTTATCAGAAGCAACGACACAGTCCGTTAGGAATCTGAATACTCCCAAGTTTATACCCAAGTCTGTCAATGTTTCGTCACTCTCTACCTCTTGTAATTCTACAGAAATAGTATTACGTATACAGTTGAAACCGGATATTTTTAACACATTCTTTTCACGAAAATTTGTTAAAAATATCCGATTTTACAACAACAAGGATAATTAATTATTTACAAGAAAATTTGTTAAATATATCCGATTGTTAAAAATATCCGGTGTTAAAAATATCCGGTTTCAACTGTATGCTAGAGAAATGTAGACAGATAAGAGGATAATACTAAATAATAATCTACTCATTGGAAATTGGTTCTAGTGCACATTAAATAATTCCAATAGAAATACTTGATTGCGTAGAGTTAGCTTAAACAATTAGCAGAGTAATTTTGCTCAAAACATACCTTACAGTAGACAAGCAATTGGTTGACTGGGATTAACTAACTAACTGAACTCTCTTGTTGTTTCACTTCAACTACAATATTATAACTACAGTGGTTCGCCTTAATAGCAATTGCTCTAATAGCAAGTTATTTTTAGTCCCCAAGCGAGCATTTATTGTTAATTTTGCTCTAATAACAAGTTCGCCTATTAGCAAGGAAATTTTCGTGCAAAATGCGACTTGTTATTACGCACACCACTGTACTATATACAGTATAAATCGTTAATACGAATTTCGGATAAGGAGTACACATTTTGACGGTCTCTTTGTGCACTTATTAACATTGTATCAAACGACTGTATAATAGCATGTACCACTGAATGGAGAGGCCGAGGCGCATATTCTGAGCAGCTGTCCCCATACGAACAGGACACACCCCTTCAACTCCTTGTATTTCCATTCTCTGTCCTTCAAAAGCTCCTCAGTAACGTCTGGTATGAAGGTGGGGTCAGACAGAATGGGATAAGTGTCATTCAGTGTTAGCTCATCTCCTATACAAACCAATCGGAAATAAGAGCTGTTATTCTCTTACAGTATACTCCTCTTAATAGAGCCACTGGTTAATAGATTACTCCGCTTAATCGGGTAAAAAATTCACAGGAATTATAGGAAGGAACTATAGTTTGACTCAAACATTTTTGGTTATTAGATTTCTCCACTTAATCGGGTCAAACTACCCTTGGAACAAAACTCAACTGTATCTGCATAATGAGTTATCTCGCAATATACAAATTAATAATGCATTAGCAAGATATATAAATGTGATAAGTTAGTAAACCATTTTATTAACATACTACTTACTATTATTCAATGTTACTCAAAGTATAATATTAATAATTAGATACTATAAATGTAGCACATACGTATACAAACCTAATGCACTTTGGTCCATAGGTTAGAAAGAAGTATTCGAACACTGTATAACAGTGTAATTATATAATTAAATATTCATTTGTGGGTAACAACCATACGTATATTAATCAATTGCGAAACAGTACCACATACAGTTGTTGGTATTATATTGTACATGGGTCATATATAATTTGGCTTAAATAATATAATAAATTACAAACTGATACGTACAAAATATAAACCAGTATGTAATGTAATTACTCCTTATGAACATAATAGATATACGTATTTAACAGTTTGTTTTATCAATTGCATCCCAGCCAACTAGAAAGCATCTGAGAATAATTAAGGGAACTTTAGTCTCTAAATATAAATTATGGCCCTCTTAATAAAAAGTATGTTGTTCCAGTATTTAATAAAATAGTATCAAATTATAAAAATAACAGGCGAATGATATGAAAGTGTCGCTGGCCCATAATAGCTAACGATAGATGATATAGGAACTTAATTTTAGAATAAACAGCAGTTTGCATGATACGTAGTGGATTATTTGATTAGTAGCCGCTTTTAAAGTAAGTTTAGCGCTTTTAATAAACTAGTATACTGGTCAGGATATTGTACAGCCATTTGTAGATAGCTCCTAATCCTAGTCTGATCCAAATTTCATACGCCTAAATCACAAATTAATGTTACGGTATAGGAGAAGATTTCAAATTTTCGCGCTCCTAAATTCAAATTTTCCAAAATCATACTCCAAAAGGAGCGTCTCGCGCTCTTGGAAAATTCCTTGATACTGGTAGCAAACAATTATATTTTTTGCTGGTAATCAAATAACTGTGAAAACGGTGAGTAATTAAAATTTTGAGATAACAATATTCTAACAAGTTGAATACAAAGTATAATAACTAATTAATGGCATAATAAGAACTCTAATTAATTCAATTAAAGGGTGTAAACAATGTTATAGCGCCTGGGAATTTATAATATAAAGTAGAGAGTAAATAGTCTAATAAAGTAGATTAAACGAATTGAAGTTAATTCCTGCTAAATTGTATAAATTGAAATTGTAAACTGATATAAATCAACCACTAAATAGTATTTCAACTGTAGAGATGGTAACAACATTCCCAATGGCCAGTTATACTCTACAGAAATACATATGGTCAGTATAATGAATTCTAACTAGACAAAGTATTTCACAAATCAAACAATTACAGTATTGTTTTGAATAAGCGCCCCGACGTTTATTGTTTTCGTGGGTCAAAATTATCCTGATTTTTCTTGAAAAATCAAGAAAATAATATTTAGGTCGATTCTAATGATTCTCACCGACAGTGTACATACCGAAGTTACCAAAATCAATGGAATTACATTCCAATGATCATCTAATGTGTTTATCATACCAATGTCATTTATATTGACCCGGCGCTTATTCGGGCGAGTACGGTATCTCACCAGCTTCGTTATCTAGCAAGTGCCCCACATCGATGCTAGTCAGGAAGCTGAACAGGACGGAGAGGTTGACTCCGTCCAGAGTCCCGTCCCCGCGGGTCTGCGGGGCCTCTCGCAGATACCGGATGAGTTCCAAACAGCTGTTCTTATTCAGAGGCTCCTGACAGGAGAGAGTGAATAGACAGTCCGACAGAACCTGTCTCTGGTCGGACACGAGATAGCTGATGAGCGCCCTGTGTCTCTGGTCCCCGACCCCGCCCCCTTTCTCGAGGCGGGACAGCTCCTCCTGCACGTCGATCTTACGGAGCAAGTCGAATATCTGTTTCACCAACCCGTTGTCAAGGAGATTATCAATGTACTTTTGTGTGAAAATATTTACTTCTTCTGGTAGAGAAATAGACCATGATTGTCCTACAAAGAAATTCTGTAATAATTATATCATTAATACAACTAACTGACTGCTATATTCATAGACTTGTTTAGTGTACTCTTTTTAACTAACAGAATGTGACCAGTAATAAATACACTACGGAAGGCACATAGTAGAATGCGGGAATATACGAGCCGCAAACTTTGCTTGCTAAAATACATTACTTCCTATTGCAGCGCCTGTCAATTGATAAAGTCTAATTCAATCAAGTTATATTATTATGTACATTCAAGGGAATAAAATTCTGTTAAAAATAGAGAGACTTCATAATAAGGGAACTCAAAACCTATGTACGTTGCAAAATTGGGTACAGTAAAAAGTTTATATAATTCAGACGAATTATTGTCCACAATAAGCAGACCAGACAGTATAATCTACTATAGATTAATTATATGCTTTACAACATGGTGAATGTAGCGAATGGCGACAGAAACTTTTCAGAAACCGCAAACAATTTGAATTCGCATCCAGTGCTCTAATCTCTAATTTTCTCTCGAAGACGTGGAATTCGAGACATTCCTTTTGTAAACATTTGTAAATCATATAGTTCTGTGTTTATAGTTATTCTGCAAGTATAGCATGTGAGATGTTGACATGTAGTAAATTCACTACCACCTCAGCAGTAAAATTAAAGATTTACACTCTAATTGTTGGAAGGGCCCTCTAAGAAAATCTTTAAAAAACACTGTTCGCACTACCTTGCTTAGCCTGCAGGATTGTTTTCAGCGCAGTGAGCAGGGACCTCCTCCCGTCGTGGTACAGGACGGTCGCCACGAGGCCGCGTGTCCAGCCGGGGTACCTGCTGGCCTGGTCCTCCCCGACCAGCAGCAGCTCCAGCGCGGAGAACTCGTTGAGGTCCAACAGGTCCGACAGCAGCAGCACCTCCTGCACCAAGCGGGCAGGCAGCTTCTTGGGAGGGGAGGTAGCGGACAGCGCTGTGCCCTCGCTAGGGCCCTTGTTGAGCTCAGCTCTGTGCTTAGGGTTACGAGTCTATAGGAGAATTAGCATAGTATAACATAGCAACCTTATAGCGCAATAGCAATGTTGCATAAAAGGTTAATTTCTTGGCAATTCAGATTGATTAATCGGTAAACTAATATAAGCTTTCAATTTGCTATTGGAGTTAAAATCTATAGAAATCCATTATATTTGAACAATAAAATATTCTATCTTTAGAAATGCTTTTACTCATAGATGAGTAAAGCAAAGGATGTTACTCTGATGCAAAATAATGAAACCAACTCGTATAAGTATTATAATGAAATCTGTATTTACAGACAGGTTGAGCAATTCTGTGGTTAATTAAGCGAGAAGATATAAATAATTCTAATTATATATATACATATATATAATCTAAATATAAACCGGTGCGAAGAATTATAACAGGTAAGCATTTATTACAGATTCTTATAATATTAATTAACCAGTTAATGTACTAGATTACATGGACAGGTAATGAGATTATAGGGTTTATAGTGCGTGGTTAGACATACTGGGAATTTGAGAAGACTAGTGAAGTTATTCGTGTGTTGTTTCAGCAGACCCTGGTACTCGTGAATGAGGTCATGTCTCTTATGATATATCGTGTATTGAACTGTGGTAACCAGCTCTTTGAAGGGAGACCAGAAAGCGTTTGTGAAATCTGCAAATTATAACAATAATATTAACCATAGATTGCAATGACAATGATTAGTAAATATTAAGAATAGGAGAAGTCAATAAATATTTTCATAAGTCAATACACTGGTGCTCGCGTAATAGCTAATAGCAAGTCACATTTTGCACGAATTTGCTCGCCAATAAGCGAACTTGTTGCTAATATTAGAGGAACAGAATTAACATTAAAAGTTCGCAAGGGACTGAAAATAAGTTAAATAACTTTATAATAAAGCAATAATAATAGTGCTATTAGAAGAGCCATTGCTATTAGGCGAACTCAACTGTAGTTTTAAATTACAAATCAATAAAATACTTACCTGCCAGAAATAATACATAATTTACTTAGTAAACAAAACAAAAAAATTTGTTCTAAATTTATCAGCTATACATGATTAAACAAAAATTAAATAACTAATGTGCGTATATTCCAGTGCAAGGTATACTGTTTCAACTGGACTTGATTAGTAATCAACAACATGTGTTAGGGCTTAGAAGAGTATTACGTATTGTAAAGTGCAACAAGTGCAGGGAAATAATGTTCATAAAACAAAATTTAATTTATTTTACAAAAATTTACTAAAGTTAAGAGTAAAGTCCTAAAATATTGCATTGTTTAAAATATAATTTTAATATAATATGAACGCGAATAAATTAGCATACAGTGGCGCAATACCCGATGGTAATTATACTTGGATACATTTTTTTGAAAACTTTATACTGCTTGGATATATTAGCTTGAATTACGTCTTATGCCAGGTGCATGAATAATGCAATGGTGTTCGCCTAATAGCAATTGATATACAGTCAACTCCCGTTATAACCAAGTCGGATATAACGAAGTATCTGCTTATAACGAAGTCGTTCAATGGTCCGGAAATCCTTCTATCTTATTACATTATTAAAACTTCGGTTACAACGAAATGGATACAACGAAATTCCGCATATAACGAAGTCATTTATTATTATAGCCTCTAAGCTATCGATTTTACTCCGGTTATAACGAAATCAGCTTGATATGAACTCTTTTAAGATCGAACTCCGCTTATAACGAAATGAAACTACGGTCCCGAGCACTTCGTTATAACAGGAGTTGACTGTAATAGCACATCGCCAAGCGAACATGTTTAATATTATCTGTTAATTGTGTGCCTCTAATAGCAAGTTAGCTATCTAGCAGGTTGGAGCAAATTGCGACTTGATAGTACAACAAACGCACTGCAGCTGTATTAAGCTGTATTAGTAAAACATAGAAATAATTTTACACATAATACATGTAATGTGTTATGCGCATAAATTGAAGATACCAGAACTGATTCATGAATAATTACAGTTCTTTATGAGATAAATTGATAATACAAATTGCTATTAATTTATAATTCGCTTACCCATGTTTCATTCAAAAGCGATCCGTTAGTGATTGGAAAATTATCAAAAGTAATAAGGAATAATCTAAAGAATGCAAAGTGTTTAATTATAATTTAATTTTGCATTATTTGAATATTCGTTATTACAAAATGCAGAAATAACCAAAAATACTACATTGGGAAAAATAATGATAGCAGAATGCTTGCGAATTAAAATAATCTGCAAGTTATGCAGTGGTCACAGCTGATACAGTATAATTATAATAAACATTGTGTTAGAACTGGTGTCACCCGAAACAACTAATAAACTAAAAGCTAACATATATTTAATGTTATATGATACACACTCTAAAAGAGACAAAAATAAACTTTTCAAACTCGAGATTTTACCATATTATGAGTTCACATTACAACTAATATATCACCATAAAGTACCAAGGGTCAACCTAACTATAATCAGTCAGGGCAGAGGAGAATCTCATTAGAGACTGAATTAAGTAATTACTCCTACATAGTGGTTTCTAAAGGGATGTTAATCTACCAATAGTATATTTCTAACAACAAATTGGTTGTAAATAGCAAAATATTGAGTTCAAACTATGGATAAGAAGATATCTAATAAATATGCAACCTAGTCAATAGTATATTTTATTGCTATGAATAACCAGGTTTGAAACAGCAAATTGTAACAGCCAAGCGAGCTTTTTGCAACTAAATTAACCTATTTATTCTTGGAAACATGACAATAATATTTCTCTCAGTGGTCAGTGATATTTTAGGATTCGATTAGAGTGCAATGCTAGAAAATTAGAGTGTAATCATGTGCCGAAGTAGGCAAACGAGTCTAGCATTGCAAAAATTAGGGCATAAAATAGCAGAAAAACAGACTTAAAATTACACTCTAATACAGCGATTCCCAACTTTTTCAACCGTGGACCTCCTATAGTAATTATTAGACATTCTGTGGACCCCTCCCATTGACCGTAATACGTGGACCTCAGGTTGGGACAACAAAAAATGTCTTATAACAGTAGCTGTTGTTCTTAAGAATCGTTATGATGGAAAAAATGAGTTATTAAAAGCTTAAAGCACAATTTAGTGCTACTATACCACTACCAGCCCTGCAAATAACACCATTATTGAAATCTAATTTAATTGAATTGAATTTAATGCCATTTCTACAGATCGCCTAAGCTCACGAGAATTTAAGAGCTAGTACACTCGGCAACACTTTCGGTTTATCTCTCTTCTTAACTGACTTGTGTTTAATTTCATTTCTAGCTTCTTCCTCTAACTTTGAAAAGAAAGACTTGGAACTTCTAAAACTCTTATCTTTCTTCCTGGCTTTCTCATCGCTAATCAGCTGTTCCCGCTGTCCCTGCATTTTCTTAGCCTCCCCCAGTGCTTCCATTAGCTTACGCTTGCTATAGCGAGTGCCCATACCCGGCGTGCTCTTGTCGACCAGCTTCTGAGCGCGCAGCACCGTCTTGCGGGAGACGGCGCGCTGCTTCTGGCGTCTGGACCGCCGTCTGTCCTCGCGGGTCCTCTCGACCGCAGACACGGGGGCGTGGCGCGCCGGGGCGGACACCTCCTCGGGGGCCAGCCGGACAGACTCGCTAATCGCGGAAGGTAACACCTCCTCCACGCGAACAGCTGGCACGTTAGCTATCACGATAGGCTCGTACTTGAATGGCTTGGGAGTGTATCTGAAGTTAGACAGAGCGTCTAGCTTAGAGAACAGATCACTCATCATGTTCTTAAGCTCTCCCTCTATTGCCTGTTCCTCGGAGCGCTGAACAGCTGATCCGTCAGATTTATTCAGAAATTCCTGTTCGTACACCTCTGCTAATCCCTGCTGGCTCTTCTGAGTCTCCGCCTGCTTAGGGACGGAGTAGTTGTAGCGCTTCTCCTGCGGCTTTTCGCGCCTCACAGGGTCGTCCCAGAGCTCGTCTCTGGCCCTGCGGCAGATCATCTCCTCCACCGCCTCCGTGGTGTCCTGTGTGATCAGCGGCTTTAGCGGCACCGACTGGTGCTCCATGTAGCCCGCCAGGAGGCTGTTGTCCGGACGGCTGGCGGACCGGACCTCCCCGGACATCTCCCAGCTCTTCTCCGCTACGTTGTCTCGCTCCAGCTGCGCGATGCGAGCCTGCATCTTATCTCGCACTCGCGAGTAGTTAGACTGGAGCTTGTCGGCAGGTTTATCCACAAAGAAATCCTTGTACTTGAGAGCAGCTGCGTCCGGTCCCGTCTCCTCGCTCTCTCCGGCAGAGGAGCTCTCGGAGCTCTCGGAGCCCTCTGCGTGGAAGCGCTTCTCTTCTCGCGCGAGGAACTTCTCCATCTGAACAGGATACAAGAACGCATCTGAGTTTGTTATCCCTGGTTCCTCTGTGGTAGAACCAATCTGAGAGCCTTGTTCAGAATTAGCATCAATTTGAGAATCTTGTTGAGAAATCTCCTCAATTTGAGAGTCTTGTTCAGAATTAGCATCAATTTGAGAATCTTGTTTTCCAGTGGATTCATCTTCGGAGAGCTCGTCTATTCCGCTGTTATCTGGACTAGCAATAGTATCAGAGTTGCTAGCCTCATCTGTTGGTTTTATTTGAATGTCAGCTGTGAGCAGCTGCTGCACCTCGGTCGCCAGGTGTTCACAGCTGGCCGCATTCCAGAGCTCCAGCTGTTGCCAGATCTGCTCCTGGTCGAATCCCTCCGTGTACAGCTGCGGTAGCGAGCTGCTGCTGCTATTCGCGTGGATGGAGATGGCTAGGTTGAGTGTGTAGCGGAGTGCCTCTATGCAGTGCTGGTACGCGTGCTCAGAGGGAGACAGGAAGTTCCGCGGCTCTGAGAGGTGCGAGCGCACTATAGAGAGCACAGGCGAGAGGGAGGGGGGGCCAGGGGAGGGGAGAGAGGAATCCGAGTCTTCGTCTGACATTCTACAACTATAATAGCTCAATGCAACTACTGTATAACCTAGAACAGAAGGTTAGAAGAACAGTGTATAGTGAGTATTGAAGTATCTTATCCAAATTATCCATTGTTAATTCGTATTAGGTCTTTCAAGTAAATATTTGTATTACCAAATTTCTCCGAATAAGCGCCGGTGAAAGCGTTATGGGTACCCCAGCGTTTTAGGCCCCCGTCCCTAAATCGCTAGCGTTTGGCCCCCTGGGCTTTAAAACACAAGCGATATGGGGACGGGGCTTACACCGGTTCAATAAAAATGGCACTTGTATGGTAAAATTTAAACACATTAGTTAATATTAACTGGTGCGTAATTACATTTGAAGCAATACGGTATTAATCTTTTGGGATAATTTGGGAGGATTCGTATGATCATGACGAGGTTACTTGACTGTAATAGCGAGGGTGTATTTTTTGTAATTTGTATAAGATTTATTAAGTGATTGCAAATGAGTTTTGTACTGCGCGCATTTGAAAACTGTAGACTTTTGAAACAAGCAAATTAAGACAGGGTTGGGACACTCAAGTTTCACAGAAAATTTGCATAATTAAATCCTCTTAGCTCTTCTAAATCATCAGACCTCCAAAACAATTATTTGTACGAATAACACATATCTAGTTTAATATTATTATCATTGCAATGACTAAGAAATAATTACCAATAACTTCTACTAACAATCCTAACAGAGATTATCCAACTACGCTATGAGCACACACGCTCCCCCTACCTCCTTTATCTTCTTCTCGGCCTTAGAAGAAAACAACTTAGCTTTTACTATAATTGGGATCTTTGGCATTATTCCCTTCCCCAGCACTTTGAAGTACCCGGCTCGCGTGACGTCAATGACAGGCACTTTCTCCAGCTTCTTGTCTGCATTCTTGTATGCCTGTCTGTGTCTCTCGCTGAGCAGGGACCAGAGCTGGTTCGTGTTGATGGTGGGACAGTAGTACTTGTTCTTGTTCAGATGGAAGTACCGCATTCCTACCTGGGTTACATATAAACACTCTTCTATACCCAACTGTACAAGTAATCAATTATTCATAAATACAATCAGTAAGCGGCCGTTGTCCGGAAATTATACCCCCTCCCTATGTCACGCTTTTTTACTATTCTGTATACAAAAAGGATGGTCTGCCACACTGCTTAATACAGTTATGTAGTGTGGCTTCTCAACAAACCCATAACATATCACATATCCCTGGATTAACAAACCCATAACATATCATATATCCCTGGATCCATATAATAAATGAATATAACTTACCTTCCCGAAGTACCCAGGATGGTACTTATCGAAGTTGGTCCTCATGTGCAGCATGCCCCCCGCATTCCCTCTGCCCCCCGGGTGCTTCCGGTGCTTGCCCACGCGTCCGTGACCCGAGCTCACGTGCCCGCGCATCTTGCGTGTCTTCTTCAGGCGCGATACCATAATACACCGACTTAGTCTAGCTAATGAATAGCAGAGTTACATAGAGTAAATTAATAAATTCGATAAGCACCGGTGTCATAGACTCATAGTAGATACTGTTTCCCATTTTTGTTCCCCGAACATTATTTCCCTCGGATAAGCAAAGTATTTTATGCTGGGCACTTTAACCAAGGCGGGGAAAACATGGGGAAAGTAACATAGGCGCAAAGTTTTACAAGTCTGAGGTTAAAGTTGGGGGGGCGCGGAGCGAGTGTAGTGAGCGAGATTTTTGGGGTCTGGGGAGCTTGCCCCCCAGGAAAAAAATTGATTGCAACAAATGACATTTTTGAATGAATTATACGTATATTTTACTATCCTAAATTATATTGACATTTTCTTTTTTATCCAGAGGGCACGGTAACACCCGCACCATTAATGTTTCCCCCCTTCAACTTTTTACGGGGGGGCGCACGCCCCCCCGCGCCCCCCCCTGTTTGCGCCACTGGAAAGTAAGATTCCCTAGAGGGGAACAATATTTCCTAGAAAATATTGTTCGGGGAACAATTTTCACGGGGGACCAGGATATCCTGACAGTGGGTCAATAAAAATGGCACTGGTATTATAAAATATAAAATCAAAACACATTAGGTATAACTGGAGTGAATTACATTTATTTTGGAAACTACGGTATACTGTCGCTGAGAACCATTAGAAACCACCAAAATATTATATTGACCTTTTCAAAAAAATTCAGGATGAATTTGTCCACGAAATAGCTTATTCTATCTCACATATGCGCTATTCTCTGAATACAGTGCACCTCTATATTAAAGTGGGTAACCTCTATTAGTGGGGAAGTGGGGAATGGGAGCCCTTAATTATCAAGGAGTGATTATCGAGTCCATACCAGAGTTGGAATCGGGTCCACTATTCAGAACCCGACCCGACCCGAACCCGACGATCTTCAACCCGAACCCGACCCGAACCCGATTCTAGATCTGAATCTGAACCCGAACCCGACCCGACCCGAGAAACCCGAACCCGATTCCAACTCTGTTGCAATATTATGGGTTAATAATATTTATCCCATAAATGTCCTTATGAGGCCATTTCATTAAAGTTCCATATAATGTTCTATTGTAAATATAATCTTTCAAAAAATAGAATTAATTCATTGAATTTAAAAAAATTCCGCACAAAGTTCGAACTGATCAACTTCGAATCCGAACCCGACCCGAACCCGATTCTAAATCTGAACCCGAACCCGACCCGAACCCGACCCGAACCCGACCCGACCCGAGAAACCCGAACCCGATTCCAACTCTGGTCCATACAAAACATACAAAATGACCTCCATAAATGGGGGGAATGGATAAATCCTAACATAATACTTCTAAAATTATACTGCATTTCAAATAAATCCACTCTAAGTTATAGCTGTAGAACTTTAGAGTGAATTTATCGTAGAATGAATATTTTCTGTCTAATGTTTGTAGAAGAATTCATCACGGTAGATTGCTACGTAGATACAGCAATTAACTAAATTGTTAGGATCCAATTGAAAATTATAACTGGGGAATGATGGGCAATTCAAATTTTTGCGTCCCATGCTCCCCCACTTATAGAGGTTGCACTGCACTATGTTTGTTCTTACGAATAGTGTACTCCTTATATCTATACTATTAAAACACAAGGCTGGGTGTATATGTGTATATGTGTATATGTGTATATATTTGCTTGTATGTTACGAGTTGATTGAAGAAAGTGGACGGTTTCCAAATGTGATTTTTGGCATATAGGGGTAACTTTTGGCACCCGCCAACAAGTTGAGGTTTCCACTCAAAATTTCTCACACCTCCACAAGTTATAACGTCATTGTCACATTTCGAGAACCTTGAAAATTCACTTAATCTCACATAATTCGCGCCCTCTAAGAGATAAAAATCTGAAAATTTAATAGAACATAGACATTAATGATGCGGACACGTTGGTCATACCAGATCGCCACTATGCTAACTCAGTATCGCATGATGACGTAATCATTAGAATTTCACGGGAACGCGGAATTTGACTAACGAATAAGTAGGAATTTGACCAACGCACGAAATAGGAATTTGACCAACGCACGAAATAGGAATTTGGCCAACTGTTTGTTCTAAGTAGGAATTTGACCAATGCACAAATAGGAATTTGACCAACGCACGAAATAGGAATTTGGCCAACCGTTTGTTTTAAGTAGGAATTTGACCAACGAATAAGTAGGAATTTGACCAACGAATAAGTATGAATTTGAGCAATACAAGAAATAGGAATTTGTCCAACCGTTTGTTCTAGGTAGGAATTTACCAATTCATAAAGCAGGGGAGTAGCTTTTCCCCGTTGCAAAGTTGATTGAACCCTTTTAATTCATTATAAGATATATTTATTGATTTGAATGGAAAACAATTATAAGATAAGTGATAAGAAAATAAGTAAAAGATATGGAAGTAGAAGTTTAGTGATAGTATACTAAATAAAGAATTTTTATGTAAATATCTCCATAATTGTATTTATTGGAGTACGACAAATTGGACAAGGTTTTTCTTCATTGAGAAAATGCTGTCCACAGTTATTACACAAATTTGCGTGTCCACAAGGAACCAATGCGAATGAACGTTCCTTGGTTTCGCAACAAATTATGCAGTCGTTTGGTGAACTTTCTTCTACATCACTATACATATCTTCCATCTCAACCGTATATTGTGAATAATCTGCGGGAATATTTTTACCCTTTCGTCCAATAGTAAGTGAGACAGCAGTCAAATATTGTTCAGTTGAAAATATTCCATTCTCTAACTTTTCTTTATATTCCTCCCTCCGTTTTGCTTTTTCGATGATATTTCTTTTTGTAGGTCTTGTTATTTGTAGATCATTCTCTAGCCTCATATATTCAGAAGCAAAATCAGTGATTACCTTCGATAACTCGGTTAAAAATTTCCATACATTGGGATGATGCACTTTTATACTCGATTTCAATGATTTGTGGAACGACTCACATCCATTGTTCGTGGCAATCTGAGATGAATAGACAGACAAATCCTTTTCTCCCAATATCCAAGTTTTTCTAATGTATTTCTTCAATTTATTGACAAGTTCCTTATCAGTACCACATAGTTCAAATACTTGTGCCTCTAATACAGAAAAAGTGCTCGTGATTTCGCTTTGTGGTAATAGAGGCAAAGCCATTAGCTTTCTCAACCAATCGGCATATATTTCTTGTGTTTTGTACAATTTTCCCAGGCCCAGTATTTGAGTTTTTTTCCAAATTGCCTGGGTGAAATGGAACCAGCATTCTATCATTTTTATTTCCGGAAAAAGATACATAAATGCGTTTCTGGGGGCTTTTTCAAAATCACTCACCGCTACTTTTGGACTAAATCCAGGAATGAGGTCAAGTAATTTCAAAATTACTGCTGAATATAGCCCTTCAGTTTTCTTTTGCATTAAAACGTATATAGCAGGGATACAGTGTCCACGAAATGGAACGAATATTGTGAAGAGTTGATAAAAGATAGACGGGACGGTGTAGAAAGTGCCATCAAATTATATAATGTCAGCATTACTCGTTTTCATGAGCATGAAGTCTGCTGCTAAAATGACTGCCACTGCACCATCATGATTAACAGTTCCCCGATACAAATGTGTAAATGGAGAAGCAACAATAAGTTTGGAAAAATCTTCTGCGTCTTTAGGGAGAGGTGGAAATAAACATCTCCTTCTTTTGCACATACTGCTTTCAATTTGCTGAAATGATATCATATTTTTCAGAGGATCTTCTCGACAGGTTTCGTTAAAAACTTCACACAGTCTCTCAGAAGAAGTTTCGGCTGCCCGTTTCAACTTATTTCTCAATGAATATACACCACGTTTATACGCTTCCTCTCCATGATCATGCGCAGACGTAGTGATCAGACAAATTCCTACTTATTTGTTGGCCAAATTCCGGCGTCCCGAATTTCACATGTTAAATTTGACTATTTAGGCCTATTTACGCTTTATAATTAATATTAGGAGTATATAAACCACACACCAACCGCGAAGCGGTTGGTGTGTGGTTGTGTTCTGCCGCGAAGCGACCTAGCAAGCGAAGCGCGCTAGTGTAATAGTAAAATAGCGGAAATTTAGGTTTGGCATGGTAATTCAGAAAGTGTTCCTAGAAATTAAGGTATATGAACTTGAATTAGATACATAACTGGTACGTATAGGACTACAAAAACAGCTACACTGTGTAACCAGGCTTTGAAACAGGCATATTTGCGCGCCTAGATTTAGTTTAAGCTTGTTCACACGCGGATAAATACTCAATTTGTCTACTACGTCTAATGGGAGCATCTCTCGATTTTCGCGCGCCTAGAAAAGTTTACTTTCAAAATTATGCGCCTGGAGACGCGTCGCACGCGCCTAGATGAAACCTGAAGACACCTGCAGAAATTTGTTTTTTATCAACTGTTAAGTTGTTGGATTTTTGCTCGAAGCCTAAAACCCCAAAATAACTAATATCTTCCAAATGCCCATTTGACATTTCTGATCATAAGAGCCCTTCGGTCTCGGTCGCTTCGTGAGGGATCCTCATAATTTTCAATTATAAACAACAACAATACATATTGCCTCTAAGTACAATTTGAATATTTTTTATTTGTTTACCTAATTTGCACACTAACAATAAATATTAATATTGAAATTTCTAAATGCGAGATTCCTATTCAATATACTTGTTTACACACTAACTAAACCATGTGGAAGTCAGTGTCTAGCTCAATTCTAAATACTGCACAGTCAACTCCGCTTAATTGGGTCACTTTGGTCCGAGGGTTTTTTGACCCGATTAACCGAAAATATGGTAATTACCGTATTTTACGTATAATTAGATACGTTTACTATTATAATATCAATGGCTATACGTACTCTCCCACACGAGTGATATAAATACATTTCCGACGACTCTGACACAACTAATCGTTTAGTGACCGGCGTAATTGAATTTTTTTAAATTTTGGTCTGTATATTACAATACACACAAATACAACAATCGCGGTTGAATAATATACATAGATTCGTTTCAAGTTAAGTTAATATTATTATATATTATATATATATTATTTGGTAGGGATAAATGGCTGAAAAGTTCACTGCCCCCGTTGCTAAGTACAAGATAGCATTTGTCGGCAAGACTTTGGGGAAGACAAGTATCATAACTCGATTCATATATAACAGCTTTAATGATGCTTGTCAAGTTACCATCGGAGTAGACTTTCTATGCAAGACAATGTACTTAGAGGACAGAACAGTGCGACTACAGATATGGGACATAGCCGGACAAGAGAGGTTCAGCTCTCTCATACCTTCTTATATCAGAGGTTCCAGTGTAGCAGTGGTTGTATACGATATTACAAATATAAAGTCATTCCAGGAGACCGACAAATGGATAGATGAAGTAAGGACAGAGCGAGGGAGTGACGTAATCATAATGCTGGTGGGCAACAAGACAGATCTAGCTGACAAGAGACAGGTGTCGATGGAGGACGGAGTGAAGAAAGCGAAGGAACTGAATGTTATGTTTATTGAGACAAGCGCTAAAGCGGGATACAACGTGAAACAGCTGTTCCGTAGAATCGCCCAGTCACTGTATATAGCAGATAACCTCCCTGACCAGAGTCCAGGAGATATTATAGAAGTGACTGTTGAGAATATTGATGATATCTGTATAGAGAAATCTTGTTAGCTGTGTTATCTCGATTACAGGATTGACTGGATATTTTTATTGGAGATATTATATTATTATAAACAAGCTCTTTGGCCAGGATCTCTTTTCGATTAATAACACAGCCACTAAGCGATCTCTCTTCATTCATTCATTGACTCCATTTTGAGTCAGTTCAAGTTTATGTTTATGAGAGTATCTCTCCATTTCGCGCGCTTACAATAGTTAAGTTTCAATTTAATGCGTGTACGTATAAAACTTTAGTGGTCCTGTTAAGGAAATCTGAACCAGGCATAATGACCCGTATCATATACTTTTAGTAACAGTATGTTAAAATATTGTTTTTCTCCCAAACATAACAAAATTTGTCAAAAAATATGGATTTGATGGTTTTTGATGTAAATAGAATCACAACAAAAATTTTCTTGCAAATCAATTTTAAGATATTTGTAATTATATTGTAGTTTTATTTAACCTACTTTGGTTGTATCAAAATACGAAAGTCGGAAATTTCCAAAGTAGTATTAAAGAAGATAATATTAGTTAGCCCGTCCAAAGAGCTATTGAATTTTTAATTGTTCACAGTACCTTATAGAATCAGATAGCTAAGGCACAATACAAAGATCGAATCTCTTAGTCTTCAGCAGGGACGTCGCCACGGGGGGGGCATAGGAGGGAAATGCCCTCCCTAGTAAATATATTGAACTATTTTATTCCTCTGATTCATTGATGCTATTGAATTCAATTTAATGAGTTCACACTTTTCAATCCATTTGAGTCATATCCCTGTACGACGCTCCAATTTTCCCCTTTACATTGGTCAAGATCCCTAGACACCTCAAATTTATTTTCTCGCTCGCTTTGCTCGCTCGTCTAAAATGTAAATCTACACTTATACTGAAACGAATTACACTGACCAAAGCATTTTATTATGTGTGTATACATACGAACATGTTATTTATTCTTATCAAGTTTGACATTAGTAAATCAAAATAATCACTTAGGAACGCAGATATTATTGAAATATATAGTTATTGAGAGAATCCCTGTACGCTTGAATAGGGTATTAATTTACACAAAACAAAATGCTACAGTTAGGCATTTTTTAATTATTATTCGACAAACAATCAATAATTTATCCAAGCTAGTAATCCATATACAAATTTATTACATCCCTTACGCCTGTACAGAAATCCAAAATGGTTGAAATCCCTGTACGGTTGGCAGGAAATGGAGAATCTAGATACGCCTTGTAGGATATTCCTAGTTATTTTGGCAACTTTTAATCTAATTTCTAATCAACTGTTTTACAAACCCAATACACCTTTTACTTTATACCTGTTATCTATCAAAATTGATTTTTCACTGTCATTATAGCAAGTAGTTAAGCTGTAGTATTTGCTGGGGTTGCAAAATTCTTGTTAATGTATTGATTTCTGTAGGCTACTTTTCATACTTTGCAGGACATTAAACTAAAAAGCTTAATCTTTATCGCCTAGTTTTTGGTAACATCAACTGCTAGATCTAACACCAATATAATGTTTGCCCCCCCTGGCAATTTCTGTGCCCCCCTAGGTGAAAAATCCTGGAAACGTCCCTGGTCTTCAGGGGCGAAGACGGGGTCTCCCGTTGCCTGGAAACTCTTTAACTTTACGAAACAGTAGTCAAAGTACCCACTAATATTGGTTATAGCTGATTGGAACCCCCTAATGACCACCCTGGCTACGCAGCTGGTCTCATCCCATTATGCTTGATAGAAGACTCGAGGCGACATTTGGTTTAGTATATTGATTATTAGATAATTAATAATTATCTTTAGAGTAGTAAGATTAGTCTTCTGACAAACAATAACCACTAGCTAGCAAAATAAAACCTGCGAGATCCGGGCACCCTTATTGGTGCAAAGGCAAGCTAAATATGTTTTAATTTAACCAATAATGGAGTTAAATGACAAAATTATATAACAAATACATACCATAAATTATCCAAAACCCGTTAAAGATATTAGTTTTCGTTTTGTTAAAGAACCTAGAAAAATGGATAAGACACTTTGGATTTGGACATATACTAGCCATTGTATTTCTCAGATCCCGGAAAACCCCAGTTACGAGCCCCCTCCAGACGACAGTGTTCGGATAAGGGAGGTTTGAGTGTACAGTGGTAGCCGCTTAATCGGGACACAACACATCGGTTAATCGGGAGATAAAACAGTATCTTAGTTAAATTCGTAATCGGTTAATCGGGAGAAAACACTGATTCCCAGCCATCCCGATTAAGCAGCTTCCACTGTAAGAACAAACTCAATATAGTTTCAATTTTATAAAACAGCCGATTCATTGAATAAACCAGAACCAGTTCAGATAATAATATTATAATAATAACCTAGTTGTGAGAAATACATAAGTGTTTAAATGTTAGAAACAATAGTCAATGGAGTTGTATATTATTGCTTTTAGCTCAGTTGTAATTGCAACAGATAAATTTAAAAATTACAGCTATCCCGATCGAATTTTCTATTGCAGGCACTATATTTGGTGGTTGAGTGATAATGCCTACATAATAAATGCTGCTAGCACAGCTGTATTTTAGATTTTTCTATAAATTTCATCATTTTTTTCCCGTTAAAATATGTTTATGATGTCATCATTACCTCAATGTTTTAACTCGCTCGCGGAAAGGTGTTATGGACCATAAGGAATATATTATTAATGGGAAGTTTACCTGCTACTTATCTCAAAATAGAGTTATGCCAATATAGGGTCAGTCTAAGTCAGATAATGTGATGATGAGATATCTTTTTCTAAATCGCACTTAAGACGATTTTTATTAACATCATTGTCACCTTAGTATTTAATGTTCAGGAGGTATCTAAAACTAAAGTGCAAGCTGGAATGGCCTAATAGTTAATGTTTTACCTAATTGTTTGCAAAGTAAATACCACAAAAATTCGGTCTATAAATTCAGAAACAATTGTTTCAAAGTTATGTTGCATCCAATTTAAATTTAGGAGCTCTACTACAAACACACTATTAGGTAGGGAGAAAATGGCAGTCAGTGCTCCTCTGGATAAGTACAAGATAGTATTTCCAGGGGAACAGTGTGTGGGGAAGACAAGTCTCATAACTCGATTCATATATGACAGATTTGACGACAACTTTCATGCTACAATCGGAATAGACTTCCTTTCTAAGACAATGTACTTAGAGGACAGAACAGTGCGACTACAGCTATGGGACACAGCTGGACAAGAGAGGTTCAGGTCTCTAATTCCTTCTTACATCAGAGATTCCAGTGTAGCAGTGGTTGTATACGACATTACCGATATTGAGTCATTCCAACAAACAACCAAGTGGATAGATGACGTAAGGACAGAGCGAGGGAGTGACGTAATCATAATGCTGGTGGGCAACAAGACAGATCTAGCTGACAAGAGACAGGTGTCGATGGAGGACGGAGTGAAGAAAGCGAAGGAACTGAATGTTATGTTTATTGAGACAAGCGCTAAAGCTGGATACAACGTGAAACAGCTGTTCCGTAGAATCGCCCAGTCACTGCCTATAGCAGATAACCTCCCTGACCAGAGTCCAGGCGATATTATAGAAGTGACTGTTGAGAATATGTGTGTTGAGAAATCAAAATGTTCTTGTTAGCGGTGTCAGCACAATTATAGGGTGAAACGAGCTCTTTGGCCTCGGCCTATTGCGATTTGATAAAATTATCCGGGATTCACCGTGATTTACCGTAAATATCGAATAATTTTATCAAATCACGTTTTACAGGGTCGGTATGTGTATAATTATACTCAGGTAGTTGAGTGGAGTCGAAAGAGGGTCACTCGATTGGGTAAGGGCACAATTGGAGAATGGAATATTTGACACATTCCTGATACATTCCAGCGTTGCTATGGAAAAAAATTCTTCCAAATATGGTCATGTGATATATCAAATTATCGGAAATTTTACTTCGAAACCGAATTCAACAATAAAAAGACGATATAACTTAATTTGAACAAGTTTTTATGGGAAACAAGTCCGGCGAACACTATCGGACGTGGTTACTTTGGCGAGCTGTCATGGCCGATATAGAAACTCTTTCAATTGCCTCAATATCCAAAAATGTTCGCACTACATCAAAGTACACGTGTACAAATTTTGGTGCTTTTATCAAAAAAATGAACAATTGTATGGTTGTGCCGCTGCACTATAACAATAGTATTATTATTTACTTACATTGAAAAGAATTTGAGTGAAAGGAATGACATAATTTGTTACTGTAGTTAGTTTTTAACAAGAAAAATGCAATGGGATAAAAACGGCAGAGTTAGATTCTCAAATTATCTAAAAAATTAACATTTATTTAACATCATTGCCATATATGGGTATGTATATTTGATTACGTCATTGTGGTTAAATCCGATGAGAAATCATTCTCAAAAGTATTTTAGATGTTTCTGGCGTATTTGAAAACCTAAGTTTAGTTTATTCCATGACGATAGGTAATTCATTTTAGGAACAATTAGAAAGTAAACACCGGCCTGGAAATGAAATGAGCAAATACTTGACTTATCTAGCCGTATAATATAGTAGGCCATGAACCGGGCAACATTTTTGTACAAGTTCAAAATTAATTCGCCATTTTTCTGGGAATTAGTCCCAAAATATAGTTTATCTTTGCAGATTTGTATGTCAAACATGTTACTAAAAGTAGAACCACCCTTATCTGGGCGGTAAATATTGGTTTGGATTTGGCCATATGGTAATCTCGCTACTTTATATAAGATTCATATTCGAAATTTATGAACTCTTTGGGTAAACTTATACCAAAATCAGATGTCGGAGGTGCGTATCAGGTCAGAGTGGCTGTCTGTCGCCGTCAGACAACAGGTATTGAGACATCAGAAAATAAACACTAGTTGATTATACAATAGAAATTAATATTATTTCCGAGATCCGGGCAAATTCTAAGATCCGGGCACCCTCCGGACGAGCGAGGATGCCCGGATTGGGGAGGTTCGACTGTATTATTATTTTCATCGTACGGTAGTCGGTAGACGTGGGACGTGGCCACACCTTTGGAGACTAAGGGCTGAAAACTGAGTGACCGTCTAATTTGCACCTGGGTTTACGATATTTTATCAAATAATTGTACACCTATTTAATCTAATTATAGCCCATAACATTAAATAAGGAATAGTGAGATTGATAACATTTACATGTATGGATAGAAAATTTGACTTTTTGGTAGTATACACTAATTTGAAATTTGTCAGTAGTTTCTGCCGTAATCTCCTCTATTTCCTCACACTTCAGATTGAGTCCACTGTAAGAACAAACTCAATATAGTTTCAATTTTATAAAACAGCCGATTCATTGCATAAACCAGAACCAGTTCAGATAATAATATTATAATAGTAACCTAGTTGTGAGAAATACATAAGTGTTTAAATGTTAGAAACAATAGTCAATGGAGTTGTATATTATTGCTTTTAGCTCAGTTGTAATTGCAACCGATAAATTTAAAAATTACAGCTATCCCGATCGAATTTTCTATTGCAGGCACTATATTTGGTGGTTGAGTGATAATGCCTACATAATAAATGCTGCTAGCACAGCTGTATTTTAGATTTTTCTATAAATTTCATCATTTTTTTCCCGTTAAAATATGTTTATGATGTCATCATTACCATTGTTTTAACTCGCTCGCGGAAAGGTGTTATGGACCTAAGGAATATATTATTAATGGGAAGTTTACCTGCTACTTATCTCAAAATAGAGTTATGCCAATATAGGGTCAGTCTCAGTCAGACAATGTGATGATGAGATAACTTTTTCTAAATCGCACTTAAGACGATTTTTATTAACATCATTGTCACCTTAGTATTTAATGTTCAGGAGGTATCTAAAACTAAAGTGCAAGCTGGAATGGCCTAATAGTTAATGTTTTTTTATATAATTGTTTGCAAAGTAATTACCACAAAAATCACGGTCTGCGTCCAATTTAAATTTAGGAACTCTACTACAAGCACACTACTATTAGATAGGGAGAAAATGGCAGTCAGTGCTCCTCTGGATAAGTACAAGATAATATTTCCAGGGAAACAGTGTGTGGGGAAGACAAGTATCATAAGGCGATTCATATATGACAGATTTGACGACAACTTTCATGGTACAATCGGAGTAGACTTTATATGCAAGATAATGTACTTAGAGGACAGAATAGTGCGACTACACATATGGGACACAGCCGGACAAGAGAGGTTCAGGTGTCTCATACCGCATTATATCAGAGGTTCCAGTGTAGCAGTGGTTGTATACGACATTACCGATATTGAGTCATTCCAGGAGATCGACAAGTGGATAGATGACGTAAGGACAGAGCGAGGGAGTGACGTAATCATAATGCTGGTGGGCAACAAAACAGATCTAGCTGACAAGAGACAGGTGTCGATGGAGGACGGAGTGAAGAAAGCGAAGGAACTGAATGTTATGTTTATTGAGACAAGCGCTAAAGCTGGATACAACGTGAAACAGCTGTTCCGTAGAATCGCCCAGTCACTGCCTATAGCAGATAACCTCCCTGACCAGAGTCCAGGCGATATTATAGAAGTGCCTGTCGAGAGTATGTGTGTTGAGAAATCAAAATGTTCTTGTTAGTTGTGTCAGCACAATTATAGGATTGAAACGAGTTCTTTTATACCACTTTTACTTTATTTATCTTAAATAGTAGCAAACCATGCATTCAATAATAAATTCGGAATGTGCATAATTGTTTACCAAAAAAATAATTGGAATTTGATTGTGAGTTAATTTTGAATGTATACAAAATGTTTACTCTTAAATCACTGCCTTTATTATTTTTTATTTTTCATCGTACGTAGACGTGGCCACACCTTTGGAGACTAAGGGCTGAAAACTGAGTGACCGTTAATTTGCAACTGGGGCTACGATATTTTATCAAATAATTTTAACACCTATTTAATCTAATTATAGCCCATAACATGAAATAAGGAAGATTGATATTGATATTGATAACATTTGCATGTATGGATAGAGAATTTGACTTTTTGGTAGTATACACTAATTTGAAATTTGTCAGTAGTTTCTGCCGTAATCTCCTCTATTTCCTCACACTTCAGATTGAGTAAAAAGTGCCCCCAAAGGAGCATGCTGTCGGCACAGCTGTAATTTTAGATTTTTGTCTATTGATTGTGTAAAAATAGGTAAACAACTAAGTTTATATTACTTTTTAAATAAATATATACAGTAAAACCTCCCAAAGCGGCACTTCCGAGTAGCGGCAACCTCCGAGAAGCGGCACAAAATCATTCTCCCGATGGGTCCCGCTTTGGGAGGTTTACTTTACGAGCAACCTCCCAAAGCGGCAACCTCCGAGAAGCGGCAACCTCCGAGAAGCGGCACAAAATCATTCTCCCGATGGGTGCCGCTTTGAGAGGTTCACCTGTATTCGTTCCATGTACAAACTACGCAAGGTTTTACAAATATCGAAATCGGGAAAAATCTCCGATATTGATAAATATCGCGATATATTTTAAAATCGGGAATTTCCGATATTTTGGCTACCGATATATTGATATAATTCCTTGATCAAATCAGTTAGCTCAAACATGTTCATGATGTTGCAATGCGTAAACACGAACTATGGAAAATATAGGAATTTACGATATTTTTGAATAATATCGCAATATTTTGAAAAATTACCGACACTGTTTTCTTCGAATAAGCGCCCACGCGCTTATTGTTTTCGTGAACCAAATTTATCCTGAAATTTTTTTAAATCCAGAAAATAATATTTTGGTGGGTTCTAATAGTTCTCAGCGACAGTGCATACTGAAGTTGCCAAAATTAATGTAATTACACTATAATTATCAACTAATGTGTTTTAATGTTATCATACCAATGCCATTTTTTGTTGTTGCTCCGGGGCGTATTCAAGCCCATGGCGCTTATTCGAAGGACTCAAGCAATACGGTATATTCGATATTTCTGCCATTCGGGTGCGCATCCGATATATTGATGTCATTCCTTGATCTACGTACATAGCAGTTCGCTTCGCGTAATAGCAAGTCGAGTTCTGTTATCAAATTTATTGCTAATAAGCAAACTTGCTATTATAGCGGACTTCATTTAATAGAAGCTAATTTCTCAAAACTAATAAGTTATCCACAAACTATTATAATTCGATACTCGCTAATAAACGAACTAATTCTATTTGAGAATATAATTAAGTTATATTAGACAAATCTTGTTATAGAAGAATTGCTATTATCCCAACTGTATATATTCCGTATAAATTAAAACTAAACGAAACATGTAGAAACTGTATTAGGCATTGATTTCAGATCGGTTACTTAACCACCTAACCTTCCTTGCCATCGAAATGATAATTACAGTGGAACTCGCTTATTACGTACTCTCGGATATTATGTACTGTTCTCTAATAACCGATTTAACCGATCTTATCCATTATATATGATTCGGTTCATAGGCGTCGTAAATGCAAAGGTCAATCCTTCGGGCCGCCCGGACATTTCCGGGCATCCGGGAGGGTTACGACGCCTATGATTCGGTTAATAAGTACTCAGATAAGAGTAATAAGATGTACCTCTGATAAGACGTACCAAAATCTATTCCCAAGTAAATAAAATGTACGTATTTATTTTAATTCGGTTAGTACGTACCAGGGTTGATAAAAATCATGATTTTTAAAAAAAAATCAAAAAATCAGATTTTTTTGATTTTAATTGTTTGTTTTTTTAATCTATATCACACTTGCGTATATTATTTGGCTAATAGATTAATTACATTGTTAATGACTCATTATCAATGTAATTTGACTCATTATCAATGTATTTTCTTTTCTTTTCGCAAAAAAACAATAGACAAAAAAAATCAAAAAAGTCTGATTTAAATCAAAAAAGTCCGACTTTTTTGATTTAAATCAGACTTCTTTGATTAAAATCAGATTTTTGATTAAAATCATGATTTTTATTAATAAAAATCATTGATTTAAATCAAACAACCCTGGTACGTACTCTAGAAAAGTATCAGCAGAACTCTGTTAGTATTTGGTTTAAGTGAGTAGGTGGCAACAAAAATACTTTAATCTTATCGTCAAGCATTAAAGACATGAATACCCTACATAGTATTTATATCATTGAACAAGTCAGTACCTGGTATTTTGACTTGTGGATTATGCATACGGATAAGACGTACCTCGGTTAGTACGTCTTTTTTCTTGTTTCTCAGGGTGGTACGTCTTAACCGAGTTCTACTGTATAGTAAATACAGCTTATAATAACTTTGTAACTGGATCATTATTATTTTGAAATTAAATAAATTTGATTTTTTTCAACATAAATTGCAAAGTATTTTAAAAAAGAAATATCGATTATCAAAGGTTTATACTCTATATTGTTCTTATTGGTACGTTATATAATTAACACCGAATCTCGGAACAAATCGATAAATATTGGCCAGAGATTCTCTATATTTAATAGTAGAGAGAATTCGTTGATATACATCGGTCATGGAAGACATTTGTTGTTTTATAGAATTAAAAGGTTTTAGAAGAAAATGCATAGAAAGTTATCTTAAAGTCATACAGTATTTCAAAATAAATTAGAAATAGATAGGTTCTCCAAGTTGAACTATCGATACAAGTACAATATGCATTAAGATGTAAGTTAGGTCAAGTTACAATCTAATTGTTTATTTGGCATAGAAACAATAAAATTATACTCAAACGTCCTAAATGTCAGTTTTCTTCTCGCGAATGGGATGTATAAATAGGTTTCTCCCCCATAAACAAAAGCATTAATTGGGTTGTATGTCTCGTGCTGGAGTTCGAGTGATAATTATGTAATACTAATTACACACTGCAATATCAAGCAAGCGATCGACTTAGTCACTTAAGAAGATTTGAGAAGTTAATTACTGAGCACATACGATTGTGTTATGACGTGAGGTGGTGTACTAATTTCGTATAAAATAATTTTTATAGGGGAAATGTAATTATAGGGTATATGCATGTTCAAATTGGTAAGCTATACTTAAATAATATCTAGTCCTTATTTAGCAAATACTACAGTAGATATGAATCTAGAATACGGAGCTCCTATGCGTAAATTCAAGTTAGTATTCCTGGGAGGACAGTGCGTGGGGAAGACGAGTCTCATAACTCGATTCATGTATGACAGCTTCGACACTACTTACCAAGCTACGATCGGAGTAGACTTTCTATGCAAGACAATGTACTTAGAGGACAGAACAGTGCGACTACAGCTATGGGACACAGCCGGACAAGAGAGGTTCAGGTCTCTCATTCCTTCTTACATCAGAGATTCTAGTGTAGCAGTGGTTGTATACGACATTACAGATATAAGATCATTCCAGGAGACCGATCAGTGGATAGATGACGTAAAGTCGGAGCGGGGAAATGACGCCACGGTAGTGCTGGTGGGCAACAAGACAGATCTACCTGACAAGAGACAGGTGTCAGTGGAGGAGGGGAAGAAAAAGGCGAGGGAATTGGATATAAAATTTGTTGAGACAAGCGCAAAAGCAGGCTACAACGTGAAACACCTGTTTCGTACAGTCGCTCAATCACTCTCGTTAACAGACAACAGTTCTTACCAGGGGCAGGGAGATATAATAGAATTGCCTATTAAGAGTACTGAAGAAATCCCAATTGGGAAATCCAGCTGTTCCTGTTAGTTGTATGGCAAATTAACATTAATTGTTATCTGTAAATGGAAACTTCAAATTTAGAAGATTTTAAATAAGGATATTTGTATATACTTATGCTCAGTCGTAAATAAAAATATGATATATCATTAATATCATGTAGATGTGTTCGAATTTGGTTTGCAATAGCAATTATAATTGCCCAACAAATAACGTTTAACATAGTATGTATATTAAAAATCGAATATTTAACATGTATAAGCACTAAGTCCTAGTGCAAGATTGAAAACGTTTGTATCACAGAAGGATCAGCTAGAAATAATTCATAGAATCGAGATAACTGTCTAACGGGACAGAATGCATGAAATTGCTGATTCAATTGCAGTCGAAGGATGTGGAGGGGCTCGGTAAGATTCTTACGAGGGCACGTCACATAGGTCGTGTTGTCGGCCCTGGGTATAAGCATGTTCATAATTCGTAAGCTATATTTAGTCCTTATTTTGGCAAAGAAGACGGAGCTCCTATGCGTAAATGCAAGTTAGTATTTCTCGGGACACAGTCTGTGGGGAAGACAAGTCTCATAAGTCGATTCATGTATGACAGCTTCGACAGTACATACCAAGCTACGATCGGATTAGAGCTCCTATTTAAGACAATGTACTTAGAGGACAGAACAGTGGGACTACAGCTATGGGACACAGCTGTGTATGAGAAGAATAGGTCTCTGATTCCTTGTTACATGAGAAGTTCCAGTGTAGCAGTGGTTGTATACGACATTACCGATATTGAGTCATTCCAGGAGATCGACAAGTGGATAGATGACGTAAGGACAGAGCGAGGGAGTGACGTAATCATAATGCTGGTGGGCAACAAGACAGATCTAGCTGACAAGAGACAGGTGTCGATGGAGGACGGAGTGAAGAAGGCAAAGGAACTGAATGTTATGTTTATTGAAACAAGCGCTAAAGCTGGATACAACGTGAAACAGCTGTTCCGTAGAATCGCCCAGTCACTGCCTATAGCAGATAATCTCCCTGACCAGAGTCCAGGAGATATTATAAAATTGAATGTTAAGAGTACTGATGAAATCCCAATTGGGAAATCCAGCTGTTCCTGTTAGTTGTCTGGAAAATTAACATTAATTGTTATTTGTTAAATAATGAATAATAGAAACTTCAAAATTTAGAAGATTTTAAATAAGGATATTTGTATGATACTTATGCTCAGTAGTCAGTAGTAAATAAAAATATTATTGATATACGTAATACGTATACCAATATTATCACAGGATATAGATGTGTCCGAATTTGGTTTCAAATAGTAAAAATTTAATGGAAATCGTAGTTTGTTCAAATTAGACAATTATTCGTATCTCACAAATTCCCTTCTCTCAACCTAACATAACGTTTAACATACATGATACAAACTATAATATTTAACATGCATAAGCAGCGCGCTAAGTCCTAGTGCAAGATATGAAACTCCCGTGGCACAAAGTCAATGCGAGATAATAATAATAATATAGTAGAGTTATAATTATAATAACCAATAAAATGAGTGAGTATAGTATATAATTCAATTTCCCTCAACCCCCTTACAAGTCGCTCGCTACGCTCGCTGTGTTTCTTGCCCCCCTTTAATATTTCTGGATCTGCCAGTGGAACAATCAGCTTGAAAACAATTGATACAATCGAGAAAGCTGTCTAACGGGGCAAATTGCATGGAATTGCTGATTTAATCACAGTCGAAATCTGATATTTATGCGCATTTGAAGCAGGGCGAAAGACAAAAAAATTGTAAAAATTAACAATGTGATTATAAATTCTGCTGCATAGTAATTACACCCTCCAAACACGAAACAACAAGTCCTATGTGCACTACAATAAGTCTATGTAAAATTAGTGCAAATAGTATAGTCAGTAACTGGGCCGCAACTGCGGGACGAGTGGAGAGTAAACCTAAATTGATAATACAGTCTGTAACAGTCAGATTCTTTACTAGAGACTTCATAATAGCGAACTCAACTTAATACAAACCCTATGTAAGTTGTTAAATTTGGACCATAGGGCTAGTTCATAATTTTTAAAAAACCTTCATATTAAGCAGACGAAATTGTTCACTATAAGCACTGGTACGTAAATTTAGTTCATGTATAACGTATAAATGTATGATGTATATATTATAGGATAACTAACAAATTTGGCTAGCCATATTCTCAATAACTTCAATGAATAACAGATAATAACATTACATATTAAATAAACAATAAATCTATTATGCATACTAATAAGACCATATTTATTCTAACGTGAAATCCGCGTATTACACGACTTAGAAATAACTGAGAGATAATTTAAGATCGGAGATTTACATGGCAAGAAAACACGATGTGATTTGGGGCAGAAATACCTGGGGAAGCAAAAAACCCAAATTCGACTGTCATTCATGTTTTGCAAAAGAGTCTGGATACAAACACTATCAACCTAACCCATAGCATAGCATTCTATATAGAATGCTATGCCCAACCATTGTAAACAGTGTATTATACAGCCATTTGTAAATACGCTCCTAATCCTGGTCTCATCCAATTTTCATACGCCTAAATCGAAAATTCATGTTACGGTATAGGAGAGGATTCCAAATTTCCGCGCTCCTAAATTAAAATTTTCCAAAAATCATGCACCAAAAGGAGCGTCTTGCGCTCCTGGATAATTCCTTGATTGTAAATAGATACCAATAATCCAATTCATTTACATAATGGATATATGAATGTATAAAGAACGGATACGTACAACTAATAATCTAAATATAGAAAGAAAGAAATAAGGAAGTTACGAAAATAATATGTTGAGCAAAGCATACAATAGATTAACACGGTATAGAACAATATATTACTCGTCTCAAACAATTATTCAAACTTCTTGAACAAGTCATACAGCAGATCTATCGGCAATGGGAATATGTATGTGTGGTTGTTCTCCCCGGCTATAAGCTGCAGGGTCTGCAGGAACCTCAGCTGCAGGGCCCCCGGGGCCGCCTCTAGGATGGTGGCTGCCTCTCGCAGGTTCTTGGAGGCCTCCCACTCGCCGTTAGCCATTATGGCCTTAGCCTTGGCCTCTCTGGTGGCCTCGGCCTCGGCTGCCATGGCGCGCTTCATGTCGTACGGAATGCTGATGTCCTTCATCTCCACACTCTCAACCTGATTCAATACAGCTTGTTATGTTATGTTAGTAAGAGTAAGATACATACAGTCGGGTCTGCTTAATTAATAAGTACAATTTAACCTCGTTAGTACGAACACGGTTAATAGGAAATCAGGTTAATACGAACACGATTTCAGTCGCCTTCAAAGCCTTTTCAATACAAATGATATTGGTTAATACGAATTCCGCATAAGGCGAATGCATTTTGACGGTCTCCCCTGGTGTTCGTACTAACGAGGTTATACAGTACTATATCCGTACTAACGAGGTACTACAGTACTATATCCGTACTAACGAGGTACTACAGTACTATATCCGTACTAACGAGGTACTACAGTACTATATCCGTACTAACGAGGTACTACAGTACTATATCCGTACTAACGAGGTACTACAGTACTATACCCGTACTAACGAGGTACTACAGTACTATATCCGTACTAACGAGGTTATACAGTACTATATCCGTACTAACGAGGTACTACAGTACTATATCCGTACTAACGAGGTACTACAGTACTATATCCGTACTAACGAGGTACTACAGTACTATATCCGTACTAACGAGGTACTACAGTACTATATCCGTACTAACGAGGTACTACAGTACTATATCCGTACTAACGAGGTACTACAGTACTATATCCGTACTAACGAGGTACTACAGTACTATATCCGTACTAACGAGGTACTACAGTACTATATCCGTACTAACGAGGTACTACAGTACTATATCCGTACTAACGAGGTACTACAGTACTATATCCGTACTAACGAGGTTATACAGTACTATATCCGTACTAACGAGGTACTACAGTACTATATCCGTACTAACGAGGTACTACAGTACTATATCCGTACTAACGAGGTACTACAGTACTATATCCGTACTAACGAGGTACTACAGTACTATATCCGTACTAACGAGGTACTACAGTACTATATCCGTACTAACGAGGTTATACAGTACTATATCCGTACTAACGAGGTACTACTGTACTATATCCGTACTAACGAGGTACTACAGTACTATATCCGTACTAACGAGGTTATACAGTACTATATCCGTACTAACGAGGTTATACAGTACTATATCCGTACTAACGAGGTACTACTGTACTATATCCGTACTAACGAGGTACTACAGTACTATATCCGTACTAACGAGGTACTACAGTACTATACCCGTACTAACGAGGTACTACAGTACTATATCCGTACTAACGAGGTTATACAGTACTATATCCGTACTAACGAGGTACTACAGTACTATATCCGTACTAACGAGGTACTACAGTACTATATCCGTACTAACGAGGTACTACAGTACTATATCCGTACTAACGAGGTACTACAGTACTATATCCGTACTAACGAGGTACTACAGTACTATATCCGTACTAACGAGGTACTACAGTACTATATCCGTACTAACGAGGTACTACAGTACTATATCCGTACTAACGAGGTACTACAGTACTATATCCGTACTAACGAGGTACTACAGTACTATATCCGTACTAACGAGGTACTACAGTACTATATCCGTACTAACGAGGTTATACAGTACTATATCCGTACTAACGAGGTACTACAGTACTATATCCGTACTAACGAGGTACTACAGTACTATATCCGTACTAACGAGGTACTACAGTACTATATCCGTACTAACGAGGTACTACAGTACTATATCCGTACTAACGAGGTACTACAGTACTATATCCGTACTAACGAGGTTATACAGTACTATATCCGTACTAACGAGGTACTACTGTACTATATCCGTACTAACGAGGTACTACAGTACTATATCCGTACTAACGAGGTTATACAGTACTATATCCGTACTAACGAGGTTATACAGTACTATATCCGTACTAACGAGGTACTACTGTACTATATCCGTACTAACGAGGTACTACAGTACTATATCCGTACTAACGAGGTACTACAGTACTATATCCGTACTAACGAGGTACTACAGTACTATATCCGTACTAACGAGGTACTACAGTACTATATCCGTACTAACGAGGTACTACAGTACTATATCCGTACTAACGAGGTACTACAGTACTATATCCGTACTAACGAGGTACTACAGTACTATATCCGTACTAACGAGGTACTACTGTACTATATCCTAACGAGGTTCTACAGTACTATGTATAAGGAACCTTTATCCCCCAGGGGTCCGTGGCTTCGTCCAGGATGCGCCCCATCTCCTCCCCCAGCTTCTCCCGATCGGTGAGGATCTGGAACATGGTGCGAGACCCCAGCACGCTCCTTAGAGTGCTCTGGGCCAGCAGGGTCGTGGAGGAGTGCGGGTTAGCCACGTTGTACACAGACATGTACGGGTTGAATATGCGGTAGAACACAACTGCGTTAACGTGCGCGTTGACGGAGTCCTTGGTGAGAATCTCCTGGGAGGGAACGTCGATGACGTGGGTACGCAGGTCGATCTGTCGCTTGGAGTCCACCCAGGGGAGAGTGAATACGAACCCGGGGCCATGCGGTCGCTTGCTCACTATGCGGCCCTGTCGGAATATGATCGCTCTCTCGTACTCCTTGAGGACAGACAGCGAGCCGATAAGAGACAGCGGGAAGAACATTACAAACAGGATCCACCCGAAAACGGTGAAGAATTTACTGGACCCCGTCAGTTCGATCTCTGCATCATCATCCAGGTCCTCTGCTTCCAGTGGCTCGCCATACCCCGGCGCTATAGGCTCGATGTCTGCCATATCTGCTATAACGGGAGACAGGGGATAATGAGTAGGGTATAGTGAGGGAGTCCATAGTCCAGTCAGGCTCTTTTATTATGAACATTCAAATTTCAATGGACCAAAAAATTGTTCATTTTCTTAGAGACTTTAAAATAAGCGAACTCAACTTAATCAATTCATCAACAATTTTTAACTCATTAAATTCGATTATAGGTTGGTTCATGAAAATTAAAAGTTTTCCATGTTGAGCATAAGAAATATTGTTCATAATAAGCAAAGTTGAATAAATAACTCTACTAGGGATTTATAGTATACAAATACTAATATGCAGATACAAACAGACAATGGACAAGTATAGCCGTTTTGAATAAGTTAAGATAGAGAATAGCTTCCAAAAGCTTTAGAGGGAACATCAAGCTATGCAGATTACAACTACAGTACACCCTCGATCAGAACAGAGTGGTTCCAATTCAAAAAATTCTGTTCCGATTAGTGAAATACTACATTTTCTATAGGCATCAATAAAATGAGACCCCGATAATCCGAACCAAACTTGTCCAAACTAAACATATAGTATACAACCTAAATACTGTCTGAGAATTATTTATAGAATTGCATTGTAATATACTACAATTATTTAAGATTTTTTCTCAAATTTATACGAAAAATAGTTTTGGATCTCCTATTCGGGTTAGCGAGGGTGTATCGTGTTTTCGTATTAAGAAATACATGCTAAGAAGCGAGTTTTTGTTTAAACCTTCGCGAAGGGACCGAAATACACCTGTATATACATAGTTACACACGGAATGAACCATAATGAAATCTACAGCGTGTAGTTAACAGCAATATTCTATAATAAGTAGTGCCAAGAAAGTAAAACGTTACAAACCAAAGACATAAGTTATTCAATGCAAGACTAGAAGAAACATTCAATCAATTATTCACTCTACTATCTCAGTATGGAGTAGACAGAGAATGACAGGAGTTATAAGCTAACAGTAGCAGCCGCCTTTCTCATCAGGCGCTGCGTCACTCGGTTTTATAGGCACTTCTATAATATCGCCTGGGCTCTGGTCAGGGAGATTGTCTGCTATAGGCAGTGACTGGGCGATTCTACGGAACAGCTGTTTCACGTTGTATCCAGCTTTAGCGCTTGTCTCAATAAACATAACATTCAGTTCCTTTGCCTTCTTCTCTCCGTCTTCCATCGACACCTGTCTCTTGTCAGCTAGATCTGTCTTGTTGCCCACCAGCATTATGATTACGTCACTCCCTCGCTCTGTCCTTACGTCATCTATCCACTTTGTTGTTTGTTGGAAGGACTTTGCATTAGTTATGTCGTATACAACTACTGCTACACTGGAATCTCTGATGTAAGAAGGAATGAGAGATCTGAACCTCTCTTGTCCAGCTGTGTCCCATAGCTGTAGTCGCACTGTTCTGTCCTCTAAGTACATTGTCTTAGAAAGGAAGTCTATTCCGATCGTAGCTTGATAAGTACTGTCGAAACTGTCATACATGAATCGAGTTATGAGACTTGTCTTCCCCACGCACTGTTCCCCGAGAAATACTAACTTGAATTTACGCATAGGAGCTCCGTATTCTGAAGTCATATCCTGTGATAAGTCAGCTGATTACCTATGAGCTGTGGGCTGAAATGGGAAGTCTTTCTATTTTTGAGGGACAATTCAATAAACTGTTGAAATCATACAAAATTATTACTTTATAGTATTTGCTAATTATAGCTAAATATAACCCGATCTATTTCATAATATAACTACTAATTCATGACAAATACATAGTTTCCATGGAACCACAGATAAATGAAGAATGTAAACGATGTGTTTACTGTGCAAATACAGCTAATACGCCTGTTACTTTTAATTCCCAAGAGAGCTTTATGATCCTCTAATAGAAATATTTGCCCATTAGCAAGAAAATATCGTGCAAAATGCGACTTATTATTCGCGAACTCCACTGTACATCAAACCGTATCGACTCTCCTTAGTACTTCAGGTGACATATTTCTAAACTAAAACCTGGATCCCTGTCGCTATAGGTCAAATTTTGGATGGTTGGCAAGTATGCAGTTGGAGAGCTAGTCTTATCAAAGGATTACTGGAAAATAAATAGAGACAAAAAACATAGATTTCAAACTGCAGAAAGAGGTTTTGCTGGCTATTTCTACATTCAAATGTTAAATAGATCAACGGTTAATTAATTAAAGTAGTTCTGTTTTGCGTCATTATTTAAACGTTAACAATAGTTGCATAATAATAATTTCCAAGCCCCTATTGAATTCCATTGAAAGGTTTAGATTATTGAATACCAACAATAAGAATCAATATAATAAATAATCAATTAATATATTTGCCACATTTAACATCAGAACTGAACAATCCAAACATTTAGTCCACACACAATTATAAATACGAATCATAAAGAAATATAATAATCTAGCAAAATAATACAACCTACAGTCAATGGACTTTCTGATTTATATAAATGTAGATTTGTATAAATGCACACATATACAAAAGAGACATACAAGGTGCTAACCTAAAACTAAGTTGTCCGATTTGTAAAAACATCTAAAATATTTCAAATTATTCCGCCCGCTTGCTACACGGCGCTCAGAGGATTAGAGTAGATGGGGGGAGTGAATTCTTTGGGGGGCAGTTGGAAATCCGGGCTGTGACTTAGGAATTTGTCTAGGATAGATATCACTTGTTTGTTCACCTGTTTGTGAATCTTTATTCGATTGATTATCTTGTTGAGCTCCATATTTCTGAACTTGTGTTTCTCCCTGAGGTCCTTGAGAGGGGGCGGCGGCTTCAGATGGTGCACGTTCAGGATGTGATAGCAGAAGTCCAACGCTTCGAAGCGCCGATGCTGTCCCAACAGATATATGATGGTAATCCCGCCCCAAATGAGACCGTCCCCGAACACCTCCTCTGGCAAGGGCCCCTCCCACTCAGTCACGCACATCACAAACTGAATAGCACTCCACATGCGGTGGAACTCGTCGCATTCCTCAATGTTCATAACTCCGTTGCTAGGCGGCTGTCCCACGAAGCAGGCGTGGTTGAGTACGTTGTCTCTGAGACTGGACATCAGCTTCTCGAAGAGAGTGAGTCCCCGGCAGAGCCGCTCCTTGGTCAGGAGCTCGGCTTGCTTCGCATTGCTGGACTGTATGCTATCTCCGTATGTCTGCGCTATCTTGTGGAGGTGCATTCCGCTGTAGAGCTGCTCCAGCTGCTGCACCGCCATCTCGTGGCTCTCGTCAGCCTTAACGTGCGGCTTCGGAATCTTCGCTAGGAAGGGAGCCCCCAGATGCAGGTCCATCATTTCCTCCTCGCCCATAGCCTTCTCCAGCAGAATGAAGAACAGCACTGTGTTCCCGAACTCCCTGAACGCCTGGAACACGCTGGTCTTCAGGGCCTGGAAGGTCACGAGCGGCTCCACCTGTGCGTAGTAGAACTCCGCCACGCCTATGGTCCCGTACTGCCAGGAGGGCAGCTTGCACTTGGGCGGCATGCCCCCCTTGAGCGCCTCCACGTACGCTATTATCCCGTCCTCCTCTGTGACCTGCACCTTCATAAGCGCGATCAGCTTCGTGATGATGGAGCAGGTGCTGTCGTAGCCTAACAACCGGGCCATGACTGAGAAATGTTTCTGGCCGACGAACCCCTCGTTCATTTTGATAATAGTCGCGAATGCGTCTTTCAACTCTTTCTTTCCGTAGAAGTAGAACGGGGGGGCCCTGGGCTCCTTCTCCCTGTCGACGGGCAGGTCGGACACCACGTGTCTCGTCTTAACGAACCTGTCTAGCTGGCTGTTGTAGTTGTAGTTAGGCAGGAAGTCCTGGATGAGTTCTGTCAGAATGTGCGACTCCACCTTCCCACTGCCGCTGACGGACTCGTTGGCCTCGTCGTACAGCGCAGAGAATGTCTCCACGTCCATGTGCTCCGAGAGCAGCTCCAGCGTGAGCTTGTTTATCTTGAGCAGGATGTCCAGCTCTATGATCCCGGTCAGGTCAGAGCTCTCGAACTTAGCGATCGCCAAGTCCACCGACTTGAACAGGTCTGCCCGGATACGCTCTGCGAGTAAGGAATGCATGTCGATAGACCGACCTAGTAACTGCACATGCCTTTGCTTCAGAATGGTATCCAAGCGATTAAACTTTGGGAACGCTATGTTGACGCCTCCCACTCCCAGAGAAGCGCGAAACGTGTTGTCCAGGATGATGCCAGCTGCTCGCTGCTTAACGTGCGTAAGTACCATCTGCGCTACCTTGAATATCAGCTGGTCGAATATAAGGTTAACCTCCGCTTCTATCTCGTCGAATAAGTACTGCTTCTTAAATCTATCAAGACATGTTATAGTATAGATCTGTAGCAAGTGTTAGTACAGTAGAACTCGGTTATAACGTACCTGGGCTTGTGTACATACCAAGGTTGAAACCGCTTAAACCAAATAGTTAAACAATAGGAAATTAGAGTTTTCTGAAGATGTAGAGATCGTTTTGGTTGTGCACTTGCACTACCGGCACCACCGTACTTTGCGCCTATGAGTCAAATACCAAAAACTAATTCGGGTCAAACCGAATATTTAACTATACTATTCGGTTGCACCTTGATGCATACTAATTTTTCACAAGTTTATACTTTATAAACTTGGCTAGTACGTATTATGTACTTATATTCCATTCCCTAGGCCCTAGGGGTGGGTTATAACCGAGTTCTACTGAGCACTGACTTGTATAGCGCGTAGAAAGCACTGTCGCTGTACAGATCCAGCGGGTACAGCAGGTACTCGAGCATGTTCTTCTCCTTGCTCTCTATAATGCTAGAGGTCAGTATCCACGGGAGAGACTGGTCGATTGGGAACTGAATGTTTGCGCCCATCGTCAGCTCCAGGAAGAACTCCCTGTACCAGAGCTGGGACAGGTCACTCGCCTCGCGTATCATCATCGGGAAGTTTATGAGGTCGGGGTAGAAGAAGGATTCTCTGTGGAAGTCTTTAAGCGCCTGAAGAGACTGACTGGATATCATGCCGTCTAGCGTCTTCCCCTTAGCGAGACCTGTCAGATTGGAAGTAGTATAAGCTTGTGTAGAAAGCTGCATATAGTTAATGGGAGTAATATGTTCTTCGTATTATGCGGAAATAGGGGATTAAACATTGTATTCCTTAAAATCAAGGTTGAAACCGAATACTGATATATTTGGTTGAACCGAAGATTTATTGCCGAATATACATAGTTGATATTCGGTTGCCAACCTGATATCACTATTCGATTTTCGGTCTCCCGACCGAATATAATCAGTATTCGTATTCGGTTGAAGCAACCGAAAATTATCAGTATTCGTATTCGGTTACTCAACCAAATATCAGTATTCGTATTCGGTAGGCAACTATTCATGACAGTGGCGGCGCTAGCATGGGGCTGGATGGGGCGCTAGCCCCATCACATTTTTTCTTAGCCCCATCAGTTGATGGGAAACTGATGGGGCAAGGTTGGCTTAGCCCCATCAAGAACCCGGGTTAGCCCCATTCAATACGCAGGGCTAGCGCAGCCACTGATTCATGAATACTGATATTCGGTTCGAGCGGTTTCAACCTTGCTTAAAATATATTGTTTGCCTTTCCGTAATCATATTAACGAGAGAGAGCCTCAGAATATATGTATGCAAAAATCAATGCTGGATTATCAAAATAAGCAAATTTCAAATATTATGATAAAAGGAATTGCTTTGTTGGCCGCAAACACATAGGCCAATCTCTCTCATTTTATTTTCAGTTACAAACCCACATACACGTACCTTCCTGCAGGAGAGATTCCAGCATGGTTCTGACCATGTAGATCTGAGTTGAAGAAGGAGACACTCTCCGTTTCGGGATTTCTACAAAGTATCCGTTTTTGGGATCTTTCTCCCCCCTCCAGGCCGGGTCCTGCCGCTTGCCCTGAACTCCGTCTATCAGGTCTATAGCCGTGTCTCGTATCGACATCAGGATTATGGACAGGTCGGACTTCTTCTTCTTAACCACTGGGCGGGCCGCGTCTCGCAGTGTTCTTTGGAGAAATACCTAACATGGAGTGTGTTAGATGCAGTGCATTGCTTTAATACGATTTAATTTCGTCTAATATACAAGATTCTACAGTAGACTCTCGTAAATACGAACACCAGGGGACAGTCAGCATTTATTCGTATTTTCCGGAAAATCGTATTAACAGGAGTCACTTGCGTGCATTTATATAAGCTAGGGAATTAAACGTTGCACTCGTTAACCAATATTTCCCGTTATCCGTGTTGGTATTAACGATAGTCTACTGTACAAATGGTGTTTGCGTATAGCGTAACATTTTGCAATAAATTTGCTTGCTAATAGAGGAATAGAATTAACAATATTAAATGCTCGCTTGGAGACAGAAAATATAACTTGCTATTAGAGCAATATTTGCTATTAGATGAACAACACTGTGGTAACATTTCAGAGTTATTAATCGATTGCTTGTATGAATTATTGCCCATTAAATCAGCATCTAGGCTATATAACAAGAGAGGTGCAGTATCACTACAGACTGGCTTCTGTCTGTATGTCGATACACAGGGGCCGCAGCAGTGGCTTCAAGCTCTCCACTTGAACACTGGAGTCTGTTTTAGCCACTTTCCTGTCAGACTTGAGGATAAGACTGAAGCTATCTCTGGTCTGGCATTTGACAGATTTCTTGGGAACAGTGCCTCTATTGGTAGCTGCCTGGTGTAGGTTGGCCAGCTTCTTAATTCTCCTATCAGTGTCTTTAACCTCCGCTTTAAGTCTCCTGACAATGTCGTTCTGCGCTATGAGCTTATCCCTCAACAGCTGATTCTCCTCTTCGTACCTAATCCTGTCCTCTCGGTATCTCCTGTTGGCCTCGTACGAGCCATTCAGTCGGCTCTCGATCTCCAGGCTAGCCTCGCGAATTTCGCTAATTTCCTGCGACTTCTGGTTGGTCTGCTCCTCCCTGCGCTCTATCTCGCCCTCGAGGCGCTCTATGGCGCTCTCCTGCGTGTCCAGGATGTGTCTCAGCTCGCCGCACTTCCGCTCGCGCGAGTGCTGTCGGTACAGCTGCAGCCCGGCCAGGTGCTCGTCCAGCCGAGACACCACTCGCTGGAACTTGGTCAGCTGGTACAGACGGACGTCTCCGCCCGAGTAGGGCAGCAGGCCCTGGGAGGGTCTCCTGTGTGTGAGCAGCGAGGTTAGCGAGGTGGAGGCTACAAGCGGGAAGTGCTGGCTGTGTGCAGCCTCCCTGGGGTAGGGGTTATAAGCTGTGCTAACGAGCTCTGCCATGAATGAACTAGGCACGTGTTCAGTGCTTATATACTGCAGTGCCAGGTGGTGACAGCTCATTGGTCAACTCAATAGCTGTCTGGATATGGTACAACCCATACAGTTATATAAATATAACTTAATTGTGTCCACATCATAATATGAATATACGTATAGTATTTATCCATCCAGGCTTTTATCCAGGGAAAAATTCTGCGCGCCTAGAATGGTTCAGACGCGCCAAATATACAAATTCTGATTAAGTATGGTATAAGAGTATCACTCAATTTTCGCAAGCCTTGAAAAGTTACATTTGAATTTGACGCGATAGGATTAAACCTTGCTCCATTACATTATAATGTGCTCATAAAAGGGGCCAGAAAATATGAACTGTCTCTTGGTTCTAGCTATATTAACTGTTTTATAACTCTATTTAGTAATTTGTAATTACCACGATGTATATAGATACCTAGTGTAAATACGAAAACGGTTAAGTGCTTGGGACCTGTAAATTCCTTCGTTAAACCCGGATATTCGTCATAAGAGGATAATAAGTAATGCATTTAGTGCTGGAGGAAAATGTCCATTTCGTTATAACCGATTTGGGTATAACGGGAGTTCACTGTATTAACTTCCTTTCAACCCTTTCCAGTACAAATGACACCGGTTATACGAATTTCGGACATTTTGACGGTCCCTTGGTGTCCGTACTAACTCGATTATACTATATACAAATAGTGTACCAGTATCAATGAATTATCCAGGAGCGCGAGACGCTCCTTTTGGAGTATGATTTTAGGTCAAATTAATTAGGAGCGCGAAAATTTGGAATCCTCTCCTATACCGTAACATAATTTGTGATTTAGGCGAATGAAAATTGGATCAGACCAGGATTAGGAGCTATTTACAAACGGCTGTATAAACTATAATACACTGACCTGCATTCTCTGATGCGTGTTTAGCGCTATGGCCTCCGTGAAGAGTCCCTCCATGCTCACCAGCATCCGACTGAGGCCCTTAATCATAGCGAGCAGCTCCGTGAGCGCGAACTTCTCCTCCTGCGAATAGTTGTAGCGGATGGCCTTCTCGTAGTTGGTGGCGTCGTGAGGACAGGACTTGTTGAGGAGCGGATCCGCGGGGTGACTCAGCTTCCAGTAGTGCATGTCGTGCAGCTGGGTGGTCCAGGAGGTCAGCTTGCGAATGTTGTTGTACGCCAGCATGTAGAGGTCCTTTATCTGCTCCTAGATATACATTCTTATTAGGATACTAGCATGGATACACACGGGGGCAACTATTATTAACTAATCCATAGACCAATTGATTGTATAATCTCATCATGGGGACTCTAAAATATTTGCTCATATAATAATAATCCCAAAAATGAAAACGTAACTTCATAGCCGTTTTCATAGAGATATTGGGGAATACGTACTCTGTATTGTATAGTGTGTATAATCCCAGTTAACAGCCCATTATGGCTCCTAAGGTATCTGTATGAGAGATAACTTATAGAGAGCTCAGCTTTTCTAATACTAACTCAAAGGTCAGTTTAACATTTCTTGACATTAACCTTTATAAGTACTTCTGTTACTACAAGAAGAGCTGAGCTCTATAAGCTACAATATTATATTAGCACTAACGTCCGATAGGTCCCCGCTGCTGCTGGTCTGGAACTCGTTGTTCCGCTTCGCCAGCTCTGCGATGGAGGAGAGATGCTCGTTCCTGAGCATAGGCAGCTTCTGCAGAATAGACAGGTTGGTCTTGTCCTCAACTTCGTCCAGGGTACAGGTCCATTTAGACGCATCGTAGTGCTTCAATTCGCGCACTAATCCTGCTAGGATTATACTGACGTCACCGTATAGCGGGGCCACTGGGTTGTGCTTGAATATCTTGTCTATCTCCTTTAGGTTGATGCGCTTGAGCTTGTTAATGTTAACAGCGTTTGAGTCCAGTACCAACATGCCGTAGCCTATGGCCTTAAGCAGTGTGTATTTCTGCTGCGGCAACAGGTACATCTCGTTCTCGAAGTGCTGGCAGCAGAGGATTATAGTGGAGGAGAGCACCTATGGGCATACAGTACAATGTAACAATAGTATACAATATAACAGTAGTATATAATATGACAATACAATAGTATACAATATAACATAAGATGTGAAAACGCCCTAGCGCAGAACAAACAGCTGTAAATTGATACAATCGAACATAGGCGCCAATTTCCAACCGTCAAGGTTTGGGGTATACTTTTTGAGATTTTCCAAATTAGGAACCCCCAACTTTTTTGTCGAACCATAAAAACTGTCGCCTATGCAATCGATATACTAACTGCCTAACGGGACAAATGCATGCAATATCTCTGATTAATATAATACAATACTACAGTATAATACATAAGATATTACCTCCTCATATCCGTCTATTTTCTCCAGGTTATCCTTGAGCATATATGTAATCTCTTTCTGCTTGGCAAAGAACATGGACAGCTTCTGCTCCTGCTCCATAACAAACGCGTTAATCTCGCCTCGCTTCAGAATGGACTCTGCCCGTCGGTAGCATGCAAAATCGTTGTTAATGCAGGACTTCATGTCCTTAAGCGCGTCCAGCACTGCGAACATGTTAAGCAGCTTGGCCAGCGTGAGGTGGTACGTCTCGGAGATAAAGTCCTTGCGCTTCTGCGGCCGCGCCAGCTCGCGGAGCTCCTCGCAGAACCGCGTTATTGTGGTTTCTATGAACTTGAGGAAGTCCCGCAGCTTCTGCACCTCCGGCTCCAGGATAGCCAGCGTGCTCTCGTAGATCTCCACGCGGTTAGGCTGGTCAGGCTTGCTAACCTACCCACGCACAGTGTGTTAATACATGTATATCATATTAACGCTGGTTCCGCATTGTAATCACCCATTATTAGAAATGTCCAAATTTTTACAATATTTTCATAGATACTGCGGAGGGAGGGTATCTTTCGATGGGACTTGGGTTTTCATCGATCCGATCATTATTTCCAGAGTTATGACCGTTTTAGAAGATCGGCATTTAATATTAAAACTCGGTTTTATAACTCCGAAGGTGTTGCCCACGTTAAAATAACTATTTATTGTATTTACAACGTTTCAATATTCAGACATATGATAGTTTGAGGAAATTTTTGCACATCTCAACAAAATTTTTTAGGAAAAAGTGGAAATTGCAAAAGTTATAGCCCTTCGGCGATCTTCAGGGTACGGATTCGTAACTAAATAGTAACTCGGAGAGGAAAGGAGATAAATTAAAATAGCACTAGTGAAAAATGATCAGCATACATGGTTTCCCATATGCAAATAATACATTTTGTGAGCCTAGGACGCCCCGTTTTCAAAAATGCCCTATATGGTAGTGTGAATGTGACCAATTTTGATGACACATGCAAATTTGAAACTTCTAAACGAGAGACTCTAGAGCTTAGCTCTAAATTACTAATCACATTGATATATCATCTCGAAATCATTGCAATGTCTAAAATCACTCAAAACCAAATGGTTACCTTCCTAATAATCCCGAATGCCCATATATGGAGGTGTCATGTGACCATCGAAAGAGAGAAATCCAAATTCGAAAGTGAACTGGAGCTTAGTTCTAACTTTCAGACACTATCAGTAAATGAATTCCAGCTTGATGGCCGATTTCAATTCCTTCCCGGAACAATATTCTTCGCTGTAGACGTGTCGAAAATCGTCTCTGCCACCTGAAAACCACCAAATCTAAATATAGACTGCCACAATCTTTAAAGCTTAGTTCTGGGGAACTTTATGAAGTTATATCGCTGAGATTTGGAACATAGCACTCTAATAAGTAAACTAAGACCTGTTTCAGTTCCGATTGTCCGAATTCGTCCTTAAAATACAAACTGGGGCCCTTTGGGAGCAAAAATGTGGCTCAAATGTGGGAAAACCGTCCGGTTTTTTTTTAATCGAGCCATTCCAAGAGAAATTTGAATTTTTTCTCTTAAGAAGCTCCTAGGAAGTCTCAAGGGGACATGCAATAATGGTTTAGATCAAAAATTAGATCTGTGCCCTTTTTCAAATTTTCAAGACTAAGCTTTTAGTACTTTATTATTCTATATGGGAGCTTAAATCCAGAATTTCAAAAAAAATCAGTGCTTATAAGCCCTATATTAGAGTACTAGAAGTCTTAAAATAGCCTATACATATGAGCCCCTATGTACTTGGAAGTATTGACTTACTAGGATCAACGAGTACTGTGTTGTATAAACTCACTAATTTGACCAAGGCGGAACCAGCGTTAAAGAGAGTGTTAGGTAACATAGTTATATACAGTGTGTTAATGTGCTATGTATCGAACTAGGATAGTCGATTTTAGAGTTCCCTAATATATTATTCAGTAGATATATCATTAAGACAGCCAGTTTGACTTGATGAGTTATATTTTCAAAAATAACACATCTTCTGGTTGACCACTTTAGTGTTTAACTTAGTTCCCTTATTAGCAAGAATGTATTACCCGTTATGTAATATTATGCTGCTGAGCGGATCACTTTTCCTTGCTATACAGATATGTCCGTCCGCTATTAATATCTACCTACCCTGCTAAACCTAAGATCCTATCAGATTACCTGCGGAATGGCTCGGGATATGGACCTCCAGGTGTACAGCATGCTGGAGAAGTAGTTCCCCTCCTCCAGCGTCTCATTAAGGTTGCTGCACCGCGTGGCCTCCTCGTTATAGCGACCCACCCCAAATATAAACGCGCCTCGGTCCTCAAAGTTTGTATCGAAGTTGACTGTGTACCTTATGCTGGCGGGCTCTGCCTCTATGTTGGGCTGGTGGTCCGGGAGCTTTATGTCGTCAAGGCAACGGATGTTAATCTTGGCATCCTCCAGTGTGTGGTCGCCTCTGATATCGTTATCATCCGTGTGAGACATGTGTGGTAATGGTAATATGTTAATTGAGTATTCTAATTACCATATAATGACAAGCTAATAGATATTAATTAACAGGATTTACTTGTGTATATATGTACGTACATATACAAGTAGACTCTGTATAGAGCAAATAAGGTTAATTCCCTAGCCTAACAAATGCATGCAAATGAAATCGGTTAATACAAATTCCGGATAATACGAACATAATTCGACGGTCCCCTAGTGTGCATAGTAACGAGAGTCTGCTGTATTTCTTATATGGATATGCGTTATTTCACTCACATCTATTTGTAGAGTAGGATCGTAATCTGATATAAACTTACTTACAAACTATAACATTTATTTCTGAGAGGCTCGAGTAATAAACAGAGTGAAGTCTCAAGTTTGACGGCTTAAAACTAGGAATCCACAAGCAACTATAGTCATACATTATTAGTCTAGAGGCATAATATAGTTTGAGTAGCGAAAAGTGGAAACACTCCATATAAACTGTCATTTTAGGCGTCAAATCGACGCACAAGAGATTTAATTAATCCACGATATAAAAGTTACTAAAGTTATAAGTATAAATACAGTTATTCGATGTTAGTCTACTGTATAATTACTAGAATTAGTATAAATAATACCTAGAGAGAGTATCTTATTTCCCAATAAGATTATCTTTAAATTATCTCAAGCAATGAGCAGAAACTCAGCTCATTCAGAGAATCCAACTTTTGGAATGTTCTTACACCTGTGCCCCACTAACTCAGTCATGTTAACGAATAACGTAATTACACAAGTATACTACGGACAATACTTTAACGTGCAATCATTAATACAGTCAGGTCTGCTTATTGTGAACAATTTTTCGTTTGCTTAATATGAAGGGATTATGAACAAGCCCTATGGTCCCAATTTAACAACTTACATAGGGTTTGGATTAATTAGAGTTCGCATATTTCAAGTCTCTCTATTATGAACACAATTTCAGTATCTTTCATGTTCACAATAAAAGAACCTGACTGTATGTGGAAGAGTCTATGGAAGTCAATCAGATTATCACGCCAGCATCGCCTCCGATATTTGCCGGATTCAATTCTGCCTGGGGTGGGGGCATCAATTTTACAAAAAACTTTGTCTCGGATGACGACAATTTCGTTGGGATTTGAGGACATAAATTATTTAAATAACAAATAATTTGAATCAAATCCTTTTTTGGTGAGTCCAAAAACTTTAATTTACACTCAACCCTTGAGCTAAATAAGTTTTCCCTCCCAGTAACCCCCATATAGGCCCCTAGCACGTCAGTATATGTAGGGTATATAGAATTGGAGAGTTGATCACAACTATAATGCCAGATAAATTTTACACAAAGCTTGCTAACTGGATTAGTGTTTTAAAGGCATATTAAAGTGTAAATAAAATACAAAAATTGGTGACCTGTATGCCTGTTAGAAGCTCTCAAAGTGCCAAGAACCGCGAGGATTCTTAAATGTAACAATTAATCCCTAACGCTTCTCCACTCAATACAACTACTCTGTAGACAACAGTGCAGCATTACTCCGACTTGACATACGAGGCAGACAGCAGATACCCAGTGTGTGTCGGCATGGACACCTTAGGCACCACGCTGAGCACCTCCCTCCCCCCCTCGCCCGCGCCCGGGCCGAGCCTGGCCTCCGTGAGTCTACAGACCGACACCTGCAGCGGCTGCTCCAGACACTCCTGCAGTCGGATGTCCGAGAACCCCGTCTCTGCCAGCGCCAGACAGCTGCGCTGCACCTGCTCCACGCAGGGGGAGAATGACGTCACGCGGTTGTGCCCCGGCCGGAAGCTGCGCGGACAGTGCGGGATGGCTTCCCAGGGGTTCGGCAGGTCCAGGAATATAGCCGAGACCGCGCTGCTCACTCCGAACCCGTCTCTGCAGACGTCTCGGCACTCACAGGTGACAACTTCCGCGAGGCCGTGCGCGCGGAACTCGGCAGCGGCCTGTTGCGCGCGCGCCGCGTGGAAGTCGTAGGTGTAGAGGTGTCCGGCGGGCGCCACGGTGCGTGCGATCGCGTGGGAGAGAGACCCGGAGCCGGTGCCGCTCTCGCAGACGCGGGTGCCGGGGACCAGCTCCAGGAGAGTGGTGATGAGACTGATGCTCGGCGTGTACAGAATCTGAGTTCTGTGCGGCAGGGAGAGCGTCCACAGCTCGGGCGTGGGCCGCAGGGCCCATCTGTAGCTCCGCCCCTTGTGGGACCAGACCTTGCTGCCGTACTCGCGGCCTAGCATGTCCGAGTGCAGGAACACGCCGCTACGAGAGTTAACGCACTCGCCAGGTTCTACCGTGATGGCGTGCAGGCCGTCATAGTCAGAGAGGATTACCGGGTCGTTAAGTTTTATGTGAGACTTGTAACCCTTGCTGTTCATGCTGAGGCAGCGGTGTAATGTTATACTGGAGGTAGTGGGCGTTTGTAAGTATTTGACAAATAACATAAATGTTATAAGATTGTATACAAGTTAGTGTACACTCTAAATCAAGCTAAGGCTGGAATTATAATAATATTATGACGTATAGTATATAGCTGTAGGTATGCTAGGAACAAGTCCAACCATAAACACCTGTTTTACGCACAGAGTGCTTATTTTCAAAGTAACGCTTCCAAGGGGGGAAAAACCAATGTGTGACAGACCATCTTTTGTATTACAAAATGAATAAAAAAGCATAACATAGGGAGTGTAACTGCAACGTAACGTTTGAATTGCCTAGCAATTTCGCTTATCCGTATTATCAACCATATTATGTACCATTAGTATAAGTTATATAAATCACCAAATGGGTCGCAGACTCAGGTGATAAGTAATCTCGCCTCTATATAGTATGTAATTGTAGAGTTTTTTCATTATAGGAATTCCTATTGGAAATGAGAATCCTGAGATGTAGAATATGCCTTGAACCTTGTTGAATTAATTAATGTTATTTTGCAGTTGAATATAAAAGTATGTAAATATAATTAAGGTCTTAAGTCTTAAAATTAAAATTTTTGGGTAGTTGATCTCATTGGACTTCATTAAATGTTTGATTGGATTTATATAGTGTAAGTCAAAAAGTACAATATTGTAGTATACTAGTATAAACAAATTTTTGCTAATGACCGAACTTGTATCAGAGGAAATGAATACGTAATGATAATTATTTGACGACCTAAAATCGCTAGTTAACACGTAGTATTGTAGATTACCGCGACAATCAGTAGCGCCGAGTACGCACACTCAGGCTTTCATCTAGGCAAACTTATCTGCGCGCCTAGATTAAGTTTGAGCTCGCTCACACGCCTAAAATAATCAATTTATATCACGTCTATGGGAGCATCTCTCGATTTTTGCGAGCCTAGACAAGTTTCCTACAATATTACACGCTTTGGATGAACCCTGCGCACAGTTTATTTAAATAATTAAATTTTGGTTAATTAATAAACAGTCGAAGATACTGCCTCCTGGAAAAAATAGACCTGTCACGGATATTTTGGTCCCCTTGGAAAATTGGTCCGGGGAACCTAAATTTTCATGGAATTTTGGTCCAGGTGTAAGCGCGTTTTAGGTATCCAGCGATTTAGGGACCCCATGGATCCCAAAACGGTAGCGATATAGGGATCAATTCGGAGATATAGGGACCCAAGTGGCACCAGGGTTTCGTGGGAGTGGAATTTCCATTTCCATTCCCATCCCCATCCCATCCCATTCCCATATGAATCATTTGCAACTTTCCACACATACAAATAGGCTGCTATAACATTTCAGAAAAAATGTCGTAACTCGTGTAACTGCTTTGTATCACTTGTATTGATATCCATAAGGGTTCCCTATGGGGATCCATATGGGTATCCCCACAGGGGAAATCTGATTCCTATACCCACGGCAACCCTGGGTCACCCCACATAAGGCCACCCATCAGGGCCGGCGGAAGAGGGGCGGTTGGGGCGGCCTGGGTCGCCCCACTTTTTCTGTGATTTTTTGGTACTCTGAAATTTCCCGGGCGTGTTTTTGACTCTGCAATCCTCACAATTATCATCATAATACAAGGCCACCCATACAGTGGCGGATCCAGACATGTTGAAAAGGGGGGGCCCAAGAAAAAATCCGAGCGTAGCGAGCCTCTTATAATGGGGTCTGGGGGGTAACCCCCAAATTCTTTTTGAGTTATATACACTCAGAAGTCATTTTAAACGCTAATTTCTATATAAGGAGCATAATTCAAACTTGAGGTGAAGTTTCTTAATTATTTTGTCAATTTCAGTTTCGAAGGGGGGGCCCAGGCCCCCTGGGCCTCCCCTGGATCCGCCTCTGCCATATATAACCTATAGGCTCAAGGCATATTCTTCTATATATTGCCCAAATCCTTCACTATCTTTAGTTTGTGAGTATATTTTGTAAATGCCGTACTCAGGAAGGAGGCAAAATGATACAATGTGCAGATTGTCAAGAATGTATGCGGATCCCGATACTGGCGTGGACAGACCCAAACTATAAGTTGGCGAGTGAAATTTGCAAAGAAATGTAGTGTTAGTTAGGCCTACCGTAGGAAGTATAATTACTTATCTATATATCATCAAGTAATCATAGGTACTTTAGATAATTTAGGGCACATAAACGAGGATACCCAAAACACTGGGGTACCTGTATCACTAGCGATTTAGGGACCCCACGACCACAAAACGCTAGCGATTTAGGGACCCTACTACCACAAAACGCTAGCGATATAGGGACCCTACGATCACAAATCGCTGGATACCCAAAACGCGCTTACACCTGATCAATTTTTCGGGGCCCAATTTTCCAGTGACAGATCGTTTAGAAAACTAGTACATATGATCAGGGCCGGCGGAAGAGGGGCGGTTGGGGCGGCCTGGGCCGCCCCACTTTTTCTGTGATTTTGTGGTACTCTGAAATTTCCCGGGGGTGTTTTTTGACTCTGCAATCCTCACAATTATCATCACAATACAAGGCCGCCCCACCTCTCACGAGCTTCCGCCGGCCCTGCATGATGAATTGGATTGAAACTTCACAAATAGTGTCAATTTTTATTTATTTATAATTTAGTAACTATCCTTCTGGTTGCCAATGGATTCCACGTTTATGGTTGGTATAAGTGCTAATTCTGTCCATTTTTCTTATTCCCAGTCTATTTATATAAGTTTTTTTAGTTCTTTACAAATTCAATGTTGAGACTCCTCTTCACAAATATGAAATATGTAGTAGCAGTAGGATTGGTAGCTCCGGAAAAATTTATAGTATCTTGAACGTGGCTGGTATTTAAACTTTTGTACCCCTCATTGCAATTGTTATGGTCGAAACGAATCGAAATTAAATTATTGATGTAAGCAGGGCCGGCGGAAGCAGTTATGAAGTTATCAGGCCCGAATTGACCGATGTCAGAGGAGAGCCTATTCCCGTGAAAATTGTTCCCCCGAACAATATTTCCTAGGGAATCTTGTTCCCCGCTGCCTAATAGAAAATATTGCTCACCCGAACCGTATTCACTAGAAATATTGTTTCCTCGAACAGTATTCACTATTAACTTATCGGTTATAATTATCGGTCTAACAAGTATGATTAAAAGTCTACCAAAATTCGTTATACCTCTAAGAAAATTTGTGAAATGTCTACAGATTTTCCATTACCAAAATTACTAAAAAGTCTAACAAAATCACTGAAAAGTCTAACAAAAATCACTGAAAAGTCTAACAAAATTACTGAAAAGTCTAACAAAATCATTGAAAAGTCTAACAAAATTACTGAAAAGTCTGACAAAATTACTGAAAATACTTTTCATTAATTGTAGGATTGGCTTAACAGTATTGTTAATTAGTACTGTTTGTGTTTCTACTGTACTATACAATGGGAAACAGTATTCCCTTAGGAAATATTGTTCAGGGGAACAGGATAGATAGCCATAGATAGATCGCCAGAAATCATATAATGTAATGACTGTGTCCTTGAAGTTGTTTACAAGAAACTATATTAGAACAAAAATGGATTCTCTACATAATTTCGTCCAGCTGTCATACGTCCTTACAAACTATATAAATAAAAAAGTTTGTAAAAAGATAGTTGTTAATTTATTTTGATTGCACATGTACGTTTTTTCAGACTATTTTAAGCTCCTCAATCTTTGGAGCGCGGACGCCCATTTCCGCCCGACATTTCAAAAGAATCGCACTCCTTTTGTAGCATTTTGTACATTCACATAATATATGATCAGGTCCCGATTGGTTATCACTGGAGAATTGGCCCCAAAAATTGGTTTGGGGGACCAAATTTTTCTGGGAAAATGGTCCGGTGAACCAACATTCCATGGAAAAATAGTCCTAGCCTGTAATTTTTGGTCCCAAATGGGATCAATATTTCATGAATTTTGGTCCCAGGACCATTTTTCCGGGCACCAATTTTTCCAGTGACAGGCCTTTCAGGTATTGGTACACGTCTTGTATCAGATCTTGAGTCCCCCAAATCTATCTTCCATCAAGTTAATTTTAATGAATTATTGATTTAAATAACTAAATAAAACATAAACCTCAGAGCGTTCAATTTTCTACAGAAGGACCAAATTTCCATGAAAATTTTGGTCACCCCCGTACCAATTTCCCAAGGAGACCAAAATTTCCGTGACAGTTCATTTCTCATCCGAGAAATGTCAAATGGCGCATTTGAACGATAATTATTATTCTGGGGTGACTATTATATTGATTTGTATGAGTTCAAGGAAAAACAACAGATATATGTGCAAAAATACGTAGAAAATTAATTATAGGAATATGATTTATCAGAAATTGTTTGTTGTAAATAGGAGCGCACTCAAGTGTGTGTGCGCTCCGCAAAACAGCTCGTTCCACCTTTCGCTCCTTAATTAAACGTATCGCGATTCAACGTCCGGTCAGAAGGTTTGGAGCGCGCTCCTTGAAATGCTCTGAAGTTTGGACAGTTGCTGTTGGGCATCTGAACAATGATAAATTGTGCTACAATGCGTATTATGTAAAAGGCCTCCGGAGGTTGGATCATTATTTTCGCGTAAAATTTTCCAGGGATTAATATCCTATTGAATTTTGGTCCCCTGGATAATTTTCCAAGGGATTAACATTTCGGAATTCTCAAGATACATAATGTGAATGCATACAAGTCTCTCAAGCCAGTCTTTTCTGACTAGAGTTTAGCATGCGATTATTCATACAAACAATATCTAGTACCAATGTTGAATCACTTTATTTTCAAGCACGCAGTTTCTAATGAATTAAATGTGCGATTATAGCTGTGTTTGCCTAATATAGCAATTATCTATTAATTTTTGGTCTGACTGAATGGTGGAAAATGGTGGAAAACGACTGAATGGTGGAAAATGACATTCAGACAGAGCCTTAATTTTTGGTTTCTCTCTAAAATACGTACGTACATACGTATTAAATTAATGTTTGTCAAATCTCTATTCAGTTAGTATACATACATTAGTGTACATTGACGTAATTCAGTTATGTATTTTCCTTTATTTAGCATACATTATAACTTTCCGACTTTTAATTATAAGTACTGTATTTTCTAAGGTTGAATGTTTATGCCAATAAATATAATATAATTCCTACTCAGCACGCACACACACACACACATGCAGCAACCTAGACCCGGCTCACAACCTAACCACAACTCTATAGGCGCAAAGGAATGTGACCAGGCGGGTGCGGCTCTGCTGCCCAATCACATGGAGCAGCCGGTGCGTCAACACTCTGTCATTTTACCGGACATGTGCTACTTCTGCTTTGACGTTTTAATCGCATACTTGTACAACCAGGAGGCCGGCTATGTCCCTGCTTTTACTGACGCGCCGTACCCGCTATTCGTCACATGGAAAATCGGACGCGAGAAGAAGCTCCGAGGCTGCATAGGCACATTCGACCCGCTCCCGCTCCACAAGGGCCTCCGGGACTACACCATTAAGTCCTCCATGGAGGACAACCGCTTCCAGCCCATCAGCCTGCAGGAGGTGAACAAGCTGGAGTGCGGCGTCTCGCTGCTGACCAACTTCTCGCCGGAGCAGGGCTGCTACGACTGGGAAATAGGCGTGCACGGGATCACCATAGAGTTCTCAGACCACCTCAAGAAGAAAATGAAAGCCACCTACCTGCCGGAAGTTGCGGTAGAGCAGGGCTGGAACAAAGAGGAGACTATAAACTCCCTCCTCAAGAAGGGGGGTCTGAGAGGGCCCGTTTCGCAACAGGTCCTCGACTCCATCTCCCTGACGCGATACCAGACAGAGAAGATCCGAGTAAGCTACCGCGAGTACATAGACTTGTGGTACAATAGAAATGTTTAATTAAAATGTTCATATTTAGAGAGGGAAGTTATTGCAGCTACTTTTAAGAAATGAAATTACACTATTCAATCTGTTGTACATTAATTGTATTATTCATTACAGATATCTGCCTTATGTTGCACAGCGATCGTTCTGTTCAAATCGAATCAAATCCTTAGTTACAGAATCTATTCAAAGGAATGTTTGGCTCCTAATATTGACCATAGACTTTCCTCAGTAGTGACATGTTCATTTGCGATTCGCGAACACCATAGTTTACAGAATTTTTAATTTTACTATAATTTTACACACCTTTAATCCTTAGATCTTGATTTTGTACTCCGAAAAGTTAGTTTTGTATTACCATTATTGGAAATTTCGCCAGTTTTCGCGATCATAAAACACAAATCTCTACGTTTCTGTGTATAACGCGCTCCTGGTCTAATAAATTAATAGAATAACTTATTATTTTAGGTGCTATACTGTATATGTCAATTGTCAATCCAGTAATTAGCTTTTATGTACGTAAATATAGTGTATTTTATAATTCTTTCTATTTGACAAGATTGCAACTGTACTTCTATGAATATTTTCAATTAAACGAAATGTAAATACGTAGCTTGTTTGTAATAGTTATTAGTTAGCTACCGATATCGGTACTTATGTCTGCAGCCAAATCATATACTTATTTGGATATCAGTTACAACATAACAATAGTAAGTTAGTAGTGTGGTTAATCTCGCTAATTTGTAATATACGCATTAGTAACTAAATATTAATAATTGATTATACGATTTATATACATATCATATTATAATGACATAATTACAACGTTTCATGAGATATTCCCCTACACAAATCATTCTCCTAACAAGCTTGTGTTATAATCAGAGTTGATTACCTAAATAGGATATAAAATAACGTGGCTTATTTGTAATAAATGTCCTGTTTTTCTAGTTATTGCTTATTTTAAGAGTTAGACTGAATTATTGTTATCACTGAAATAATGTAGAAAAGTCCCCAATAACCACAAAACTGATTTTCCCTATAATTTCCATACTAATGGCAACTAGGAATTTCATCTCAACTTTAGTATATAATGGAACCGGCAAAATACAATATATATCATAAAAATGGCGTTTTTGAAATTAGATAGAATAGTATACATTGTGTTTAGCATACCTATTACGGTAGTTAGTTTATTTTGGATTTGTGTGTTAATCAAACATTTAATTCAAACTGTTAAGAATTACAGATTGAACAAGAAAAGGTTTTTCCCAGATGAGATATACCGAAATAGAATTCTCTACAACCTTGAGACGCATTTTGTAAAAGATATTATTCTGATAATGTTGCTTCTTTTAGAGCTGATAGAGCCACTGAGTGGAGTGTCGTACGTATACAGCACAATAGATCATTATCCATGGTATATGAGTGTACTGAACGAGACAAGAATTGAGGACTGTTCCTTTAGTCGAGTAATCGAATTGTTCTTAACAAACAATCTCTGCATTAAGTTCTGTAACTACTTAGACATATTGTTCCTGTGTCAGAGCATGATTGGGGTTTGCATATTCATGACGCTGCTTAGTATATTGTGTCGCTATCTGGCAGCTAGATACAACAGACATGCGACCAGTAGAACAGTTTGTAAATATATACTATGGATGTGTGTGCAAATAATCCTATACATACCTGGGTTCAGTAGATACACACTCGGCGTTACTGCGCTAATCTCGATATTCATAATGCTGATAGATTGGTTCCTGTTGCTTAGAGACAGCAATATGCTTAGGAATGCGCTGAGACTGTACATACAGGAGCTGCAGCTGCACATCAGTAGGCGACTCTATCTGCGAGATAGGAAGCTCTATAGCACGTATAGGGGGTGCATGGCAATTCTACTGGCGTCTCTATTCTGTTGCATTATAATACTAGCTATAGTCAACATCCTGCATATAGGATCTAATGTATTCACCAACGAGTGTATCTTATCACTAATCAGTGTAAATAACCGCTATTATAGCATATACCACACGTCCTTCCATGTGCTGTATAACATAAAGTACTTGGCAATAGCTATACACTTTGTGCTGTTGGCTCTCCCGTTGCATTTGGCTACCCTATCGGCTCTGGTGACTCAGTGCATAAAGCAGTGTAGAGGCGTCAACAAACAGTACATACACTACAATCATGAAATTATGCGGGAATTGTTAGAAAAGCAGAAACAAAGGAAGAAGTAATTAAAGAAGATTTTATAATAACTCATGTCATATTTTGTAAATAATTTGCTTTTATTTAATTAATTAATTAATTAATTAATTAATTAATAAGTTATTAATATAATTAAATACCTGTATAGTAGTGCTAACTAAAGTACGGGGCGACAGAATGCTTTTTTTGATGTCGTGTTTACTTTTCAATATTACTGGAGTGACTAATCGGAATTTTCTGGAAATGTTTTGAATCCTGGAATTTACCAGAAAATGCCAAATACTAGTCATATGACTCATATCACATAAATTCCGGGAGATCTGCTGGGGTCTGTATAGGTAGGTGTACACCAATACTGAAATACTATAAATGGACAGGTAATAGAATTATAATAAAAAAGAAGATTCATTAAGCACCGGTTTACTTTAATCCATTCGCCTCTCTAACATGTGTTTATCTATCACACCTTTCTCCCCCGCAGCAGTGCTGGCAGAATGCTCCTCGATATGCCAAGAGGACTTCGGAATGTGGGCTGAAGATATCTTCATTTTCACAGGGACTTGTCTAGAATGAGAATAGGGTTTGCAAAAGCAATTCGCGATGTTGGGACTTGTTTTGTATAAAAACTCCCGAATAACTCATCACACCCAAGTAATCTACAGTATTTCAGGAGTGAAGAATTCTTCTATATTGAGAGAGAATAAATGGCTATTTTATGTAACTCATTTATGCACTTTCTGTTCAACTAAATATAAGTTTAATTAACAAATAAACTCCTTATAAATTAATGTTAGGTCCTTCCTTAGGAACCGTTCAAAAGCTACGTAACGCTTCCAATGGGGAGGGGGGTAACAAATGGAATTTTATTTAGTGCGATTGTAATTTGAACGATGTATAAGCATTGCACAAATGTAGTATAGTAAAAATAATAACGACATTGAATAATTTAAAATTCCCCATTCATTTCCTTCCGCAATATTTTGACCGAGATTTATTCGTGTACCAAAACGTTGCTAGTCGCAATTTGTCAGAATTGTAAAAACTTGGTCCTTCTGGACCAAATCATAACATTTGGTCACAGACATTCAAATTCTAACCAAAACTATTCACTCATCTAATTTCGATTGGTCATTCACAACTAATTGACTAACGTGATTGATTATATAAATTTCAAAAAGAGGTTATGAATTATTTTAAAATATTTAGAGAATGACACTTCTAGCTGTTCTAATACCTCACACGACGAACTGAATGCTGATCTCCATTAGCAAATATGCCTATAAAATATAAATAAACACACCTATTGTGTGAACCATATTCCCAAACACCATTTTTCTTTTTCTGATACTTGAGTTCTTATTCGTCTCTTTTCGCTAGCTGCACGCTCAATGGCATTTCGCAGGATCCTCCACCAGTTCTCGCGTCCCTCCATCTCGAGACTACCCAACGCTAGACCCGTGCTGCAGACCCGCCCCATGAGCTCCCAGGAAGACAACCCCAGCTTCAGCGGCATGGTCCAGGAGTATCTGAAGAAAGCAGAGGAGTACATCATCAAGGACGAGATTCGAATCACGGGACACTCCCGACAAGAGATCGTCGGACTCCTGGACGCGATACGCGCCTGCAACCACGTGCTTAACGTCACCTTCCCGCTCCGTCGAGACGACGGCTCCATCATCAGCATCGAGGGGTGGCGCGCGCAGCACAGCCAGCACAAGACCCCCTGCAAGGGCGGCTGCAGGTTCAGCGAGGACGTCAGTGAGGACGAGGTGAAGGCGCTGGCAACGCTAATGACCTATAAGAATGCAACCGTGGACGTGCCGTACGGAGGCGCGAAGGCGGGAGTGAAGATAAACCCCCGCAAGTTCTCGGTGGGAGAGCTGGAGAGGCTGACTCGACGCTTCGCGATAGAACTGTCCAAGAAGGGGTTCCTGGGTCCCGGCATCGATGTCCCTGCCCCCGACATGGGCACTGGGGAGCGAGAGATGGCTTGGATCGCCGACACCTACGCCCACACCACTGGGCACCTCGACATAAACGCACATGCCTGTGTTACCGGTGAGTTGCTATAATAATATTTGTTCCATTAGCCTGTCACTTCAAACTCTATTTTTCAGAGTAAAATTTCCGATAATTAAATTTCGATATATCACATGACCATATTTGGAAGAATTTTTCCCATAGCAACGTTGGAATGTATCAGGAATGTGTCAAAATACTCTGGTAGCTGTATGGAGTCGAAAGAGGGTCACTTGATTGGGCAAGGACACAATTTGAGAAGCACTTTTATAACAAGAGTTTATTCAACAAACTACAATAAACTCTTGTAAAAGTGCTTGGGACCTGTGAATTAATTCGTTATATCCGGATATTCGTTATAAGCGGATGATAATTAATTAATACATTTTGAGGTCTGGGGGAAAAATTCCATTTCGTTATAAGCGGGTATTTCGTTAGATCCGACTTCGTTATAACGGGAATTCACTGAAACTATTATTTTTCAATTAATTAAACTACTCTCTCCACTGACTAGGTAAGCCGATCAGTCAGGGAGGTATCCACGGCCGCACTCAGGCCACAGGTCTCGGGCTGTTCTACGCCGCTAAGAACTTCATACAAGATCCCGAGTACATGTCTGCTATCAACTCGGTGCCGGGGTTCGACGGCAAGAGCTTCATAGTGCAGGGGTTCGGTAACGTGGGCTACCACATAGCGCACTACCTGCACAAGGCCGGCTGCAAGCTGGTGGGCGTGATGGAGTTCGACGGGTCGGTCTACAACCCGGAGGGGATGGACCCGGAGGAGATACTGGCCCACAAGAAGAAGAACAGGGGCGTGTCCGGGTACACAGGGGGGGAGTTCCTAGAGGGAGACCTGTTCGACAGGGAGTGCGACATCATGGTGCCGTGTGCCACCGAGAAGTCCATACATCTGGGAAACGCCGACACCATCAAAGCCAGGCTGATCTTAGAAGGGGCGAACGGGCCGACCACGCCCAAGGCTAACGACCTGCTCCTGTCGAAGAGTGTGCTGATGATACCGGACCTGTACGCCAACGCGGGAGGGGTGACTGTGTCCTACTTCGAGTGGCTCAAGAACTTGAACCACGTCAGCTTCGGACGCATGACCATGCGCTACGAGCGAGAGACTAACTACGCTCTGCTAGACAGCATTCAGAAGAGTCTGGAAAACAAGTTCGGCAGCGCTCCAGGCTCTATCCCCATTCAGCCGACCCCGCAGTACCTTATACGCATGTCGGGAGCTGACGAGGAGGCACTCGTGGAATCTGGGCTCCAATACACCATGGACAGAGCCTCCAATAATATCAAGGAAATTGCGAAGAACGCTGGTCTCGGTCTCGACTTAAGAACGGCCGGTCTGATCGGTGCTGTGGAGAAAATCTATAAGATATACTACGAAGCAGGGCTCACTTATATGTAGTCTGCTATTCTCTTAGTTCTATTCAGTTCTCTTATTTTATGCAGTAGCTAATTCACACTTTTTATTCTCACTAATTATAGACTTATAAACGAATATCTAATAGGTTCTTAATTAAATTTTTATTCTAATAACTTTTATATAAATTTTTTTGAAATTAATTTCCAATGGCTTGGGGATTTTATACCAGGCCCGATGGCCCACTCCTTTATGGCTTTACCTAAAAGGATACCAACACTTCAATACACGAAATGGGTTATATAAATTACTCAACTTATATAATATTCGTATATCGAAATACCAATATTCGGGCCAAAAACCACCGCTCAGTCGCCCACACGAAGTTATACAAATGGGGACTTATTAAACAAGAAAACTAGCGTTCCTAATACAGTAGATGTCGGATATAACACACCGGTTAGAAGAACATATCGGATATAAGCACACTATGTTGGGAAACGGTTGCCATATACCCTGTATAATTTATGTCGGTTATAAGCACATCAAGTGCAGTTCCCGACGATGTGCTTATAACCGTCATCCACTGTATAGGGAATATGTTTCAAATAATTGCGACACATTTCACTTTATTTGAATTTTTGTTTAAGCTATTCTTGGGCTAATTAATTAATACCACATCTCAAAACACGAATAAAGCACATCTTATGAATCAAATCGCCGTGTATCGAAATGACTGTAGTCAGGTTCTTTTATTATGAACAAAATTGTGTTCATAATAGACTTCATAATAAGCGATTTCAACTTAATACAAACCGGTAATCGGAAAATTCATTCATAAGAATTATTCCATTTTTATGAACTTTATATGATCACAAATTTTATAAAAATATGCTGTATTATATGAGAGAGATTAAAAAGGGTAATATTATGAAAGGTAAAAAGTTTAAAATTGAAAGCTGTACGCTATCCCTCTTAAATAGGAGAGAGTTTCTCTATTGTCATAATTGCGACAAGACTCAAAATTCTTTCATTTCTCGCCGCATTAAGTTTGATGTTTGGGGGTTTCTCTTGTATCTCTCTTGACTAGTATAACTTGCTGTAGAGATTGTTCTCTCTGTAGATGCATTAATAGTTTCAAAAAACCTGGATGATGGCAATTAATTCCTGATGTGAACGCATTATGCCATCCTTCTATTGGTTGTTGGTTCTTGCTAATTTAGAGGAGACTCGATGACGCATATTCCATATCCTTATTGGAAAAGGTGCTACTCTTAGGCTCTGATCAGGAAGTCTTTGACCAATGTAATTGACTTCGAAATATTTTAGCGATTTATATTGCTGAATCTGGAAAATCTACATCAATAATTCAATATAAAAAAAATCAATCACATAAATTTCTAGGACGAACGAAAGGGTTGATATGTTTCAATCCCACTTGCCAATATCCATCTAGTACTCGCTTCAGGATTAGTCGCTCGAGCCTTCATTTTAGTGACGCCTTTAATCATTTCAATTCTGGACGTATTTGGCCCATGCGTACGATACGAATGTAAGTTTACGACATTCGCATCATTTGTAGATATGCGTGCTTTACAGGTTGCACGGTTTTCGCAAACCCAATGTGATAATTGTGGGGAGCATTTATTAAGAATACAGTGCAGTATATATAAATAAACCCTTCAATGCAAGCCTTCTACTTATTTTACTCGTCTTGAGTAATTCACTTTTGAAAGGTGTAGCCATGTAAATATTACGAACAAAGAGTTATTTAATATAGCAATTTGTTCACAAGTATTTATATAAATCGATCATAAAATATTTAAATCTTATAAGTATAGGATGTCCCGATAACAGTTTGTAATTATGAATTCAAAACAGTTCTTAAAATGGATTTAATCTGGTTTCGGGTCGATGTGATCTAGTAATAACAACCAAATGAACAAATATACTTCTCTCAAGTCAATGGAATAAATATCCTAAGAAAAAACGTCTGACTACGAAATGTCCAGGCGACAATGTCCGCCATTCATACAAACCATATGCAAGTTGTCAAATTGAGACCATAGGGCAATTTTCATAAGTATATTAAAACATCCGGATTACTTGGGGTCAAAGGTATAAATAGAAAAAAAACATTTTCATTTTCACTTTCAATTGAAATTCAATTAACTTTCAGTTTCAATTTCACATTCCAGGGAATCCGCGAGTTAAGCAGACGAAGTCGTTCACAATGAGCAGATCCCTAATTGGATACTTTGCTTTTAAATAGAGACATTCATTCTGCAAACTGTACTTTTTTCTTGTAGAGGAATTAAATAATCCTAGGTCTCCCATTGTAAAATAAATTGAAATGCAAAAAGTGAACTAATTAAAATGCAAGTGAAACACAACAACCAAATCTAACAGTATGTACCTAAAGAGGAATTGAACTAAGCTAAGATAAATATTGTAAAAAAGAATTGGCAGTATACAGGGCCTAGAAAAACAGTTTACGGATTACTCTAGGATGGAATTGAGTATGTTACATATAAGTGAGTCCTGCTTCAGTGTATATCCTGTATATCTTCTCCACAGCGTGCACGAGAGCAGCTGTTCTCAGGTCGATGCCCAGACCAGATTCCTTAGCTTTCTTCTTTATATTAGTAGACGCTCTGTCCATGGTGTATTCCAGTCCTGATTCTACGAATGTCTCTTCGTCTGCACCGGTTATTCTATGTAGGTACTGCGGGGTCGGCTGAATGGGGATAGAGCCAGGGGCGCTGCCGAACTTGTTTTCCAGACTCTTCTGAATGCTGTCTAGCAGAGCGTAGTTAGTCTCTCGCTCGTAGCGCATGGTCATGCGTCCGAAGCTGACGTGGTTCAAGTTCTTGAGCCACTCGAAGTAGGACACAGTCACCCCTCCCGCGTTGGCGTACAGGTCCGGTATCATCAGCACACTCTTCGACAGGAGCAGGTCGTTAGCCTTGGGCGTGGTCGGCCCGTTCGCCCCTTCTAAGATCAGCCTGGCTTTGATGGTGTCGGCGTTTCCCAGATGTATGGACTTCTCGGTGGCACACGGCACCATGATGTCGCACTCCCTGTCGAACAGGTCTCCCTCTAGGAACTCCCCCCCTGTGTACCCGGACACGCCCCTGTTCTTCTTCTTGTGGGCCAGTATCTCCTCCGGGTCCATCCCCTCCGGGTTGTAGACCGACCCGTCGAACTCCATCACGCCCACCAGCTTGCAGCCGGCCTTGTGCAGGTAGTGCGCTATGTGGTAGCCCACGTTACCGAACCCCTGCACTATGAAGCTCTTGCCGTCGAACCCCGGCACCGAGTTGATGGCAGACATGTACTCGGGATCTTGTATGAAGTTCTTAGCGGCGTAGAACAGCCCGAGACCTGTGGCCTGAGTGCGGCCGTGGATACCTCCCTGACTGATCGGCTTACCTAGTCAGTGGAGAGAGTAGTTTAATTAATAAATTAATTAATAATGGTATAATACAGTGGTTCCCAACCTTTTTTTAACTCGTGAACCCCCTGATACCCGAAAATTTGGTGGTGCACCCCCAGGACATACCTAAGTCTGAAGGATTCTATTGACAAGGACATCTATTATAAAAACAGGATGGGGGTGAACATGATATGGTCTCATTAGGATGAAAAGCGTCAGTATGTAATAATATCACAAGGTTAATCTAAGTATACATGGATTTATAGACGAGCGAGCGCAGCGAGCGAGAAAGATTTTCTGGGGTGAAGAGGATTTTCAAATATCATTGAGTATTACTAACAATTTATTACAACAATATTTTGCTGATTTTAGGGAGGATAAAATTATGAGGTGCACCGATATTGGGGGGGGGCGAATGCCCAAAGGTAGGTGTGGTAAATGGACCAGTACGGGCCAGGCCCTCTATGAAAAAGCGTCGGGTAACTTACAGAACACAATAGTAATAAATCAATATAGTCGAGTAATCAGAATTTAACTTATAGATTATAACTATCATATTTTAACAAGCTTTATTTTAAAATGCTCAATATTCACTCCACTCCTTGTCCCGTGCACCCCCAAGGGGTTCATGCACCCCCAAGGGGTTCATGCACCCCAGGTTGGGAACCACTGGTATAATAGTATAATATTCAAACAATACAATATCGAATAAATGCAACTTTTGTTTGGATATATTTGATGGAATTGCAGGCAGAAATAACCAAAAATGCGATACGCTCTTTTGGCGTATGATAAGGGATAACCTATAATGGAACAGGGGTGGGCACAAGAGTTCTGTTTCAGTCTGGAAAAACTAGGATATATTCTGCTACCATTATACGATTTAAGTCTAGTAAACTTTGAAGATTAATTTAAATCCTTGTTTCTCAGTTATTATAAAAAGCCCTCACTACCTAGCACTCAAATAATGTTTTAGAAGTCGGTTATTCAAACAAATAAATTATACCCAACTTAGCGGGAGTATGACCAATCATTGCGAACAATTAATCGTTGGTGACAAGTGATTATAAACTATTCATTATAGCTAGGTTACAATATATTACAAATTTAGCATCTCTCATGATAACCGCGAACCGAAATTGTTATCTCTCACGTGATGCGTATTGAACGCACCAGTTATGAGGGATTGATTCTAAAGTGCTTTGTTTAAGTTCAGCCGCCGCATTCACATACTTTTCAAACAACTCTCGCGGGCCGCAGAAATTTGGCCAGTGGCATGGCCCGCACTTTGCCCACATGTGCACTAGAAACGAACACTAATTCAGTCCCTTAAAAACCTTTTCAATACAAATGACATTGGTTAATACGAATTCCGGATAAGGTGAACACATTTTGACGGTCCTCTGGTCTTCGTACTAACGAGGTTCTACTGTATTTAGGAGCGATAAACTTTGGCAACTCTTATAACAAACATTAATTTGTGGTTTAACTTTAGCCGTATGAATATATGATCTCATCAGGATTAGGAGCTTGTTCCCAAATTGCTTTAAGAACAGAAACTTTGATTAGTTACCTTTGTTGGCTCTATTTGCCTTCAATTGAAGTTCGATTTCGTTTGTTTGTCCGGAATAAATTAAAGAAATATGGAAAGTGAATTAATTACGTGAATTTGTAGTTCAGATGGTGACTAGATTCCATAATGGTATTGTTTTGATAACAAGTATCTTGTTTAGAAATTCTCCTTTTCACATTTCGAATGTGAAAATTTAATGATATTTGTAAAAATTACAAATAAATTAAAACTGCTTAATTAATAAGGAATTGTGAAGCGATAAAAAATGCTTGTAGAAATATCCTATGACAGAATATTGTCCCATGGATGTTAAGTAGGGCATTAGGATCGAACGATCAAAGATCGCGCGATCACGATCGCGATCCTTTTTTGACGATCGACGCAGGATCGTCGATCGTATTTTACAAAACGATCGAAATGGAGATCGCGATCATTTTTTAGCATAAATTTTCGATCCTACATTCCGATCTTTTAGAAAAGGTTGCCCAATTAATTTCATTCACCAAACCATCTAATTTGTTTAACACTTATGTATTTAATTTGAATACGATTATTAATTCAATTTATCCATAAAACAGGCCCGTAACAATAAAATATTTTTCAGGTTGTTGAAAATCTAACTTCACTGTTTCTAAAAGTTGGTCAAGTTGAAACCTGAGCATCCTGAATAGTTACTACGGCAAATAAGAAATGATCGCAAAAATGATCGGGATCGGATCGGCGATCATTTAAAAAAATGCGATCGGGATCGAGATCGCGATACTATTTTAAGTGAAGATCGCGATCCGATCCCGATCCAATTTTTTGGCGATCGACTAATGCCCTAATGTTAAGTTAGGTAAACAAGTAACAGTGCTGCATGCTGGACTATCAATGCGCTAGTAATAAGGATTCTGAAGCTGAAACTGATCCCTCATGTCAGGGAGGAATAGAGCTGCTTAAATGGCAAAATGACAATTTTTTGCGAAAATATGACTGTAAAGTGGAACTTAAGATTTCGTATTACTAATAAATATATCAGGTAAACAATTACTCATATTGGATGTATACTAGAAGTACGTAGTAAGAATTAGACAAGTTGCTTTTGCAACTTAAAATAGATTTGTTTACACCCAAAATTAATGATATCAACTCATCACGTGGTGACTCGGGATTACGTATTATTATAGCAACTCACCTGTAACACAGGCATGTGCGTTTATGTCGAGGTGCCCAGTGGTGTGGGCGTAGGTGTCGGCGATCCAAGCCATCTCTCGCTCCCCAGTGCCCATGTCGGGGGCAGGGACATCGATGCCGGGACCCAGGAACCCCTTCTTGGACAGTTCTATGGCGAAGCGTCGAGTCAGCCTCTCCAGCTCTCCCACCGAGAACTTGCGGGGGTTTATCTTCACTCCCGCCTTCGCGCCTCCGTACGGCACGTCCACGGTTGCATTCTTGTAGGTCATTAGCGTTGCCAGCGCCTTCACCTCGTCCTCACTGACGTCCTCGCTGAACCTGCAGCCGCCCTTGCAGGGGGTCTTGTGCTGGCTGTGCTGCGCGCGCCACCCCTCGATGCTGATGATGGAGCCGTCGTCTCGACGGAGCGGGAAGGTGACGTTAAGCACGTGGTTGCAGGCGCGTATCGCGTCCAGGAGTCCGACGATCTCTTGTCGGGAGTGTCCCGTGATTCGAATCTCGTCCTTGATGATGTACTCCTCTGCTTTCTTCAGATACTCCTGGACCATGCCGCTGAAGCTGGGGTTGTCTTCCTGGGAGCTCATGGGGCGGGTCTGCAGCACGGGTCTAGCGTTGGGTAGTCTCGAGATGGAGGGACGCGAGAACTGGTGGAGGATTCTGCGAAATGTCATACTTATTTGCGGACTTAATTATTCGTCAACTGATTAGCGAATAAATTTGATTTGTTTTGATGAGATTTGTTCCAAACGTTGAATATAATGCTGATAAATTCAGATGGTTTTCATACACGATAAAATGGCCAATCCAATTCGAGATAATTTTTGAAATTTCGTATCAAACAAAGTTGGTTTAAATGCAATGCAATTATTGTCTCATCTATGATTAATCGCTGGTATTTAACACATTTGATTGTAGAGCCCGTAAGCATAGAGGTCCGAAAATAGGCTAGTAAGCCTATCCTATAATTGTTCAGGCCTCTTGGAACCAATACCGGAAAGTATTTAGAGATTTCGGAAAAAACAGGAAATCGATCATTGGATTATAAAGTACGTAGGACAATCAACGTAAATATATGTTGCAATTATTTTAGTGTAATGTTGTTAAATTAATTACACTAATTGGGGAAATTTGATAGAATTGTCTGCAAATGAACAAATTTGATAATGATGTGTTGATGGCATTAAAAAATATTGGGCTTCATTTGTAATTAAGCAGGGTTGCAGTATTCGCGAAACTAAAACATTTAATATGAACTAACAAAATGGAGCAACTAATATAATATTTTCAAATGGACAGATCGTGACAGCAGGAAGAATTTTACATATTAATTAATAAGTTAACACAACCCACTAACTAATATAATTTGACCTTTTGAGAAATTCTTGCAAACTTGACTAATAATTGAAGAGATAAATCTAAAATAATTGAACAATTTTTGCAACGAGTATCTGTCACAAGAATATGTGTTAATTTTACAAGTAGGTGACATGAAGTCAGGGATTATGTAAAGGTCAATTTTATATTATTGCCAATTTATTGGTTTATGCTTTTAGGTCAAAGAAAGATTCTTCAAACTGTGTTTTAGTAAAGACATTATTTGATCCAATTAACTTTAAGATATTATCTTGTATGCTCGTTCTTGAGGAATATAAGTAAACAAATTGACAAAATTCAAATAATTATAGAAATTACAACTAATTAATTGGGATATATTATTTATTGTTGTTTTAAATTAAATAATAATTCTAAATATTCAGATTGATCCAAAGTTTCAAGATATTATAAATGTAAAAAATTGTAATTTAATATGTAAAATCAACAACGTTTTCAATCGTTTTCAAAATAATGAAAACTATCGAAAGTTAGTAAATGACATAATTCAGATTTAATGAACACTTTACAAATGAAATGAAATAACATTCTGATGAATACAACATAAACTAAATTTGATAAATATAACCTGTTTAGAATTAAAGTTCATTTTTCAGTTGTTCAAAATCTCCCTGAGACGAGTTAGAAATGAAGCTCTTCTGCTCGCACATAGGAAATTCCTTATAAGGAGATGAAGACAAAAATAGAATATCTTCATTACACAGCAGTTTGTAATCTTGGGAATTGTCTGTTCGCGAATTTTGAGAACATAATTTGCTTATTGGAGTTTCAATGTTAGCACTAAATGTTTGGTGTATTTTAGGAGTAAATATAGTGGAATCTTCATTATTATTTGAGTTAGATAGTATTTGAGGTGTGTTCGGCATATCGACAGGAGAGGAGAATTCAATGTGTTCTGCTAGCGCGTTAAACCCTGAACTACTAGAATGTTGCGAATAACCTTTATCAGGTTTGGGAAGTGAGTACGGTAGACTCGCCGTGTCGAAGAGAGGGGACTTTAGAAGAGAATTCGAATCCGGTGACACCTTGAGGGTAAAACTTTTTGGAGTTAAATTGCTATTCCCGAGAAAAGAGAAAGGGGATAGCTGGGCAACAGCAGGGGGTAATTGGAATGAGGAATCAGGCATTTGAGAGTTGTGAGTTTCTTCCAACTTGTCGATTAAATCAAAACTCTCCAAATCATTAAAAGCCTGTTCGGTTATTTGCCTCTTAGACTGAGAGGGCGTAAAGGCATTCGCTCGTTTGTCTTTAGTTTGAGATTTAATTTCCAAACTTTCCAAATGTTTTTCAAATAAAGAAACAATACACTGATCGAGAGTATCCTGAGTTGTCTCCAAATTATCACATTTCAACAAGTTCGTATAGTCTGCTTTAACCTCAGGGTTCTTGCTTCTGGCAATAATAGAGTTAATCGCGTTTCCGAGTTCTCGCAGTAGGAAGGAATCGTCCTGCTTGCTTGCTATAATTGTTTGGTTCAAAAGCAGTTTTGAGATAAGACTTTCACAGGAAGATTGAATGAAAGTAGCATTTTCTTCCAAGATATCTGTTAAGTTATTCGAGAGGAACTTCAATGACTCAACCGAGTTTAGAAATAATTTATCAGAAGAGTCCAGCTCGAAACCAATAACCAGAATTAAACTGTTTTCTACTGTTTTATCTTCCAAATTATTCACAAAATATTGGGAGTTAATTATGCGAGATTTATTATTGGATAGAGCCAGTTTAACATTATACTTGTTCCACTTAGCCCATGTATTAGGAGACAGAATAGGCGCACAGCCTGATGTGAATGGAATTGTGTTGTTAGGGCCTATTAACAATATATTCACATCAATTACATCACATCCGTTTAGTTTATTTCTGTTTTTCAAAGGCGGATAAACACATCCTAAATAGAAAATCTTCCAGCGACATTTGCTACAATCTTTAATACAGAATGACTGGGGCTTAGCCAACCTCCGGTAAATAGGTGGAATTACATAATTATTCGACTTAGAATCTTGATTGTTAAAAAAACAATTGATATCATTGGTAAAGTATTTCCCTAATTGGTGATAATTAAACGGACACAACACGCGCTCATGCTTCCATTCCTCTTTCAAACATCCTTGGTGCATAGATTCAATTCTTGTCGATAGTTTGGGATTGACAATTGTGTGAATTTGTAAGATACTTTTCAAAGATGTTAAAATTTGTTCTGTTTCGGTAAGTAAAGATTCAAGTAAGAAACTTGGTAAAATAATCTTCAATGAATTGTCCGTAATGTTAGCATATTGCCATGACTCATGCATTTGTACACCAGACTCTAGTAATGTTAAATCCCTCATCAAAATAGAATTAGTTTTGTAAGAAACAACAAATTTGAACTGAGGTGCCTGAGAACATTTAGAAGCTTTATAGCATTCGATCCAAATTGTATGTATTTCCTTAGCATTTGCGAATACATCAATTATATCGTCGATCAAATTAACCGAATTCCACGAGAGTTGGGAATACAAACAATTATTTATAACACTGGAAACTGTGGAACTGTCTAAAGCCTGGTCTGATATACGAATAGAGAGATGTGCCTCCTTAAGCGATTGGGTTGTTACCTGGGCTGAACTTAGAATCAATAAGTTCACCAATTCATTAATAGTGGTACCGATGATTGAGTTATTAGTTGTCATTATAATCTAGGGATGGCATTATATAATAAGCCTTACTGATCTATAATAATATTCCGATATAAGTTTGTTTGACCTGCCTGATTGTATTACAGAAATTATACATTTAATTAACCATAGTTCAATCCTTTGATATATCAATTCCAGGTATTCTCCTGGAGTGAACCAGGTTACGTTCATATATACGTACTATCTATGCTATTCTTGTCTGATACAGCTTTAATATTGAAAACTTATAAACATATTACGTGTATGTAAGGAATTGTGTAAAAAAATAGTTGGTGTACCACGTTATACTATAATTCGCTGTTATTAGAAATAATTGACTAAAATACACAAAATTTGTTGTATTTAGTATTTTAATCAAATAAAATTCAATTGTTGTTGTTTGTTTGTTTGTCCGGATTGTATTAAAGTGGTGGGGAAATACAAACCGGATATACTATAATTGAAATGAGAGAATAACTTCCAAATTGTATTATAAGTAAACAAGTATGCTGAGATTGCTGACCACGAATTTCGCAATTAAAAATTTAGAATATGAATATTTATTGTTGTTGTTTACAAAATTGGTAAACAAATTAATTAAATTCAAAGTGAACGTAGAGGCTAGCTTCCAACGGGTATTATATGTAAACAAGTATGCTGATTACGAATACAATTTTTAAAATTTTTAAAGTAAGTATATACTGTATAATGAAAAAAGCGAGACCGAAAGGCTCGTAAGTAATAAGTTATGAGACTTATACGTAAAACATAATTCCCCAAACAAATTATAGTGTTACATTAAATCACGACCCAGAATGTACTATTAGTTATAAATGGTAAATTGAGGAAAGTAACGCCGCGAAATGCTCTATAATCTTAGCCACACAGATACGAACGAACTAAGGCCACAACTTCATGAGGAGTATATATTAAACATAACAGGGATTTATACTTCTAAACAATTGGTTTCATGGCGTAGTAAGGCCGCGCAGAGGCCGTTAATTAAGGCGAGAAAAGAAACGCCGAACCGTTGCAAAGCGACCGAGACCAAAGGGTTGTTAGGGGTTGTTATAAAATTATGAATAATTACCCCTTAATAAATACGAATGAACAACAACAGCAACAACAGATCTGCAAAGTGATTGTTAACAAATATCAAGTATTATTTTCCATAGCGAATTAAAATCTCCAATTATTTTAATCGTCATTCAACTCCAAACACGAAGAAGATTATTGAAATGTTGATACCGTATAATTAAAATACTAATAGTATAAATAGAATCCTAACAGTACAAGAGTTTGGGGTATTTCTAATAATTAACCAATTATATAATTAACAGCGATGCATTGGAAAGTAATACTTACAATAGGATTGTAATTTCAACACGTGCAGTTTGTCAAGTGGCTAGTGAAATAATAGAAGGACATACTGTTAATCTAAATTGATGAATTAGGGGAGATCTCACATTTTCACAATCTGCAAGTACGTATAATCTTAATTGCTCGAAGGACATATATATATTGTATGAAGCACAATAGACAATTTAAATATTTCATTCAGAAATAGAGAAGGGCACCTGAGCATAATTAAAAAGAAATAATATAAATAACTCAATTTGTAATATAAAATAAAAAATTCGCTATAAACGCTAAAAAACCGCTAAAAATCAGATATGACTAATTTCCAACGTTTGCCCTACCACAATCCTACAGTGTCCCCCCTCACCACTGCCATTAAACTTGTACAGACGGGTGCGATGGGAGGCGTGGCAGCCGCCATCTCTCAGATGTTGCATCACCCCATCTACCAACTCAAAAACCAGATGCAGGTGCCCGGATTCAGCTTCAGAGGATTCGTTAAGCAATCGCTAGCAAATCCCTCCAAGACGCTATACGGGGGAATAACACAGCGGATAATAGCAGTTATGCCCGAGAAGGCACTCAAGATGCAGGCGTGGGAGATTACGATACTAATGCTAACCTACGCTAGGAACTCAGACGTTAAGAAGATCTCTTCCTGGCTGATGGCTGGGAGCGCTGCAGGTATAACACAATCCCTAATAATAATATGGATTTTATCTAAGGTCAATGAGAATTTGTATCAGAGATAATTTTGGTGCAAGTATTTTATAACAAAATGTAAATTTCTTGGTATTTTTAAAACAAATTGGAAATTGCAGAAGAGTCCATAACCACTATAAATGATATGAGAGTATCCTCTATGGACAATAATAAATATTAATAGAATGAACAGCCACCACACCTGCTATTGAGATAGACCATGCATTGAATAAAAATGTATAAAGCCAATGTTTCTTTATTGACAATTCATCTGTATAAGAGTGTTCTTATTATGCTCGAAAGTTTCTTTATTAATATTCACTTTTTTAAGCTACTTGATTGTACTTATGTAATTTATCGGTTACTACACCCCACATTAATAAAGTTACTCTTTTTAGGCATGGCTACATCACTAGTTATATGTCCCTCAGAACTCTTGATGGTACAAGCCACAATGAATAAAATAAACATGAGGCAGTTTGTGAAGAGACATGGAGCGATAAAGTTGTACAGTGGAATGTCAGCTAGTCTCTGCAGAGACACAACATTCAACTCACTGTTCTTCACAATTAGACACTGTCTCATTACCAGTTGGGAAGAAAAGCAGAACTCTCCAGCTACAAAGTTCCAGGCATACCTCGCAGGGATATACGGAGGTAAGTAAATATTGCAAGAAATTAAAATCCATTTCAAAACAGATAGATTCCTTCCATTTAAATAGTACGTATATCAAGAATAAAATATCGATGAGTAATCTCTGAAATAGACGCACAATTAGTAATTTAAAAGCATTTAAATATTTTATTATTTTTATAGGAATTACTGGTGCAATTCTTGCCTGCCCTTTCGATGTAGCCAAGACAAGACTCCAATCTACTGTCGGGCAAGCAAACCGCGGAAATGTATTAACAATATTAAGAAGTGTTATACAGAAAGAGGGTGTCATTTCACTTTGGAAGGGCGTAGTACCTCGGACCCTGGTGGTATCATCTACTCTATCGTTCTTCTATATACTGTTTGAGGCCATTAAGGGAAATGCTCTGTAACTATTGATATATTTTACTAATATGTTAAATTAATAGATGTTTATATTGGGAGATTATTGACCGAATCTAGTAACAAATTTAGGTTCAAATTTGTAAATGGCTCATGGTTTCATTGTATTTTTTAATCAAAGCGTTACTAGAGATTAGCTTTAACAAAGTTGAGATGAAAACAACATTTTACAAAGCCTTATTGTGTCCCATTTTAACTTTAGAATAGTGACAATATTTCAGATAACAATGTCATATGATAAGTATTCAATCGTAATATATTCAAAGCGATAAATATAATAAGCCAAAGAAATTTCGCGGTCGCTCGCAAGATAATTACTAGATACTAATATAAGTTGAGTTCTCAGACACACTATAGAGAACACATCTTGTGATCAGAGAATCCGGATGGTTTAGAATCCTAATCTAAATACGGAAATCCTACGAATTGTCGTGTAACCAATTGTCAGTACAAGTCCACTCAAAAATCAATATACGTACTATTTTGGATTTTTGAATGAATTTCAGAAGAATTTAGATACATTACCATTAATTTAAAAAATTGATCACTCATATAGAAATCCTTTAGAAGTGCATTGAGGAGACCCCATAGGAGATCACGGGAGAATTTGCATTGAAAATATTATAAAATAAAGATAAAATAGAAGTTATATTACTGAGGTCTCAATTAAAATCTAATCTACTGTTTGTATAAAAAGTTATCTTTGGAATTTTGCTCAGTTGCTAAGAGGGCGGCACCAGGACATTTAAACAAGTGAGACGCTGGGTGCAAACCAAATTTCAGGTTGGACTACGCCCAATTTTTTATATATATCTATTTATTGTCTCTTGGGTAATATTTTCTGGAATTTACAACAAGTTTATAAATACAAAATTAGCAAAACGCATCAATACGTAAAATAAATACGCATCAATGAGTAAAAATAGATAATTTTATCTAATACTGATTTGGTTCTTAGCCTATGAAGTCACACACACCAACCTATTCTGACGGGGTTTAGTTTCACCTGACAAAGTACGTACACCGATGCCTGCAATATCAAGTTGACAGGATTAACACTTGGACTTCGTACACATCATTTTGGTATAAAGCACCACAGACATTGAATACAACAATTGATAATTAATTAATTAATAATCCAAAAATAGCCAAAATACAATAAGTAAACTATGCCAAGTGACAGGAAAATAATACTGGACAGAGCCCACATTGCCTCCTTACACCGCCACTGGTTGTTAAGTAAATATTGTACATTAGTTAAATTCTGATCCACCGCCGATGATTTCTTAAAAAACATTAGAGTAGAGTCATCAAAAATATTTATTCTGTAGAACTTTAGAGTGTATTTATTAGAAATGCAGCATAATATATAACTTAAAATTATAAGTATTATGGGGGCGCATGCTTTTGTCCGAATTTCTAGTATGCATTTGTCCGAAATTTTGGAGTATGCAATTGTCCGAATTTTGTTGTATGCATTTGTCCGACAGAAGTAAGCATTTGTCATTGAGTTTTTATGGATCATTGATAAAACACTCGCATTTCTAAGTGTGATTTTATGGTTTATTGTTAAAACGCACGCATTTCTAAGTGCGTATATATGATTTCGGGGGAAAGCGCGCCCTTTTTAAGCGTGTGGGTATGGTGCCCTGGTGGAAAATCTCAGTGTCTACGTGATCATTGGGAAAACACCGACTTTCTAAGTGCCTTGTATTGATTATTGATAAAACACTCGCATTTCTAAGTGTCTTAGTGACAAAATATCATATGAATGACAAATGCTTACATCAATGTAAATTCGGACAAATGCATACGTCAGTCGGACAGATGCATACTTCAAAATTCGGATAAATGAATACTACAAAATTCGGACAAATGCAGCTTCCCCGTATTATGTTAGAATTTGTCCATCTCCCCCATTTATAGAGGTCATTTTGTATGGAAATGAACGAATATGGACCAAAATTCCCCCGCTTATAGAGGTTCCCCATTTATAGAGACCCCACTTATAGAGGTTGCACTGTATATAAGTAAGTCCATTAATAATAAGGTTAAATTGACTGATTCAATTGCAAAACGCAGTAAGCATTTCTCTCTTTGCGAAATTGTGAATGCTTTAATGATTGCAAATGCTTTAATAATCCGCTTAATAGGGTGATTTTGGTCCGAGGGTAGTATAATTCCAAGCCAAATTATAATTCCGTTCCGTAAATCTTGCGTAATGTTGACCCACTAAGCGGAGATCACAACTACTGTATAAGTACTAGAGGTCGCAAGCCCATCCCTAGCCGGAGGCCTGTTCGGGCTCGGGCCTATAGCATCTGAAGTGGCAGCATTTATTAAAATTTCCCCTGTTTTTCGCCTTTATTTATACAGTATAGTCCAATTTATAATATCTGTAACGAACCTGCCTTTTCTGCTAATTCAGCTATTTACCTGGCGTCAACCGATCGGCATCTGGTTAAGATAAACAGGTATTTGTTCACGAATTTATAGTTTACACGATATTCAATTTCTACAACTATTTCATAATATTGTAACTGTATTTCTAATATCTGGTAGGATTGGGTGAATATCTAAGTTGACTGCCGATCTTGGGCCTCTATGAGTCGGGACGGACCGGGTTCAGCCGAAGACTTAGGCCCGTTGCGATGTCTAACAAGTACGTAGTTATAAGGTTATAAATATGCGCAGAGTACATAAATATGTGTAGAGGACATAAATAGATTCTCGTATGCATAGGCTCCTAAAACAGTTTAATTAATATCGTAGCGATCTCCCAATATTTACTAATGGATGTGATTAAATAGCTATTTAAATGTTGTTTACAGCAGCAATGCATCAAAGGAGCCACGCTCCATTTTTGGCAGAGCTCGCTCCTATTTTACTACAAACAATTGTTGAGAAATTATAATTGACAAAATTCATATTTTTGCGTATATTTGCGGATAAATTGTTGAATTTTGTTAAAATCCATAAGCCCCAATAAATAAATAGTCAATAAAATAATAATAATCATCCGAATGACATTTGACTTTACCTTGGATTCAAAAGAATCATAATTATGTAATGTACAAAATGCAATTCTGGTAAATACAAACTCCATTTTATTGAGGAACGGGAACGTTGAGTGTGCCCCAAAATAGAGGAGCGCTGAATAATTATAAAATAAATATTTGCTCTGTTACCAGATAACCATCTTGTTATTAAGTGAACCGCAAATAGATCCTATAGGTATGCATATGTATATGTTGATTTTGTCAAATGTTGATTTTACAAAATCGACATCCGAATCGATTTAAAGTAATGCTTTCGTCTAGGAGGGCGAATTGGAGTTGCTTCAAATTTGAATACCAATCTACTTAACAGTTCCTAAATATCTTATAAATATAAATAACGCAGGATATAATACAATAGGAATAGACACAATCATTTAATTCCACTGAGACAAAAAATTGTCAAATATTTCCTAGCCAAATACCAACGATAGAGATAACCAGCTACTCATGTGACATAGTATCAATAGGAAGATAATGTTACAGTAGGACTTCTTACATGAGAGAATGAATGAGGCAATAGCCAGTATTACCCTAATGCAATAAAGTACTAGAAAGTAGGCACACACAAATAATAGAGTAATATTCTATATCAGATATTATAAATAGAAATAGAAAGTCATTATCAGATATTAATATCCGATTGAAAACAGGTCAAAAACAACAATCAATCCCAACTACTAAAATGACAGATATTCATGATATAGGTGATCACAACGAAGACGAACATATCGACCATCTCAATTTGACCATTTTCAATACCACTGGGATCGAATTGAACAGTCCTGAATGGATAGCAATTAGGCTATCGTTGATGGTGACTTTTTTCATTGAAGTGTTCGTGGCTGCGATTCTAATTGACTTATTGCATCGCAAAAGGTTACTCTCGGAGACCGTGCTGCGGATCGTAGGTTCGCTGACCTCTGGACTGATGCTCTCGGGGGGGCTAGTGCATATCTACGCGGAGGCAGTGGAGCATTACGTCGAGTCGGTCGAGCATCCCAACTTCTTCCTCCCGTTCCTAATTGGCGCACTCACAGTCATGTCTCTTATTGTCGTAGACAAGTTAATTAATGTGGTTATGTTGGAAAGGAAACGTTACAGAGAACGCAAACAAAGAAATATTACTGTAGTTTCGATTGATCTAGCGAATGGGATCGAACTTAGTAGCGTTGGAACGAAGAATAAGCACATGAAAATACCTGACTGCGATGAACACCAACATGATACACAAACACAGGGCCATAGCCACTTTGACATGGCACTGGGAACGGACAAATGGTATGTGGTGATCGTATTCCTAATGGCAATAAGTCTGCACTCCCTATTCGCAGGACTTGGGTTTGGAACCACTAAGAACTTCAAAATAATGTTTCAAATCTATGCATTCATAATTCTGCACAAAGGCCTAGTAGCTGCTAGTTTATGCGTTGTTATGCTAAAGCACAAGAAAATATTTACAGTTACTCGCTACTATTTGGTGGTGACGACATTCTCTCTCACCACGCCGATTGGTGCCTGCATTGGGATTGGGATATCAAACATAAATTTTAAGTTAGACATTGTGGAAGTTGTTTTCAATTGCATTTCAGCCGGGACATTCCTGTATCTGAGCCTCAGAGAATTGATTGCGATGTTCTTGGATAAGGCGGAGTCAAAATGGTGGGTCGACATCATCAAGATTATTGCATTCATCATAGGATTCGGTTTTCTGACTGGGTTAGCAATCTGGCATCCGGAAGAGGCAGAGGGACACGACCACTAAGGATCCTTACATTTTCCATTTACTTCCATTATTCTAATTATTACGTAAGGTACTACACTTGTGACACAATAGGCATAAATAAACTTTCAAATTAGTTTGTGGTTTGTGTCTGTTATTGTGTCGCAAAGCTGAACTGTAGTTTATTTGTGGTAATTAAACTTGCGTCTGCTCTATGTGTATGTTTCTACAGTATGTTATAATTAAAAATATATTATTTTGTATAAATAATATGAATATTAGTTCATTGGAGACTAATATTTGAAGACTTAAAAATTAATGATATTCCAGTATTAGCATGGACCTTTTCTGATTTCCCAACGGGTTAACATATGTTACATTGTGTAGCTGAGGACTCTTAAATCATTTTTATTCAATACAAATTAATCAAGAAAAACATTCTTATTTATTGTAGGGCTGAAACGAATAATCACCGAATATTCGTTTGAAAGATTGATTTTTGAAAGATTAGATTGAAACAGATATATATTTACTACTTCGACAACAACATGACTTTTGTTTAGATTGGAGAGATCGTCAATATTTAACTAGCTTTTGTAATAACTAAATTGTGTCTAATACACTTTGTAATTATGATTAAACTATTGTAACATTAACAAACAACTATTTTCCACTGTATTTTTAGTCTTGTATTTGATTTAATGCTTAGTCATCAAAACGAACGAATATTCGAATATTCGTTTCAGCCTAATTTACTTAATATTTAACTAACGTGTAAAATGGTAGTGTCATATTTTTTAAACTGAATGTTCGAGAAATATTTTGTTTTATCAAAATACAGTCAGGTTCTGTTATTATGAACATTCAAGGGACCAAATATTGTGTTCATAATAGAGAGACTTCATAATAAGCGAACTCAACTTAATACAACCCTATGTAAGTTGTTTAAATTGGGACCATAGGGCTTATTCATAATTAAAAAACCCTAACAGGCGGGATGGGAGTGTGCTTCTTCTGATTGCACAGGCCACAGCCAATGTTTAAGCTAATTAAGTTAACTAGAATTTCAATAGTATTTAAAATTTTAAATTACATTTCATCTTAGTTTAATATAATTTAATTAATGTTTGAATTGTGAAGATTTAAAATGTTTAATTAATTAAAGATTAACTGAATTGACATCATCATCAAAAATTGTTCCAAGTGTTTTCATTGCACTTGTATGAAACACATATCCACTTTACAACCAATCAAATAACATTCATTATTTAGTAGTAGGCTTTACTACCATAGAGTAATTACAATATGGAGAAGATGGCTGTTTACGTAAAACCGTTAATAAAACGGAGAATTGATTAGCGACCTATTCATTTTAATTGATATATAGAAAGAACATCTTTAGGAGAATACAACTTCTACATTTTCAATTGCTAATTCGAATTACCAAAGAGTCACTAGACCAGAACACAAATTTCGATATAACTGACGAACAAAGACAAAATTGAGAATTCAGGCTTTGAGGTGATCATCTCCAGGAAATTATCTATTTCCTGTCTAAATTTCAAATATTTACCCCCAATGGTCTAGTCAGGCCATCGCGTACGGCCGGCCGGAACTCCATCAGAACGATTTCAATACTGTGCACTTATAGTATAAAACTATAGTAGGGTCTACTATAACGATTTTTACTAGAAGCACACTAAAAATCTTCATATTAAGCAGACGTAATCTTGTTCATAATTAGCAGACCTGACTGTATAACAGATTAGCTGCCAGATGTTCTACTTTTAATATGGCATCCAACAGATGCGATAATCCCATATCTTGTAATTAGACATTCTTTTAAGATTTAATAATTAATTGCTATAACATTATCATTGTGGACACATACGAAATAAAATTACGCTACGGAAGAAGCCATGTTGACATTAGCCAGAATAAATAAAGTGAAAAGTATGATTAATTAATAAAAGTACCAAAATTCATTTGTCGAATTCTGAGGGAAGAACTATTGTTATAAAAGGCCATTCCGATTTGCACTTATTATCCGATCCTCCCCAATCATCCAAAAAGGTTATTTCCCACATTATACATTTAAGATGCATATAATTAAAAAAATTAGTTTTTGACGCACAGCAGATGATTATGGCCTTATTGAATATTCTGTAGACTCTAAGCATAAGTAGGAAATGACTTAGATAGCAGATGAATGGATGTGATAAGTAAATAAAAATATTACGAGTATTGAATATAGAAAAGTTATAAGTTAGAGTTCTTATCTGGATTGTGGGTGTAAATAACATTGATGTTAAGAGATAGGGTTGCTCAATTGTTAGTTGCTATTGAGTATCTCATTAGTAGAGATTTCCAATAATGTATAGGCTCTGTCCATCTGTTTCATAACTTGGTCCGATATGCAGTCCTGTGTGTTTTGTGTATTTGAGTGAAGTAGGAATCTGAAGCAAGTCTCCCTGATGTGATTAGCATATTTCTAGAAAATAGGTGTAGTAAGTTATCTCAATTCAAAATATAACATGCATCATGCAGGGTTGATAAAAATAATGATTTTTTTAATTTAAATCATGATTTAAATCAAACAACCCTACATGCATGTTAAATGTATTCAGTATAAATAGTTTCCTGATTAAATTATAAGTGATAAATTTGAGAGAACTACTATGAATTGCTATCGAATCAAATTTCTGTTAGGATATAAGAAGAAATTAATGTGGCCAAGTTTCTTTATATCGTATTACCCCAAAATGGTAGCCGGAATATATCATACAATCTTTAAAAACCGTATACTCGAATAGTGCCCCTTGGAATAATCGCCCACAAAGGGATAATTATAATAATTAATAATCGCCAATAATTGAAAAATTTACCTACACCCAAGTAGGAAACTAGGAAAATATTGGAATTAATTATCATACAACACCACATAGCACTTGAAGGGAGTTGGTTAACAGGTTAATGGTATTCAAAGTATTTCCTTAAATAGCAAATAGTAACCCTGAGGGGCTAAAAATTTATAATCACCTAGGCTACTATTCGAGTAAATACAGTATATATTTCGAACACTAATTGGAAATGCGTGAAAGTTACCAACTTTGAAAGGCTTGTTATCGGCGGTGTGTAGAATGCACGAGAATCCAATGACCGAGTAAGGAATGTCTAGGAACTCAGACCCGTACATACAGAAGCAGGACTTGAGAGCGCTCAGAGAGAGCAACTTCTTACGCAACACAATCTCTATCTCCAACACAGGGATTATGTACTCAATAAATTCCATTGGAGTGGATAGCTTTGAGTATTCCCAGCTTAATTTCTTCGCAACCTAAGAGATGTTAAGGAATTTGACCTATATATTTATCATAATTTCCATTTGATTGAATTCAGTAGACACCAAGCTAGGAAAACTTGTTATTAAAAAAATTAAATTAAGTATTAATCCATCACAAAAGTATCCCTTAAAAAATATTACAATTAAGACAATTGTTACTACGTAGATGCCTATCCTGTTTGTACAATTAGCTTTGTCAATAAAGTATAACATATTTTTCTCGGGCGGAGCAAACATTTTTACAAAGAAAGATTGTTGACAAAAGATTTAATATTTCTTACAAAGTACAAACATAAATACTTCATTGAACTACTATTTAGACAGACAATACACTGGAATATTGTTAGATTGAGCACACAAACATAAATAAAAGTAATTTAAGAACATACAATACAAACACCTCTAAATGGTAAGGATTTAATCATATTTTAAATTTCTTCTTTTCAAAACGTTTTTCGACATTTCCATTTTCACCTTTTACAACTACTCCTTTAAATATCTCAACATCTATTCCCCCATTTTTATCATTCTGTATTTTGACACGTTTCTCTTCAAACCCGCCTGGAAACTTATTTATTACAATTCTTTCATCAATGGTAGCAGTTGCAAGTGCCTGTTTACCTATGGGAACAATCTGCCTTTCATCTGATTTCTTTGTACCAGCCATTTTCGAATTGAGTAATAATAAATTTAAGATTTTTAAGGCTCTAATATACTACTTAGCAGTTAGGATATGATGTAATCTCCAAACCATACTTCATAACAATTATTCAACTAGTTGTCATTCAAATCAAATATATAAACTTGTCGCCGACAAAATAAAATTGTTATTCCGATCATGATTATTATACAATCCTAAATATTTCAAAATATTTCAAACCATTTCCATCTATATTCTATAACTGTAATTTAGTCGCTTCTCTGTTTAACTCAGCTATTTACTGCCTCTATTTCGTAATTGTCCTATTTTGATATGCTTCTACCCAGAACTAACGTACTAGGGTGTATTCATTAAACTTAAACTAAAAAATAGACCGAGTGAAAATGAATCTATAAAGTTAAGAAAATCTTTAAGGGTTTAGTGAATAACTCCTGGAAATACCTCTAATAAGTTCTCAAATGTCTTATTTTTAATATTTACTATTGAATTTCTTGAAATATTTAAAAAAGGGATTGCATTTTTCCTGCATTCGAATAGTAAACAAATAAAAAGATCGTCAAAACCAGAGATAAATGGTGAATATTGTATCATGGTCTTAATTCCCTATTAATCATCTCACATTTCAATGACTCTTATCCACCTGGATAGACATGTCCTTATTGATATTACAGTATGTTGCTATGAATTATTATATCTAAATAGTATATTCAATATAAATATATGAGAAGACCTCATCTATTACAATAAGATGAGAGATGAACTAATCTCCTACATAATGTGTTGTTATTCATACATTTAACTTAAGAGATGATGTAGTATACTACATACAAGTTGTGGCAGCAGAAATGATACAATTTAAGTCATAAACCCATCGGCAAATTAAATAAATCCAAGTTTAGTTTTCATCTTTTAAAAAAAGTAAAACACCATATCATACATGGATAATGGATTGGAATCCGTTCGGGAGGATTGGAATCAGAATCCTAATCCACTCCATTATCTATAGACCATATGTTTAATAAACCTTTCCAAATCTATAAAATATGGATTTTGGAAGAATTTCCAAATCTAATCTATCTTCTGTATACAATAAATTATCACGAATTTAGTGACATAAAAAAGATTTAGGAAGTAGGTAAATAAATCAGATTTAATAAATAAAAGATATTCATAAATATAGAAATTTCCTACATTGTAATCCCGGGGTTTATCAGATAGATTTCAGACAGTGTGGGTCATGAGTCATGGCTCTGTGACCCATGACCCATGACCAGGGTATTATACAGTAGTAAAATTGATCAATCCTAAGTCCTAACTAAGGTCACTAGAGTATGAATTTTGAAGGTTCGTTTTGTATTACTCTATGGGGACATTCGGTAGTTTTCGCGCTCCTAAACGCAAACATATCCCAATTTATACGCCTCTAGGCGTATGGCGCGTTCCTGGATAAAACCCTGCCCATGACCCATTTGAAATTTCGATTTTGTCCAGTTATAGTACGAATCAGTTATCATCATCGTCGTGATCAGCGCATAGGAATACTAGATTAATGCAAGGAATGTAATAATGGCTTTTACCCAGAAACAGTACAGGCTATTTCTTTGGTATTAGATCACTACCAAATTTAATTTTGATTGACTAGCATCATGCATATATTGCATGTTGTATTGTGTTGCAAAATGTTAGATATTAAAAAATAGATGTTTAAAAAGGTAAATGGGTAACACGATGGGTCATGGGTCACCAATGTTGACCCATGGTTCACTCTGATTTCAGATACTTTATGAACAAGCAGATCAACATTAAAAGTATCCTTTATTCCTTACAACAAATACATACATACAAACTATTTCCATACTATGGATAATAGTTTATAGAATTGATTGAGACTTGCAAGAATTTCCTACAATCACAGAGGGTCCCTTTCCATCAGATTTTAATGAAGTGGCGTATCCAATTGTCTCTGATAGATCATAACATTCTGTAGTTTCCCAGTCAACAGGGAATAACTCATTTCCTGTGACAATATAAGCCGTTCGACGTAAGGGTCATAAATGATACACATAGTACGTAAATAATTCATTTATATTGCAATAAAGAAATAAGATTATTTAATATCCTAATTGTTTAAGTACAAATATAATATTCCACAGTTATAATTAATAATGATTAATTTTATCACCTGCTATATTTAGTTATGATGTGGTATCAAACTATCAATAGGCAAGTAAACATATCCAAATAAATAACTAACATATCTTCTGGATAACTCCAGTTAATAAAACGAAAAGTAAGAGATCTGAATAAAGATTTGTCATAAGTAAAGGCTATGTAAAAACTTTAGGAATGATAGATCAATTCGTTATTAGCCTAATTTCGTTGTATGCTTTTCGTTATAAGCGGAATTTTTATATTGTGATTAGTAGAGGTATATAAAATATGGACTATTGGACAACCTAGGAAGTTTACCGTACAAACGTGATTTGATTATAATACTCCTTCCAAATATCCATAGGTAATCGATAATTACAGATTAAGTATAAGCAACTAGTTAACAGATTTAACAATACATAAGTAAACACGTTAATACTATGGATACACTTTATATGATATATTGCCTGTGTTCGGACAGTTAGAAAGCTTGCATTGAATTGGAAGCAAATCTATGTCCAGACACATTTCAACTCCGCTAACACTTTTACCAGTGCACCTCAATGCAACACTATCTCCTAACGTAGCACTGAATGCACTCATGAACCTCTCTAGGCTGTACTCGCTACCCGGCTTGATCCCGGATTTCTCTAGGATAGCAGACACATTGTACTGCGTGTAGAGACTTATAACTCTAGAGAAGTAAGCCCTTTGGTCTGGTACGTTACGCGTGTCGCCTGACACAGCACATCTACCGTGTTTATCCCACTCATGCTTCCAGAGCTCAGAATTAACACTGCCCTTAATATACGTAAACCAGTACGCATTCATCCTCCCCTCCAGGCCTGTAAGTATACTGGAGTTAAACTCCTCACCGCTGCAATAGAACGGGTACTTAGCGCCATCTCCACTGCTGGGCCACAGTCCGTGCACTGTCCACACGGGAGAGACACGGGGGAACTTACAGCGGGCACCCAGGTCTCGGCAGGACTGTGGAGCCCAGAACTGAGCGAAAACAAATCTATCAAAAGTATAGTGTTTAGTCTGTACAAGCGATAGGAAACAGAATAGGAAGAGATACGAAGTGAATTTCATAGTTTGTAGCTCCTAGACTATGCACTGTTATATTATAGCGTGTTCTCTGCATATTCATTAAGAAAGAGATTTACAGAAGTTGGGAATCGCTGCTCTGTACGAATTTAATAGTACACTCAATGGAACTCAATTAAATACATAAATACAGAAGGGAATGCGATAATGACAATGTATGTATGTTAGGAATATTTACTCCGGTTAATATTGTTTGTTGAAATAACATCAGAATAATAATTCTATAAAAACATTCTATATACAGTAGAACCTCGTTAATACGTATACCAAGGAACCGTTAAAACGTGTACTCATCCGTAATTCGTATAAACCGGTGTTATTTGTACTAAAGATGCTTTGAAGAGAACTGAAATAGTTTACGTATTAACCGAAAATTCGCATTCGTATTAACACTGTACGTAGAATGTTTCACTAGATTCTAGAGCCTCATCAGCCACACGCTTACAAAAGTGATCCGGTCAACCGGTACCTTCGAAAATGCCGGATCTGTGGTGATACGCTATATTTAGAGTACTGGAATACGACAACATTATTTTAAGTAGAAACACGATAAGTGTCTGTTCTGCCAAAGCCGGAATAGCCCTATGCTTATGCTACCGTTAATATGCATGCAGTAGTTAATCACAAACTGTGATCATAAAATGTATTCAAATTATATTTACTTTTATATTTTTGTTCGGGTACGTTCCTCAATCTCCCCGTATAAATATACCACTGGTAAATGAAATCGGGATCGCGATGTTGTACAAGATTTCTACTGTTCCAAAATCAATAGTAATGGAGTAGTAGTCATATTTAAAATGGTAGCTTTTTTATTACAATGAAAAATGTATTTTTATCTATTATTTAATTCAATATAAAGAATGCAGAGTACAAGATTCATTAGCAGGGATGGAAACAGCCAAGCTGTTAACAGCAAATGAAAATCGAAGCTGTTAACAGCTAGATGCTGATCAATGCAAATAATTGAAATATTATTATATAATCATTTAGTTTCATTTTCACTGTTATGTAAATACGATATGCAATTCGAATCTAAACATTTTTGAGTATAACTTTCTTTGCTTGTCCCTTTTCCTTGATTTTTACTGATACAATTAATGAATTTGAATAGCTAGAATGGGCTGTTAACAGCTCACATTGGCTGTTAACAGCTTAAAGGCGACTTAAATGCAGTTAAGGTTGAATGCCAATTGGGGACGAATACTTAGCTGTTAACAGCAAACAGCCAAAATGGCTGTTAACAGCAGATTCACCACACCTGTTCATTAGTCATCTAGAAAATTTAGCTTTATATTACTATGATATAACTTTATCATCCAATTATTTCTTTAAAACACAATTATTATATTTGTCAATATCGGTACATAATCATTTTATCAAAAGCCTGCGTATGCTTCCTAACTAATACTATCAGACACTAGATTCTATAATAGTATAACCAGAATGTTGTGTTTATAGAATAGCTCCAAATGGTGTAACAGATAAGAATTTCAGTTACAAAATTGTATTGTCAGTTTGACAATGTGAAATTATTCTATTAATTAATACAGTGAAATTGTTTTATTAGCAACTCCCCTATTAGCAACTATTAGCAACTTATTTTAAGTTCCCAAGCGAGCTTTTAATGTTATTTCTGTTCCTCTAATAGCAACTTCGCCTATTAGCAACCAAATTTTATGCAAAATGCGAGTTGCTAATAAAGCGATTCCACTGTACGTATAATAAAACATTTGTTAATCATGGAGATGTTAGAACTGTATGTTACTTAGTACAATCCTGACAACATGTAGTACGCATAGGAATGTATCTAGTATCTACTCTAACCTTGAACTCCTCGTGTATGATGTGTATGGTGGATAGCATGGCTGTCTCAGCCAGCTCCTCGGGGCTGTACGGCTTGTCGTTAAGGACTCCGCTCGCTATGCAGAGACAGGTCGCAGCTGGAACCTTAAAGGAGTACAGCTCCTCTCGCTGGTCAGCGAATAGTATGCTCAGATATCTAACGTATAATATCAGAATAAACATAGAATTATAAAGGATAAATTATATATTCTGTAAATGTCTCTCTAATCAACCAGTGTTCTACAGTGGAGTTCGCGTAATAGCAAGTAGCATTTTGCACGAAATTGTTTGCTAATAGGCGATATTGCTAATAGAGGAACAGCAACATTAAATGCTCGCTCGACGCTCGGAGAGAAAATAACTTGTAAAAAGAGAAATATTCCTATTAGGCGCCACCACTGTATTTATTTCAATACATCTATATTATTAAATCTCGATTGTTGTTTGTGTGTGTGTGCTTGTTTGTCCAGATTGTATTAAAGTGATGGGGGAATAGAACCGCAATTAATTTTGGGATATAAACTAACTTTCAAATGTTATAATGGATAAACAAATGTTATAATAGGTAAACAAGTATGCTGATTTCGAATTTCGCGTTTATAAATTTATACACGTAATATGAATATTTGTTGTTGTTGTTTACACAAAATAGGTAAACAAATTAATGGAAATTCAAAATCAACCTAGAAGTTAGCTTTCAACGAGTATTAAGGATAAACAGGTATGCTAAACACGAATTTCGGGTTTAAAAATGTATAATATTAATATTTGTTGTTGTTTACACAAAATAGGTAAACAAATTAATGAAAATTCAAAATCAACCTAGATGTTAGCTTTCAACGGGTATTATAGGTAAACAGGTATGCTAAACACGAATTTCGGGTTTAAAAATGTATAATATTAATATTTGTTGTTGTTTACACAAAATAGGTAAACAAATTAATGAAAATTCAAAATCAACCTAGATGTTAGCTTTCAACGGGTATTATAGGTATACAGGTATGCAAAACACGAATTTCGGGTTTAAAAATTTCTAATATGAATATTTGTTGTTGTTTACACAAAATAGGTAAACAAATTAATGAAAATTCAAAATCGACCTAGAAGTTAGCTTCCAACGGGTATTATAGGTAAACAAGTATGCTGATTTCGAATTTCGCGTTTATAAATTTATACACGTAATATGAATATTTGTTGTTGTTGTTTACACAAAATAGGTAAACAAATTAATGGAAATTCAAAATCAACCTAGAAGTTAGCTTTCAACGAGTATTAAGGATAAACAGGTATGCTAAACACGAATTTCGGGTTTAAAAATGTATAATATTAATATTTGTTGTTGTTTACACAAAATAGGTAAACAAATTAATGAAAATTCAAAATCAACCTAGATGTTAGCTTTCAACGGGTATTATAGGTAAACAGGTATGCTAAACACGAATTTCGGGTTTAAAAATGTATAATATTAATATTTGTTGTTGTTTACACAAAATAGGTAAACAAATTAATGAAAATTCAAAATCAACCTAGATGTTAGCTTTCAACGGGTATTATAGGTATACAGGTATGCAAAACACGAATTTCGGGTTTAAAAATTTCTAATATGAATATTTGTTGTTGTTTACACAAAATAGGTAAACAAATTAATGAAAATTCAAAATCGACCTAGAAGTTAGCTTCTGACGGGTATTATTGGTAAACAAGTTAAAACTATGGAAAATGGTTGTATATAACGTCCCTTCTACCATTTTCCATGGCAGAAAGGGTGAGGAGTAAGGCCGCACAGCGGCCGTTAACTTGAGGTGCATAGCACCGATCCGTCGCAATGCGACCGAGAACGAAGGGCTCGTTTGTTAGTAAATACTGTTTTTAAAAATATCGGTTAGTGAGTATAAATCACAATTCCCCAAGACATCAATTACTTCGGTTTACACTCGAGTCGTTATTGCAAATAAGTACAAGAGGGGGGTGAAGAGGCATATAGCTACAAGACGGATAAGGGATGGATTACCTGTCGTAGAGAGCTACAGCTAATTGGAACACGTCATAGAAGCAGCTGGCCCTCTCCTCCGACTGCATCAGGTGCTGAGCTGTGTCGAACATCCAACCCACATTGTCCAGTCTATACCCACCCAGTTTTGAGTTGGAGCGAACCCTACGAATGAAGTTAGCTCCCTCGGGCGTGGAGCACAGGCTGCTCTCACTGCTCAGGAGAATCTGAATCGCTTCTGACTACGTACATTGATTGCGAGTTAATTATTATAATTAATTTACTGCTAAGTTATAATTTAGTCCACTGCAATAGTGCATGCTCACATAGGCAAATAATGTGATAATTATATAATATGAACCAGTCTCTATTATTACTTAATAATCACAGGATAATGTGCAATGCTATGGTAAGCTGGAAATGCAACAATAAAATATATAATTTGATTTGTGTGCATACAAATAAAATAATATATTTTCATCGTAATAGAAATTAATTTTATATCTAGAATTAGAAACATAATTAGTATTTGTGCAGTTGTGCTTTACAAGCACTTAGCAGACACGTTCTTAGATAACTGATTTATTTGTAAATATGATATCACTAAAATAATATATGTATCTTTAATATGACATACTTTATAGCTGATAAACTTGTTTCCAGCCTTGACAGGGGGAACAGCCGGAGCGGGACACATGTCTTCATCTAGAGAAACAGACATACAGGTCGTGTCCTTAGATTCGAGATTCCCATCCACTCGTGTATCAACAGCTCTGGAATCAACAAAGGAGGTCCCATACTGTGTCGGTATATAGATATCTTCTTGAAACGGATTGTCGATGCTCCACACCAGCGAGTCTATGGAGTTCTGTGTGCTGTTGGTGTGAGAGGACTCGCTCCAGCTGACGTCATCGCAGTAGGAGGGAGTAGGCCGATGCGAACCTGACATTATCAGTGCTACAGTTAGGGCCTTCAAACGTTACGTAACGCGAACCCCGAAAATAGACTGCCTACCAAGTTGTACCAACCCACGAGTTTATAATTTTATAGTACAAGCTTGGTCTATCACACAATGGCAACCCCTCCCCTTGGAAGCGTTATATAAGTATTAACGGCCCTTAAGTAACTGTGCTCTGATTGTGAAACTTAATGTATTATTATTCTATCCAACCCCATATACAAGCATAAACTTGAGAATCAACTGATTTTTTAGTGTTTAGAATATTATTCCCTAAAATAGGTAATAAAGTGTGCAGATTCATATTTAATGTGTTGAGAATTAAATCAAAGTAAGAAAATATTATACGTATAATAAAAATAACTTTCTCATCAAATAAAATAGAATTTAATAAATCAGCTGATGACTCTCTCCTGGATTGATACACAAGTATGTGACACCTGTACGTACGTAAGTACGCACGCATTATTGTAATTAAATGATCGTATTGGAAAATATTCTGTTATCTAAGGTTTGCTTCAACTAGTAGATCCAAATGAGACAAATTCAGAGCACTAACGCCGCGAAGAGATACATAGGACTAATAATGTAGAATCCCCTGTTGATTTGTATATGATTTGTTAGTGGTATTTATGGTATAATGAGAAGATATATGTGAGGGGGGGCGCATGGGAGGAGGGCGTTCCGGGCAGAATCCACTCGCAGAGAGAGCGGTGGATATCTCAGAGTTCGGATGCGCATACTCTATGAATGGCTGGCTTCGCGAGGTTGTCATGCGAGAGAGACCGGACGTACTGGACTCTATGGCGCGCGGAATATCCTGCTGACTCACGGACAGGAGAACTTCAGAGTTCGTCACGACAGAAGGAGGCGGTACTCTCAGCTCATAAACATGGTCATAGTCAAAGCTCTTCCTCTCCAGCGAAGCCTCAGTCACGTCCGAGACTAAGTCCACTGTCTCAATATCGAAAGAAGCGGAGCCGTGTCGCTGGGGAGTAGGCAGGTTGGGGAAGAATTGGGAACGTTCCATACCTTCGTAAAAATCTAGAGAGCAATTCCCTATGTTAGAAATGCTGGGCGTAAATGGGATGCGGATCGGCCCCCTACTGTGGTGTATGATGGGACAGGTGGAACGGACCTCTGTGTCGTAGGAAGGAGTGCCCCTGATCTCCACATCCCCTTTCCTGGCCGGTAGCTTGTAGCTCCTACTTCGGTGGTATGGACCCATTAAGCAGAGAGACGCAACTATGACCAGAGGGAATATGCAAATCAACAGTAAAATGACCATCACGAGCGCTAATATTATATAGATTAGCAGAGTTTGATCCATTGCCCTGCTCATTATTGTAGATACGATGTTAGTTGAAGTAGTATGGAGTATAGTAGTGCTTGTAGGACAATTGTATTCGTCTGATCTGTCTGGGCAATCAGCTGTTCCATCACACTGTTTAGCTAATGGTAAACACAGCTCATCACTCATACATTTGAACTGGGAAGTATTGCATTCCAATGTACAGTTCTGTTCGTCAGAGCCGTCAATGCAGTCCTCTCTACCGTCACACCTCCAGCCCACCTCCTCACACTCACTGCCCGGTACACACGCGGGGTCTATGTACGGACAGGCGTTCGGTTTGCAGCTCATACTCTCTGCAATGAAGTTTGTATACAGGGGACAGGTGCATAGGGAAGAGCTAATTCTGTTCATACAAATACCTTTGCAGTCGCTTGATAGACATGGGTGCATTCTATGGTGGATTTCCGGTTCTAATGTGTGTCCTATCATGTCGTATATGTTCCCAACAGATGTGACGTCAGTAGCACTCGTGGCGCCAGTGAGCAGGTTGTAGTAGTAGAATCTGGTGCTGGCGGGATCGGTGGACTTCTCCCACCAAACGAGCTCTTCGCCCGAAACAGCTATCTTCATTTCGGAGCCACTCTGTGAGGTTAGAGTTGGGGCCTTAGAGAGGGTTTGTATGATTGACACTTGTCCAGTGGTGAAGCTGTACTGGCCAATGTTGTGTGTGTCATAGTCGTGCCAGAACAGACTTCTGTGCCTATAGCTGTACACGAGAGAGGAGGGACGGGAGACATACTGCGAGCTAACCAACAGCTCCAAGTTAGTCCCATCTAAATCTATTGAGTAAATCGCAGGAGTGCTAGACCAGTCAGAAAAGAATAGCCTACTGGATGTGGGGTCAACAGCAAGGGCCCGAGGGTTAAATGTGCTGTTGAACAATATGTGGCCAGATAGGGAGTTGTCTAAGCGAGCGAATTCAATCGAGTTTCCATTCTTGCGAGTCCATAAGGCGTACTTCCCGACCCAATCAATCTGAAAGTTGAATAGTTGTGAGTCAACAGTGTTAATACTCACTACAGTCTTAGGAAACATTTCGCCTTTGTTAAGTCCGAACGATTTAATAACACTGTTGCTAGCAGCCGCTTCAACCCAGTAAACAGTGTTGTCTATTGGGTCAAAGGAGATTAACCGCGAATTGTATAGCGTCCCTATTGGCACAGCCTCGTCCCTTACTCGGGGATACTTACTGAGAGCCAGAATGTAGAACTCTGTCAGAAGGAATATAAATGTGTCGCGGGGTTGGCACGTTCTCTGGTCGCTAGATAGCCGCATATGCACCGGACACTCACACACGTATTCCTGTACTCCTCGCGAATTCGGTCTCGCGAGCAGACACAGGTGTGAACATCCGCCGTTATTTATTGCGCAATAATGCTGTTTGGGCTGAGAAGACAGGTGAGACAGGTGGAGAGCTCCGGGTGGCTGCATCAGTAGGGACACAATGTTCTCAAATATGCCATTTGGGAGATAGTGCTTCTGTAGGAAGAATATATTTGGGTTTGAAACGAGTGATCCAATCGAATACAGCCTGTCTGACCCGACTGACAGCTGCTGTATGTTGCTGCTGAAATCTAAGAAGAAAGAACCATCCGTACACTCAGGCAGGGTACACTTTAAAACAGTAGACTGCCATTGGTTTAGTAACGAAGCGTTTCTAGCCCAGTACATCTCATTAGAGTTTGCATCCACACTCAGAGCAACAGCTAACCCTCTCACAGTGACTACAGTTCTCATGCGTTCTGCATTCCCGTGCATTGTCACGATGCTGTGTGGGGAGGAGCTGGTGCTGAAATACACCTCGCCAGATCTCGAGTTAGTAACTAGGGAGTATGGAATGTTATCCCTCGCGTGGATCAGTACTTTCTGAATGGATCCGTCTGCTGTCGATATTCCTACTAGGCCGGCAGCGCTATCCGACCAGTAGAGGTTCCCAGAGAGAGCGTCAAATGATAGCCCATGCACTGAATGGTACCCTTCAAGCACAACCTGTTTGCCGCTACCGTCCTTACGCGCGCGACCAATGACACCTTCGTGAGTATTGCTCCAGTACACGTAGCCAGTTCGCACATCCCCTGATATAGCAGAAGTAGTGGCGTTCATTCCTGAGCGAATTCTGGTATCTAGGGACGGCTCTCTTCTGAAAAAGTATAGCTCATCCTTTTGATATACATTAATAAGGCCGGGCTGTGATAGGTACAGCGTCTCTCCGATCTCACTGCACTGTGTAACTCCATTTACTGTATTCAGCTCAAACCCAGTTGCACACAAACACGAGTATTGACCTGCGTTAGAAGGCAGACAGAGATGAGGACATACCAGCTGACCACTGCTGTCTCTACAGGGAGATGTCCGGTCTCTATCATTAGGCACAAATGTGATAGAGCGTATTACATCTGTGTACTCGAGCAGTAGAGAATCATTAGTGAATACACTCGATACGTTATCAGACCTAAGGTTCAAAATGTTCCCATCCATAACGGATATCCTAGAGATGCTATTAGTCTGAAAAGAAGCGTCAAAAACCAATTCCTTCCTAAGAAGATCGAATCCTTTCACACCGTCATGAGCAGACCAATACAACACCCTATTCAGTTGGTCTACAGCTAGTGTAGCTACCTCAATGCTCTCAGTCACTAATTCAGGACCAGAACTAGCGTCCATTGGGGCCGATACGATTCTGTACACACCGCCCACCTCCTCGACCCAATACAAACGTAGGTTTTCTAAGTCAGCCACGAGATTACTGGGCGCTCCTACAATGACGTCATTACCAAACAGTACCCTGCGATACGCCCCATTGGTGCGACAGACTTCAATTCTCCTCAGCAGCTTATCGCTCCAGTAGAGAGAGTCGCTGATTCCATCCACCACCAACCCACTGACCTGTCCTAGCAAATCGTGAATGAGTAGCGTAGTGTGCCCCGTAGCAACGCTAGTAGCTCTGATGTGTGAGTATGGAATGTTGTTTCTGGTGTAGTCCTGGCTCCAGTACACCCAGTGGCCTGACGCAGTTAGTTCAGTTAATGTGTCAGGGGAATAACCAGTTAACGGCAGTAAGCTGAAGCCTGGCTTCTCTCCTGTCCGTAGCACGTGTATTCCGTCATTAGCCGCTACCAGAGAGACTCCGTAGAGATCTGCACTACAGCTAGGGGACTGTGTAAGCTGCCGCTCGCCGTTAGAACACACACAGGTAGACTTGTTAGTGGAGAGAGGTAGGCACAGGTGTGCACAGCTGCTGGACAGGCAGGGGTCAATAGACAGCTGCTGTTGAGTGTTGGGTATCAGTCGGAGTGCTCGCAGGCCCGAGAAGCTATTGAATAGCACAGGCTGATTTGAATGGTTATTGATAGAAATACTGATGACAGCCAGTTGATTGGTAACGGGGTCAATGTAGAAGAGCCATTCTCCGTCTGAAGTGACTGTAAATTCGCGAAAGTTCTCACTGTTGTTCCAGACTCTCTGCCGAGTGGGAGGGTCGCGGAGGCGGGTAAGGTCATGGCTCCATAGTGCCGCGTGTGTGGTGTTGTGATCGAGTGTGTAGAGACGAGTGTGGGAAACAGCTGAGCTGATGATGCGTCTCTTTTCACCTGTGAATATTCTATTGGAAGATGTGCTATTGAAGTCGAGTTGGTATATCTCATCGTTTGTAGTTGTGTAGATTAGTTGGTAGTTTTTGTAGTCATAAGATAGCGAGGTAATTGAAACATTCCCGGGCAGATCCCCTGACAACACCCTTGGGGTTAGGAATGTTGAGCTTGTATTAGAAGCAGATACTTGAAGCGAGGAAGAAGTTGTAAGGAACAAGCTACGGCAGTAAGGGTCAATAGCTATGTTATTATAACTCGCACTTTTATTGATCCGGAAATGGTTTCTATTTCCTATGGCAAGTCTCTCTATATACTCGTCTGTCGCGTAGTACAAGAAGAATTCACAAGTGGCCAGTGCCGTAATCTTTGCATTCGTTATAGAATGGGATAAGTTAGAAACGGAATAGAGCTTGGGAGATGTATCGTTATGGGATAGTCTGAATGTAGCCGAGTAGAAGTTATTATCTGTTTGTAGAACCAGACTGTACTCCTTCAAATTCCCAAAGGAAGTAGGCAGCAAGCTGCAGGTTGTTAAGAAGATAATGCAGATAGAAATTGCTCTGTACATTACTTTCTAATATTGCTAGGTATAGGGAAAAGGAATGTTAAGAATTAACAAGGAGTTATTCTAAAGGTTCAAGTTGGTCATGTGGATTAATAATTTAGATATCTGGTTAAGCCATGTGACAAGATCAATGAATATCAATTAGATCTACAAATACATTCGATTAGATTACATAGCTATTTACGCCAGGTGAGCAAGATACAATGAATATCAATTAGATCCAACATAGTACCAACATTATTTAGTAGATAATTAAATTAATTCTAAGAACTTGTAATGGTTCTGAAAAATTAATACTTACTCAGATAAGTATAAATAAGGTCGTTATAGGAGTAAATTACAAGATTATCGGACACTATAACAATGCAAGTAGCATCAGCAATAATACTATTATTTGTTGCGGTATACAGTCTCAGCGCAGAAGATGGAATAGCGCGCTTCAACACGAGGAATGTTCGGGGGTATATCAGATTCACTCAACTCGACAATGGAACCGTAGAGATTCGCACAAACTTCGTGAGCCTACCTTTCAGCACTGCGCTCCCATACCACGTGCACAACTTCCCGGTAGACTACCGCTATGACCCAGCTGAGAGGTGCGGGGCCGCGTACACAGGGGGACACTTCGATCCAACCGGGAGGAAACTAGGTTCGATGGGTCGGTACTCCGAATATTGCAGCCAGTCAAACAGAACTGGATGCGAAGAAGGGGATTTGAGCGGGAAATTCGGTAGGCTAATGAATGGCACAAACACTTTCTGGGATGACAACTTGAGTACAAGTGGGCGTAACGGGATACTGTTCAGATCGATCGTTATTCATAGGGTGGAAGGGAGCTCGACACCAAGATACGCTTGCGCCACAATAGAGCCTACAACAAGTCTAGCATCGACAATAGCCGCGAGGGCAGCATTTTACGGGAACTTAATTAGCGGGAATATATATTTCTTCCAACGATCACCCTCTGCTTCATCAGTCCAAATATTCATCAGCCTTAGCACTGTAAACACCGAGAGAGACCTGACCGGGTTAGCTTGGAATGTGCGGCAGAGCGCTCCAGGCGTAAGGAGCCGTCTGGGGTTCTGTGGGAATGTGGCCGAGTTCTACAACCCAAGAGGACGGGTACTTGCCAATTGCGACTCCGCGCGACAAGACATGTGTCCGGAATATGCCCTCACAGAGAAACACGGCTACCTTAAAGTGACCAGTGAAGGGAACAAGTTCTTCTTCGCCGAATCGGGTAGCATTACCCTCTATGGAGGGGATTCCATCATAGGCAGGTCATTAATCATTAAAGAAGGGAGTCGAGTAATCGCATGCGCTGCTATCGGGGCTGTGAGTCCGATTAAACTGAGGGCAGTTCTATCGAACGGATTCGAGATATCCGCCACTCAGTACTTCCCATTCAGCGCCACACGTCTGAGCACATCTGGAAGCAGGATGTCCCTGACGCGCCTAGAACTCCAGGACACTGGCTACATAAGTGGCGTGTGTGACGGCTCAGAATCTCGCTACAACCCTTTTGTGAACAACGCAGAAGCGACTGGCGAGAGAACGCCGGACTCAGATCGCCTCGGAGACCTGCTGCAGCAGATACCGAGCGAGGGGGCGACCAGCGACTCGTCTCCGTTTCCGCTGTCCGGCCCGTTCTCAGCGGCCGAGAGAACAATCTGGTACCAAATGGGGACCAACACAGGATGCGCGAACTTCGGATACAATCTGGATGGCCGCACTGACAATGCATTCGTGCTCCGAGCCTACGCCTCCTTCCAGAGTGTAGGCTTTACTTGCATGGTGCACTTCGCCCAGCTGGTCACCGGGACCACCTACCGCCCCACGGCTGCAATAAGTCCGCCCAATCCTAACTTCCAGTCTGGTGACGTCATAGTAACAGACAGGTGTACGAACGCGACAAGCAGACAGTACAGGTTTCTCACCGCCTCCGACAGCCGCTTCTACAACCCGTATATGATAACGAGACAGGCGAATAACAGGACCCGCTATGACGCAGAATGTATCAGACTGCGGCAGCGCAGATGCACTGTGGGAAACAACCTATTGCAGTCAGCCAGCGATGTTTCGAGAAGCTATGTCAATACTAACTTGGAGTTAGCAGGCGAATTTGGTGTAGCGACGAGTGGGATAAGAGTTGAGTTGAACGGAATATACTCCGCGACTGTGCAGGCAAATAATCAGATGAGCGCTACTTATTACGTAGAGAACTGCCAACAGTTAAACGATAGGCTCCAAAATGGGATAAATACCTGTGCGGGAGTTGAGCCTAATACCTTTTTGCCCATCATGTGTTCAGATGCCGACATTAATGCTGATAACAACACGGTTAGTGTGACTGTAGACATGGTGTTCGCGCCGGGGACCAATGCAGAGACGGCACAGGCATGTCTGCTGGCAAGCATCAACTCTGGCAACAAGCTAGCAGCGCCGATAGCTTCTGTTCTGATAGTTGCAATGCTACTTCTGCTAGTGTAAGGATGCATGTGGTTATATGTACTACATACTATGGGTATGGACTTTTATTGTGCTTATATAGGATGTAAATAAGGTTAGCTTATATGCAATTCACGTAATGTGTTTTTGACATTTGAATTCGATTGATGTGTGTGTAAATATTAAATTGTATTTGTCCAGAAGATAAAGATAAATAGGAACTTTAAAATAGAATGGTGAAATCATCGCTTCTGAAAAGCTGACAGCAAGTACAGTATTACTCACTGTTTTTATCCGATTGCTCATAGTTTGAAGTTTGAACACAATTAGAATTAGCTCCACTAATAATTAGGTATTTTACTAGAGTGAAGTCTATCAAAACAAACAGATCTACGTGTGTGGTATTCATAAATATGTAGTTACTTATAAATAAGTCAATTCTGTCTGTATTGATACTTGCGAACAAATGATTCAATTTCTAACTTTCATTGTCGTTCTGACCTTCTTCCAGTCGGCCCTAGGAGCTGAACACATAAAGAGAGCATATGCGGATTTCAACGGTAAGGGAATCAAAGGCAGAATCACGTTCACAGATAGCGGAGATGACACCGTACAAATCGAGACTAATTTCCCCTCATTTGTTTCTCTCCCTGCTCTCTACCATGTCCACATCTGGCCTGTGGACTACACGCTAGATCCTGATAGGAGGTGCGCTGCCACTTACGTATGTCAACACTACGATCCATGGGGCAAGAAAGCTGAGCACGGAGCTAATTACAGTACTATGTGTGCAGCTAACAAAAGCGAATGTGAAGTGGGAGATCTGGCAGGCAAGTTTGGCAGTTTATACCAAGGAGTAAGGAATTTGGTTGACAGCTACGGGTTGTCTCTTCGCAACACTCGAAGCATTTTATTTCGCTCTATCGTGATACACCACCCAGGGGGAACTAGGTACACCTGCGCGACCATAATGCCCGATACAACTAACGAGATTATAACTGCTAGAGCGAGATTCAACGGGCCAATTATCGGAGGATCGATTTATTTCTTCCAGGAAAAACCAACAGCAAGAGACGTTACAATATTCGTTGATTTGTTCCTAACGAATTCTGGCTGGGATTTGTCTAATAACATTTGGGAGATCAATGGGTATCCTACCGGAACAGACGGCAGGAAGGGAGAGTGCGGAAGATTAGGAGACAGCGCCCTTGTCACACTGAACGATAGGCACGGGAGACTAACCTTCAAGAATACCAATTCTGTGAACAAAGCTTTCTTTACCCAATACAATGGGATAAAGTTGTACGGACCAAATAAGATAATGGGGCGTTCGATCAGAATAAAATCTAGCACTGGCACTGTACTGGCTTGCGCTACCATAATGGAGAGCAGGGCCATACGAGCAGCAGCGGTATTCAGCGAGTACAGAATAGAAGCTTTGCGGTATTCCCGTTTCCTGCCTACACATATCAGACATGTCGGGCATTCCTTTGCGATTACAAACCAGCTGCTACACACGGAGGGGTATTTCGGAAGTCGCGCTTGTAACAGTTCTTTGGAAACTTACTCGCCATTTTCTATATTTGTACCCAGTGGTCTCAACGACACACAGGACACGAGTGAGATCGGAGACTTGGGCAGCTCGCTAGCCGCTGGGTGGGTGTGGCACCATGCCCTCCCCCTCTCGGGCTCCTACTCCACCATAGGAAGGACAGTCTCGATTCGGAGAGGCGGGGCTTGGGAGTGCGCCGACTGGCAGGACGACTTCTCCCAGCGAGACGACAACTCGTACATCTACAGAGCGCGAGCGGGGTTCTCAAACGGGGCCTGCTGGGTTTGGTTCAATCAGAGAGTTTCCTCGACTCGCTACGAACCTGATTCAGAGCCACGGACTAGCTTACCTGACTTCGACACTGGAGATGTGACACTGTTCGACTACTGTCCTTGGGGGAGCGCCACCCGCCAGTACACAATACAGACCCGCGCCACTCTCTCCGGCGACAGCTCTAGATACAACCCCTATTGGGCCAGACGGGAGTCCGACAATACAACTGAGTATCTCCGAGATTGCAACAACTACAGAGTGGAGAGATGCGAGGTAGGGGACCTGTACCGTCTCAACCTGGACGCCGCGAGATGGACCGGTATTCACACCAACCTGGAGCTGCTCGGGGAGTTCGGGGCTAGCTACCGAATTATAGAAATGACAGACTCAGCTGATGCCGGGGTGAGAGAGACAGATTTTATCCTCCCTGTCTACGGAGCTCCTTTCTCAGTTTGTGTCGGTAGCTGCAACGAAGCTATGCTTAGAGCCAACGAGCTGCAGAACCCGCATAGACTGGCCAGCGTCGCCTGTGGGAACAGTGTACTAAACGCTTGCGAGGCTGACGAGTACGAGGTGAGCGGAGTCGCTACTGGCGGCAATAGTGCTGAAGCCCTGGCGAACGCTAACAGCTTCGTGGCAATCTACTCGGGAGCGGGATACCAGTTCCAAGCCACTTTTATATTTATCCTTCTATCCCTGGTCCTACTCTCACTACTCTCATACTAAAGTATATGTCGCTAACAAATTATTTACAATTAGGTAGTCTAGCTAGTATATTCACTTAATAATATTTATTTTCGAAAGTAGTATTATTAAACATTTATATTCAATGTAAAACACAGCCATCAAGGGTCATTGAGTGCATGTAAGAGATCAAAAATGACAACAGTCAATTATAGTTTCAATATATCAAAAAGTGTAATTATACGTATTCTGTCAATCGAATGAAAAACAGAAAAAGTTTTCAATAGATTAGGTCCAAATTAACTACTAATTTAGCTTGTCTTAGCTAATGTATATTATGTCTATCAGTTAAAACTTCAGGGTTGAATAACTACCAATATCAATAGCAACAATGAATTCGTTAGTTAGTAAGCCATAGGCATAGGTATATACATGAGTTCATAGAATTCTCACAACAAACCAATCAGTCCACTTTCTCATAATTTTCATCATCACTGTTCGATCCCTCGGCCACTTGAGCAGCACTCATGTGCTCTGCTAGCAACTCCTCAGTGCCCGGGGCATTCTGCTGAATCTCCTCTCTCAGCTGATCGTTAGCTGACTTTAACCCGGCTGACCTAATAAATAGTACTGTCATATAAGGCTGGATATATTCACTGGAAAAGCGATCGAGAGATGCATCTTGTAAGCTACGTAATTACGGTAATACCACGAATTTAATGTGTTTGGCCAAAAGTCAATATACTTGCAAAATATAAATTAAATAATTAATAAATTAATTAATTCCGTTTATCCATACATTATATCGGAATTGTTCAATAACACTTAGTCACAAGTTTAATAAGAATTTCGGACAATTTGATGGTACCCTTTTAACCAGAGTCGATTTTTCTTAATTTGTTTAATGTCAATTAGAGAGAAACAATTAAAAAATATAACTTATAAAACAACCATTTATTGTAGATAAATATTATAGTCAAACTGTCGAGACAGAATCACAAGATTGGCAAATGATGTTTAGTCTCGTTCGCCATAGCAATCCACCAGCTATGATGACACCTATTATACTACTACCCATAGAACTGATGCCAATAATGCAAATGTAATATATTTGTACACTTAAACCTTTTTGAGATCCGCGTACTCACATACGGGCATTTAAGTTGAATGTAAATTAATTTACCCTGTGGCCCGTATAAGGACTGAAAAATCCGAAATTGGCCCGTGAATTAGAAAGGTTTGACACTGGTGTGAAGCCAAGCTAAATATGTATTCATTTTTAATGAAGTTTGATGACAAATTTCGATAACAAATAAATATCTTAAATTATCCACAACCGGTTAAAACATCAGTTTTAACTTTTGAATGAATCTAGAAAATATGGATTAGTGATTAGTCACTTTGGGATTGCACATGTACTAGCCATTGTATTTCTGAGATCCGGGCAAATTCCGTTACGGGCACCCTCCAGACGATACGCAGTATAAGGGACGTTTGAGTATACGTATTTGCATTTTGTGATATTTCATTACTAAAGGTAACAGGAGATCCCGAAGTTACGTTTGTTCGTCTTGTTCGGTATTGCAATAATTTTTGAGGGGCGTGTACAAATATTGGCCGTGTTCGTACTTTGAAAATCTACAATATATTGTTTTACCATCTTATGATATAACAGTATTCGGAAATAATATCTCCAAAAATATATGAAACAAAATACAATTGAAACAAGACTCACTTCGCATCAGCTACCCACAGTCCAGAATCCACACACCTCTTCATGTGGTACTCAGCATCCTCCTTAGACAATGCATTTATTACATGCTGTAGTTTGGCTACACTCTGAGACTCGAAACATTCTTTCAATTCCTACAACAAAATAAGTACAGTACATGCCGGATATAAGAACATTCTACTGGGAAACGGTTGCCATGTACCCTACATTATTTATGACACTTATTAGAACATTATATGCAGTTCCCGACGATGTTCTTATAACCGGCATCCACCGTATACGTATATTTATATATATCAGATATAGCGAGATTGTATTTCGAACATAAAATGATGACTATAAAATGTGAACTACTTGACCACTAGCTAATTGGGTTGAATTGGAAAAGAATTAGAAAAGGGAAACAATATAACTACAAAGTATCAATGTATACAAGAATTAATTCTAGTGCTTCATGCTTGATAACAGGTGGATTAAAGAATCGTATATAAGTAGAGAGTCAAATTACAAGAGTCAATTCAATTTATTGCTACGCTTAATATAACTAGATATTCAAGACTGTAAACCACTAATGTTAGTGAATACATTAAAGTCGGTGCTCAGTTAATTAAATAGCAATAATATAAATGCATATGATAAGTGGACTTCTAAAATAATTTTTAACCAGCCAGCGATTTGTATCTATACCGTGAAACCTCTATGAAATAATACCTAATTTCTAGTAATTTATTGATAATGAGTGTAATCAAATAATGTAATATTAACGAAAGGAAATTGGTTAATTAAATTTAATACACGTAGTAAGCAATTAAATCTATCTTGCAATGTCTAAATTTACTAAAGTAGATTAGCCACTGAATTGCTATTCGTTGTTATACAAAACTTCAAGGGTTACTTACCTTCGGTAGAGTTTCTATAACTTCTGCTGGATCCAGCCCTCCTGGCCCGAGTCTCTTCTTCTTTTCTTCCTAAAATGAAATCAGTCAATTTGTAAGCCCACAAACTGAAAGAACGTACGTACATTCCAATTATTACTAATTTACTATATACAGTGGAGTTGCTGTATTAGCAACTCCCCTTATTAGCAATATTATATTGCTTTATTAGCAACCGCTTTTCAGATCCCAAGCGTGACAATACTGTTAATTTAATTCCCCTATTAGCAACATCCGCCTATTAGCAACCACATTTAGTGCCAAACACGGGTTGTTATTAAGCGAACTCCACCATATTCACTATGGGGGATTCCTCACCTCCTCATACTCCTGCATTGCTTTCTCAACTCTAATCCTTGCGCGTTCCTTTACGCGCCCAATGAACCCTTTCACCTCATCTTCATAAGCCTCAGTATAAGTCTTGTCGGCTGTTTTGATCCTAGACACAAAGAAATAATAATTCGTAGATCATTTATAAGTAATACAACTTGATAAGCAAATGGATGAAATTAATATGCCAAGCATTAATATGTTAAGTACCCATAAGAGTAGAATTGGAAGCAATTATAGCTAGAAATTAATAAAATATGTATTGTTCCAATGCCGATGAAGAGGAAATAGCCGCCCCAGTCTGAAATAATGACGAATGGCAATATACGCTATACAGAGGCATGGAGTATTTTAATTTTAATTAAACAAGCCAAAGTTGTATTCCTTAGCTATTATTAAGGATTCCAATGGATTCAAATCATAATCTAAATCCATTTATGTATTACGATTTACGAATTATGAATTATCAAAATCAAAGTGCATCCTCAACTGACTTATAAATCCATAAAACCTTCCAAAATTCAAATCAATTATAGCAAAGTTGTATAATAGTAAAATACGTTACTTCCCCTTCTACGTAGTTTAAAGTATAACTGAAATAATAAGCTATTTAGAAGGTGAAATATATATTGCATTGACGGGTAAAAGATTATAAAATGTTAGCTTTCACAATATGTAAACTGATCATAGGGTGTCGGAAATGGGCCGCCCGTCCTGAAGGCTCCGGGTCGGCCCAATCGATTTCGGGGCCGCTACATTCACCGGGCAGCCGGGTGGGTCCGACGCCTATGAAACTGATTATTGAACATTAGAACTGTGCCGACAACTACGTATTGGGCTAGTATTGAAATAACTGCCTTGGATTTTTAATATTATCCACACAAATAAATACTATTTGATAGATCTTATATCTAAGAACATATTGTTTGTAAATTGTAATATATGTGAGTCTATGTGACGCAGAATTTTATCCAGGAGCGCGCCATACGCCTAGAGGCGTATAAATTGTGATTCGTTTGCGTTTAGGAGCGGGAAAACTGCCGAAAGTCCCCATATAGTAATACAAAAAACTAACCTTTTAGGCATACAAAATTAATACTCTAGTGACCTTAGGACAGTTAGGAGTGTTCAATTCTACTCCTATATAATACCCTGATGTGACGCCATTTAACGTATAATACGTGAAGTTACTTCATATATATTATAAATGTTAATTACGTAAAATCGATCCGGGGCCTTGGGTATCAGTCTTCAACAAATTAAAAATGAATAATTTAAGCTGATTTTAGGGAATATAATCTGTTGGCATTCTGTTAGAATTAGCGTCTGAGTTAAAATGGAATAGCCATTAGGACATCTGGTAGAAAGTAGAAATATTTAATGTAAGCATCCAGTTATTGAGTGGTAATATATACTACGTAGAAATTATCAAAATAGCTATATCGTGGGGTATTCAAATAATGTTATTCTACAAAGTAGTAATACGATAACATAATAAATATGATTTCATATTTGAATGCAATACAATTTGTAGTGACGGCATGATATTAAAATTTTAAATATTGTTACACAAACACAATATAGTATATGACTGTATACCCCCCCAAACATATATAATATGTAAGGTTAGGTTTTACATAAAACATATAATTATAAATATAAATAAACGAATAAGAATGAAATCTATTATAATAACAAGAAATGGCAACAAGCTTAGAAAGTTGTTTCAGGAAACTTAGGGATTCTGAGGCAAGCGTAATGTCCCTAGCAGCTAAGATAGGCGACTGGAGCACCGTATATGAGATACTGGGAAAGAGACCAGAATTAGTTAACTTCATCCCAGAATATCGCCCTTGGGCCATACTGCATCACGCGAGTCATAGTGGAAATGAAAAGGCCATAATACAAATCCTATCTATTCCAGAATGCGATCCTAATCTAATGAGCAGAGACAGACTCAGAGCAAACGAACTGACAGACAATCCTCGTTTGAAGGAAATAATCGAAGCAGCTCAGGCTGGCCGCCCAGTACAAACGCCAACTCAGAATTACATCGTAATAAAGGAGAGCTTTGAGGAACTCAAACAAGCTGACGCTGTTAATATAAACCAAATGAGCACAGCCTTAGAGAATGGCGACATTGTCGAAGTGGCTAAGATAATTGACACCAACCAGCATCTGGTCAATGTAGTCCCTCCCGAACTAGGCTTAGGGCCTCTCCATCAAGCAGCGATAATGGGAGACGTGGACATAGTCAACAAGCTGCTCTACTACCCGGCTTCTAATCCGGATATCAAAACTACAGCCGCACAGTTTAACATCCATGGTCCAGGGAAAACTGCAGAGGAACTCACGACTAGTCAACAAGTCAAAGAAGCGATAAGTTGCAAGAAACAACAACTAACACAGGAGTATTACGCCTGCCCCACTTACGTAGACATAACAGACAGTAACCACATACTAATGGACTATGCATCCCATACGATAGAAGCACACAAGGGCTTGTTATGCTCTGATAGGTTTGATTCAGAGAATTTCAATGTTTTCCCTAAAATGGTCGAAGATGTGTTCCTCTACACGCACTACAGTTCCAAATGGGAACAAGCACGGGAAATAACCTGCAGAGATCTAAATGGCTTTGATAATATATTAGCGAAACAGATAATGGAACAGAGGTCTAGAGATGCCTTCTATATCAAATTAATAGAAGTGTACACCAGCGAGAAAATAAGGTTATACACGAATTTGAACAGTGAACTGAGAAATCAAGCAATTAAAATGTACAAGTCAACTCGATTTAGTTCATACACAACGATCGTCAACGCAATTCTATTTGTTTGGGATCAGTTAGAGTCCTATTATGACGTCACCTATAGAGGAATGAACCTTAATGAAAAGGAATTAGACGATTACTCGGTTGGTACTGAATTCGCTTGGCTTAACTTCGTGTCAAGCAGTAGTGAAAGAAAAGTAGCACAGCGATTTGGAAAGAATAAGGACAAGTTCAAAAGTCTGTTTATATTCGATAACAAAAGGCAGTGCAAATGGTCTCCCAAATCAATTGAAAAGATATCCAACCACGAAAGGGAGAAGGAATACCTGTACCCGTGTGGAGCTCAGTTCAGGGTAACTAAAGTTGAAACCATGGGTGAATTCAGACACATCCACCTCGAATTAATCTGTGTTGTAGACCCCACGCCTCTCAGGTCTCTCTTTGACGAAACTGTAGCGAGAACTGAAAAGAACATTGAAACTATAAAAGAGGAAAGTAAACAGTTCGAAAAGGATTTGAGTCAACTAAAATATATTGTAGAAACAGCGAAAGATAATCAAATCGAGATGTACAATAACGATAATTATGAAGTGCACAAGGATGAAGAAAAAACAGAAAAGGTAACACTCCCCAAAGGTGTTTTCATCTACTCATGCATTTGGTGTAAAACGGTGTGTCACGACCCTTGTAGCCAGGAATGTGGGGATATCTGTCGAGTCGCAATCTCAGATGATCAGTGTACAGTTTGTTCGGCAAAATGTCCATGGTCATTACATAGAAAATATCCTTTCCGTACAAAACTAGTTACGAAGAGAAAAACAAAGATTAACGAGAATATGAAAAGGAGATACGTGTCTGCGGAAACTGAATACGTGGAATCAAAGGTTAGTATAGAGAACCTATCCTATACCATCGAGGATACTATGGCAAGCATGAATAGCAAATTGGGAGAAATAAAGGAGAGTATCTCAGTTCTGGAGTTTATGTTAACAGCTGATGATAATAATGGGAATAATTCGTTAATTATTCCAGAAAGGTTTGAAGAGAAAAAACGAAAAGTAGAACAGTTAAAGGATCAACTACCTAAAGTTAGTAAATCAGTCAAGATCGGTGAAAATTGTCTCTCCAAAGCTAAGGGTCTTGCTAAATTGAATGGGCTTCTTTAATTAATTTGTGAATAATCGATGTGGGTATCTATTATTATTGTTTGTTTAGCTTGTTGTACATATATGTATTACAATACTAAATTGCAAGAATAAGTGTATTGGGTTATTATTGTCCGTGATATTAAAACTCGTATAATAAGTACGTAGTAGTATTTCCTAACTAAAAGTGCATTTTTCCTAATTTCCATATTAACAAATACCGTATTGCTTCGAATAAGCGCCCAGTCGCTTATTGTTTTTGCCAAAGTTACCAAAATCAATGTAATTACACTCAACTAATCAATTAAAGTAATACAATGACTCATTGTAGTAGTAACAAATTGGTTGGTTAACCAACCGAAATCGTAGGAAACTATCGAGGTAGGTTAGCCAAATAACGGATTTGGCCAACTGGTAGACAAATTAATCAAATGTAAAGAAGTTGAATCTATTAATGAACAATGGTTTTAAATTAAATTAGTTTGGACTGAATCAAAGCAATTTCGTACCAATTAGTAACTAAATATTGTTCATACATTCAACACAGATGTAGATAAAATAACTACTCTTCATGTTTAAGTCATTTATAATAATACAAAATATCTCTTAAGAGTAAGGGCTGATTACCAACCCTGCACATAAGTATTTTGGGAATATAGTATATGAGTTTATGTTAATAATATTCTCAATACTAATTACTAGGTGATTTTATGTAGCTCTCCCCAGTGTAATTATTTTGTCTCACAAGGACGAAAGAAATTTGTCCATAATTATAGAATAATAAAAATTATTATTTTCGTAATCTCTTCGCAGTGTAGTCCATTTATGCAATAAACCATTTAGAGTAGACATTTATCTTGTAGACAATCTTTAATCATTAATTATGCAATATTATTCAGAACTTCATAAATAAAATCATGCACTTAAGATAAAAGCGAATCTATTCAATTAATTAATAATTAACTCTTAGCTAAACAAATATATTACGTTTTTGTAGTTAAATTAAATCTAGGAAGAGACATTTGCACTCAGTTAATATTTGTTGTTGAGAAGTCAAATACTCAAGAAAAGTTAGTCTAGTAATTTATAACAAATTCTAAAATTACATTGCAGATCTGCATTTTAAAAACTCATCGTCTCAAAGTATGGATCCGTTACATGTTTTGGAGCAAAGGAAATGCTTAGGAACCTGGCACTGTAGTCATTTTAAATATTTATTTTATTGGTTTATCCACATAAATTATCAAGTAGGTATTAAATTAAAGAATTTACAAAATCAAGTGCTAACCTTACAATATTATAAAATATTACGTGGCAGTAGAGATATGATATGAATTGAAATTTCCAACTCGAATTAGCTGATAAGTCAATAATAATTAAATGAATTGAAAAGGCGATCAAATTAGTATAAATACCATTAAAATCTTCTTAAAAGACAAACAAACAAAACATGGCATCAAGTTCAGAACAAGATAAAGGTGTTAGCCAACTTCAAGGCAAAGAAGAGACTATCATACCAATATCATTGCAAACAAAAGACTGGGCTACGATATTCGAGGTACTATTCAAGCGACCAGAGTTGGTTAACTGTATTCCAAGGGAAGCCATACCCAAGTTAGAGGACTACGCAAATAAAAATAGAGATGAAGTAGTTATCCGGAAAATGCTTGCGATTCTAGGATGCAATCGAAATCAGGAGAATAAAGTTGGAGAAAGCCCAATCGGATTAGTAGAGGATCCCAAATCAAATAGTACCGAATTTCCCTCAAAAGATGTCCCAAGTCCAATAAAAGCAGAAACGGAAATAAACCTTGAGCAACCAGAAGTAACAAACAAATCTCTTGTTAATGCAGATACCAGCAATGAGGATGAACAAACTAAAAACAAAGTTAGCGAACTTCCATCAAAAGATATCCCAAGTCCAATAAAAGCAGAAACGGAAATAAATCTTGAGCAAACAGAAGTGACAAACGAATCCCTTGTTAATGCAGATACCAGCAATGAGGATGAACAAACTAAAAACAAAGCTACTGAACTTCCCTCAAAGGATATCCCAAGTCCAATGAAAGCAGAAACGGAAATAAACCTTGAGCAACCAGAAGTAACAAACAAATCTCTTGTTAATGCAGATACCAGCAATGAGGATGAACAAACTAAAAACAAAGCTAGCGAACTTCCCTCAAAAGATATCCCAAGTCCAATAAAAGCAGAAACGGAAATAAACCTTGAGCAACCAGAAGTAACAAACAAATCTCTTGTTAATGCAGATACCAGCAATGAGGATGAACAAACTAAAAACAAAGCTACCGAACTTCCCTCAAAGGATATCCCAAGTCCAATAAAACCAGAAGAGGGTACTCCTGCCAACGATTCACTTCCTGGTGATAAAGATAACGAAACAAATGATGACACTATTTCAAAGGATAACGATTACAAAGCTTTATTAAAGACTTATGAAGAACTTCGGGAAGCTGATTCCCTCAGAATAGATCAGATAAGCGATGCCTTAGAGAATGGGGATATGCAAAAAGTAGTTAGCATAATCGACAACAACCAGCATCTGGTCAATGTAGTGCCTGCTAAAATAGGGATCGGTCCTCTCCATAAAGCAGCAATGATGGGTGACGTAGATCTTGTCAACAAACTGCTCTACTACCCGGCTTCCAATCCTGATATTGAGACTACAGCTTCCGAGAAAAACAAGCATGGTCCCGGAAAGACAGCAGAACAATTGACAAGAGACGAAGGGGTGATTGAATCTATCTCTCAGAAAAAACGAAAGTTATCACAAGTATATTACGATTGTCCTACTTTCGTACAGATGAGTGATAGTAACACGATACTCATGAATTATACAGCCATTCCATTAGACGCGTATAAGGGCCTGATATCTTCTGAATTGTTTGCTTCTAGTAAATTCGAAGTCTTCACAAAAATGGTAGAAGACGTATTCCTATACACAAATCTAACAATAAAGTGGGAAAATGCGAAGGAGATAACATGCAGAGAACTAACTCGCTTTGATCATCCACTAGCGGAGACAGTGAAGAAATTTGACACAAAAGAAGCATTCTACAAAGGTATAATACGGATATATACCAGTGGTAGTAAAGCAATTTATGGTGAATTGAACACGGAAATGAGAAATCAAACTGAAAATAATTCCATGATACGTACAAGATTCTGCAAATTCCGTTCATATGCAGCGATCATCAATGCAATATTATTCGTTTGGGAAGAGCTTCAAACCTATACAGGAGATACCTATAGAGGAATGAATATTTCTGAAAAGATCCAGAAAGAGTACACAGTAGGAACTGAATTCGCTTGGCTTACCTTTATTTCAAGTAGCAGTGACAAGAAAGTAGCGAAGCGATTCGGACAGAAAAAGGTGGAACAGGAAAGTAAAGATAAAGCGGAAAATAAAGATAAAGCGGAAAATAAAAATAAAGCTGAAAATGAAAACAAAGAGGAAACGAGCAAATGTCTGTTCATATTTAATAACAAGACACAGTGCAAATGGTCTCCTAAATCGATTGAAAGCATTTCAAAAATCAAAGAGGAGAAAGAATATCTCTATCCATCTGGAGCACAATTCAGGGTGACAAAGGTAGATGAAGCAGATGGCTTCAAACAAATACACCTCACATTGATAAATCCCATTGACACGTCAGCTCCTAGAAATCTGTTCGAAGAAGCTCAAATGCGATCCGAACAGGGCATGAAAAATATTAACAAGGAATTAAGTCAATTCAAAAAAGATTTGAGTGAACTTAGAGATTTAACAAAGAATATAAACGGTGAAAATAACAAAAAATACGCAACAGACACAGAAGAAGAAATCAAAGCTATGGTAGAAAAGCTCAAAAGTAAAATTGGAGACGGCTCAAATATGAATACCTTACTGGATGAAATAACAGAGAATATCGGTATAATGGAATATGGGTTAACAGATGTAAAGTCTACTTTTAGGAGAATGAAACAAATGATCTTCCAAGATAATATGAAACAAAAGCAACAAACAACAAGAAGGCTAAGAGGGGAATTAATGGAGATAACGGGATCCCTAAATACAGTTGAGAGCAGTTTTAAGGAAACTATAGCATTGATACCAGGAGAACAGTGATTGCAACTTAATGTCTAAGTTAATACTAACAATATTCTCAGAAATTGATTCGTTTACCCTTCCAGTGTAATCATTAAATGTGTTATTGATATAGGCCTGATTCTTCTGTTCATAATGTGTGCTAGATATGATTTAAAAACAAAAATTAATGAGTCTAATTTTTTGTATACAGTAGAACCTGCCTAATCGGACACCGTTGGGATAGGGAAAAATGTCGGTTCTGCTCAAGGACTTATCCAGGACGCGAGACGATCCTTTTGGAGCATGATTTTTGGAAAATTTAGAATCCTCTCCTATACCGTAACATTAATTTGTGATTTAGGCGTATGAAAATTGAATCAGACCAGGAGCCTATTTACAAATGGTTGTATCATACACTGGTTCTGCTGAATTCCGGGTGATAGAGGCTCGAATTATGCAGGTAGTCCTGCATCAATTATAATGTTTTATGTTAATCGAGTATAAATAATTATTAACTAATCAAAAGGTAACCTCAAATATAATATACGTATATTGGTCGTGGGTAAGTATGGCGATTATGTTAACTTCAGTGCACTCCCAGTTTCATAGGAATATATTACGTACATTACTATATTAGTCAACAATTTAAGGTGACAAGAGTTGAAAAACAAGGGGAAACATCTACCTCAAGTAAATAAAAACTATCGACCCTTCAAGCCCAATAAACTTTTTGATGAAATGTAGAGAACTTAATATAGCATTTAAGCTAAAACGAGAAACGAACTACATTCAACGCAGTACGAGTGATAGGGACGAGAAGAACAAGGGGCACTAGAAAGAATTAAAAATATGGATTCATTATTGGAGGAAATAAATGAAAATATCCTAATACTGGAATCTGAGTTAGCAACTGAAAAAACCTTAAAGTTTACGGGAAAATTAAGCAATTTATTTTTAAAGAAAAAGTAGAAAATAAGCAACAAATAATAAATCGATTAAGAAGGAAAAGGATGGTATTAGTGAGATAGTAGTGAAAGCTAGAACTTCTTCAAAGGTCTTCAAAAAAATAAATAATTTTTTGTAGTACAGTGGATGCCGGTTATAAGCACATCGTTGGGAACTGCACTTAATGTGCCTATAACCGACATGTTCTTATAACCGACATGTTCTTATAACCGACATAAATTATGCAGGGTATATGGCAACCGTTTCCCAACATAGTGTGCTTATGTATATCCGATATGTTCTTATAACCGGTGTGCTTATATCTGACATCTACTGTACAGTAAACATTGGATTTAACGATACTCGTTTGGGCAGGCTAAAAGGTCACTAAATCCGATAGCTCAAAAAGCTTCAAATACTACTACGGACCTCTATGCAAAAAAGTTTTAAAAAAAGTAAAAAGTAAAAAAAGCCAAAATATGTATTTTAAAAAAGTATTTAAAAAAAGTCTTTATTAGCGATTTTTCGCTAAAGCCGATGTCGTTAAATCCTGTATAATATGTTTCGTTTGTGATAATTATGCTCTCATTTGCATTAGTTGATAGGTTCAACACTTTGTACATTCATAACTGTTGTATCATTTTGTATAGGATTACTTTCTGAGGTATACTGTAATTAGAATATATAGTAGAACTTCGTTAGTAGGAACACCAGGGGACCGTCAAAATGCATTCGCCTTATCCGGAACTCGTATTAATGAATATCATTGGTATTGAAAAAGCTTTGAAGGGGACTGAAATAGTGTTCGTATTAATCGGAATTTCGTATTATCCGTGTTCTTACTAAAGAGGTTATACTGTGTGTGCTTCTGTCATAATAAAAAGTTATAATTCAGTCTCATTTATATTTACACATAAAGAGATAGGAAAAGAACTCTCGATGAACAATCTTTTAGTAATACTATTTAAATTAGTATATTTATTTGAACAAGACACTGTGTTGTTAGTTATTCTACTTAATAATTGCAGTACTCTGTTAGATCAATACACCAATTCAGAAATACAAATCCCTTGTAACTCTGAGATGAACTAGTACTACTGTATATTAGCAACTTTCTAAGGAAATACGGAAATACGATTTAAATTATTGAATTCTTATCAAATTTAAAATATTAATGCCATTTCAACTACTACTGGAATACAAATACGTACTAACAAGATATTCCCGTAACAGTCAACATCTTACGTTGTATAATTCTAATTTTCACTAATTTTCATAATTACTTATTGTTTTCAATTATAAATACAGTGGTGTTCACGTAATAGCATGTCGCATTTTGCACCAAATTTCCTTGCTAATAGAGGACAACAATATTATTAAATGCTCGCTTGGGGACTAAAAATAACTTGCTAGTAAAGCAAATATTACTGCTATTAGGCGAACATAACTGTATACATATTGAGAATTGGTCGAAATAAATTTGAATCCATAATAAGTTAATAACGGAGTACACCAAATATTCACTTTTCACTGAACTTATAAATGTAAATGTAAATTTTATATCTACTCAACGTGTTCTAAAAGATAGATTGTAAGAAGAAAAAACTTCCAGAGAAATTTGTCCAATATTATATCTGCAAATTGTGGGTAAAAAGCAGACTTGTCTGTACACAATACTAACTCTTTAATTATAAGGATGAAAAGAAACATAATTTGCACTTTCAATAGATTTGCTGAAGTTCTTATCAACTACTACATAAATTAATTTTTGCGTAATTCTCATATGGAATAGCAGATTTTCTATTCACTAAATTATAGATGCAAATAGATATCAGACCACAACACAGCCAGTAACATAAGTAATATACCACTGAAAATAGAAGGCACATGCTAAGTATAAATATATATTAAATTCAGTAAACATTGTTTAGTTGTGGAGAAATAATAAAGTATCTAAAATGGCAACTGATTTAGAAAGAAAGTTTAGTAGACTAAGGGACCCAAAACAAAGCGTCCTATTTCTAGCAGCTAAAATAGGCGATTGGAGTACAATATATGAGGTACTGGACAATAGGCCAGATCTGGTTAACTTTATCCCAGACAATCAGACATATGGATTATTGCATCACGCGACTATAAGTGAGAACGAAATAGCTATCATCAAGATTCTCTCAATTCAAGGATGCGATCCCAACCTGATGGACAGAGATGGAATGAAAGCGAACGAATTAACAGACAATGAACATTTACAGGAAATTATTGAGGCAGCACAAGGAGGTGGTACAGTAGAAAGTTCGAATCAAAACAACCTAGAATGCAATGATAATTTTGAGGAGCCATTAGAGGGAATTGAAGGGCAGTGCTTAGCTAAAACTACAGCCGAGCTTCAACCGAAGGAAACTCTCGAGGCAACTGAAACAAACTATCAAACAGAAGAACTAATTCCAAATTACGAAACAGTAGGAAACCTTGCGGAAGAACTGGATGCGGACATTAACATTAATGATAGTTACGAACATAGTGCAAACGATTTAACAGATAAATTACATTCAAAGGAAGTAATCGAGTCACCGAAGGAAACTCGTCTATTTGAAGATCCAAATCAGGACGACCAGATTATCATGGACAGTGCAGAGGAAGCCCAGGATTCCAACGCAAATAGAATCAATATTAGTTCAACTATTAGAGACGAACTGAGTGAAAAACAGTTGACAGAGGAAATTCATACGAAGGGAAATACCGAGACAAACGAAGTAACTCGCTTTATGGAAACTCCAGAAGAAGGGTCTCCATTAGATAGAGCAAGTTTACAAGAACTACAGGAAACTACTACACATGAAACAGATCTCAGTCCGATCGGTGCACAAGAACTGAGTGCAAACAAATTAACAGATGAACTACATGCGAGAGACAGCATTGAGTCATCAGATGAAGTTCGTCCAAAGAAAGTTCAAGACCAAAGTTACCAAAAGATAACAATTACATTTGAAGAGCTGCAGAACCGTGACGCAATAAAAATAAATGAAATGAGTCTAGCCTTAGAGAATGGCGACATTGTCGAAGTGGCTAAGATAATTGACACCAACCAGCATCTGGTCAATGTAGTCCCTCCTGAACTAGGCTTAGGGCCTCTCCATCAAGCAGCGATAATGGGAGACGTGGACATAGTCAACAAGCTGCTCTACTACCCGGCTTCTAATCCGGATATCCAAACTACAGCCGCACAGTTTAACATCCATGGTCCAGGGAAAACTGCAGAGGAACTCGCGACTAGTCAACAAGTCAAAGAAGCGATAAGTTGCAAGAAACAACAACTAACACAGGAGTATTACGCCTGCCCCACTTACGTAGACATAACAGACAGTAACCACATACTAATGGACTATGCATCCCATACGATAGAAGCACACAAGGGCTTGTTATGCTCTGATAGGTTTGATTCAGAGAATTTCAATGTTTTCCCTAAAATGGTCGAAGATGTGTTCCTCTACACGCACTACAGTTCCAAATGGGAACAAGCACGGGAAATAACTTGCAGAGATCTAAATGGCTTTGATAATATATTAGCGAAACAGATAATGGACAAGGAGAATAAGTCCCGAGATACTTTCTATCAAAAATTAATAACCATCTACACCAGCAAGGCAGTCATTAATTGGAATCTGAACAGGGAACTGAAAAAACAATCCGTGAGAGACAACGAACAATTATTCAAGTTCTCTTCATATACCGTGATACTCAACGGGATTCTATTTGTTTGGGATCAGTTAGAGTCCTATACTAAGGTCACCTATAGAGGAATGAACCTTAATGAAAAGGAATTAATTGATTACTCAGTTGGTACTGAATTCGCTTGGCTTAACTTCGTATTAAGCAGTAGTGAAAGAAAAGTAGCACAGCGATTTGGAAAGAATAAGGACAAGTTCAAAAGTCTGTTTATATTCGATAACAAAAGACAGTGCAAATGGTCTCCCAAATCAATTGAAAAGATATCCAACCACGAAAGGGAGAAGGAATACCTGTACCCGTGTGGAGCTCAGTTCAGGGTAACTAAAGTTGAAACCATGGGTGAATTCAGACACATCCACCTCGAATTAATCTGTGTTGTAGACCCCACGCCTCTCAGGTCTCTCTTTGACGAAACTGTTGCGAGAACTGAAAAGAACATCGAAACTATAAAAGAGGAAAGTAAACAGTTCGAAAAGGATTTGAATCAACTAAAAGATTTCATCGAAATTGCAAAAGGAAAAGATGTTCAGATGAAAACTAACGAAAATACTGAATCAAACAAAGCTCAGATCGAAAAACTTAAGAAAACTATGGAAAATGGAAAGTCAAGCCTTAATTGCTTATTGGACGAGTTAAATGATAACATCTCAATAATGGAGAATGGATTAACAACAGAACTTCCTCCCAGTAGTCCGATTCCGCGAAAAGTGAGTAGAATATTCTTCCAAGACAAACCAAAGGATAAACAGCGACAATTTCAACAGTTGAGAGCTCAGGTCACAGAGATCAATAAGTCAGTTAGCAATGCTGTTGTTTCTTTCTCGGAGGTTTCGGATTATGCTAAACAAAATGGGCTTGTCTGAAAATATCCAAGGTATATCGTTATGTAAATGAGTAACTAGTAGGTTGTCAATAATAATGTGTTAATAATTGCTATCCCCTCATACTCTCTTGTATGTATACTGATTGTGTTTCTAATGTTGTATATAATAGTTGATAAAATATTTCGTTAGAAATTAATGAGCTGGATGTATTAAAAAATAAAATGATTTGAAATCGCTCAGTTAATAACTATTATTGTAAATATAAAGACTCAAGTCTAAATTAAAGAATATTTGTTAATATTTTATAACTTCATCAGTTTTTTTAAAGATTTTTGTTTCACCCTTCTGCCAAAATTAGACCAGCGAATCCAAAATTATAACGTGAGTCATTATCCAATGTATACCTTGTCAATATTTGCATCTCTTAGTTATTGAAAATATTTATTAGTTACAAGTTTATAATTTATATTACTGAATTACAAAAGTAATCTACTGTATTTGAATTAAACTTGATGTTTGTTTGTATTTGTTTGTCCGAATTGTATCATAGTTATAGGGTAAATATATTTGTAATAATAGGAAGTGGCGGAATTACCATAGAGCTGGTAAGGTTAAAGCCCAGGCCAACTTCACTATCAGGTCCAGTTTAGGTAAACTGACCTGGAAATGGGATTGATTTGGGAATAGAAACTAGTTTCATCTTATTTAAACAGAAATTTTAAGCACACTTGACTGTTTATTGAAAAAATCGTTGGAGGATTTTTGTAAAGAATTTATTCACTGTTCTGTATGGGAATAGTTCGTCTGATGCTGAAACAATTTTTAGAATACAATATTTTTTCAAGGATATAAAAATAGGCCCAAATAACGACTTAGCATTAGGCCCACGACGCTCTAAATCCGGCACTGATAATAAGTAAACAAGTAATCTAATTACGAATTTTCTTTTGTCAATAATTTGCTGTTATATTTGTGCAACTACATCATTTCCGAAATAATTGAATAATATGCCAATTGGGTATGTTGGTAAATAGATCGCACCAAGTTAAGTTCTCGTATTGTATAAAGTTCAAGATTATATGGCGAGCTGTCCGCAATAATATTGATAAATCAGGCGCTAGGATTGTTGGCGATATAGCTTTATTATGAACAATCAATTTATAAGAATAGCAGACTTATCGGATCTGTAAATCGGTAGAGCCAAGCGGGCTCATTCACTAGATCCGATTTGACAAAAAGTATTATTCGTAATATGTCCCAGACTTTCAGTCGAAGCTACGTAATTCGAGGTTTACCAAAGACTATTTATCAATGCTATATCTTCACAACCCAAAAACGACATTGTAATTGGTATTGTAAACACAGTGTAGGGTAGGGGTTACATAATTGCAATCTTGCTAATAGGTAAAGTTGAAATGAGAGGAACTTAATTAAACATATTAAATGTGATAATTAATATATAATGTAATACACCAAGATAAAATATTAAAGTCAGGTTCTTTTATTATGAACATTCAAGGGACCAAAAATTGTGTTCACATTAGAGACTTCATAAAAAGCGAAACTTAACACAAACCCTATGTAAGTTGTTAACTTGGGACCATATAGCTAATTCATAAATAAAAGATCTTCATAATAAGCAGACGAAAAGTGTTCACAAATAAGCAGGCCTGACTAGAAGATTAGCCTTTAAATCAATCATAAAAAGTTATTTGTATTATTGATTACTATGAGAGTTCTAACTACTTTTTGTTATTTACATCATTCATTAGTCACAGTAGTACACAAAAATATAAAATAATAAACTATTACACATTAAATTAAACTCCTCACATAATAACAGTTGTAAATATGTATGTACAATTAAAAAGAATGCTTTTGTAATGAGACAAGAAAGCTTACCTTTCAAAAAACTTTGGAACACAGTTTCTAGGATCTATTTTGAGTTGCTTCCCCAGCTCCAGAATGTAATTGAGACAAATTGTCTGTCTGGCTACATGCTTCATGAGGGAGTGTTTCTAGCGCAGAGCAACATATATAATCCATTCACAGAGAATAGCGAAATAAGTTATCTCTATAGAGACCAGCCTAGAACTCTAATATATGGAACTGTGTATGTTGTGAGTATACAGCAGGGACCAAGGACACACTGAAGTTAATGAGATTGAATAATGTAATTATAGAATATAATACAGTAGAAAGTAACTTAATGTGTAGGAAACTTCCTACCACATAGAAACTATCATTAATACATTATTTTTCATGAATAAATACCAAATTTCACGTCTGAATGATAATCAATTTAACCATTGCTATATGCATGATGACTCGACTAGTCTTATCTCTATGAAATAATTAACATCCACTTACTTCCTCCACTTCTAAATTAATGCACCAAAGAGTAAGGTAGCCCGCTGTGTCGTCACTAACAAGGTCAGGATTTCGGACCAGAAAATCTTTGCTGAAATAAACACAAGTAACGATTTATCAGTACACGTACTAGTATACCTACATAAATGAGAAAATTGTAAATTAACTATTTACTGACCTCGCGTCATAATCTTTAAACAATCCAAATTTTTTGATATTCTCTTCTTGTTTTTTCATGAACACTTGCTAAATACAAAGAAACAAATCAAAGTACAATAAAGTGGTTTCAACATTGCTGCAAAATAATAGTTAAAAACTTTGTACTAATTTCATTCATATTCAGCTGGTCTTATTGTATAGGATAATTGAGCGACATCCGATTTTGCAACCACTGCACAGCTCGATAAACAAATCCATTTATTGATGAGTCAAGAATTACGATTATTGTAAATTAGGTTAGCATATAAAGTAACAAAGACTAATTCATGTTCAAAGAACACTACATACAAAAATAAGTGTAGAATTCATTAGTATGTGGGCATCATAATGTTAGCACAAAGCACACCTGCGCCCATTCAGATTCAATGGAATATTATCGTGCTTAGTTACAAACAGATGCTAATTAATAATATTTAGGATTCTAAATCAATTGGCAGATTTAAACAAACAATCGGTAACTAACAGATTTCTTCATTCGCTCAGTTTCAGTCAGAGCCCGTTCTTCCTCCTTCTTTATGTTTACAATCTGAAATAAATAATTAGAAATTTAAATGAAAATCAAACAAACAAAGTTTACCCAGATTTAGAATTTGTACGCTTTAAATGATGAATTTGTATTAGTCTATGCTCTATGGTAAGTGCTATAAACCAATCCTAATTTACGAGTTTGAATGAAAACTTGTGAACACCTGTATAAAGCATTACTAATACATTCCTATAGTTTGGGAAAATCAGGCTCAACAAGGCAATGAATTGCTCCATAATATGAGATGTATTACGAGGGATAACCAGACATAATTACTGGATAAGTTTAGCCTGCTAAGTACAGAGTACAAGGAGGTATAGAGGTGTAGCTTGAAACAGATTGGATAGCAAACATGAATACAGTACCAGGTGCAGTCCTGATAATACAGTGAGAGGTCTAAACTTTGGCAGGCAATATATAATACACGAGTATCGATGTCATACGATAATATAATAATAATGTATACGCAATTAGCTGTGGTTTTAAGGACGGTTACAACAATCAATAGACTAACTCGTGAAGAAATTGAGATTTTAGGAGAATCCTATTTTGGATTGCGTTGTATTAAATCTATTCAAACAATACAAATATTAAACTCAGATTATAGAGCATATTATAATTTAATTAGAATATAATTCAACCAATTAAATTTAATTAATACGTAGGAAAGCGTGCAAAGCAGTACCATTGACATTATATTGTACAGTTATCCAACACAATATGCGAACCAATTTCCACTCAATCATATTTATAACAGTATTATAAATATGTACAGTATTATTATATTGTAGTGCAAATATGTGTGTTAATTAATCTAACCGTAGAGTCGAACCCATCATGACACATTGTATCGATGTTCCATGGCTGAGATTTAGTCTGATTATCCAACTCAATTTCTTTCTCTTGCAAATCTCTATCCTAACAATGTTTCTCTTATCACACAAACAATTGGAGTATAACATAGGATAATACACTGAGCAAATCTACACATACTTATAATAATAATACAAACAAAATAATTCCAAATATATACCTTCTTCTCCAACTCCCTGATGTACTTTTCGAGCTCAACCTTGTCCTCCTGGAAAAACCGAGTGTTACTCACAAAACATAATTTTTCCTTTGAAATTATGTAATCGAATGCCAGGTAGAATAGGGCAAACTTACAAGTGATCGAGATTTATTCTTGGCCTCCTTCAACTCATTTTTTGTACTAAATAATGAATATAGTTAACTAGTTGTCACAATTTTTGGGTTGATTATCAAAGTTTAGACTAACATCCTAACTTGGTAGGATATGCTAAGGATTAATGACGCCAGGATAGCCAGAATACTCTAGAGCAGTGGTTCCCAACCTGGGCTCCACAGAATGTCTAATATACACTATAAGGGGTCCACGGTTTAAAATGGTTGGGAATCGCTGCTGTAGAGTAAACGTAGACACTATTTCATCAGAAAATGCAAATTTCGGAATCAAATTAATACGTAATTATAATTTCCATGAATAAATATACAATACACTCTGCTTAATTGGTTCAATATTTCACAGGATTAACGAACATAATTAGAGATGCCTTGAAATATTTTCGGTTAATGGTAGTATATTGGGTTCTCAGCTTAGTTGGGTCAAACTACCCTCGATCAAAGTGACTAGTATTCCTATTTTTAGCTACACTATCGTGTTGATAATTTGCAGCAAAATCTACTTTTAACAAAAGTCACCTGTAAAACATGAGCGTATGATAATGTTAACGTTAACGTACTCACTCGGGAATGGAAAATAAGTACGTATTATCCGAGTGTACGAACTATCCGAATTTACTCTACATAGAAATACATACTGCTTTATAAACTGTGTTAAAATATATTAGCACGTATAAGCCGAAGTACGTTATAACTGAGTTATAACTGTATGTTACCTAGTTCGTTCTTTATCAAGCAAGCGTCGCTCAATATCCGCTTTCTCCATTCTCTCCACTCTGGCCTCGTGTTTCCACTTGAAGAGGGACGGAGTGTGGATGTTGGGATGGGTGTCATCTTCATCGTCACTTATCTGAATAGATATTCATATTTTAATAACAGTAAACTCTCGTTATAACGAATTGCTTGGGTCCTGTAAATTCCTTCCCTATATCCGGATATTCGTTATAAGCGGATAATAACTAATGCATTTAGTGCTCTGGGGGAAAAATCCCCATTTCGTTATATCCGACTTCGTTATAACGGGAGTTTCTGTTAGAATTTTTTTATAGATTCTAATCATAGCCGATTCAGTTTTAAGCAAATTTTAGATTGAATAGATCCAGTACAAATTTAAGAGCAAAATGTCCGATAATTTTTAAATGAGCCACTTTTGGCTTCCTCCTTCTAAAATATATCAAAGCTTGACTACATATTTATATTAGGCTATGGATCTAAATTATTTAAGTTTACATAAAATAAAATGAGATAATATTTTCTCCTCATTTGTGAACCATATGCTAACACAAATAAGTTACCAAAAGTTATTAAGAATTGAATGGTTATTAGATATAATATGTATCTTGAACAGATTATAATGATTCCTTATCAGAACTGCCATAATATACAATTATAGATAATAATTCTAGGATAGAATCCATTGAGCGACAGCAGACACTTAGAAAAGTAGATTTCAACTTAATTCCAATACAACACATAACTAATTGTAAGTCCGACAAAGTTCTCTTCTAGGAAGAGATAATATCAGCTACCTCATGTTTATATGCAAATTATTTGACTTAATGGAAGCCTTGCTACTCAGTCTAACATACAGTACTACGTGGTACTTCAAATAGCTGGGCCACAATGGAATGCAGATAAGAGGAATAAATGAGGGAACAAGTTGGTTGGGTTATATTTGGTATATTTCCTTTGTCAGTATATTTCCTGGAAGTGACGAGATTTAGTCAAATTCTTAGTTGGATAGAATGTTGCAGACACTCAGGTTTAGAATATTTTAGTAACAAAATTGTTGTTGTTTTAGAGGATGTAATTTAAATGTAGAATAAAAGCATCATTAATTCGTTAACTTATTGGAACAAATTTGCATTCAAATTACCTCGATATGGTCCCATTTGCTGTAGTCTACCATGTTGTAGGAATGCTATTCAAATATACAAACAGAATTAAACTTTTAAGATTAAACATAAAGGATTTTAATAAATGATACAATACATAATTATTTGTGAGGCAATAACTGCAATATTGTTCTCAGAAGATTAAAAATTTTTTAAAAACATTTATTAATATCTTAACTATGTACGATGTACCTATTAATTAAAATTACTCATTGAAATAGTAATTTAGTAAGTATTTTTGGAACAGGATATGGTTATGGGTGGAACTACCTTGAAAATGAAGTGTAACATTGGCAAAGTAATCTACAGGAAATATACTTACATGTAATTTACAGGAAATATATATAATGTAACAACATGCAACAACAGCTACAGCCTACAGGTTTGTACTATTGTTTGTCATCAGCTGGCGTTACATACGTATAATCAATGATAATAACATTGCATTGTAAACAGATTATTGGGTGGATATTGTAGTTAAGGTTAGTTCAATATTTCCTTTTGTTCAGTCGTCAATAGAGATAACATGTATCTCATCTGTTGGTTAAATTCATAACAGATCTGCATATATTAGCTATACACATTGCATACATTAGCTATGTTTTGGCCAATTGCTTTCTGAAGTGGTCTTATTCGTCACTACCAAATTCTTCAAATATTTGATAAAACTGCAAAGTTGAAAATTGGTAATGTTCATGTTCAGATTTGTCCATTTACAAGTTTACCTAATATATTGGAAAGTAAGTTGACCATACTGGTATTCATTAGATGACGTCATCTCTTGTTATTGCAGCTGTTCGCTCGAGTGAATAACAACAATAAATAATGTCATCAATGTAATAATGTGTACACATGAAAATTTGTTCCGTACTTTATAATACAATTCTAGAGTAATAGCAATAATATAACTAATTTCCATTAGAAAGCCTGAAAACTGGGGATAAGAATGTATTATAAAGTTAAAGCAGAGTACGGTCTCATACACGAGTATGCGGGAGAGTATAAGAGAGGGCGGTTGGTCATTAGCTGTTGCAACAGCTCTTTTCTTTCCCTGGGGGTGTGTCGTACCTCGCGCTCTGAGTCATGTCCCCGGGTATCTGCGTTATGTAGGTGTCTCCGTTCCCGACGCCCCTCTGTCGGAGGTGCACGGGCTGTGCCCGGTTGTCCAGAGAGATGATGCCCTGCTTGGTGGGGTTGGAGAGGGCAGAGTCGGGACTCATGGACTTCAGTTTGTCTTTGTGTCGCTTTATCAGTTCCTGTGTTAGCTGGAGAAATGCCTCTTTCACTCCTGAAGACAAGTTGGAAAGTCATAATTGCATAATGTTAGTTATTGCATCAGATCAAATATTTGGTGTTGCCATTAGGTAGAATTTTGTATAGGGGAACTAGATCGGATTTTATATGTGGAAATTAGGTTGAATGTGAGCATATTAAATTCGACATAAAGGTACAACTCTAATAGTTATCTGACCCCTCAAATAGGAAAATGTTCCTGTTCCAATATATTTCTCCTATAAACACTATTACAAATGGATCTAAAGCTCGCTAACTAAGGAACACCACTCTATAACGAACAACTTGTGTGTCCAGTATATCAGTTTACTGTATAGCTATAGCTGGATGCGGTGACTCTACCTGTGTTCTCCTTAGCAGACGTCTCTACGAATATAGCATTGATGCTCTCCGCATAGTTCTGTCCCTCCTCGGTGGTCACCTGTCTGTGCTCCTCCAGGTCGCACTTGTTGCCGATCAGACACAGAGAGATGGAGTGCTCCACGTTCTGCTGCAGCTCCTTAACCCAGTCCTTGGCCAGGTCCAGACTGGCGGCCTCTGTGATGTCGTACACGATGAGAGCCGCGTTCGCATTGCGGTAGTACATGGGCGCCATGGAGCGGAACCGCTCCTGTCCGGCCGTGTCCCACAGCTGCAGCTGCACGCGGTAGTTCTCCAGGTTCATGCGGAACGTGAAGAAGGAGGCGCCGATAGTCGGGTTGACGTGGTTGGAGAACATCTTCCCTACGTAGCGCATGACCAGGGACGTCTTGCCCACACCCTGTGTGCCGAGACACACGACCTTAGCCTCCAGGTTCTGCATAGTCTCGTAGTACAGTAGAGGAGCAAGCGGTGGTTATACGATATTGTGCTAACTCTAAACGAATAGGGAATAATTATACAGTAGAACTCGGTTATAACGTATTAGTCAAGTGTAGGTACTAAACCGAGTTTAACCGACATAGAAATACATACTGTTTCATAGACTTTGTTATACAAATTAGTACGTATGTACTAAGTACTAAGTACTAACCCCGTATAACCGTATTCTACTGTATACTAGATATTATATAGCTCTGGGAGTGTATCACAAATATATTAGTAAATCATTTATTTATGCAGTAGATTCTCGTTATTTAATGAATACGAATTTCAGAGGACCGTTGAAATTTGTTCGTGTTAACCAGAATTCATATTGACCGGAGTCATTTCCATGCATTTGTATAGAATAGGAGAATTAACTTTGTTCGCCTTATCCGTGTTCGTATAAACGAGTCTACTGACAAAACCCAGTTCGAAGAGGCTGTTCAAAGGATAAGTAACGTTCCAACCAAGACCATCCTTTTTGTATTACAGATTGGTCACAAAGCGTGACATAGGGAGGGTGTCCAGTTTTCTTCAATTTTGCGTAACATAACGTTACAACGTGCCCTTATACCAATAGTCAATAGGGTGCGAGAGTTGATATTAGAATACCAAGAGTGCCTAAGTTAAGAACCACGGGATTAGAGAATAGTGCAGTGATTGTAGAGAATACATAGATAAGAATTGCGTAACAATTCTATAGGATTTCCATTTCAAGTAACTGCAAGGAAGAACCATGAATGCCAAAAGATAATTCTCGATACTTTGGATTATATTACTTAAGAGATAAATATCTGAATGTGTTCACTGTTCACTAGACTACAGGGCAAATTATACTTCAAAATAATGTTGTACATCCGAGTTAATGGTATATGTCAGCAACCAGAACATAATTATTATCTGAATGAGAGCGCTCCAAATAATTAATGTGGGGTTTTCTTGAAGCCATAAAAACCAAAATAATCAGTGAACAAGATAGTTATTATTGTTCTAAGGGCCAACTAACATAAATTCTATACAATATTGTCAATATATACATATGAATAAAGTGATAGACAATCCATTAACCAAGATCTGGGACATCTAGGAAAGTGACAAACGCACCAGAAGATTTGGTACAGTTATCTGTCTCGAGTAATGTAATAGTATTGATGGAGTCTGTACTGAAGAGAACACCAGGAACATACAGTGATAACTGGGGACCCTTAGCCGGCCAATAACGACCTAGATTAAACGTATTAATGAACACCTGTCCTTTGGAAAACGAGTCAGGATATATGTACACATACGAGTCATTCTGTGAAAACGTTGTGTTCGGAAGATCCCCTTGGTAGAAACAGTATTGACTCATTTCTTGTGAACCAACTTTGAAATTCTTTAACAAATCGGTATTCAATTCAGTCATTGGCAATGAGGTTATTTCCCAGCTGGTAATTAACTCACTTGTATTAAACTGAATTATTCCTTTCAGCTCCCTGTCGAACACAGAATGTCCAGTCACCACTGGCCTAGACTCGTAGTTAACACGACCCATATTCTCAACAACCACAATAATGGTTTGTTTAGAAATACCACAGTTCTTGTAGAAACTAACATTATTAGATTTGCGGTCAAGAATGTCAATAAGTTCCTCATTGAGATAGAAGTGAGCTCTGTCGTGTATCGAGAGGTTTACAGTTGTAGACACATTCTGTTTACACTCTCCGGTGTCGAACGCCGTGCTATACACGATATACCCGTAACTCTGGTTAACGTACTCCATTGGGAGAGGCTGTGTGTAACTATGTGACTCGAACAGTCCCAGATTACCCAATAAGCTTCCAGAATATTCTATCGAAACCTTTCCATAAGCCACCTTAACAGGGGCCGCAGGGGGGTCCGGAAGCGTTATATTCCGGTATTCGGAAATAAACTCGCGGATAGCAAAGTACTTATCGGTCAGATCGCCTCCCTCGGAAATTGGCGCGTCATAATCATAACTCGTAATAAAGGCGCCGTATTCATCAGTGAGCTCAGCTCCGTTCATAAACCCGAAGTTACTCCCGCCCGAGAACATATAGAAACTCACAGACCCATTAGCGTCCAACATTCCTTTGAGGGTGCTCAGTATCTGGGCAGTTGGTCTCGTCTGGTGCGTCCCTCCCCAGGTGTCCGGCCAGCCTGTGTAGAACTCGGAATTAACGAAGGGAGTTCCGTAGCTGTACATCCTCAGCTGGTCAATGGAGTGCGAAACGTTAGTTCCAATTCCGAAGTCTATCGTTGCCAGCAGGCTACTTGTTAGAGAACCTCTTTTGAGGAGATAGAAGCTGTTCCCGTCGGTTGAGAAGAGTGGGACCTGTTCTGGCGGAATGACGTCATTAAAGTATGTGACGAGTTTGCTCAGATACGATTTGCTGCTTCCGAAGCTCCCATACTCGTTCTCGTACTGCAGGAGTACTACGGGCCCGCCCTGCGAGTAGAGCAGCGGCTGTATCATGGGCAGGAGCCTGTCCAGCCAGCGGTACACATACCGCATGTACGTGCTGTCCGGGGACCGCAGCGTTATGTCCCTACTGGCGGCCAGTAGCCAGCTGGGCATAGCGCCCAGGTCCCACTCGGCGCATACGTAGGGACCCACGCGTAGGATGACCAGGAGACCGGCCTGTTGCGCCAGCTTTATGAACGCGACCAGGTCTCTGCCCCCTGAGAAGTTAAACTCGCCGGGACGAGGCTCGTGCAGATTCCAGAATACGTATGTCTGCACTGCGTCCAGCCCTGCGGCCCTGAGCTGTCGCAGCCGCAGCGCCCAATACTGGGGCAGGACACGCGGGTAGTGCAGCTCTCCGGAAATGTAGCGGTAGGGCTGCCCGTCCTTTAGGAAATATCTGTTGTGGAAGTCAGGCACGAATGACCGGTCTGAGCCAGGAGGGTCTGTCGCTAGCTGATCTCCAAGCTCCACAGAGAGACAGCTGGTGAGATAGGGACACAGGAAGAAAGGGAAACAGAGCAGTATGAATATACTGGCAGGGGTCATCCTAATAAGAATAAGATATTCAGTCAAATATAATTACCGTAGTCATTTGAAGGGATCTTATAGACTAGAAAATAGACGGTTATCTTAGTCAGAATACAGGATACATAGCAAAAAGGGGTAAGCATGCCGGGAAATTAGGAATTTATCGGGCATACCTAATTTCAGATACCATTCCGATGTAAGCGCGTTTTAGGTATCCAGCGATTTAGGGATCCCCGTCGACCGTCCCAATATCGCTAGCGATTTAGGGACCCCATGGATCCCAAAAACGCTAGCGATATAGGGATCAATTCAGAGATATAGGGACCCCACCCAAGGCCACCCATATATAACCTATAAGCTCAAAAACGCTAGCGATTTAGGGATAAATTGGGAGATATAGGGACCCCACCCAAGGCCACCCATATATAACCTATAAGCAGGGGCGTGCCGTGACCATTTTGAGTGGGGGGGGGGTGTAAATTCTTGGTTTACCGACCAACATGCATTCTTCCTATCGTGGAGGTAGATAGATAAAATATTTCACAATTTCCCTGACCCTGCAGTGCTGCAACTTCTAGCGTTACTAACGTTGACTGCATCGACGACACTAATAAATTATAATTCTGAAAAATTGATTCTAATCGATCGGTTTTACCGACGACACAGGAATTACCGACCAAATAAGAAAAAGTGGGGGGGTGTCACCAGGCTTGTCAAAAGGTCCCGCATTGTCAGGTCAGGTCATGGTGGGAAAAAAATAATACAGGTCAGGTCAGGTCAGGTCTTTCACATTCTCAGTTCAATTTCAGGTCATTTTCAGGTCATTTCAGGTCATTTTCAGTTCATTTTCAGGTCATTTCAGGTCAATTTCAGGTCATTTTCAAGTCATTTTCAGGTCAATTTCAGCAGGGTTTCATGAGTCACCGAGTCATCTGACTCGTGACAAAATTCAGTGACTCGATGACTCGCGAGTCATCGAGTCAATCAAATGACTCGTGAAAAGTCCTGAATTTCAGGTCATTTTCAGGTCAATTTCAGGTAAAAAAAAGTTCAGGTCAGGTCAAAATCATGCAAGATTAGGTTCAGGTCAGGTCAGGTCAGGTCAAGGCGTTCAGAAAATAGGTTCAGGTCACTCAAAGGTCAGGTCAGGTCAGGTCAGGTCATGACCTGACCTTTTGACAAGCCTGGGTGTCACACCCCCCCGCACGGTACGCCCCTGCCTATAAGCTCAAAAACGCTAGCGATATAGGGATCAATTCGGAGATATAGGAACCCAAGTGCCAGGGTTGCCGTGGGAGTGGAATTTCCATTCCCATCCCATTCCCATATGAATCAATTGCAACTTTCCACACATACAAATAGGCTGCTATAACAATTCAGAAAAAATGTCGTAACTGGTCTAACGGCTTTGTATCACTTGTATTGTCAATTTGATATCCATAAGGGTTTCCTATGGGGATCCATATGGGTATCCCCACAGGGGAAATCTGATTCCCATACCCACGGCAATCCTGGATCACCCCACCCAAGGCCACCCATATATAACCTATAGGCTCAAGGCATAGTCTTCTATATATTGCCCAAATCCTTCACTATCTTTAGTTTGTGACTCAATTGTGAGTGAAAATAGAAAAATAGAAAGTTAAAAATAGAAAGAGGATCGATATATTTTGTAAATGCCGTACTCAGGAAGGAGGAAAAATGATACAATGTGTAGATTGTCAAGAATGGTTTTCACAAGAATGTATGTGGATCCCGATACTGGCGTGGACAGACCCAAACTATAAGTTGGCGAGTGAAATTTGCAAAGAAATGTAGTGTTAGTTAGGCCTAACGTAGGAAGTATAATTACATATCTATATATCATCAAGTAATCATAGGTACTTTAGATAATTTAGGGGACAGAAACGAGGATACCCAAAACACTGGGGTACCTGTATCACTAGCGATTTAGGGACCCCACGACCACAAGACGCTAGCGATATAGGGACCCTACTACCACAAAACGCTAGCGATTTAAGGATCCCCGTCCCTATATCGCTAGCGTTTTAGGGACCCAGAGGGCCCAAAACACTAGCGTTTTAGGGACGGGTATCCCTAAATCGCTGGATACCCAAAACGCGCTTACACCGGTGTACGCGCGCTTTGGGGACCCCAGCGTTTTAGGGATCCCGTCCTCATATCGCTAAATGTTTTAAAGCCCAGGGGGCCCTAAACGCTAGCGATTTAGGGACGGGGGACCCTAAAACGCTGGGGTCCCCATAACGCGCTTACACCGGAATATAAATGTATCTAAATTTAATATGGAACGGGATAGCCAACCAAGATTTTGGTATATATTATAGACTTTAGTCTTGCATCCTGATATACAGTTTTGTACTAACTAAAGGTGTTAAATTATAAATATAAATTGAAACAAACCGGTGTAAGTGCGTTTTAGAGACCCAGGGACCGAAATCGCTAACGTTTTGTGTTATTGGGGCACTAGCGACTAGCGATTTAGGGACACCACGTTTTGCATAGAGTGAGTATATGCTATGGATCTACGTATCAATTTTCTGTTGAACTATCCCATGAAGTAGTATCTATAATTGACAATTTAGATAACGGATCGCTAACTTAAAATAAATTACAGGAGTGGTATTTAATTGGACTTTTCAAGAGTTCTAAGAGTTTCATATTCTATGTTGTTTTCCTTATACCATTTGTCAAAAGTCCATTAATTAACAGGTGAGGGTATTATATAATCTTTTCCCAGTGTTATGAGAACGTTACTAGACCTTCAGGAGTGCATGGGGTTGAGAGCCCTGTGTAGGTGGCAGTACGGGGTAATACGACTACAGGTCGTAGGAATAAACCCTTGGCAGTAGACTGGTACCATGTAGATAGGACACATGAGCAGCACGCATGGTGGTCGAGGGTTACCCTCTTGATGAGTCCCTGAAATGGGACGAAACCACTCACACGACATCTCCATATGAGTTGGGATCGCCACAGCACCTAGTCATCATACTAGTGCTTGGCCTCATCTCATGACATAATTCTGTCATGAGATGCTTGAATCATACGACCCGTAGTCGTAGTAGTAGTCGTACTGCTACCTACACAGGGCTCTCAACCCCATGAACTTCTGTAATGTTCTCATAACAGCAGTAATCAGGCAAAAGTAAAAGCATTTGACGAGTACCAAGACTAAGATTATGTTAATATCGCCAATCTCAGATTACTCACAAATGAAAGTGTTTCCTTTCACTATGGTCGTCATGCGCATCAGGAGAGGAGGCACATAAACAGGTGCAATAGCCTACTCAGTTCTACCATCTAGCTCTTGCTATAAGATAAACTAATTCTTTAGTACTGAGAAACAACTTTCTTTTTGTATAAAAAATAGGTAACTTATATACGTTACGTCGTATAACAAACAAATGGCCGATCGATTCCATAAATCGTTTCAGTATGTAGACCCTATCGAGTTGGAAATCAACAATTTAATTGATTCCCTCATTATGTATCTCAATTAGCGACGAGATACACTCCTAACCACATACCATGAGACTTGCAACGAAATTGCATCTAAAGCCATAATCCGCAAGAGAAAAGAGGAAGAACTGATAGCACTGAAAGCTGATACCGAGGCTCGTCTCCAAATGAATGAACTAAGAGAGACCCAGGAGCGAATCTTAGCAGAAATAGAACAAAAGCTAACACAGGTGAGGGTACTTAAACCCGAGACGCGTGTTGTATTCCATAGTAACTGTGAGCTCCTAAAGCAGGCTATTGCAGGTATGGGAGACATAGTTGAAGAGGAAGAGCCTGATACTCCCCAATATGGGCAAATGAAACCGATTGTAGCAGTCGGAAAAGGAGGGGTAGCTCCAGGAGAGCTTTTCAATCCGTATGGTCTTACTGTTGATGACACTACTAATCTGATTTATGTCGCTGAAAGGTTGCATTCAGGTAGAATATCAATTTTCTCGGATACAGGCGAGTTCATAAAAACCTTCGCACATCATGACATGCGATGGCCCTACGGTATCGCAATACATCGAGACAACTTGTACTTGACGGACGCAGAAGTACACACTGTATTCCAATTTAAAATCGAGTCTGACATGCGTCTCGTTGCTAAACAAGGAAGTGAGGGATCTGGTATCGGACAGTTCAGTTACCCTTACGGACTCACCATATCTACTAACGGGGATGTGTTCGTAACAGATCGCAACAATCATAGAATCCAAGTATTAGATGAATCCCTACACTTCCAAAGATCCATAACACATGAATCAATGAAATACCCGCTTGAAGTTAAACTAACAAAAGATGAAATGTACGTGATTTGCTTTGTATCTCCATGTATACTCGTGCTCTCTCACGCAGGAGAGAGATACGCTCCATAATTACGTGTGGTGCAGGAATGCAGATTGGATTAACATACTTCTTTTGTTTGGACGCGTCAAATAATTTGTTGATCAGTGATTACTCGACTCATCAAGTCAAGGTATTCTCAAGGGTAGGGACACACCTCCACACAATAGGCGTACAAGGCAATGAAGTAGGAATGTTTGAAGAACCTAAAGGGATAGTTTTAACTAAAAATCTCAAATTAATAATTGTATCTAATAATAACAACTGCAAACTACAGATATTTTCTGTTCAATAATTGCCTCTTCGTATTGATTACATTTTATTTTATTTCATATTTATAATAGTCAGATTCTTTTAATTGCAATAGCGAAACTAGTGCTCTAAGCCTTTGTCACAATTCATTTTAGGCTCAAAAAAAAAAAATTCCAAATCATTTTTCCCCGATGATACCTCTAAGATAAATAACAACAACACACCAAACAGTATGAAATTGAATAAATAATAGTTTAATACTTGTAGAATTAGAACTCCCAATATCATCGAACTGGCATGAATGAAACTTGATTATTCTACGTAGTTATGTTGGTAAAACTTATTATGTGTATTCCTGTCTATTCCATTGTGAAAGCAGAATCCGCCTTGGGGTATGTCGATAAGATAAAGATTCTTACTTTCTTCCTTAGTTGGAATCAGATTACTGAGTAAATTAAGAATGAGTCCCGCACTATGCTGAAAGTGAAAGGTTTATTCTATTTATAGATTATGTGGAATGAATAAACTCAATTTAGGGGAATAATATGACTGAAATTGTTAGAAATACTATAATGCATTACGTTGACGTTAACTTAAAGCTCTTTATTTGATCTTTCCTCTTTGTTTCAGTTACAGCCTAATGCAAGATTGAAAAATTGTTATTGCAGATTTTACAAATGATCCTATGCTGATAGCTTTCACAGAAGTATCAAAACATACCTTTGTTCTTCAAGTCAGAGCATTGCCTCAACGACTTCGCTATCTTATCAATTGGAGAATGAATTGCAAGGTGTTTGGATTTACAAAAATGTTGTTCATATGTATTTTGCCAACAAGCATTGTAATCGGAGGAGAATTTTCATGAATTAGTTTTCTTAGATTTGTATTTACATCAAAGTTTATCGGTATGATATTTATTCAGCAATGAGTCCTAAACATTTTATAGAACTATGTAGTATATGTGAACATTGTGAAGTGAACAGCATTGGGATTTAACCAATTAACCGTTCATTGTAATTTATAGCGGAAATAGATGTAAACGACTCCTACCTTTTAGAACGTGTCTGTAGCCTTGTTTACAGATATCTGTTGATAAATAGCCATTATAATTGCTGTCATGATTCTTTTTCGATTGTTATTCAAATTCAATACCAGTCATATTGTGATCATGATTCTTTGACGATTCTTTTTCAAAAGTTTTATTAAGGGAACGGCTAAATTAAATACATACATCCAAATTCCCCACATAATTATCCACTAGTAGAAAGTTTTAAATCCGAAATGTATGCATTGAAACAAAACGCTTGGTTCAGTTTGTGAGGAAATACATAAATAGCTATTATTTTACAATTCTTTCCCCGATGGATTGTTAAATTTCTTCCCCGACTTGCCTTCCTAGTGCCACCCCTGAGCAGGAAATACTGGAACCAAAGGAAGTTGGTATAACCGGATTCAGAGCTCCGACAGAAGCTGAGTTTGTATACTACATTCCTCTGTAAAAGAAGAGGTGCACACTCGATGATGATGCATGGAAAGGCGTGTTGTTTGTTTTTGACATGTGTTTACTTTGTTATCTAATAGGAAAAGACTCTGACGATATCGAGGGAGGGAAGTATCGGAAACCATGGCGACATAAGTAGGCCCGGAGTCCGGAGAACCCTCTCTACGACTAAGGAATATCTGGCCGATTTCCAGAACCCGCTAACAGACGATGAGGGAAGGGAGATACAGCTGCCAAGGCCCAAGGGACCCGTTAAGGGAAGTCGGGCTCGTAGGACTACAGAAGTAGGACTCTCCACAGGAGCAGAGGAGTCCTACCTGAACCAGAGTGCTAAATAGCACTTGTTATCTGACTATTATTAACTTGTAACTAACATATTCCTACTAATCTCTGTTCTATTTGGCTTTCGTTAGTTATTCGTATTTATTTACATTTTTATAACTTTTGTATTTTGTATTTGTAATCTAATTGACATTAAATTTGATACCAACTCTCTATTGTGTTTCTTAATAGGGAACTGTACAGGGAATACTCACTCAATATATTCTTCAACAACAAAATAACAAACGGTTCCTATAGTAAGATTAGTCCCTCAAAGTATCCTTGACCTTCACAAAGCTCTAACTTAAACTCAATAGAAAATTGTTTGGTTGGTTAAAGAAGAAACCTACGTAAAAAGCATCAAAACCAATAAAAGAACTAAGGCCAATGTTAATGGTAATATTGTTTCAGCTCCACAAAGAGTTTATCTGACGATTCGCGAGGGCGGCATCTCGTTATCATTATCTCATTATTTGACGACGGCATAATTAATAATTATCTGAGCAAATATTTTAATTTGTAATTGCGTATTAATAAAATATGCAATCGTTGGGTAATAATGCTGGTCATAGTTTCTGATTTTGTTAATACGTAGTATTACGTACTAATTATAACTATTTTCGAGTGTGTTAACAGTTAATCCTACCACAAAATAGTCAACGAAAAGTGGCCTTAATTTGAAATGTAGGTGAATGATGGAAATAATGACAATAATGACCATATTCGTGCGGCAGCGATCATTTGGGTCCATCCACGACCCAAATGAGGGGATCTTACATCGCCCTCCAGAACCCTTGCTAGGAATTTGGGCATCCTAAGAAACAAAATCGACTCCTTAGACTCCTTTCGAAATGTCCACTTTTGTCCAGAATAGTTTACTAAGTATCGCACTTGTTAGGTTTTGGAAATTGGGCCAATAGCACTCTATCGTATCTGGCTACCAGGGGCTTACAGCGCCCCCAGGCCCAGACCTCCAGCTGGTGAGTGTTTTGTAATTTATAAAATGGCAATCCCCCTTTTAACAAATCCTGGATCCGCCCCTGAATTGGGTGTTAAAATATTTCCAAATTTTTTTAATGAAAAATCGTGACCCATAGGAAGTGAAAAGACATGCCTAACCGACATAAAAATTAGTTAACAGAATCATACCTTGGTGAGAACTGACTAAGAACAGCTTATTAATGTTACTTTTGATTGTATTACATCACGATAAAGATGGGTAATGCAAGATAAATAGCTATTTAACATCACTGTATATCATACTAAGAAAATGCTATTAGAATGACTCATTCCAAAAGATATTATGGATTGGTTGACATCGCCATATATGATACATAGAAAATTCTATTAGAATGACTCATTCCAAAAGAAATTAATCATCTTAAGATTATAAATGAGAGGAATCTCAAACTGGAGATAAACTTGAGTATCACTCTTGCATACTATTCTGAAATTAAATCATCTTCAACTATCAGAAAAGATCTTAACCATTAAACCTATTGGACATCGTTGGTGAGTTGAAGTTATTACTATACTTTTATTTTAAATTAATTGATTTTACAATCATTTCGGTTTTGATCAAGTCAAGACACATCCTCAACCATTAAGGATACTCGCTTTATTCATTCTTATTTAATTTTTACGAATTCGTAACATTTACATCATAGCATTTTAGCCTCAACGTATATGCTAAATAAATTCGACTAAATACGTAGAATATTATTGCACTATTAACCTGCGTTAGCGTGGGCTCTGAAATATAAATACAGTTTCACTTTCAATTTCAATTCAATTAACTTTCAGTTTCAGGTTTCACATTCCGAGCCGGCAAAGTGGAACCCTTCACAACAACCGCGAAGCGGTTGTTGTAAGTTTAACTGAGCACTCGTGCCTGGCTAAGGAGAAAACTATTAATTTTTCAGAATATTTTTTTGTAAATTTTGTATTATCATGATGACGTGGTATTTTGACAATGAGTTAGCATATTCGTGATTTTGAGAGTGGGGGATATATTGAACTCTATTAATGTATATATTGTATTAATTTTAACGTTTCTATCTATGATGGATTGTGAGTTATAAGCAATTAGGTAGATTTTCACACTTTCCAAAAATGTGGCAATGACGTCATAATTCCATGGTCGGTATTGTAGGGTTTCATTTGGGGGGGACTCCCCCAAATATGTAAACTTCAAAATATGTTTTGGGGGGACTCCCCCATTTTATACAACTGAATATATATTTGGGGGGGCCTCCCCAAATTTGGGGTAGTCCCCCCAAAATACCAACAGTAGCTCACTTTTGGGGGAAGTCCCCCAATATTTGAGGGAGACCCTCCCAAATCTTTGTTTTGATTTCTGAAGTTTGGGGTTGCTCCTAGACTTTTTAATGCGCTTCCTATACTTTAGTATTGATTTGAAAATCCATTGCACACTTCTAAAATGGAGATGTCCGGCAGGTTGGGCGGCCGTCCTGAATAGTGTTTAGGTGATAATACCTCAAATATTTACTAATGGTCTGAACATATTCGTGGATGTGACCTCAGTCATGGCCTACTTAATATACGGCTAGATATGTCACCGAGAAGGCCATAAAACGAGAAGGCCAGTTTCTAATTTTCATTTTAGGATAAACTATGCCTCCTATTGTTGTTATTTGGGTTGTATATGGGGTAATCAACCATTGCGAGTCCATTAGAACCACTTTTGAGAATCTCAGATTTGTGGTTAAGCTGTTTAGGCGCAATTTAATGATGACGGTAACAATTTATGGTAAAATGAAAAAATTTCAAATATCATAAATTTCAGTTTCTTCCTACTTTCTAATAATTTTATAATAGGAATACTACTATAGGGATATATTTCATACCCCAAAGGCTACTAAATCACAAAATGGCGACATTCTAAAAAAATTTAAAATTATTAAGCAACCACATGCTAAAATACAAGTAGTATCCGAATTAAAACTTACTATTTTCGTACATAAAACGTATATAATTGCTGGTTTATATATATTTATTCTCATTATATATTCGGAAAATGTATTCTAAGTATATTAGCAAATTATTTTCATTTTCTCGCAGTTCTTTAGACTCGAATTTTATATTTTTGTATATTTGTGGTGTCATCATTAAATGGCGCCTAAACAGCTTAACCACAAATCTGAGATTCTCAAAAGTGGTTCTAATGGACTCGCAATGGTTGATTACCCCATATATAACCCAAATAACAACAATAGGAGGCATAGTTTATCCTAAAATGAAAATTAGAAACTGGCCTTCTGGTTTTATGGCCTTCTCGGTGACATATCTAGCCGTATATTAAGTAGGCCATGCCTCAGTGTACGATTTTCGATATTTGCTAAATTACCACATTGACACAGCATTTTTCGATATATTGTTTTGTTTATTATACGAATATTATACACAGTATAAACTAGCTATTAGTACAAAAAGTGTTTAGTGATGTCTTTTAAAACCTTTTTCATTCCCAATCAAATCGAATCGAAAAATTGATTTCGTACTTATATACAGTGGAACTCGCTTAGTACGTACTCGCCATAAGACGTACTCTCGGATACTACGTACTGTTCTTGATAACCGATTTTTTCTCCTATCTGATCCATTCTAAATAATTCGGTAATACGTACTCGGATAAGACGTACCAATTTCTATTCCAAGTAGTATATAAAATGTATTTATTTTAATTTGGTTAGTACGTACTCTAGAAAACTATCAGCAGAACTTGGTTTGTAATTGGTTTCAGTGAGTAAGTAACAACTAAAATACTTTAACCATATCGTTGGTATGTTAAAGACTTGAATACCCTACATCAGATTCATAAGATTTAACATGTCAGTATTTCGACCCAATAACTCTGCTGTATTCAACAGATGTTATTCAACAAAACAGGGTCGGGGCAATCCTCCTGTGGAGAGTGCCAAAATAATTTTATAGGCTAATGGGAACGCCTTAGGTAAATCAATGTGATCTACTGAGTCCCTAAATATGAATTCCCATTTCCCATTCGCCAATAATAAATTTCATATGTACAAAGCTAACTGATGCGAGATCTTAACAATATTACCATATACGGAAAGGTGTGAACATCGCATAACTTACATTCCAAAATATTTCCGATAAAACAATATGGCCGTTGGACTCCAAAAATATGACTTCCTATACGACAATAATACATTTCCTGTGTCTAGCATTAGCGGATTACGGGATATCAATAAGTAACAATACTGTTTTAGGCCTACGCTAATTTGACCGTAAAACGAAGTCTACAGTCCCTATATAATAGAAGTCCCTGACCGATGTCAGCAACGGTTAGCCGGTTAACCGAATCCAGCCTTGAATGTAGAAGGTCGTACGTAGCTATCTAATCTATCGACAAATTAATCATACTTGGTAAAGAATTCAGTAATCCTTGACAAAACCTGGCATTATAGAGGATCGAATTTAGGGGGCAAAATAACCCGATGAAAAACACATTAATATTGTACATTTTGCATGATAAAGGTAGCAAAAAAACAGGCGGCAATAAACCTGATTTCGACAATACAGTAGTGTTCGCCTAATAGCAATTGCTCTAATAGCAATATTGCTCTATTAGCAAGTTACTTTTTGTCCCCAAGCGAGCATTTAATGTTAAATTTGTTCCTCTAATAGCAAGTTCGCCTTAAGGCAAGGAAATTTCGTGCAAATGCGACTTGCTATTAGGCGAACACCACTGTATATAAATTGTGTTATGGAGAAACAAGGACATGCAAAGGGAAAATAACCAGGGGAGGCAAAAAATCCCAGCGGCAAAACCTGATTTCGACTGTACAATAAACAAAACTAGAATATTGCAAAATGATTCGTCATTGTAGTAATTTAGCATACAGAATATCGAAAATCGTATACCGAGGTGCACATCTAGTCATCCACATATATGTTCACACCTTCAGTAATAATTCAAGTCATTACCACCACGGACTACTAGATACCCGGACGCGACAAAGCCAAACCACAGTCAAAAATGCGTAGGCTGAACATTGTATGACTGAAAATATGGTCAATTCTGTATTTTTAGTCACTAAATTTGGTATCTAACACAATCTTTGGGCGCTGAATTCAAAAATGACAATTTCAAGGTTCAAAAACTCACTCCCCGCCCTAATTTTGGCAAAAAGGCGTGGTCACACCCAAATATGGTCAATTCCATATTTTTGTTCTATTACTTCATCATAACACTAAATTCGAAATATCCTCTTAACTAGGAATGATATTGTTGAAAATATGATTAATAAATTGTTCAGCTAAATATATATTACTACGTTACGGTCGTGACCTTCGGTATACAAGGCCTGACTTGCTATAGCACCCTCCAGAATTGTGATATGTCATCATCTGATGACGTTATGGTAATTTTGGTTGCGTATTATCTTGTTTTTCTAGCATACTTTTAACATAGTTAAACGCGTAATAAATGTTCAAAATTGGAACATGGTTATACCCAGAAGTAGTTGAATAAAATATATCGAAATTATAAATGGAATGTTGACACATTCCTCGGTTGCCATGGAAAATGTATATTTCCTAAAATGTGCCATAACTCAAAAACTATGAATGTTATGTAAACTAGACTGGTACTGATCTGTCCGGAATAGGTAACTTCCTATTCATCGATAATACATTTTCTATGCCTAACTCAATAATCTTTGAGATAATAAAATAATTAACACTTAATTTATTATTAGGTAATGACTCACTATCTCAAAGATTATTACGCGTTTAACTATGTTAAAAGTATGCTAGAAAAACAAGATAATACGCAACCAAAATTACCATAACGTCATCAGATGATGACATATCACAATTCTGGAGGGTGCTATAGCAAGTCAGGCCTTGTATACCGAAGGTCACGACCGTAACGTAGTAATATATATTTAGCTGAACAATTTATTAATCATATTTTCAACAATATCATTCCTAGTTAAGAGGATATTTCGAATTTAGTGTTATGATGAAGTAATAGAACAAAAATATGGAATTGACCATATTTGGGTGTGACCACGCCTTTTTGCCAAAATTAGGGCGGGGAGTGAGTTTTTGAACCTTGAAATTGTCATTTTTGAATTCAGCGCCCAAAGATTGTGTTAGATACCAAATTTAGTGACTAAAAATACAGAATTGACCATATTTTCAGTCATACAATGTTCAGCCTACGCATTTTTGACTGTGGTTTGGCTTTGTCGCGTCCGGGTATCTAGTAGTCCGTGTTACCACCTAAACTCTGTTCAAGACAGCGGGTACGGACGACCTGACATCACAATTTCAGAAGTGTGCACGTATACTATAGATTGGATTTGAAGCGCACTTATTAGCCTAGGAGCAATCCTAAATTTCACAAAACTAAAGAAAAATTTGGGAGGGTTTCCCCCAAATATTGGGGGACTTCCAGAGATAGAACCGGTCGGGATTTTCATGACCCGACCCGACCGGCCGGTCGACCGGTCAATCATAGCTAGCAATAATATATAAATAATATAAAACAAATTATGATATTATGATATCGAATAGATCATATAGAGATCTCGACCGGCCGGTCAAGGTTCCGACCGGTACCCGACCCGACCCGACCGGTCGACCGGTTCCGTCTCTGGGGACTTCCCCCCAAAGTGAGCTAATGTTGGTATTTTTGGGGGGACTACCCCAAATTTGGGGAGGCCCCCCCAAATATATATTCAGTTGTACAAAATAGGGGAGTCCCCCCCAAACATATTTTGAAGTTTACATATTTGGGGGAGTCCCTGTAGGGTTTCATTTGGGGGGACCCCCCCAAATCTGCTAATTTTCAAATATATTTGGGGGGGTCCTCCCAAATTTGGGGGCCCCCCCCAAATTTTCCAACTTTCGTTTCATTTGGGGGGGTCCCCCCAAATTTTGGGGGAACCCCCCAAGTCTGCGAATTATCAAATTCATTTGGGGGGGATCCCCCCAAGTTTGGGGGTGACTTCCCCAAATCTATCAATTTTCCAGTACTTTGGGATGACTTCATGAAGGCTCAGCTATATTTGAGGGTGGTTCCCCTCCAATTATATCCCAGCTTCGATAAATGAACTTGTAGTTGTTGTTTTTACATTTACTATATTTTGCTTCAAATTTCATGTTTATTACTTTACAGAGATGCCAACTCTCACGGGTTAGCTGGTAGACTCATGGTTTTTCGAAAATCCAATCTCACGACATTTTTACTTCTCATCAGTACATTTTGATGCAGAAATTCCAAATCTCACGCCTTTTAAAAAGAAATCTCACGGCTTAGTGAGACGCCAGGTTGGCAACTATGACTTTAGTAAGCTCTCATAATAAGGGAGTGTTCTTGTTATATGCAAGTAAATTTTGTTGAAATGCCTAGAAGATGGTAACAGATTTGTTGCCCTGTGTAAAATAAATATAGAACAATTAGAGAAAAATTACCACATCGTGCATTAACAACAAACTATTATATGATGGCTACAGAAGTACTTTAACTTTCTAAATTGCATAAATATCTCTTTCTTGTTGCTTTAAGGGAAATTTATCCAAACAAAGTCATGTCACCTTAAACTACAGAAAATTTTCTATTGATTATATAATCAGCAAAACTAGATTCGAATGATTTTCATATACGTGTTAACTGTCACAATTTATATACGTGTTAACTGTTAAGATGCATTTTCACTTTGGTTATGCAATTTATAATAATTTAATCTTTAATCAGGTTGTTTGCGTAACTAACATTTTCGTGATCTACAAATTCCATCTGGTCCTTTACATACTTGCCAACCTGACTGAACAAAAAAGCGGGACGATTGTAGTTTAGCGGGACATAGGATAATTTCGCATGTGGCGTATATGCACTAGTATGACGTTCAATATTCGGGACAAATCACGTATTTGCCAAGTTTTGGCGGGGCATTGAACTTAACAGTTAACACACGTCCAAAAAATCGGGGCAGTTGGCAAGTATTTTCCCTCTAAGGCGAGGTACATATTGTTCAATTACTTAGTTTTGAACGTGAATTGTTTTTAATTCACAATGGTTTTAAATATTTAGTATAAGTCGCAATGGTATTATTTTAGTACAGAGATTAAAATTAACAGTAAATATTGTAGAACAGATATTTGAATATTAATTAGATACATACTCTGTTTGTGAATAATCTAACTAGCATTAATTATCTAACAACAAATAAATAGAAATAATGTTAGAAACGCGAATGGCGTATAGAAACACGCCAAACGCGTTTGGCTGAATTAAAATGGGCCAAACGCGTTTGGCGTTGAAACGCACTTGGACTGCAACACATTGACTGATACCAAAGCTTTGATCCTTAGGTACAGTCGATATCAGGTGTTTTGCCTCCCCGATTATTTTGCCCCCTTGCACATACTTGTTTATCCATAACACAATTCATATACGTACAGTTGAAATCGAATTGTTTTGCCTATCGGGGTTTTTGCCTCTTTTCCCATGCATTTAGGGGGGGGGACGATTTCGCCTGTACTATCAATTTGATAGAGAATGAACGTCCCTTGAGTTCCTCTCGATTCTGCCTTGTGAATCGAGTATACTGACTTAAAATAATATCATCAACAATATTATCTACAGTCAACGCCCTGCGCCCAAGTCGGAAAGCTTGTAGGATCATAAATGCAATTTCGGTTATACGAAGTCCCAAAAGTACTGGAAAAATTGATAGATTTGGGGAAGTCACCCCCAAACTTGGGTGGGTCCCCCCCAAATGAATTTGATAATTCGCAGACTTGGGGGGTCCCCCCAAAATTTGGGGGACCCCCCCAAATGAAACGAAAGTTGGAAAATTTGGGGGGTCCCCCCAAATTTGGGAGGACCTCCCCAAATATATTTGAAAATTAGCAGATTTGGGGGGGTCCCTCCCAAAATTGGGGGGACCCCCCCAAATGAAACCCTACAGTCCCCCCAAAATTTGGGGAGGCCCCCCCAAATGAAACCCTACAGGTATGAATTTTCGTTCAAGACTCGAACTTGTCCGAGCCAGACCCAAAATACTCCTGCATGCCAAAAATCAGCCCTGTGGGTATTATAGTTTCTTCAATCAATTCTGTACATACAAAAAAAAAACAAAATTGCAGCCTGTGCCGACGCATGTTCCTTTGGTGCCACTATATTTTGTTGGTTGTTTATTTATAGTGCCTCCAAAAGAACATTCTGTCGGCGCAGGCTGCAATTTTGGATTTTTTTTTCGCCATGTCATCATCACTATGAAGGTGTTAAATTATTTCAAAAAGGTGTTACAGAAGGCATCGACCCTTAGAGTGGTGGAAGTTTCCATTTAGTTCATATAATTTTAGAGATATTCAAGTTTGAGTAGAATATAATAGCTGATGACTCAGCATTTTTTATGTGTGTGTTGGGTCATCACCCAACATCAACTAACCCATTTTTAATATCGAATTAACAAAATTGTAAAAATACATTTTTTTGACGATGTCATAATCACCTCAAGGTGTCAAGACCCACTTGTATAGGTGGTACCTGGCATAAGGACCAATTGATAAATTGAAAGTTTGTTTCTATCTTGTATCATCTCTGAGATTAATGAAATTTATCTAATTAGTATAAATATTTAATTTATTTATTTATTATTTAACACCATTATTATATACAGCAAAATAAATTAAGTTCAATTATTTGCAATTATTATTAATTTAAATTGAATTTCACTATAATATTTGAATTCCACGCACTCGATAACCCCAATAATCTATTTGGAACCATCTCTATACGGTAAACACAGAGCGAATTAATTAGAATTAAATATGTCAGTACATTAATTGTGCAAAAAGAATATTCTCGCCGAAATAAATATAATCACTTAATCTGTCGTTGTTGTGGAATGTAAAATCTTAACGGTTCTATCATAAACCATCTTTAGTTTAATGCCATTCATTCATTACTTATTGATAAAAAATTAAATTATTAGTTATTTATTTTAGCAATGTTATCCACGGTGAGTTGAGTAAAGTCAACAAATTCCTTATATAAATTAATTTAATTTAATCCATTGTATAGTAATGCACAATTAAATAGAAGCCAGCTGGAATTTATAAGTTGAATCAATATAATTATCGCAAGTTGAATCACTAGAGTAGGATTTAACAAGTTAAATCAATATAATTATTACAAGTTGAAACAATGGAATTAGATTTAACACTTTTACTGAAATTGAAGTGTGAGTAAACAAAGAAATTTCAACCCCCATTTATGGCAGAAATTATACCATTTATTGAAAATTTTCTTCACCCATCAAACGCAGAATTTTATGGTGAATCCAAATATGAAATAAAATTTGCGGGTTTAGTAAAACAATTTTTGAGTTATGGACCAGACAAAATTTGAAAGGTGTTAAAGATGTGTCAAAAATTTCTTAATCAAAAATCGTTACCCCAGGTGCAAATTAGACGGTCCCATCGCACCTACATGCAAAGTTTAAGCCCATCAACTATAAAGCTCTGGCCAGGGCACCGTCTACGGAGAAAAAAAAAATCCAAAATTGCAGCTGTGCCGACGCATGTTCCTTTGGTGGCACTATATTTTGGTGGTTGTTTATTTATAGTGCCTCCAAAAGAACATGCTGTCGGCGCAGGCTGCAATTTTGGATTTTTTTTTCGCCATGTCATCATCACTATGAAGGTGTTAAATGATTTCAAAAAGGTGTTACTGAAGGCATCGACCCTTAGAGTGGTGGAAGTTTCCATTTAGTTCATATAATTTTAGAGATATTCAAGTTTGAGTAGAATATAATAGCTGATGACTCAGCATTTTTTATGTGTGTGTTGGGTCATCACCCAACATCAACTAACCCATTTTAAATATCGAATTAACAAAATTGTAAAAATAAATTTTTTGACGATGTCATAATCACCTCAAGGTGTCAAGACCCACTTGTATAGGTGGTACCTGGCATAAGGACCAATTGATAAATTGAAAGTTTGTTTCTATCTTGTATCATCTCTGAGATTAATGAAATTTATCTAATTAGTATAAATATTTTATTTATTTATTTATCATTTAACACCATTATTATATACAGCAAAATAAATTAAGTTCAATTATTTGCAATTATTATCAATTTAAATTGAATTTCACTATAATATTTGAATTCCACGCACTCGATAACCCCAATAATCTATTTGGAACCATCTCTATACGGTAAACACAGAGCGAATTAATTAGAATTAAATATGTCAGTACATTAATTGTGCCAAGAATATTCTCGCTGAAATAAATATAATCACTTAATCTGTCGTTGTTGTGGAATGTAAAATCTTAACGGTTCTATCATAAACCATCTTTAGTTTAATGCCATTCATTCATTATGTATTGATAATAAATTATATTATTAGTAATTTATTTTAGCAATGTTATCCATGGTTGGTTGAGTTGGTCAACAAATTCCTTATATTAAATTATTTTATTTAATCCATTGTATAGTAAGACTAGAATTAAATAGAAGCCAGCTGCAATTTATAAGTTAAATCAATTTAATTATCGCAAGTTGAATCAATAGAGTAAGATTTAACAAGTTAAATCAATATAATTATTACAAGTTGAAACAATGGAATTAGATTTAACAGTTATACTGAAACTGAAGTGTGAGTAAACAAAGAAATTTCAACCCCCATTTATGGCAGAAATAAAACTCTTTATTGAAAGTTTTCTTCTCCCATCAGACGCAGAATTTTATGGTGAATCCAAATGTGAAATAAAATTTGGGGGTTTAGTAAAACATATTTTGTGTTATGGACCAGACAAATTTTGAAAGGTGTTAAAGATGTGTCAAAAATTTGTTAATAAAAAATCGTAACCCCAGGTGCAAATTAGACGGTCCCATCGCACCTACATGCCAAGTTTCAGCCCATCAACTATAAAGCTCAGGCCAGGGCACCGTCTACGGAGAAAAAAAAAAAAAAAAAAAAATCCAAAATTGCACCCTGTGCCGACGCATGTTCCTTTGGTGGCACTATATTTTGTTGGTTGTTTATTGATAGTGCCTCCAAAGGAACATGCTGTCGGCGCAGGCTGCAATTTTGGATTTTTTTTCGCCAAGTCATCAACGCCCAAGGTGTGAAGAAGCATTTGTTAATTGGTCCGAGTCACAAGGAACGGTAGATAAATTTGAAGTTTGTTTCTATCTTAAACCATCTTGAGTTTGATGACATTCATTCATTATGTATTGATAATAAATTATATTATTAGTTATTTATCTTAGCATTGTTTTCCACGGTTGAGTTGAATTAAGTCAACAAATTCCTTATATTATATTATTTTATTTAATCCATTGTATGGTAAATTAAATAGAAGCCAGCTGCAATTTATAAGTTAAATCAATTTAATTATCGCAAGTTGAATCAATAGAGTAAGATTTAACAAGTTAAATCAATATAATTATTACAAGTTGAAACAATGGAATTAGATTTAACAGTTATACTGAAACTGAAGTGTGAGTAAACAAAGAAATTTCAACCCCCATTTATGGCAGAAATAAAACTCTTTATTGAAAGTTTTCTTCTCCCATCAGACGCGGAATTTTATGGTGAATCCAAATGTGAAATAAAATTTGGGGGTTTAGTAAAACATATTTTGTGTTATGGACCAGACAAATTTTGAAAGGTGTTAAAGATGTGTCAAAAATTTCTTAATCAAAAATCGTTACCCCAGGTGCAAATTAGACGGTCCCATCGCACCTACATGCAAAGTTTAAGCCCATCAACTATAAAGCTCTGGCCAGGGCACCGTCTACGGAGAAAAAATAATAAAAAAAAATCCAAAATTGCAGCCTGTGCCGACGCATGTTCCTTTGGTAGCACTATATTTTGTTGGTTGTTTATTGATAGTGCCTCCAAAGGAACATGCTGTCGGCCAGGCTGCAATTTTGGATTTTTTTTTCGCCAAGTCATCAACGCCCAAGGTGTGAAGAACCATTTGTTATTTGGTCGGAGTCACAAGGAACAATTGTTGAATTTGAAGTTTGTTTCTATCATAAACCATCTAGAGTTTAATGCCATTCATTCATTATGTATTGATAATAAATTATATTATTAGTTATATATTTTAGCAATGTTATCCACGCTTGAGTTGAATTAAGTCAACAAATTCCTTATTTAATTTAATTTGTTTTAATTCATTAAATAGTAATACTAGAATAAAATAGAAGCCAGCTGCAATTTATAAGTTAAATTAATATAATTATAGCAAGTTGAATCAATAGAGTAAGATTTAACAAGTTAAATCAATTTAATTATTACAAGTTGAAACAATGGAATTAGATTCAATATAATTATTACAAGTTGAAACAATGGAAATTGATTTAACAGTTTTACTGAATCTGAAGTGATGGGGAAATACAGGAGATTGGCACCCCAATTATGGCACAAACCTAGGCTAAGTTGAACATTTGTGAATTGCCAAAAGGTGTAGAATTTAATTCTCTATCCGTACATGTAAATTTTATCAAGCTCAATATTAATTATTTCATGTTATGAGCCATAATTAGTTTAAATAGGTGTTAAAATTATTTGATCAAAAATCGTAACCCCAGGTGCAAATTAGACGGTCACTCCGCAACTACATGCCAAGTTTCAGCCCTCAATGTATCAAGGTGTGGTCAGGGCACCGTCTACGGAGAAAAAATATAAATAAAGGCAGTAAGATTAGAACTGGGCCACTATACTATAGTATAGTCGGCACAGTAATAATAATAATAATAATAAAGGCAGTGATTCCAATACTGGGCCACTATACTATAGTATAGTCGGCACAGTAAAAAAAAAAATAAAGGCAGTGAGATTAGAACTGGGCCACTATACTATAGTATAGTCGGCACAGTAAAAAAAATAATAATAATAAAGGCAGTGATTCCAATACTGGGCCACTATACTATAGTATAGTCGGCACAGTAAAAATATATATATATATATAAAGATTAATTGTGTTTTAATGTTATAGATTATAACTTATTAAAGCCAATGGCAGACAAATTTCCTCAAAGGGATCCGAAAGCGACAAAATTAAGCGAAAATGAAGCGAAATTCTATGACAACTTTCAAGAATACACAGGCTACAATAGATCGATATTCATGATTGGAATCACTGGAGCAGGGAAAAGTACTTTCTGTAACTTCTTAGCAAATGCTAATGTGTTCGATGAAGGCTGTGGCTTTATTTCAAAAACTAAGGTAACAGGTGCTTGCAAGTTCAATTTCAATTCAGAAGATGTGCTCATCATAGATTGTCCTGGATTTTGTGATTCTAAGCGCCCTGCAGAGGATATTCAAGATGAAATTTGCAAAGTAGGAGTGATGGCAAAAGATGGAACTGATGCCGTAGCAATTGTGGTTAATTCATTGGAAAGATTTAGTGACAATCATCGGAGCGTATTAAATCAACTTGAGTTCTTAGGCGGGTCATTGTGGGAACATGCATTCCTTGTATTCACAAGAGAATCCAAGGTCATTAAGGAATTCACAGTGAAATCAGGTGAAAAGTATATCGAAATGATAAGTGCTAGCAGTGAATGTCCACCTGTACTAACAGAATGGTTAAAGAAGACACAAGGAAGATTCATTTGTGTTGAGAGTAAAAAGAAGTTTCAAAATGAACTCTATAGAAATGAAAAATGTACGAAAATATTTCAATTTATTGATGAAATTCGTGAAAAAACAAATAATGTAAGATACAATAACTCATTGATGAAACAAGGCGCAAAGTTCTTCCGGGAAGTTGCAAAAGCAAGAAAAGCAGAAGAGGGCATGCAAAGGTTAGCTGCTCAAATGGAACAACAGCGACAAGAGGATAGAAAGAAGCTAGAAGAGGCACAAATAAAACTTGAAGAAGCACAAAAAGCGGCCATTCAGAAAAATGAAGAGGATAGGAAAAGGTATGAAGAGGTACAGAGAAATTTTGAAGAAGCAAAAAAAACAGCTGATCTTAAAAATGAACAGGATAGAAAAAGGTATGAGCAAGCACAAAGAGAATTTGAAACAGCACAAATAGCTGCTGATAAAAAAAATGAAGAAGATAGGCAAAGGTATCAAGTAGCACAGGAAGAAATTAGAGAAATGGAAAGAAAACATGGAGAAGAAAGGAGACGAAATGAAGCAGAAAGAGAAAAATTACGTGACGAGATGAGATATTCTGACAAACAAAAGGATCTGGAAATTCAAAAGTTGAAAAATCAATCAAAGGAATTTGTATCAGAATCTTCCAGTAGTAGTTGTTTCTCTAGGAAAACAAAGATATTGCTATCGTCAGGAGGATTAACGAACATCAGTAACATTAATAATGATCACATGGTAGCGACACCCAACGGGCCAAGAAAGGTTGCTCTCCTCTCAAAAATCAAAAGATATCAAGATACCCTCTACAGCATCAATAGCCTGGATTTCAAATTCAACAGGTACCATCCATTTGTGGTTTGGAACGGGATTAACATGGAGAGAACGTCATTTGCAGTAATTGACGTCAATGAGTTCATAAATTTCATGCCTACAATGGCTGCAAGAAATGTGAAGAGCTTGTATGACAAAAACACTAAACTAACTGGGTACTCAAATGAGGGACTGACTCCAATGTCAATTCACTCTATTTCCAAAAGTTGTGAAGAGTTATCACCTGATTACGACATACTTTATGACGTCATTTTAGAACCAAACGGGACAGGAATCAATGAATACTATGCAGGGAATGGTAATGAGATGTTTCTCGTGTCGTCTGAAATTTCAACATATACTCTCGAAGCAGAAAAACAGTACATACCAGCATACATTGCAATTCTCTCAGTAATCAACATAACATCACAACAACAAGAGGCCATATATACCCATAGCTCGCTCAACACTGAAAATGACGTCATCAATTTCTTTGAAAATGAAATTGTTCAGAATGGAATCGGTTTGCTTGCGAATGCATTGGTGAGAATGTCACACTTTAAATCACTCAAACTGACAAAAGCATCGAAGAGTATCCACGAAATGGAAAAACGATTCAAACAAACTCTAAGCTTCTTTTCGGGACCAAAGCCCATAGCAGTCACTACCCTATCTCTGATATATGAATATCTGCAGACACTTATCTGTCCACTTCACATTATGATCAAGCTGGGGTGGAGAACATATGTGGTGCCCGAGGAGAGAGACATGCTGGCAATAGGCATTTCTGATGTCTCGTTTATTAGTGAGGAATGCTTCGCTAATCCAATTGAAGTACTTTTGATGATCAACACAGAACAAGAACCATACAAAATGGGAGAAAATGGAATAATTGGAAACCCTCGAATGAGACAAATATGCGAATCAATCTATATTCCGTTCAATGGAATTCAAGATGACAAACTATATTTGATTGTGCAAGAGAAGAATACATCTAAAGTTATCGCTAGAAAGTGCATCAAACTCGAATCAGATTTTGTGCATGATTACAGATTGTTGAGATTATTCCCATACAATAGTGTTAATATCTCAGAAGTGAGAGTTAACATAGACCTTAGGATTGTATCAAGTGGACAAATGAAACAGGAGATTGAAGCAAAACAAGATTGGAGTGAGGAATTCGAAATCCATTTTGCAGAAATATTTGCTTCAAAGATTGTTGACAGTTTGGTGGAAAAGGTGAAATCTTAGTTCACCCTATATCTTAGTTTTAGCAGAACAATAGGTTCATTAGTTTTTAGACCCTTAGTAATGTGTCTACTAGAGACTTAGTACATGTGTGTGTATTAACTTCGGAACTAACTCTCATGATATTTTGTTAATAATACAATTGGAGCTCTCATATCGTCTCAGTATTAATTTAAAGTCTTCGCTAAAACATAATAGTGTCTTCAGATAGCTTTAAAAGTGGGCCGGCAAAATGGTAACTCCCGAAACTTCCGGATCGCTAATTACCCAAATGATACTAAATAAGCAGTTGGAAGCAATAATATACGTAGCTGTGTACTCAGGGTTCATCCGGACAAAATATTCTGTGCCCCTAGATTTAGTTGGAGCTTACTCCAACGAGCCGAAATTACTCATTTTTGTATCACATACTATATGGGAGCATCTTCCGATTCTCGCGGCGCGCTTAGAAAAGTTTCTCCCAAATTTACGCGCCGGATGAAAATGTGTGTATGTTGCCATCATAGTGTCAGCGGTCGGCCTAAATCTTGTCCACCGGAATCCTGTCCTAAGTGGTAAGGGAAGCTAGTCCTAGAGTCATGAGTTAGGAGTTAGGGGTCTGGCTTCTACCTCTAGGCAAAGTATCATTAGTAAATTTTGAACTGTGAACAGGAATGAGTATGTATAATACATACGAATATCCCTAGATTTTTGGGATTATTCTTCTGAATAATTAATCGGTCTTCCCTGGATTTCAATTGCAAATTACTACATAAAATTTTCAAGAAAAATAACATTATTTGTGCTCATGATGCATATTTGTTAAATGTTCTAGATTTGGTATGAACAATCTGAATGAACATGAACAATCTGATTCCAGGTATCCGTAGAGTATGTGATGGATAGATATAAATTACTACTTCAAAGACATTTACGAAATATTAGTAGGAATTTACTGTTCCTGTTTTGCTCTAAATATATAATTCAGATTCAATAGGAATGAGCGTCTCTTGAAACTGAAATTATTGAAGTAAGCATTCAAAAACTGTACCTCAACTTAAAGTAAACATCCTTAAATAGTTTACGTAGCAAATTAAATTAATCTGAACTGAGGCGTTCATGGTATCTAGTTGAAATACTCATTATTGGTTACTATAAAGATATTCGTAGACAATTCGAAGTTTTCATTACCTACAGTTACATTTGGACAATCTAGCGGCTATTTGATCTACATAAGTGAGTTAGACCTACAGCTACATCTATCCTATTAATTTAATTTAAGCTAATCCATACTGGTACCGCGATAAACAAAGAGCAACTATAGTTGTGTCACTTGTGTGATGAGGGGATTTTAAATATTTAATCCATTGAGATATTATATCCATTCTAGAATAACAATCACGAAAGATGTCACTTCAGTGTAGTGGAGTAAGAACAAAACAAGTTCGCCATGTACCAACCTTGAGTGCTAATACAATATGCATGAACTGTTTCAATAATTGTCATATTGGTTGTAAAGGCATGGGGATTATTCTTCTGCAGGAGATTCACCTGGGGTATGAAATGCGATGTATGCAACTGTAACTTTAGCTACCATCAGAAACATTTCGCCTCATCCGGAATTCGTATTAACCAATATAGTTTGCATTTGAAAGGCTTTGAAATGGGCTGAAATAGTAACCTTATTAACCGAATTTCGTATTAACCGTGTTTTTACTTACGAGGTTCTACTGTATAATATTAAATCAGATTATTTCGAAGTTCGTTAAAGTGATAGATATTTATAATATATATGCTGTTTAACTCATTAGGATTTAGACACATATACTTGTTGTTGAATGCTATCTAACCATGTTTGCGGTTGCCTGTGGCTGAAGATCAAGATATCAAAACTACGTATAGTCTAAAGAAAACCATGCAAAATGTGTGCATAATTCACAAGCAAAGTGGAATTTAATGATATATTATACAACATTTATGTTAATCTTTTAAGTTTACGTATAATTAATGTAGAAGTATCAATTAAACCACACATCAACCGCTTTTCAGTTGATGTGTGGTTGTGTTGCGAAGCACGCTCATTTAATCATAAAAAACGGATTATACATTAGACACCAATCAATGAGAATGTTTATAATTTACTTTAAAAGTTATTTTCTAAATAGTCATTTTATTATAATTATTAACATGTTTAGAGCACTACGTATATACGTACATACAGTGTATACGGGTAAATAATGTTGAACCTTTATATCTCAGGAAGAACCTCTCAGAAGAATATTGTAGTTCGGCACTTCTTATTTGGGGATCAAATTAGACATCTAATGAGAATAAATTGGCAGACGAAATGCAAACAATAGCGAGTTATCCAATACGCATTTGAAACATGTATGGAAGGATGAACATCAGGCTTGCAAGAACAAACAATTCGGTTTTGAGATGGCAAAATGCAATAAAGTCTCGCACCTTTCCTGGAGTTAAGACGAATTATCATATTTTCAAACGTAGTAAAATACAAAAAGTGTTAATTTCTCACACCCGTCAAGAGATAAAATATGAAAATTTAAGAGAAATGTAAATTAATGACACGAACACATGTACATATCAAGAATCAAGATCTATCACTTTATGCTATTTCATTCTCAATTTTTTGGTCGAATAATCGCCTACCCCAAACAATCGACCCTAAGGGAGGTTTAAATTAATAATCGCGAATAAATGCTAAATAGTTACCAAGGTAATATAAACCCGGGAATATAATATTATTCAACACCACACAAGTAAGTTAGAGGAGTTGGGGATAGATAAATGGTACGTAACTTATTTCCTAAAATAGCAAATAGTAGCTCCACTCGAACAATCTCGCTTATAAGGGCGGCTAAATTAATCGCCTCCAAATTATTGTCTATTGCAATGATATTTAATTTTGCTACAAATCCCTAATATTCGAAAAAAGCAGGATTTTCATCGATATATCACCCAATTAACTGATGTGTTGTCCCGATTAACCGGTTATAAAATACGATTCTCATTTAATTTTTCCCAATAATGCGGATTTCCCGATTATCCGGCTTCCACTGTAATTAAACATATAACATACAAGATCTATTCTAGTTCAACACTCACACGATGGCAGTTCAGTACAGTGGATCGAGTGTAATGCAAGTTCATGTACCATACCATCCGAGAATTATAATGTAATACAGTATGTAGTAAGTGTTTCAATAATTCTCATATTAACTGTACATAAATTGGAGTTATATTCTGTAGAAGGTTCAACTGCGGTTTGACATGCACTGTATGCAACTGTTCTTATAGTAACCATCATCAAGTCAAATATGAGTACATGTAGAATCAATTTAATTTGCTGAAATTATTACTCCAAGCGTTATTCTCCAATAAATATGGGATATAAAGGTTGCCAAATTAATGATTTGTAAATTCTTTATATGTAATAATTTGGTTATTTTGTTGCAAACACAACCCAGTTACGTATAGCCTATGATGAAACAACCATTTAAAATGAGATGAATCATTTCTATATAACTACTAAAAGGTGATGATAAATTAGAATATTAAAAAAATGAGATTATATAATCTCCCAGAAAAGTTAAAAAGAAGTAATCTACCTTTAAATGAGGGCGTAAACAAATTCCTTAAAAGGATTGATGAAACAAAATAGATCTTCTATAAAAGAATTTAATAAGTTATACAACACTTAGAAGATTTTACAGTGATAACGCCAGTCAACGACTTAATCAAATATACAAGGAATTTGAAAGTGTTTCTACAAGTTCAGTGGAGTAGGTATGTATCAGTTTATTTATTAGATCATTAAAAAAAGTTGAAACAAATCTATATCTTGAGAAACAAATTAGTAGGAGCGGATCCAGATGATCAGAGGCGTAGCCAGGGTGCGGTACTTGGGGAACAGGCCGCACCTAAAATATTTGTGCACACCAAAACGCCACTAGATAATATTATAGTTCGGAAATGCCGGACCTATAATTTACAAGTGCTGCCACCTTCATGCAGGCCTAGCTACGCCTCTGCAGATAATTCCATGTAAATATTGTAATTTGCACTAAAGTTATTTTCTAAATTAGTCATTTTATTATAATTCATAAATCCCAATGGAGGATCATATTACCCCCACGCATGCCATAACTTAATCTAGATCCACTTATGGCAACGTTATATACGTCCTTGATGCTTCAATGTGATTACATTGGATCAGTTGGTAACTGTCACATATTGAGCAAATAGATTAACTGTTATAGAAAAATGTGAAAGTTTATAAATAAAGTCAAGGGGTCATTTTCCAGGAACAGAACCAGCCAATAGAAGTTAATACTAAATATTTTCGCTTAATTGGGTCAGAATTATGAAATATGGTTTAAAATTTGGTTTTTCCGGAAAGTTTTCGGTTGATTGGCTCAAAATTCCCTTTAAAAAGTTCAAAATTTCAATTAATCGGGTCAATATTCTGTCAATTATGTCAAATTACGTGTGCAAAAGTATGTATACACGTACTATATAATATCACAAACGTACATATTATAGTATACAGGTAAACCTCCCAAAGCGGCACCCATCGGGAGAATGATTTTGTGTCGCTTCTCGGAGGTTGCCGCTTTGGGAGGTTTCTCGTAAGGTAAAACTCCCATAGCGGCACCCATCGGGAGAATGATTTTGTGCCGCTTCTCGGAGGTTGCCGCTACTCGGAGGTGCCGCTTTGGGAGGTTTACCTGTACATGTAGTATGATGTATCCTATTCTAGCATATAATTAAAAGATTTACCCTCAGAATAGCATAATTTCGGTTAACTGGGTTCTCCGCTTAATCGGGTCAAACTACCCTCGGAAACAAACTGTATAGTACAGTATAAGCACTGAAATATAAAGTAATATACAGCAACAAATTATTTTAAATAAGAATATTATTAGTATAAATTAAGCAGCTAGTCTGTAGGTTTATTTTGAATTTTTATAGATTTGTTTCTATATTTCGACAATAGCATTTTATTTCATATTCGATTTAGGTGTATAATCAAAATTCGTATACACATATCCGTTCAAAGTTTAGGAAAGCGATTCCCAACCTTTTCAAACGTGGACCCCTATAGTAAATATTAGACATTCTGTGGACCTCCTACATGCAGCCGTCCGTGGACCCCAGGCTGGGAACCACTGATCTAGTAAATGATATAATTCATTTCCGTAATTCCAATCAGCTCATTATGTATGGTCCGTAAAATTATACCTATACCTCAAATATTTAATTCTCTAGATATAACATGGCCAGTGCAACAGCATTTGATAGTCTAGCGTTCGTTGCTGCTGCCCTTAGCGCTCTAACAGAAAAACATATCGTCACTAAAATAGAATACGACCGTATTAGCATTGAAGTAAAGAGTGGGGGAAATAAAGTGTACGTTTGTGCTGGCGAACTAAACGTGGTGGAAGAAATAAAGCAAACTTACGCGAAAACAGCTCAGTTAGTAGCACAGAGGCATAACCCAATTATTGCACGCAACACAATAGCATTAGCTGCTGGGGCAAGTGAGTGCAAAAACCCTGAAATTAAAAAATATCCAACTACAAATACAAAAGCAAACAAAGTACCAAGTGAAATAAAGAAGTCAGGAAAGAACAAAGACAAATTTAAGGGCAAACCAACCAAAGTTCCATCCGTGAAAACAAGCAAATGGTATAGTAGGCTAAATTTCAGGGGTCATTTTTCGCTATTTCCAAAAAGAAGAAATAAGAAAGAACCATACAAAAAGCCTAACTCTCGTCCAAATTGCCGCGATTATGAAAGAATGAAACAAAATTTTGAAATATCTGATGAAGATGTACCTCAGAAAAATGAGCCCCGAAAGAGAAGGCTTTATAGGAAAAAATTTAGTCCAACAGATGAATACCAAAGAATGAATGCCAATTCTTCTGATGAGGAGAGTATGTTTGTTGATAAGTCAACCATCGCAAGAAAGAGAAGAACCAACACAGCTTCACCAGAAGAGAACCAGGTTTATTCAGATGTAGAGACTAGAGTTAAATTAAGTAGTGTTAGTTGGAAAAACATACAACTACAGGGGAACAACGAGAAGAATAAATCATGCCAATACATTCATCAGATGTATCCAGATTTCGAAAAGGATACTAAACGGCAGACTGCGTTGTTCGGAGATATAGAAACTGATGAGAACCTCAACGATCCGGTGTTTCAAGCTACCTTTGACAAAGAACCTCTTCTAACAGAGAAACCAATTGGCAGAGCACGTCGTGTATCGAAGAAAAAAGAAAAAATTAACGATACATCTTCCAGCGAGGAAGACACTATTGGTGACACTTATAACATCCATCATTCCGATACAGAGGTAATGGTAACAGACAAGTTACACTCATTATCCATTGCATCACGCAGAGTACAAATAACTGCAAAAACAATAGATTTGTTTGTGGTACTACCATTAGGCGGGACTTTAACAGTAGAAATGGAATCGACACACAGTCTAGTGACCAACATAAAGCACAAGATTAAGGAGAGGGTAGGGATAGCAGTGACGGAACAAGTGCTGCATTTCGGGGGTCATCTGTTGGAAGACGGAAAGTCGCTCAATGAATACAACATAAAAGCTAACTCCACAATCCACTTGAGCGTCAAAGGAAGAGGAGGAGCCAAAAAGCGATTGTTTTATATCGATTCTAAATACCTGGATCCTCGCTGGAATTATGACTTCACTAAGATATCAGATGGTAATACCCAATTCAAGAGGGGAGGGTATCCCTACTATCGACCTTGTGGGTGGAGAAGAATAGCTATTAAAGTGCTAGGGAAGTATCAGAATGATATTTGGTTGGGACAGACTGGTGACGGATCAAAGGGAGAGTGGGCAGTGACCTATCATGGAACTAATTCTAATGCTTTCAACAATATTTCTAATGAGGGTTATATTGTAGGTCCAAGGGCAGGATATGGTCCTGGAGTCTACTCATCTCCGAAAATTAAAATAGCAACTAGTTATGCATCTCGCTTTACCTACGAGGGAATGAACTACATTGCTGTGTTCCAGAACCGTGTCAATCCCAGAGGTGTGAATATTAAGAACAACGGAGATTACTGGCTTTGTCCAAATAAGAATGACATTAGGCCTTATGGTTTGTGTGTAAAAAAAGTATAACGAGGCTACTAAAGGTAATCTGTCAGTAATACGGCTCATACAATATTGTAGATTTTGTAATGATAATTAGTAGTTACTTGTAATGTTAGTGACCATATTTTGTATCTATTGTATCTATAAGTATTGCATGTGTAGTATTAAAAATGTGTTCCTTGTCTCAATTTACTTAAAAAATAGGATGCAGTACAAAATACGTACAATTACAGCCAATTCTCGTTATAACGAAGTGTTTGGAATCTGAAAATTCCTTCTTTATATCCGGATATTCGCTATACGTAAGCGGATAATAATTAATTAACACACTTAGTACTCTGGGCGTAAATCTCCATTTCGTTAAATCTGACTTCGTTTAATTTACTGAAATATCCTGCTCCATCCAGTGGTAAGGCGAGTTTTGTATTTGCTCATCGTGACATACCTGTGGCGGTGGCTTGTCTGGCTGAATATTTGACACTTAATCCTAGAGTCTTGTATAATTCTCCTTAACCACCTGGGCCTGCAGACCAGCTATGTAGCTCTTCTTGAAGGCAGGAATAGCCAGGTTAGTGCGGTAGTACTTCATCTTAGTGACAATAGCGGTCTGTCTGCTGGTGAGCTCGGGAGGGACCGGCTTGCTCTTGCTCTTGAAGACTTCTTGGTTGCTGACAATCAGCTGTAGCTCTAGCTTGAGAGCCTCGATGCTGGGCGTATAATAATAATAATAATAATAATAATAATAATAATAATAATAATAATAATAATAATAATAATTTAGATGTAAAAGTGTTAAATTTTGTAAATTTATGAAATGTAAATTTACAATAACTTTAATACTAGTTCCAAGTTAATAAGCTTAAACAGCAATGACTGTTCTGTTGTTGTTCTGTCATAACATTTCTCCCACCCAGAGCATTAAAGGAGCGCGCTCCAAAGAGCGCCGCTCCTGGTGCGCGCTCCATTTTTCAGGAGCGCAGGCTGGAGCGCTCTCTTTGTAAAATCGAGGAGCGGGAGGTGGAGCGCCGCTCCAATTATTGAGGAGCGCGCTCCTTTTTTCTTAGATTGTTGCAAAACATCTAGTACATTTATTCACAGATAATTTCCTAATTATGTCCATAATTCATCAAGATTTGAAGCAAAATGTGAATTGGAGAGTTACGAGATATAAAATTTCTGAAAATCACCAAATTTTATATTTTTGCCCTAAAAAGTACGTAATTCTGACGATTTACATATTTTTTCATTTTGAAAGGTGTGAAAAAGGAGCGCAAAATGAGCGCGCTCCAATTTTTCAGGAGCGGGAGCGGGTGTGCGCTCCTTTTTTTCGGAGGAGCGAAAACAGGAGCGCCGCTCCTTTTTATGATTAGGAGCGCGGAGCGGGAGCGCGCTCCAAAAAACTAGGAGCGCTTAATGCTCTGCTCCCACCCCCTATAGAGTATTTCTGACTATTACACCGGATATACTAGCAAGCGAACAGAAACTAGCAAATAGCTATTTTTATAATACTAATACAGTGCAGCCAACCTAAATATATATATCTATATTAATAATAAATCTCGATTGTTGTGTGTGTGTGTGTGTGTGTGTGGTGTGTGTGTGTGTGTGTGTGTGTGTGTGTGTGTGTGTGTGTGTGTGTGTGTGTGTGTGTGTGTGTGTGTGTGTGTGTGTGTGTGTTTGTTTGTCCGGATTGTATTACAGGTAAACCTCCCAAAGCGGCACCCATCGGGAGAATGATTTTGTGCCGCTTCTCGGAGGTTGCCGCTTTGGGAGGTTCCTCGTAAGGTAAAACTCCCAAAGCGGCACCCATCGGGAGAATGATTTTGTGCCGCTTCTCGGAGGTTGCCGCTACTCGGAGGTACCGCTTTGGGAGGTTTACCTGTAAAGTGATGGGGGAATAGAAACCGCATTTATATATGAGATAGAAACTAACTTCCAAATGTTATAGTAGGTAAACAAGTATGCTGAACACGAATTTCGCGTTTATAAATTTCTCATACAGTATTAATATTTGTTGTTGTTGTTTACACAAAATAGGTAAACAAATTAATGAAAATTCAAAATCAGCCTAGAAGTTAGCTTTCAGGATATTATAGGTTAATAAGTATGCTGAACATGAATTTCGCGTTTAAAAATTTATAATATGAATATTTGTTGTTGTTGTTTACACAAAAAGTGAAACAAATTAATGAAAATTCAAAATCAAACCAGAAGTTAGCTTTCAACGTGTATTATAGGTTAACAAGTATGCTGAACACGAATTTCGCATTTACAAATTTATAATATGAATATTTGTTGTTGTTGTTGACACAAATAGGTAAACAAATTAATGAAATTCAAAATCAACCTAGAAGTTAGCTTTCAACGGGTATTATAGGTAAGCAAGTATGCTGTACTCGAATTTCGCATTTCTAAATTTATAATATGAATATTTGTTGTTGTTATTGACACAAAATAGGTAAACAAATTATTGAAATTCAAAATCAACCTAGAAGTTTGCTCTCAACGGGAATTATAGGTAAACAAGTATGCTGAACACTAATTTCGCGTTTATAAATTTATAATATGAATATTTGTTGTTGTTGTTGAAACAAAATAGGTAACAAATTATTGAAATTCAAAATCAACCTAGAAGTTAGCTTTTAACGGGTATTATAAGTACGTCACAGCCTACGTAACTATAGCCTATTCACGGTAGGAATTTTACCTCACCATGGATTACTTCAAGTCTATTTTATAAATAAACCATAATGTTTGAAATTAATTTGACTACGATAAAATGCAATGTATAATATAGGATAAGCATCATTGTTGTAGTGTATTCCCTAGAATCCCTACAATATTTCATACATTTTCTTCCTAATTCCCAATTTATTCATCCACACGTACATTTTCCTTAGCAATATGCCAAATAGGTGTAGTGTAGCCAACTGCTGCTCCAATTACGACGGCACTGATTACGTTCCAGTGTTTGAAATGTTGAATCATTGGTCCAAAGAAATACAAGATGAATGGCGAAGGTTTCTCCATAGAGATGATGCATTGAAATTGGCGAGAGTCTTCATCTGTGCGAGACATTTCTGTGACGAGGATATACTACTTCACTTCGATATTCCCCAGGGTGACGGTACAGTGAAGAAAGTTTCCAGAAAACCTGGTCTTCGGAAAAATGCCAAGCCCTTCAATCTTCCTAATTGCCCTTCATATCTACAAGGATCTTCTGAACACCCAGAACGTTTGAACCGAGGTGAAATTGATATCCGGCATTTTCATCAAGCTCTTGAGTTGAGTCGTGCGGATTATAAAAAGGAAAATGACAGCTTTTCAGTTTCTGATATTGATGAAATCGAGCTGAAGTATTCGACACTAAATCTATCAGAAAAATGGATCTATATTCGCTCAAGCCAAACTACCTTGCATATATTCAAGAAGATTCAATCTGGCCCGTTATTGATTATGTCTCACCAGATCTGTATTAACGATACATTGCATGTGAGATGTTTTCTAGATGAAGTTGATATTCCAACCAAAATCACTTCTATAACTGATATTCGTCAAATTTATCAGTTAACTCAAGAGCTTGATACATATCAACGAGATGATATTGAGATTGGTATCAATAAGGCTATTTGTTCGGTTAGATCTACCATAGAGAAGTTGACAGCCTGCGAAGAAGGAAAAAAATTCCAGGGCATCTTCAATCAGCTACAGTTTATCCTGTGCCAACTTGAAAATTTGAAGGTTTCAAAGAATAACCGTCGATATAATGTCTTAACCTTGGTTCTATCTCTCAAAGCCCAACTAATCTCTTCAGGTTGCTATCGTTATTTGCAATCATTAGAATGTCTCTCTCTGCCTCATCCATCCACTCTCCGGAGGCTGTATTCGAACATTGGCTTGGACACAAATTTTATTGATTACCTGAAGGTTGCATCCCAAGACTTCAACAAATTCAAGAAACATGTCCTCCTACAGTTGGACGAAATTCACGTAAGGTCAGACTACACTTATAAAGGAGGTAAAATCTTTGGTTCCTCTTTTGTCAAAACTGATTCAACAAATCCAGAAAACAACAATTCTTCTGAATTTGATCCAGCTAAGACTGTTTTAGCTTTTCAAGTTACAAGCCTTTTCACAAAGTGGTCAGAAATTGTGAGACTTCTTCCATGTTGCAATGCTAAATCTTCTGACTTGCTTCCAATAGTAAGGCAAGTTATTATTGACATCGAGAAGTGTGACCTTAAAGTAATAGTTATTTGTACAGACGATTATCAACTAAACGTGAGCTTATTCAAGTCTCTAGCTGGTAGTACAAGTTTACAACTAACTTGTCCAAACCCATCAGACCCTACTAGATCTATTTTCTTGATGTTTGATCCAGTTCATATCGTGAAGTGTATCCGAAATAATTGGATAAATCAAAAGGATACCAATACAACATTTACCTTTCCATCAATTGATCATTACTTTAGTGAAACTTTTCCTTATCACCTTTCAAACGCTTCATTCAAGGATCTCAGAAATATTTACAAGTCCGAACAATATTCAAACGCTAAGATCGCTCATAAATTAACATCCAAAGTTGTTTGGCCATCAGTTCTTGAAAGACAAAGTGTACCTTTGGCTCTTGCGGTTTGGGATCAGTCAACATACAATGCAGTACTGTTGTATAATGAAAAGAATTGTATTTCCAACCAAACCTATCAATTCATTTCTCTCATAACCAGATTTTGGAAGATGTGTAACATACATAGTCCAGGCAAAGATATTCGCTTACGTGATCCTGATTTAAAGGTTTTCAAGCTTCAAGATGACCGTTTTGTGTTTTTTTCCAAGTTTGTTTCTTGGCTTCAGGATTGGAAGACCTTTAGTTGTAGCGGTAGAGCAGGAAAACTTAGCCCACAAACTTTTACCAGCTTAATTCACACCTGTCAAGTTATACCAAAAATTGTCAACTATTTAACCAGTGATGACTGTGGATTTTCTTACGTTCTAACAGGATTTCTACAAAACGATTCTCTAGAAAAACACTTTGGTGTTTACAGATTAATGTCCGGTTGTAATTACAACATTTCTGTGTGCCAAATTCTTGAGAGTGAACGTAGAATTAAACTTTCTAACATCTTAAAATTATACCGAGCTCAAGACAGCAAATTTGAGACTTCGCTAAAGGAATTTGTTGGAACTTTCTCGTGTGACATGGAACCTGATAACGCTGCAACTCTACCAACAGACCTGAGCGCTTACTCTTCACTTCTTCACCAAAACTTTGATTTTTCACCAATGACAGAAATTCGCCAATCCTTGGCTTTCATTGCTGGATATGCTATACATGGTATTTGCAAGTCAAAGTTATATTCAAAGAAATTTCTTTCAAATGCCACCACTTCATTATGTTCCCAATGCTTGTCTTTACTCACTCATAATGAAAGCTTTGCCCTGGAGTGTGAAGAATCTGACTTGATCTTAATTCACTTAGCAGACCGAGGAGGACTTAAATATCCTTCTGATGAAGTTTTAAATGCAGTCACAGCACTATGGAAGATCCTTTATAGAATTGAACAGAACAGTTGCTTAATGAGACAATTTGTTGCTAGTACCAGCAAAACTATACTTATTCAACTCTCAATTTCGAGGATAGAGTTTGAGAGTTTTGATTTCTGGAGATCTAACTGCCCTAGTTGTCACACACCTTTCCTTTTTTATCTAAACAAAATACTCTCTGCCGCTAGCAACTGTTTACTAAAGAATAAGGTCCGCAATATGAATTCTAAAAGGAGCTTAGAAAAATATCACGGTGGATCCAAGAGAAAACTACATAAATTACAATCTGAATAATATCCATTTTAGTATGTATTTTTATTCTTATACATGTTAGTTTGTAGTAAGAGAGAGAACTATCACAATTTTCCACCTCTATTGTATTAATATTCATTACACTCCATTAAATTTCAGCTAAAAATATAGATATGCTATACAGCTTGTATTTTGCACTTAAGACTTGAAGTAATCCATGGTTAAATACCGTGAATAGGCTATAGTTACGTAGGCTGTGTAAGTACGTATATAACTATGACAAATATTGACTAACTATGTAATAATTTGTTTGTGAGGAGTAAGGCCGCGTAGCGGCCGTTAACATGAGGTCATAGCACCGATCTGTCGCAAAGCGACCGAGATCGAAGGGCTCGTATATATATATATATTACAAAAGTGGGACCTGTGGCGGGAGATTTATCTAAAATCGGGAGGTTGATACTCTAAAAGCGCGAGAAAAAGCGGGAGGTCAGTATTTTAGTTTAAATTAGCAAGAATACCTGAATAAAAGGCATTATAAAACATTTCTCTACCTATCAATTAGTTTCTACCTTCTCATATTGAAATATAAGGTAGCAGTGAGCATTTTATTATTATTATAAAATATATAAATAAATAAAAATTTCATAAATGATGTGTTATAAAAATTTCCTAAATGATGTGTCAGAATGGAAAATAGGAAATACAAGATAATACAGGTAAACCTCCCAAATCGGCACCTCCGAGTAGCGGCAACCTCCGAGAAGCGGCACAAAATCATTCTCCCGATGGGTGCCGCTTTGGGAGTTTTACCTTACGAGCAACCTCCCAAAGCGGCAACCTCCGAGAAGCGGCACAAAATCATTCTCCCGATGGGTGCCGCTTTGGGAGGTTTACCTGTATACAGATTTATGGTATTTTAAAAGAGACAAATGTTTCTGGGGTTAGAGTAAATTAATTAAATGAAGACTTATAAAATATATTGCTTGTAATTATAAAATTCAGATTCTAATATTTACATATACAATCATCCAAAAAGCGGGAGGTTTGAGAGGGGAGGCGGGAGATCGGGAGGAAACATCAAAAAGCGGGACCCTCCCGCCGAAAGCGGGAGAGTTGGCAGCACTGACTAATAGTATATACTGTGTAATATTAGTAATAATTATCAGAGCTAATGGCAGACAAATTTCTTCAAAAAGATATAAAAGAAACAAAATGAAGCAAAATTCTATAACTTTCAATAATTCACAGGCTACAATAGATCGCGATTCATTATTGAAATCACTGGATGGAAAATCACTTTTTTGTAACTTCTTAGCAAATGAAAAGTCGTTTGTTGAAGGTTGTGGCTTGATTTCAAAATCTTAAATATAGTAGAACTCGGTTATAACTTACCTGGGTAAATACGTACTTCGGCTTATTACTTACTACAGTAGATGTCGGATATAAGCACCAGAGATGGAACCGGTCGGGATTTTCATGACCCGACCCGACCGGTGCAGTTGGAAATTTGACCCGACACGACCGGTCAATCATAGCTAGCAATAATTTATAAATAATAGAAAACAAATTATGATATTATGATATCGAATAGATCATATAGAGATCTCGACCGGCCGGTCAAGGTTCCGACCGGTACCCGACCCGACCCGACCCGACCCGACCGGTCGACCGGTGCCGGTCAGACCCGACCAGTTCCGTCTCTGATAAGCACAGCGGTTATAAGAACATATTGGATATAAGAACTCTATGTTGGAAAACGGTTGCCATATACCCTATCTAATTTATGTCGGTTATAAGAACATGCCGGCTATAAGCACTTCAAGTGCAGTTCCCGACGATGTGCTTATAACCGGCATCCACTATTTCTAAACAAGTTTTAAAAGCAGTATGTAGTATTTCTATGTGGGGGTAAACTAGATTATAACGTACACTCAGTGTTTTTTTTAAGGATTTGCTTATAGGGCCCTACCAACAATTAGAGGCCCTCATCCCAACAATTAGAGGCCCTCACTCTACATTTCATGATATTGAGTACTTAACACGTTAAAAATTAGAGGCCCATTGAGAAAAATTAGAAGCCCATTTTGGGCCTCTAATTTGCCTTAAAAAAAACACTGCGTACACTTATTAAATTTATTTCATTTGATTCTTAGTAAGTCATTCAATTCAAAGCATTGGTCACAAATATCATGTGACCTTGTACATATTTTAACTAAAGTAAGCAAATCAAGGAACGCATGATGCAATGTACATACGTAAATAACATTCTTAAAATATCGAAAGTATAAAAGTGTATTCGTTACAAGTCACTCAAAAATAAAGCCTTACTTTGATACGCTAGTTTATTGCACAACTTATTTACTGTTACAACAGAATTAACATTTCTATAGAGGTGAGTATGTTTACATTATCAACTACTGTATTAATTAATACTACAGGTAAACCTCCCAAAGCGGCACCCATCGGGAGAATGATTTTGTGCCGCTTCTCGGAGGTTGCCGCTTTGGGAGGTTGCTCGTAAGGTAAAACTCCCAAAGCGGCACCCATCGGGAGAATGATTTTGTGCCGCTTCTCGGAGGTTGCCGCTACTCGGAGGTGCCGATTTGGGAGGTTTACCTGTATATCATAATTTTAATATTTCTTGAAACTATTTTTTAGAATTAAACTCTAATTACTTTTGATGGCGTCTCTAATGGATACAAAAGAACTAAAAGAATTGAATGAGACAGAAGTGAAAGTGTTCTTGGATAAAATTAAGTTTCAAAATATCAGAGAAAAGCTGTTGTCAGGCGATTTTGGGGAAGTGACAGGAGAGCTACTCTGTGATTTGGATGATGAAACACTACTGAATGATTTGGAAATTACAAAGGGTATGGCACGAAAGCAATTTCTGAAAGCTCTAACTAAATACAAAAATGAAGGTGTTCCTCATAATCTGTTAATCCCTGAACTAGCTCAAAGTCTTGAAGAAACGATTCAAAAAGTAACAGAAACAGTTCCAGTAATTACGGAATCTCCAGCAACCACAAAAGTAACACAAACACAGAAAGGAATGAATGAAAGAACTAAGTTAAATTCGTTGTTGAAAAGGAGTACCAAAATCAAGAAGGATAGCACAAGTGAAATGGATATTTACTCTTTTCCAGCCAAGAAAACATTGGTCAGCGCTCTAAAAGAACCGTTATACGCCCAGAATTTGAAAAAGATTATAATTATGGGAGAGACTGGGACAGGTAAAAGCACTTTATTAAACGCATTCGTAAACTATGCGGCGGGAGTAGAAATGGAAGATAAATTCAGATTCAAACTAGTTGTAGATGAAGCGGAACAAGCAATAGATCAAAGCAATAGCCAAACTAGTGAAATATCTGGCTATCTTATTGAAAATACTGAACTGGATTTTTCTGTTCAGATATGGGACACGCCAGGGTTTGGGGATACAGAAGGGGTGGAACGAGATGAAGAAATTAAAAAACAAATCAACGAACTGTTGAAAAAAGAAGATTATTGCCATGCTATCTGTTTTGTAGTCAAGGCAAGTGAAAACAGACTCACTGATATACAAAAATATATCATAGACAGGGTTCTACTCTTCTTCGGGAAAGAAGCAAAGGATAATATCTACCTACTCGCTACATTCGCAGATGATAGCCGACCGGATGTATTAGATGCTTTAGCAAAGAGTAATCTTCCGTTTGATGAAAATCGATGGTTTGCATTTAATAATGCAAGTCTTTTCAAACCATCCTCAAAAAGGACAGGGATATCAAAAACATATTGGGGAATTAACAATAAGAGCATAAGAGATCTCTTCAAAACAGTAGGAGAAGTTCGTCCATTTAGCTTGACCTCAACAAAAGAAGTTATTGAAGAGAGAGAAGATCTGTTTAAAAATATCAGTGCTATTTCAGATCAAATTGAAAGGACAGTTTTTAAGTTGACTGAATACGAACAAACCTTAGAAAAGTTAAATTCTGAAAAGGAAGAAGTGATAAGGACTGGTGAGTTCAAACATAACGAACCCATACAGAAAACATTGACTGTAGCAACCATTAATACAAATACACTATGCAAGAAATGTTTCACCAATTGTCATCTTATCTGTAGTACATGGGGAATGTATCTTTGCGAGAAATTTTATTGGAATGGGACATGTAAAATTTGCAATTGTTCCTACAGTGAACATCATAGAGAGAATTACAAATATGAAGTGACGATGGGAACAAATGAAGTAATTGATACTTCATTAAAAAATAAACATGACACAGCAAAGGATAATCTAGCTCACTTTGAAGAACTAAAAAGTAAATTTCAGAGAGAAAAGAGTCACGAGCATGGCTTACTAAAAGATTTAGTTAAATGTATTAAAGGTTCAATGGAAATTTTGAAGAAAAGTGCAATACTTAATTACTCACTGGATATGATAAAGTATTTCCAAACACTCGTCGCAAAGGAAAGGGGACAGGGGAATTACGAAAGAGCTATTAAATATGAAAAGTTTATTGAGCAAGAAGAGTGGTTAATGGAAAGTGAACATCTAGATGCTGACGAACTGCTCAAGAGAAAAAAAGAAGCTCCTAAATCGCAAAATTAGGAATGAATCCTCTAGGCTAGAATTAGTTGAGAAATACTTGAGATTTAGTCTCATTAGTTAGTATTATAACCGAAGCTTCTTAGTCTCCAGCCCAATAGTAACAATATTAATATTATTGTCTTATTAGTTATTAATTCTCTAATCATTAGTGACTGACATTTATAGAAGCTCTAGGGTATTACTTTCAATAATCGAGTGCGTTGTATTGACGGTAGGGAAGATAATAATAAATTATAAATACAGGCAGATGTGAAGAATATTTCCTCTGCTAAATATGAAAAAACTTATTGTATGAACAAACCCTACGGTCCATGTTGCTAGATAAACAGAGATAAGACGGTACGTATTCTTAATGAATGGAATAAATATTGATGTACATAGAAAACTAAACTTATTTGATATAGCAAGAAAGCTTTGTTGAGATAATTTATTTTGTTATTCTGTTACTGTTGTTACTTAGACAGTATATTTAGATATCTGAAATTGTGTGATGGTCAATGGGTTTTGTTTACAATATCTATTCAGATCTTACTAACCATTAATTAAAGTAATTTTCTCACTCGAAAATTAATGTCTATTTCTATTTCCATTTCCTTAAATTTTTTACACCTATTTAATGTCACAACAGGAACAATACATAATGACCAATATTAAATTTATATGCATTCGATAGAGAATTTAGTACTGCACGAATTTTCACATTGGGTTTAGTTTGTCCCCATAATTGAGTTGCTAATTTCCTTTGTTTACTAACACTTCAGTACAATTGAAAGTGTTAAATCTAATTCAATTGTTCAACCTGTGATAATTATATTGATTCAACTTGTGAGATTGAGTAGGCTTCCACTTTCTGATGAAAATAAAGATTCTACATTCCAAAACAACGATAGTTTTAACAGTTTATGTGAGTATATTTCCTTCTGCAGTAATAGTTTTGCACTATTAATATACTGACGTATTTAATTCAAATTAATTCAGTCTATTTCAAATATGGTAGCCAAATTAATTTTAAATTACTATTTATTCCAAAAATTAAACTAAATAAATGTAAGTTGACATTGAAATTGGTGTCAAATTATTAATAATATTATAAGTATTGCTAATTAGCTAATATCATAAACCTCGAGATGATACAAGATAGAAACAAACTTCCAATTTATCAATGAATCCTAATGCCATGTAGCACCTCTACAAATTTGTCTTGACACCTGAAGTGATGACATCGTAAAAAATGTGTTTTTACAACTTTGTGAATTCGATATTTCGAATGTGTTGGTTGGCGTTCGGCACATAAAAAATACTAACTCATGGTTTAATACCTTCATAGTGACGATGACAATACAAAAAATCTAAAATTACAGCTGTGCCCACAGCATTTCTTTCGGACAGTGTGATAAAGAAGCAGTGTAATAAACCCAAATGGAGGCAAATAAAGAAAGAAATGGTTCAGTGGATTAATTATGTTGCTTATGAAATCGTTCATTAGGTACTCAACAAATAAATAGAGGAAATTTACCAAGACTAGCTCAACTAAATCGCTATAAACTAGTGCAAGATCGGGACAAACTAGTACGAGAAATTAGCCTGGAGAAATATAGGGCGTGCATCAATCCTATATAGAATAAGTGATAACAGATGTTTCTAGTAAATGGAGTTTTATAACGAAACTTTAAGGTACAGCCAGTTTCGAATCTTCATAGTGTTGTGGTTATTCCTGAGCAGATGAAAGGAGAATTCCAAGAACATGCCCATGATAAAGGTGGACACCAAGGTGTAGAAAAGACATTGGATAAATTGAAATTGATAGCATATTGGGTAGGTATGCAACTGGCAGTAACAGAATATGTTAATTATTGCGATAGGTATCAGAAAGCGAAGCTTTCACTTCCAACAAGGGCGCTACTTTCTGGCTTCAGGCCTTCAAGGTGCAAACTTATTCAGACAAGTTGCAAAATCAAGACAACAGACAATGGTCAAGCAATGTTAATCCTTCAAATGGAACAACAAAGCCAAGATGAAAGAGGCAGAAGATGAGCTAAATAAATGCATAGAAGAAATTGAGAAATAGAGGTTTATGAGACAGAACAAAACGACTACTATAATATTAATTAAATCGAGAGATCAAGAATAAACTCTTTTAGAATGACCTATTACCAGAAAGAAATTATTATTAGTAAATTACATCATTATTGAACTTGAGGCTACATTGCTAGATATAGGAGTAATCAGGAATAAACTGGAATTAGAATGACCTAATACCAGAAATAAATAAAATAAGTATCACAAAAGCATTTCTATATAAATATTAAATAATCCACTGGACTTTAAAATACAAAAAAAAGTTAATATTAAGCACTAGAACCAAGAATTACGTGTACTAGTATCTACAAATTAGTCTGAAGGTGAGTATTCTAGTATATTCAAAATATCAATTTAATTTTTTCATTGAATATACCTGTCCTATTCAAAATGCAATTAAAACATCTATTCTGAGACAAAAAGCATTTGTTTAATTGTTAATTCATTGCAAAGCCCACCATACACAATGCAACTTTGTTGCATGCAATTCTGTTGGTGTATGCTGGAATGTTCAATGCAACTTTGTAGTATGATACATGTCGCAATTGAAATAGAACAGTGTTCTGTTTTCATGCAACATGTTGTTAAGGTCTCGCGGGCCACCAAATACTCATGCGTCCAGGGAACCCCATGACATGTTTCACCACTTCAGCATTTTAAGGCATCTAATTAATGACTTCCTAAATATATCTACATTATTTACTGAAGTTACTGAAACTTGAAAGCAACAAATTATTTTATACGAATGAGCAGCCAGTTTGTTAAACTTGGGATGGAGTCCTATTGAAGGAACTTTGGATAAATTTCATAAATTTCTCAATTAAATAAGGGGTTGGTTGAATAGTGGAATTTAGTGGAAATTGGCTGAATGGTGGAATTTGATTGAATTGTTAACTACTATACATATAAGCTATGCATTTATCATATTACGCTGATTTACAATCTAAATAATAATTGTTTACCACGATTGAACAAGTGTTTGAACATGGAGTGGTATAATATAATATAGCATATTACTTTCATGAAATATATATATGTATTCTTAATAATTATCTTTATTGAATTTAATTCTAGCAACTGGGTATAATTTGGAATATTTATTCCTTAGATTTTAATAAATTCTAAACATTATATACTTCTCTTTATTCCCTCCAAAATAATACATATTGCTAAATTTAACCACAATAAAGCTAATAAACGTGTCAAATGGGAATTTAACTATTACTAGAGGGACGGCTGAATAGATTCGCCACGGACGGCAAAAGCGTACTCTATGCCACTGCCCCTCGCCAATTTTGACGGTGCCCTGGGGTTCGTAATAACTAAGTTCTACTGTAGTTATTAATTCAGTGAAACTTTTCTAGATTCCACAATTCAGTCAAATTGCACTAGTGACCACCATTCAGTCAACAACTAATAAATAGGTATTAACGTGGCAAAAATTAATCAAAAATCGTGAGTAAGGTGCACATCTGTAACCCATGAGACACCTATCCTGAAAATTTCAGCTCTTAGTCAATCAAACTCAGGCCTGTCAGGTTTTATACAGGATTTTTCTTAGGGGGGAAAGTCTGCTAGTACCAGGATCCACTAAATAATTGCTTCGCCAGCTGGGGGTCTGGGGGGCGCTGCTAGCCCCCCAGTAGGGTCCAGGGGCTTCGCCCCTGGAAGCCAGATACAATTTATAGTACAAAGTATTATTGCTAAAAATGGAGAGCTATTGCTGTAAAATAATCACATAGTATTTGAAGCTGTGGTAACTAATGGAAGATAATTATAGCTTCTGGCACAATTTCATTAATTAATGAATATCACTAGTAATGTTTGAATGGTATGTGTGGGGAATGAAGATACAGAACTTTTAACATAAAATATTCTAGCCTAGAGAAGAATAGTATACGTCGATTTGTCTCTTTATAAAAGGCTAAAAACACCTAATTTTAACTGAAAATAAGAACTTAGCAGCATATTTCCAGGGGGGGAAAACTCAAGTTAGGGGGGTGGGGGAATACCCTGCCTGTACAGGAGACGGACTATAAACTAAAAACCCCGGGCAGTAATATAAATACTGGGCCTCACTAAAGTAGAGTATAGTTGGCACAGTAAATCGATCAAACTTGTAGTCAAACTGACTTTGAGGATACCACGAACCTAATAGGAAGTGTAAATTCATGGCTAACCGCAAACTTGATAGATATACACACATTATTACATTTTCGAAAATAGCAAATTTGAGACGTTATTTTAATTCTCTAGATATAACATGGCCAGTGCAACAGCATTTGATAGTCTAGCGTTCGTTGCTGCTGCCCTTAGCGCTCTAACAGAAAAACATATCGTTACTAAAATAGAATACGACCGTATTAGCATTGAAGTTAAGAGTGGGAAAAATATGGTGTACGTTTGTGCTGGCGAAGTAAACGTGGTGGAAGAAATAAAGAAAACTTATGCGAAAACAGATCTGTTGGTAGCACAGAGATACTATCCAAGTATTGCACTACAAATGATTGAAAACGCAGATATGAACAGATCCAATAGGAATGAAATATGGGAATCAGCAGATTACATAGACGAAAAGAACAGTGTAATAAACCCAACTGAAGGCAAAGAAAGAAAGAAATGGTTCAGTGGATTATGTTGCTTGGGAAATAATTCAATAGGTACTCAACAAATAAATCACTATAAATTAGCGCAAGATCGAGATAAACTAGTTCGAGAAAATGAGCGCGGAGAAATACAGGGCGTGTATCAATCCAATATAGAATCACTGATAACAGATCAATCCACATCCTTTGGCGAAGCATCTCGCAGAGTAGAAAGAACCGCAAAAACAATAGATCTGTTTGTGATCTTACCGTCAGGCAGGACTATAGCAGTAGAAATGGAATCGACACACAGCCTAGTCACCAACATAAAGCACAAGATTAAGGAGAGGGTAGGGATAGCAGTGACGGAACAAGTGCTGCATTTCGGGGGTCATCTGTTGGAAGACGGAAAGTCGCTCAATGAATACAACATAAAAGCTAACTCCACAATCCACTTGAGCGTTAAAGGAAGAGGAGGAGCCAAAGAGCGATTGTTTTACATCGATTCTAAATACCTGGATCCTCGCTGGGATTATGACTTCACTAAGATATCAGATGGTAATACCAAATTCAAGAGAGGAGGGTATCCATACTATCGACCTTGTGGGTGGAGAAGAATAGCTATTAAAGTGCTAGGGAAGTATCAGAATGATATTTGGTTGGGACAGACTGGTGACGAATCAAAGGGAGAGTGGGCAGTGACCTATCATGGAACTAAATCTAATGCTTTTAACAATATTTCTAATGAGGGTTATATTGTAGGTCCAAGGGCAAGATATGGTCGTGGTGTCTACTCATCTCCGAAAATTGAAATAGCAACTAGTTATGCATCTTCCTTCACCTACGACAGAATTAATTATATTGGTGTCTTTCAGAACCGTGTGAATCCCAGAGGTGTGAATATTGAAAACAACGATAAATACTGGGTTTGTCCAAATAAGGATGACATTAGGCCTTATGGTTTGTGTGTAAAAAAAGTATAATGAGGCTACTAAAGGTAATCTGTGAGTAATAAGGCTCATACCATACTGTATTGTAGATTTTGTAATGGTAATTAAGAATAGACATTGCAAAGTTTATGACCTATATCTTTGTAATCTAGTGATAACTTATGTGATGATAATTTAAGTGTGTTCCTAAACATATGATGCAGTATCGATTTTGGTAGTTGCTTTTCATGAATCACTGCAGCTAGTCTGTCAGTAGAGACAAGGCTGAACATTTGAAACTAAATTTTCACTGAACTTATTCGTATAAGAGAATTTTAACTAAACTGTGTGTCAACTTTTTAATTCATAATTATTAATTACACTACTACAATGATGAATATATTATAATTATAATCTATATTGCCAAACTTGCACACTCATTTCGACAGACTCTGATACTCGAGTGTCATTAGCTTCTTCCGCTTGATATAATGCTCTGCTTGCTGCACCCTGTTGCTCTGCATGTACGAAGCGGCTATCTCATTCTCCTTAACCACCTGGGCCTGCAGACCAGCTACGTAGCTCTTCTTGAAGGCAGGAATAGCCAGGTTGGTGCGGTAGTACTTCATCTTAGTGACAATAGCGGTCTGTCTGCTGGTGAGCTCGGGAGGGACCGGCTTGCTCTTGCTCTTGAAGACTTCTTGGTTGCTGACAATCAGCTGTAGCTCTAGCTTGAGAGCCTCGATGCTGGGCGTATCGTCTACTTTAGCTGGAGATATGAATGTACCAGTTGTTGTTTGTTGAGGTGTTGTTGCTGTTGTTGTTGTCGCTGTTGTTGCTGTTGGTCTTTGTTTGAGGTTTTTAGGCGCGGTTATCATTGGAGTCTTACTAGACTCAACAAACTCGTCTAAGACTAGCCACGAGTGATTCTGCATTACAACCTCCTTTATTTCCAATGGCTCTTTCAGACGGATAAGTATCTGCAGAATGTATGCAGTAAAACAGGGGTTCACAAACTTTTGCAGCATACCGCCCACATTTAGGTCAGGACACATTTAGGTCAGACAAAATATTTTTTACACGTTTTACTGAGTAAAAAAACGTGTAAAAAAATATTTGTATTAGCTTTTATTGGTATGATTCTGTTCCTGGAAAAATGACCCCATTAAGCGGAGTTGCATGTATTCGAGTAAACACGGTATATTACAAGACAAGACACCTAGCACTCCTATATTGCTACCTCTAGCTTGCAGCTGGTCTGCTTCCTTCCGTCCATAACAGTGAGAGACTCGTGAATCTCAGCCTTGCTAGAGAGCACACTCAGATTCACAGAACAAGTCCCTATGGTCTCATCCTTTCTCAACAGTCCCTTCTTATACAATATTGTTATCTTCAGAGGGTGTCTCTTGCAGGTGCGCATGAATGCCTTAATTTTCCCTCTGTCTATCTTGAAGAGTTTAGGATCGTTGTACTCTGGACTCGTGGTTCCCCTGATGCTCTTAGTGGACAGCAGCTGGGGCTCATCGTGGGAGGGGAAGGGGAACTCAAACGTGACGTAGCTGTCTAGATCCTTGCTCTCGTAGTCCTTAGGCAGGGGGATGTTAATGCAGCGGACCGCAGACACCTGGGGGATATCATATATATAATATAATATATATATATATATAAATAATAACAAATACCGTATAATAAGCGCCTCGGCGCTAATAGTTTTTGTGAGCCAAATTTACACTCTATTTTTTAAATCCAGAAATACTACTTAGGTGGGTTTTAATGATTCTCAGCGAGATCGACATACCAATATTGCATAAATATATTGAATTTACACTTCAGTTATCAACTAATGGTTATTAATATTATCATAAAATGTCATTTTTATTGGCCCGGCATTGTCCAAACCCCCAGCCGATACCGGATATTCGGAAAATACGCTAATCAATTTGAAGAAAAAAACACTTTAAATGGTAAATATTACTAAAGTTTGGGAAATTTTCAATAATATTTACAAATATCAATTTGTTAAATCAATAGTAACTTTCACAAAGCTAAGTATTAAGTTAACTTTACTACATAGTCTACCTCGCATTGATCTGGTTCTACTCCAGCGTTAATATTAAAAGTAGGGATCTGTCTCTCCTCGTAGTGGTAGGCAGGAGGAGCATATCCATGGTTTCGAGCCGACTGTAGATTCATGAGATCTCGCTTGCATTGTTCTAGAAGATTCTCGAACTGGTTAGCTTTCCCAATCTCCATAATAGATTTACACTGGGCAGCACTCGTCTTGCACAGCTCCATCTGTTTGCTATTGAACAGAGTAATATATTCAGGATAACCTCGTCAATACGAACATGGTTAATAAAAATTTCCGGTTAATATGAACACTATTTCAGTCACATTCAAAGCCTTTTCAGTACAAATGACACCGGTTAATACGACATAAAGAAACTACTAACTAGTAGTAAGTATACTTATTGGTTTTCTAAGCGTAACCATTTATCGACAATTTTTTGACACACAAATTAGTCTGGCATATACGCATAATAATGTACCATTACAGCTACTTTATTAATATAAATGCAATACTTTTACACGTTGCAAGTATGTCTTTGGAAAATCTTGAATTTTCAATTTTCAGCAATTTGCTAACCTATTCCAGTACTGTTTCGTACGATTACCATCCATCGTACGATTACTATCCAAAGACAGACTGTTAGACCATAGTGTAGAAAATGTTAGGTCATACTCATACTCAGTGTTACTCACTTATAACACAAATATCGTTTACTTACTTCATTCAATAATTGTCGTAATCATTATTTCAATAAACATCGTACGATTACTATCCAAAGACGGTCAATCAATTATGACAAAGAAAAATCTTTTAAAATCAAATGTACAGTATGTAGAACCTGTCTAATCCGACACCCGATGGGAGGAAAATTGTCGGATTACCAAATTTCCGGATTATGCAGTATCACCTCCCCAATACAAATACAAAGATAAGTGGTTTAGCTGAATTCCGTATAATCGGACTATGCAAGTTCTACTGAATAAACTGACTTGCAGGACTCCTCCAGCTCTGCGAACAGCTCCGCGTCTTTCTCGGAGGCCTTCTTTAGGTCAGTCATCCTCTTGAGGGGCGGGGTGTTAACCTGCGTGCTGGGGGGCACCTGGGTGAGGTCCACTCGCAACCCAGACTTTGCCAGCTCCAGCATCGGCTCCAGGCCCTTCATATAGATGAGGAACTTCTTAGCTTCTTCCAGTTTGTTCTCCTTCCTGTAGCGGATAGCTAATCCCTTAAACTCGTCCACTCTGGAGTTCAGCACTCTCAGCTGTTCCTCGTAGGTGGCAGCGTCCACTCTCTGCAGCCCTCCTCGGGAGGCTCCCTGCGGGCCGGCGCTGCTGGGGGCGGGGGCCTTAGCTGCCGGAGAGGGGGCAGGGGCAGGTGTCTATATAGTGGGGAGAGCATTGGGATAGCAGGGAAGTGTATAATTGTTAAATGTCTGTATTGTTATTAACAGCAATATAATGTGTGTACTAATGAAGAGGGGAAGCTGATGGATTGGATTCCTATCCACAATAAATTTGTTGAGAAGTACTAATCCAAAATAATAATACGTATTATGAGTTTATCGATGTAAAACCCGATAAATTCATAATCCATCCGGATCCTCTATCAATGAATGGAGAATACCTGATTTTCTCGCCTATTTACTAATAACACTCTCGCTGGATCTATAGTACAGACTATAAGTTTGAACTGACCGGAGCAGCGCTGACTCCGGGGAGAGGCGGGTACCCGGGCGGAGCAGGCAGCTCTTCGTACTCGTAAGCGGCGCCCCTCTTAGCGGCCTTAACCGCGTCCTCGTACTGCTTAACTATTCGCGTCATCCGCCTGAGCTTGCTGGAGGACTCCTCTCTCTGCGCCTGCTGCACTCCCTCCCGGTACTTGTCCAGTCGCTGCTGCAGCCCCTCCAGCAGCGTAGCGGCGGCAGCCACAGAGAACGAGGGGGGCTCTATGGGGTGCAATATGGTAATCTATAGCAATTGCACAATATTTGTTATAATTAACAAGTGACTTTTAGGACCAGAGCAGGGCTTAAACTTAAACTTAAGCTTAACCTAAACTAAGTACATAATGTTGCATGGAATTTTTACTACCATTAGATTTTTACTACTTTAATACTACTCCAAAAAAGCATGCTGTAAAAAAATTCTTCATATTTTCCAAAATTAAGTCGGTATTCATAAAGCAAAACTAACAAAATACTTTATTTTCAAATTAGTTTAAATTTAAAAGGCCCGGAACTTATCATGGTAATCTAATTCCTTAATTAAAATTAACTTAATTAGTAATTCAGTCATAAATGTTCAACTGGCAACAACCATTACTTATAATATATTATTTTAAGTGTGCACTACATACCTTCATCCTCATTGGTATCCTCTAGCTGTATGAGAGGCTGTACGGGCGGTGGCTGTGTGACAGGGGGTCTGACAGCAGGGGGCTGAGGGAGCCTCCTGGCGCCCGGAGGGGGGAGAGGGGGGTACCCGGGGGGCGCAGGCAGCTCGTTATACTCGTAAGGCTTCCCAGCCTTGCAGGCTACAATAGCCTCGTCAAACTGTCCCAGCACTCGCTTCATGCGTCTGGCCTTAGAGGAGTTCCCCTCTTGCTCCGCCTTGGCCACGCCCTCCCGGTACTTGTCCAGTCTCTGTGCCAGCCCCTCCAGCAGCGTGGCGGGGGTGGGGATGGACGGGTCGCTCTCCGGGGGCGGAGACTCGGCGCGGGCAGGGGGGGCCTCGCTAGAACTCGGCTTTCTGGCCTGTGTGTTAGCGGGGGGCCACGAGGATATCGAGAGGAGGAAGGAGGGCGTGAAACCTTCGGGGGCCTGCGGCATGGCGTCCAGAGAAATGGGACTCCCTTCGTCCAGCGCAGCTATAACCTTAGAGAAGTTAAGCGCGCACTTGAAGTGCTGTCGCATGACGTCATTCCGCTGCTGCTGCTTAGCAGTGGCTGCGGCCTGTTTGTACTGCGTCTGTCTTTCCAGGAGGAACTCCCGCACCTTCTCGCGCGTGACCTGTTCGGGCGGGAGGGCCGCGGGGGGGCGTGGCCGGGGGGCCGGGGGCGGCGGGGCTGTTCTGGCGGCCACTGGGGGCTTGGGGGCGGAAGTGACGTCATTGGACAGGCGCTGCAGCTCTTCGGAGGGAATCTCAAAGTTGTCGTCTAGCGATATGAGTGGGGCCTGTGTTTGTGGCTGTTTAGCGACTAGAGTTATTTCCGGAGGGAATGTCTCCCAGTCTATATGTCTGTTAGCAGCTGAGTCGGACAGCATCTGAGCTAGCTGCTCGACAGCCCGCTGGTACCTGCGGAGCTTAGAGCCGTCTCCGCTCTCCCGGGCTAGCTGCAGGCCCTGCTCGTAGAGGGAGAGGCGGGAGCGTATCTTATCGGCGTCTGCACCGGAGGGGGCGGGTCTGGGGGCGGGCTTGGGAGCTATGTTGCTGTCTGTCATGTCGTCTGCCATCTGAGCAAGCTCATCTCTCTCAGCGCCTAATAGAGACAGCACAATATTAATAGGAAGCCAAGTGACTGAGCCTCAGCGCATTTATCTAACGGGCCACATCAAACTTGGTTAGCTACTCTTATAAAACAAATTTACTATGATAACTGGTGGCCGCCTTTGCAAGGACACTAATCCTTCTTGGAGGCCCTGAAACGAGAATAATATTAGAGGTATGTAGGCTAGATAATATTCTGCGGTCCTAGTAAATCATAGGATCAATAATAGGGAAAGAACACGAGGCTATTAATAGAGAGTAAATACTTGTTTGTTGTTCCTATGTATTAAGAAGGATCAAATAAGTTTATTAGCTACATACAATATGCTATAGACTTGCCTCTGCTATCAGCTGGTGGCTTAGTGGTTACGGGAGGCGGAATATCATCTCTGTTAACAGCTGTTCCCTGGTTAGCTAGCACTAGCATCTCTTGTAGAGTGGTGAGTCCTCTCTGGAGCCGTCTCGCCTTGCCGGTAGCCTGCTCGCTCTCTGCTGTCCTGAGGGCTTCCTACAGCAACAAGCGAATAGTACGTATAAATGTCTATAACAGACATGTCCATAACAGACATGTCTATAACAGACATATAGCAAGTTCGCCATTTAACAAACAAATTTCGTGCAAATGTGACTTGCTATAACGCAACACCACTACAATCAACTATCTATAGCCTGTAAGTACCTGGTAGTTGCTAATCCTCTCACGGATCTCCTTAGCGAGAGGAGAAGCAGCCGCTGGCGCGGGAGGCTGTCTGGCAGACTTCTGCTGGGTCTCGGACTTAACTTCCTTTGTGAGAGAACTCAGCTCTGCTTCCAAATCCACATCGTCACCTCCGCTATCTCCATCGGACTACAGAGCGAATGTTAAGTCTGGCTTTCTTATATCGGCCAACTTATGTTCGATATAATAACCCGGCTTCGCAAAGGTAAAATTTTAATGATAAAAAATACCTTGCCAAAAAATAGTTGGGCGTTATGTATAAGTAGTCCAATCTTAAATAAATTGAATCAATAAGAATTATATATAATGGAACGATAATTAGCAAGATGGATTAATGAATGAGTAGTATTTAAATTTACTTGTAATAAACATCAGGCTATAACGTAAAGTAGACTTTCGTTAATACGAACACCAGAGATCCGTTGGAATTTGTTCGTATTTCCCAGAAATTCGTAATAACAGAGTGACCTGCATTCGTTTGCATAAGGTAGAGGAGTTAACCTGTGCTCCTTATCCATGTTCGTATAACGAGAGTCTACTGCACTACAGTCTGTTCTCTCTAATAGTCCACTTATTTAATTGTCCAAATCAACTATTTATATATCTGTAATAGTCCATATTCTCTAATAGTCCACTTTGGCCCATTTGCCCACTGGTGTCTATTAGAGAGAACAGTGTGCATCTATTTGCTGCTGTGCTCACATTCCCATTGTCCTCTGCAGCCGCCTCTCGGTTGAGCTCCTCCAGCTCTGCCAGCAGCTCCGAGTCGGAGAGGTCGGAGTCCGACCCGCCCAGATCCAGATCCAGATCCTCGTCTCCGGCCGCCAGCTTCTGCTGCAGTCTGTCCAGCTCAGCCGGGGTCAGCTGCTTCTTAGGTTTCTGATTACTGTCTTTCTAAAGCATGCAATTGTACTGTAATAACTCCCAAAGTGAACACCTCCAAAATATGAACACTTTTACTCGGTTCCAAATTTCCCCATTGCTTTAGACACACGTCATGATATATGATGAAAAGTGAACACCTCAAAAGTGAACGTTTTGGCTGGTCCCCAGGGTGTTCACTTTCTAAAGGTTTACAGTACTATACTAATCAATGGGATTGTAATAATAGTTGCCTTATAGCAGTGGTTCCCAACCTGGCCCTGGGGTCACAAGTTGTATTACTATCAATGGGAGGGGGTCCACATAATGTCTAATATTTACTACAGGGCATCCACGGTTTAAAAAGTTTGGAAATCGCTGCCTTATAGATTGCTCTTTTAGTACATTTAGGCCCAAACATAATTTACTATGTTTAAATATCTAAGTTCAGTATGTAAGTTAATACAACCCTATTGCTTCAGAAATTACTTGCTATTAGAAGTTAGAACCAAAACATGCACTACACTTGTATTGCAGTGGTTACCTTAGCCTTCCCACTCTTCCCTCCCATTCCAGTCAGCTTAGCTAACTCCGCCTCGAAATCATCGTCGTCTCCCCCCTCCCCCGCCCCCGTACCGGGGTCCATCCCCATGAGCCCCGCCAGCCCCCCGGTGTGCTTAGGCTTCTCCCCTCGCCCTCCCCGCTGTCTCCCGCCTCCCGCCTTCGTGTCTCTGTCCTTCTTGCCCTTAGTAAACATGCGTCTTAATAAGGAGTGGTAGCTATTATAATTAATAAAACAAAGAAACGGGAGAAGATGCTAGAGAAGAAATATTTGTTGTGTGTTATTACTCACTCGGGTGAGCACACAACTTACTAAAGATAAATCTACGGAATCTATGTACATTTAAGCCTGAGCCAAATATTTTCTCTTTTACCTGACCAAATAAAAATAAGAACTCAGTCACTCAGCTTTACGTTCGTAACATAATCAGCTTCGGGAACACATTTTAGAAAAATTATTTATGACAAACCAATGGTAAATTTGTAAAATGTTAACAGGAGTTTTGCAGTGCTCGGTTAAAGATGAAAACTAATGCGAATACATTTATTAACTGCTACATATGATACCAGGGTTATAAGACTGGGGTCACGCATTGGTTAACGAGACAATGTATATTATCATATTGCATAACTAATTTCTCCAATAATCAATGTGATAATTAACTAAGAGATAGTCCCCCGATGTCTACCGCTACGCTATCTCTGTTGGAAGCTGGCTGCAATACAGAAGGCACGTGAGGGGGCTTAGCTAGGGGGGAGTACACTCCCAGCCCCCCGGCGGTCTCTGATTCCTTGTGAGTGTAGACAGGCAGTCTCAGCTTCTTAACCCTGTGAGATTAGAACTCATAATTTATATCAACAAATATAGTAGATCCTCAGTGCGAACGCCAGGGAACTATCGGAATTTATTCGTATTATCCGGAATTCGTGTTAACCGGAGTCATTTGCAGGCATTTGTATAGGCTAGGGGGATTAAGCCTCGTTTGTTTAACCTAATTTTTCCCAATCCGTGTTCGTATTAACGAGAGTCTACTGATATAGCATTATTTCACATATTAATACAGTGGATAACGGTTATAAGAATACTGTTGGGAATAGAGAAATAGTATGTCTTAAGAGGTTAACGTTAAATGCTTGATTTAAGAAAAGGATGGTATACAATAAAACTTTAATAATCACTGGAATTGAGCAATACGTACAATAACTTCATTTAATAAGTTTAATAAACAAATAATGTGTTAAAAAGGCGAGAGTTTAATTCATTTGGGGCAATAATGGCTTAGTTAGGGGATCATGTGCAAACGTGACGCGCTTCTTTTTCTTCTGTTTCTGACGACAACAAATGGCACGACTTATTTGACAGACCAATATATGGAACAAACCCATATGCAGCACAAACAACAACAACAACAAAATGATGTACAACATACTCTGAGAAATTTTACAAATTCGGAAGAAGAGTTTCCACCAATGAGGCTCACTCCAATACGAGTAGCGGAAGTGTAGATTAGGACCGAACAGCATAGTCAACACGCACTCGGAAGTAATGAGAAGACGGATTCTCTCAGAGACGGTCACGACTGCGTTGGTTGCTATGTAGAACACGCAATACACGAATAGAGCCCTGGCGCCCAGCATATACCGTCTGTACAGTCTCTGCTTACTCACTTCCAGCTGCTTCTGGGCTTCGTTAATCGCGCAACCAAAACGCCTCCTGAGGGCATGGAGAAGGCGATTCGTGTATTTAAGAAGCAAATACAGTTTGATAATCCCTAATAGCGTTGTTATTATGGGATTAAATAGCACGAAAGACCACCATGTCAAGTGCACTAGAAAAACAATACCAACTTCAATGCACATCCAAACAAATAAGCTGTTCTCTGCTAGGACAATAACCCGAGAGGAACTATAAGCCTTGTGGAGGTATGACGTCAGAATGACGATCAGTGATAGCGTAATATACGCGCTAACTAGGCTGGAAGGAGATAGGATAATTCTATACACACTGCTATCGTATGCGAAGTTAAATGGGCGTGTCAGTGTGCAGTTGTGTATCAGGGTCTTAACTGGAGATTTCAACGTGTACACACCCTCTGCCATTACGCAGAGAAATAAAATAATTGAGAAGAATAGAATAGCGGATATTAACTGAGATCTGCAGTAGTCGACTTGAGAATCGATGAGACGATCAATCGGGTAGGAATCAGCGCCGAACTTCAGTAAGTAAATCCGTTTGCGTATCAAGAGAGCATTGTTTGTGTAATAAATAAACCAACTCATGCTCATAACTATAATTAGAGAAAGGAGTACTAACTCGAACAATATTAGACCTTTGATAACATTATCGCGTGTTGTTTGATTTGAGTACAGGGCACTCATAGTGGAAATTGGTAATCCATTAAGTAAACTCATTCTGTGAATTAACTTTTTGATGGAAATTCAGGCTAATTTATACTCCGAATAATTAATAATTATCATAAGGCAAATATACAATAAAAAGGATAATTCCCCTTGGAAATATACAGGATATATCCTACTATTAACTGAATGTAATTCAAGGATAGTATAAACAAGTCAATAACACAAGTTTGTGAATTAATATCAAATTAAGAATATTGTAAGCAATATATTTATTAATGATTGTGGTTCAGATTATTTAAGGAGAAAGTTTAGCTTTTAGTTCAATAATTATAATCCGAACTTTCTAAAATAAACTTACCTCTTTTTATGCACTTTTGACTTAAAGTGTTGCTGTAAGGAGTAATCATCGATAAAGTACCGGCTAAAGAAAGGAGGGATAAATACTTACAGTAAGATTTGCTTATTGTGAACAATATTTCGTCTGCTTAATTAATATGAACAAATTTATATTATGAACAAGCCCTATGGTCCCAATTTAACAACTTACATAGGGTTTGTATCGAATTGAGTTCGCTTATTATTAAGTATATCTATTATGAACACAATTTTTGCTCCCTTTAATGTTCATAATAAAGAATCTGACTTTAATAGTACGGTAAGTTGGTTGTACGTATAACAATTCAGTATTATATCCCTACCTACAGTGTATGCACATGTTCTGCCCTAGCCCGGGCAGCTGCACATCTATCTTCGGGTTAAGCAGCAGCTTAGCTCTGTGCGGTGAGAGGTCCTCAATGATTAGGTCCAGGTCCCTCGGTCTCCTCTTCGTCTTCGCTCTCTTACGAATCGATTTGTCTATCTTGTGCACTTTCTTCCTGGCGTATCGACCCATTATAACTTATTAAGTAAAGTACTTTGTGAATATAAAAGAGATAATTCATAGAGATACAATATTTTAAATAACATTAAGTACTTTTCAATTACCTTTCAAAATAAAAACAAGACAACATTTTGAGGGAGGTCATTCATATACAGGCCCCTCTGTGTACTGGCCTGAAGAAAAAGATCCCCAAATTATTTAAGGAGGATTGTAGAAAACTAACTGTTAACTTTAGGGGCCGTTCAAATGTTACGTACTGCGAATTTTAAACAGCCCTTATCATAAAGAAACAGCATGCAGTCAAGATGATATAAAGGTTGTTTTATATTTATAATAATTATTGGTCAATAGTCAAAAGCGTTGGTATATTATTGGGAGCAGGCAAACGAAATATAGCAAAAGAAATGACAAATAATATTCACTAAAACTGGGTTCTAGTGCAAATCAAGTATATCACAACTAATGAATAAAAACAAAAGAATAAAATCTAAAAATAAAAGTCAAAAGAATTGCAGACAAGCATTATTCTTCTCACACACAACTACAATCCGTCCTGTGTTATCTAGCACTATTCCCCACGGGTTAGTGAACTCCCCAATACCCTCACCATTCTTCCCTATCCTGTGTATCTCTTCTCCCTCCTGATTGAATACATACACACAGTGATCATTGTAGTCACTCATAATGATGTTATAGTCTCTGTCTATGTCGAAACAGAATGGATTGTTAGTTTGCTTATCATTACCACGAGTTATCAGTCTGTTGATTAGAACGTGATTTGAATCGAACACAAACATACACGGATCACTAGCATCTAGCACCATTACTCTGTCTCTTGTAACCTTGATATCAAGTGGACAGTTAAACTTAAACTCACCTATTCCTAGCATGGAATGGAACTTGAGATCCTCTGTGAAGATTTGTACTCTGTTATTACCAAAATCACAGACATAGACATTGTTAGTTCTATCAGAGACAGTCAGACCGTGTGGATAGTTGAACTGAGCTTCTCCACTGCCTCTGCTACCAACACTCTTAATTAGTTTGCCATCTAGCTCGTACATACTAATACAATGCTCATTGAGTTGTGTAACTAGCACGCTATTATGAGTTATACAGATACCCACTGGACTATTCATCTTCTCACTGAACATGAAGAGATAGTCTCCGTTACAGGTAAATACCTGTACTAGTTGGTTGCTTAAATCCGCTATGTAAATGTGTCCAGTATTGTAATGCACAGCTATGCCTCTAGCACAATTCAGTTCCCCAGGAGCTTTCTGTTGGTTAGACTTCTTGCAGCTGTAAGCAGTAGGCAGCCGTTTAGCCTTGTAGTCCGGTACAACAGGCTTCACTTGAGGGGAGAAGGTGCGGGTGGGAGTTATGTTAGTCTGACCGTTAAGCTTAATACTTCCTAGCTGTTGGATGTCAGTCTCGAATAGATTGTCCCACTCGAACTCAATGCTAAAGTATGTATCAGCAGTTAGCTCTGCTATCTTGTTGTCAATCGTAGAATGAATTATTTCATTTGTTTCTTTTACTTTATTCGATTTGAGTGTATGTGAGCTGATAGACTTAATGCTATTCAGAGATTCCACTAACTGGTTCATTCCCTGAGTTTTGCTATTGTACTCCGTCTCTATGCGATCAACTCGAGAGAGGAGGCTACTCTCCCTAACTCGCAGAGCTTCGTGAGACCTCTTGAAGCTGTCTCGTATGCTCCTACGGGTCTCTGTTATTTGTTCCGGGAAATTGTTATTCTGGAAGTTTGCCATTCGATATACACGTAATTGTATTTTATAGAAACTTAGGACTAATTAGATATTTATGGTATATTTTGTAATATATACTTTAAGGAGTTCAAGTTACACCAAGAATTCTATTATTAGTTACTTAGCCCTAAATAATTTTATTAATGTAATAACTCTAAAAGTAAAACAGTAATTCTGGTCTTATCCAATTTCAATACGCCTAAATCACAATTTAATGTTACGATATAGGAGAGGATTCCAAATTTTCGCGCTCCTAAATTCAAATTTTCCCAAAATCATGCTCCAAAAAGGAGCGTCTCGTGCTCCTAGATAATTCCTTGGTCCACAATTTGAATGTAAATTCCCAAATCTCGGAAAATTATCTACATATAGAGTTTGTTCCTACAGTAAATATATTAGTAGCATATATTCGCATATCATTAAAATTATACCTTACATACTCCCAGGACTGTGCCACATATACACTAACACCGCTCGAACACTTTGTACAGCTCGTGCAGGTCTGCCAGCTGCAGCACGGCCCCTTCCTTCAGAAGCGACTCGGGCGGCAGAAGCTCCCGTCGCAGGCTCGGCATCACGGTGTGCTCAATCACGCGGGACCACGTACACCTGTCGCCTATTGACTCAGCACTGGACTCGCGAATAGCGTAGAACCGGCTGATCTCGCGGCCCACCAGCCGGAAGCAGTGGGTCTCCTCCTCCCACTCCACTTCCGTCACAAGTCGCATTATAAAGAACGGCAGGCGACTCAGGTCCGGGACATACCCCTCAAGCAGCAGGGGAATAGTGCACATATTCCCGTCAGAATCTATCTCCAGGGAAAAGTAGTCAGACAGCATGGTAGACTTATTCACAAGGAATTTAACCATGAATCTCGCCAGAGACTCCTTGTCTCCGTCCCCCTCTCTCCACCCGCTGCTGGGCGCCTCCAGGCCCACCACAGCCAGCTCGTAGAGGGACAGGGGTGTGGAAAACCGCAGACACGCGAAGTTAGCAAAGTCCAGCAGGAACAGCTGATAGAAGAGCTCCTCCGTTACCTGCGTCAGACTGAGCAAGTAGAGTCCCGTGTCGTACTGCACCAGCACTCGGGTCGGGTCCACACAACCCACGTAGGTGTGTCTCTGGAACAGCTGATGCAGCGTCAAGTGGTTCCTGTCTACGAACTCGCTTTTCAGAGTTCGGATGCTAGTCAGCTCTACCGGTCGCGCGTGGTTCCTGCGGTTATTAGCGACTACAGATAAACTGTCTAGAGAGGGGTCGATACGAGCTCGCTTCGATTCGCTAATTATTTCCAAATCTACCTCTTTGGGAGTAGCAGCACTTGAACTAGTACTGTCGATGGAATGTGTTTCTGTAGGGTCAGGTCTCTGCTCGGGAGAGTCACCAGATTGGCTGCTAGCTAAGCCCAGGCCGCCTAAGCCTATATCTGCGACTAACGGATCTGTGTGTGCTATCAGACTAAGCTCTGGAGGCGTGTGCGTCGCTAGTGCACTATGTGGAGACTCAATCTGAGTGGATTGAGTCGGGAAGAACAGGTCGAGTTTCTGTGTCTTCGGATCGGTTCTTACCAAATTGTAATCGTAGCTCTTGTCTGCACTACAGTCCTGCGTTTTAGACTTTAATATTTCACTAACATTAACGTTAGCAACACTGAGGGACTTCTGTATAGAAAAGTTTCTACTCGTATTCGCGGTTAGTAGAACCTTGTCGACAGATTTCTCTATAAACCGCACTATGGCCTCTTCGTGCAGGAACCTGACCTCGTGCTTGGTGGGATGCACGTTCACATCCACGTTGTGCGGCGCCATGGAAAGGGACAGGTATACGAACGGATGAGTGTGCTTAGGCAGGTACTGGGCATACAGATTCTCAATTGCGTGTTTCAGGACATTACAATCCACCAAACGGTTGTTAATGAATATAATTAGAGTTAGTTTCTTTCCAGAGAAGTTAGGATTCGTGACCAGCCCCGTGAACTCGAATAGCAGCTCGCTACACGCCTCCTCCACGGACAGCAGCTCTCTCTCAATGGCAGCGCCGAAGCTAGACCTGACCCTGTCCCTGCGCGAGGCTGTGAGGGGAGAGTTGTGCTCCAGGGAAGTGGATCCCGACTTCTTGAGGGAGAACGCTATTCTATCGTTATGAACAGCGTACCGTGTGACCACGTCCGACACTCTGTTGTACTCCTCCGCAGGGCTGGAGAGAGCCTTTCTCCGCAGTGGCATATTGTAGAACAGATCTTCCACGGATATAACAGTGCCGACATTTCCGGCGCAGGGCCTAGGGGAGCAGCTCTCCCCGGGCTTAGCCAACAACTTCCCGTCACAGTACTTAGCGCGGTAGGCACACTGCGTGTCCATGGTCCGAGTTGTTATTGTGATGTACGCTACGTGCGAGAGGCTGGCCAGAGCCTCCCCTCTGAACCCGTAGGTAGATATCCTACTCAGGTCTTCGAACGTGGCCAGTTTGCTTGTTGTGAATCTCTCACAGACGATAGGCATATCCTCTCTGCTAATCCCGTGTCCGTTGTCTTGTATCTGCAGCAGCTTGAGTCCGCCGGAACTAACCGCTATCTGGATACAGGTGGCGCTAGCGTCGATGCTGTTCTCGATCAGTTCCTTCAGCCCGCTGGCCGGCCGCTGCACCACCTCCCCCGCGGCAATGCGGTTAATGACGGACTCCTCCAGCTTCTTGATGCGACACGGGGGCTCTGAGCGCGTAGCAACAGTAGTCATACTTTGGTATTCAGTAGAAATATGAACCTATTCTAAACTTTTGGTCCGAGGTGAGCAGTAGGGTCGACTATATTAGCACAAAATGAGCAATAATGACAATAAAGTACGGTAGGAAAAATATGATGCGGGCGGTGGAGCTTAAACAAGATTATCACCTTATTTAATTTAATTTGCTTTTTAATCCAACGAGCCCTTCGGTCTCGGTCGTTTCGCGATTATTAGTAATACCACAACTAAATAGAAGCCAGCTCGAATTCACGTGTTAAATCAATATAATTATCGCAAGTTGAAATTTTCTATGAATATGTTGAATCTGCACTGTAGCCACAGCACCTGTAGTATGGGGCTGACTGAATGGTGGAATTTAGTGGAATTACAGTGGATGCCGGTTATAAGCACATCGTCGGGAACTGCACTTATGGTGCTTATAACCGGCATGTGCTTATAACCGACATAAATTATACAGGGTAGATGGCAAACGTTTTCCAACATAGTGTGCTTATATCCGATATGTTCTTATAACCGGTGTGCTTATATCCGACATCTACTGTACTAAATTTTAGTGGAATTGACTGAACGGTGGATTCGAGTGGAATTTTCTAAAAACCGACTGAACAGTGGAATCGAGTGGAATTTGGCTGAATAGTGGAATCGAGTGGAATTTGATTAAATTATTAAACACTACGTATATGCTATAAGATGTGTCTAAATAACATGGTAACAAAGCCTAACAGTAACTCAATAGTATTTATTTGTTAGGCTTTGTTACCATGTTATTAAGACACACCTTATAAGCATTATTAATCAACAATTCATTATCAAATCCAGTTGGTATTCATTTGGCAGTTCAATAGAGAATTTAGAGATTATTAGTAACATAGGCGTAGATAGACCTGGGCATACCCGGGCAATGCCCGGGTAGACATTTCTAGACTGAATCATGTACTGGTTAGGATTATCGTTCTTTTATTTAATTAAACGCTGGTTCCGCCTTTGAATCGACCAAAGTTAGAAATTTTTACAATATTTTTACAGACATAGCGGAAGGATGGTATCTTTCGATGGGACTTGGGTTTTCATCGATCCGATCATTATTTCCAGAGTTATGACCGTTTTAGTGGAGCGGCATTTAATATTAAAACTCGGTTTTATAACTCCGAAGGTGTTGCCCACGTTAAAATAACTATTTATTATATTTACAACGTTTCAATATTCACACATATGATAGACTGACGAAAATTTTGCACAACTCAACAAAAAATTTTATGTAAAAGTGGAAATTGCAAAAGTTATAGCCCTTCGGCGGTCTTCAGGGTACGGATTCTTAACTAATTTGTAACTCAGAGAGGAAAAGAGATAAATTAAAATAGCACTAGTTAAAAATGATCAGAATACATGGTTTCCCATATGCAAATAATACATTTTGTGAGCCTAGGACGCCCCGTTTTCAAAAATGCCCTATATGGTAGTGTGAATGTGACCAATTTTGATGACACATGCAAATTTGAAACTTCTAAACGAGAGACTCTAGAGCTTAGCTCTAAATTACTAATCACATCGATATATCATTTCTAAATCATTGCAAAGTCAAAAATCACTCAAAACCAAATGGTTACCTTGCTAATAATCTCTAATGCCCATATATGGAGGTTCCATGTGACCATCAAAAGAGAGAAATCCAAATTCGAAAGTGAACTGGAGCTTAGTTCTAACTTTCAGACACTATCAGTGATTGAATTCCAGCTAGATGGCCGATTTTAACTCCTTCCCGGATCAATATTCTTCGCTGTAGACGTGTCGAAAATCGTCTCTGCCACCTGAAAACCACCATATCTAAATATAGACTGCCACAATTTTTAAAGCTTAGTTCTGGGGAACTTTATGAAGTTATATCGCTGAGATTTGGAATATAGCACTCTAATAAGTAAACTAAGACCTGTTAGAGTTCCGATTGTCCGAATTCGTCCTTAAAATACAAACTGGGGCCCTTTGGGAGGAAAAAAGTGGCTCAAATGTGGGAAGACCGTCCGTTTTTTTTTTAATCGAGCCATTCCAGGAGAAATTTGACTTCTTTTGAATAAAGAAGGCCAGAGAGATCAGAAGGGGACATCCTAGAATGGTTTAGATCAAAAATTAGATCTGTGCCCTTTTTCAAATTTTCAAGACTAAGCTTTTAGTACTATATTATTCTATATGGGAGCTTAAATCCAGAATTTCAAAAAAATCAGTGCTTAGAAGCCTTATATTAGAGTACTAGAAGTCTTAAAGTAGCCTATACATATGACCCCAATAGTACCGGAAGAATAGGCTTGCTAGGATCAACGAGTAGTGTGTTGTAGAACTCACTAATACAATCAAAGTCGGAACTAGCAATAATTAAATCCCGATTTCCTAATTGTGTCTATATTTATTTATACGTACTTATATCAACACAACACTTAGGTAATTCTTTCCAATTAATTAGTTTTTGTAGTCTTGTACATGCTGCTTATATAGTATTTATCTACACTTAGCCACTGCAGTCACAGCACTTGTAGTCTTGTACATGCTGCATATATAGTATTTATCTATACTTAGCCACTGTAGTCACAGCACTTGTAGTCTTGTACATGCTGCATATATAGTATTTATCTATACTTAGCCACTGTAGTCACAGCACTTGTAGTCTTGTACATACTGCATATATAGTATTCATCTATACTTAGCCACTGGAGTCACAGCACTTGTAGTCTTGTACATGCTGCATATATAGTATTTATCTATACTTAGCCACTGTAGTCACAGCACTTGTAGTCTTGTACATGCTGCATATATAGTATTTATCTATACTTAGCCACTGTAGTCACAGCACTTGTAGTCTTGTACATGCTGCATATATAGTATTTATCTATACTTAGCCACTGTAGTCACAGCACTTGTAGTCTTGTACATGCTGCATATATAGTATTTATCTACACTTAGCCACTGTAGTCACAGCACTTGTAGTCTTGTACATACTGCTTATATAGTATTTATCTACACTTAGCCACTGCAGTCACAGCACTTGTAGTCTTGTACATGCTGCATATATAGTATTTATCTATACTTAGCCACTGTAGTCACAGCACTTGTAGTCTTGTACATGCTGCATATATAGTATTTATCTATACTTAGCCACTGTAGTCACAGCACTTGTAGTCTTGTACATACTGCATATATAGTATTCATCTATACTTAGCCACTGGAGTCACAGCACTTGTAGTCTTGTACATGCTGCATATACAGTGGAGCCTCCCATAACGGACACTCCAAATAGCGGACAACCTCTAAATAACGGACAACCCTCGTGGCACGGATTTATTTAATTAGCATATGTCTAATAGAAAAGCAACCTCTAAATAGCGGACAACCTCTAAATAACGGACAACGGTTCCGGTCCCAAGGTGTCCGTTGTTCAGAGGCTCTACTGTATATAGTATTTAATAATTAAATTTATACGAGATTGCTAAATTATTACAAGTCTAAAAAAAGAGATACTGGTACATACAAGCTGTTTTGGAATAGCTAATATATATATATATATCCCAAAAAGTGCTATTGAAGTTATAAATATATATGAACTACCTTATTATAGGAAATTGACGCGCCATGACATCAACGTGAATGGCTCCAATTCGCGTTAATTTCATGGCGCGTTAATTTCCTATAATAAGGTAATTATTAGTTTGCAATTAGTATGAGGAAACGCCCCTCAAGTTTGCGTGAGGAAGTATTTTCCAAAAGACAGAAAAACGAAATTCCAATTGTCCTTAAGAGAAACAAAGAGATACGTACCTTCAAAAACACGCACAGGAGTTTCTCAACTGAATTCCGTACAGATACACTTTGTCTTCATTCCACCAAACAACTGATAGTAGTATACAGCATGTATAATCGCTATATGGTTATTTACACAATCGAGGGGTACCTCGTTACGAAGTTTAAGGTACAGGATTATTTTGTGAAAATCACATTTGGTTGTACAGGCCAAAACATGACAAATGAAAAAATCTATTTCTCAGATGACATAATGATTACTTTTTTATTTCTTGGTACAATTGAGAGAGATCTGATCATATACAACGGCTACAATGTAAAATACAATATGGTACCTGGTGATTGCATTTTCGATTGTGGTGAAAACGAGTATTTATATTTATGGGAAAAGGGAAATGCCCGAAATGGTCGTATCAATATATACTCGCACGATTTTCAGAAAATAAGAATATTTACAGCTTACAAATCTGGTACTGCGACAGGACTCAAAATAAGAGGAGATACAATGGTGGTGCTCAATGGAGTAGAATCATCTCTTGATACTTCGTCCGGTGGGTATAGAATTCTAACTTGTTTAAGATTCTCAATTACAAACGATGAACTGCTTGAAAGTATTAAACTTGATACTAAATCCTTACTATACCCGAATTACATGTGTTTAGACCCGTTAAGTAACGTACTGATTACAAATTATTACTCAAAGAAATTAGTCGTGTGGTATCGAGGCGGTCGACTAAGATACTACAAGAATACTCCAGAAGATTATGACACTACATTATTGGGTTTGGAAATGACAGATGATTTCCAGATAATTAGGATTAAGAGTTCCTACTACCGTGATAATCCTGATCCCTCTATAAGGGTTTATATGGTCGAACATTCCCATTAGATATATGGAGATAGATAGATAGTTAATGTATTTGATATAAGCTGTATAGAGTGTCAATTGTACCATAATTTATTTAATTTATATATATTAGACCTCTGCGCGGGTCGTATGCGGGTCCCGCCCCGCCCCGCAATACCCAGTGCTCTAATGAAATGAACCCGCATCTAACTCACAATAAGTTAACCCGCGCTAACTAGTATTCTCGCCAGGATTATATAATAGCTATAATTACCGTATAAACACTCGGCATACAATGCGGGCATAATTTTTTTTACAGCCATAAGGAATAAGGAAGAAGGTAATACGTGTTTGGGTGGATACTTGAACAGCGAATTCGGAGTGTATTTTACGAGATTACGGATAATTTTACAGTACAATTCTTTCAATCGCAACACTTCCCACATGTATCACCCCGCGCAGAGGTCTGTGTATCGTATTTTGAGGCACTATCATATATTGAGGCGCTGTATGATACACTAATATTCTCCATGGATATGCAATTACAAATTTTACTGTGGTATTTTGAGGCGCTCTGGTAGATTGAGAACGCTACTGTCATGAGCATTACTTATTAGTCAACCACATCAAGACTACTCAGTCTTGATAGTTATTCAATACCTACTCTAGTACTAATTAGTATGTTGTCTAGTTAAAATATATTTCATTATTACTTACCGCTGTGTCACTTCGTCTGTATTTACGGTAACACTTCCATGGCCTACTTAATATACGGCCGTGTATGTCACCGAGAAGGCCAGTTTATAAATTTCATTCCAAGCTAAACTATGCCTCCTATTGTTATTATTTGCATTGTATATGGGGTAATCAACCATCGCGAGTCCAATGGAATCACATTTGAGAATCTGAGATTTGTGGTTAAGCTGTTTAGGCGCCATTTAATGATGACACGACAAATTTACAAAATATACAATTCGAGTCAAAAGAACCACGAGAAAATGAAGATAATCAGCTAATATACTTAGTATACATTTTCAGAATATATAATGAGAATGAATATAAATAAACCAGCAATTATATACGTTTTATGGACGAAATTAGTAAGTTGTAAATCGGATATTACTTGTATGTTAGCATGTGGTTGCTTAATAATTTTTAAAATCTTTTATAATGTCGCCATTTTGTGATTTAGTTGCCTTTGATGTATGAAATATATCCCTATTTTAGTGTTCCAGTAGCAAGATAATGAAATTTATGATACGTGTATTTGAATTTTTTTTCATTTACCATAGATTGTTACCGACACCTTAAATGGCCCCTAAACAGCTTAACCACAAATCTCAGATTCTCAAAAGTGTTTCCATTGGACTCGGAATGGTTGATTACCCCATATATAATGCAAATAATAGCAATGGGACTATGGGAGGTATAGTTTAGCTTAGAATGATATTTATAAACTGGCCTTCTATTTTTTTGGCCTTCTCGGTGACATACACGGCCGTAAATACACGGCCGCCATGCCACTAGTATCGACTATCATTTTCATCGCCAGTTCTTTCTTTGAAAATTAAAAAGTACGTGACTTTGTTTAATATTCGGGCAAAAGATAATTTTCATGGGATTATTTCCAAGTCTCATTTGGAAGACAGATACTCTGAATTAAACTGCATTAGAAGGAATTTTTTGAATTAATCGATGACAAAATGCAACCAGGATTTCATCTGAATATTTCAAAGACAATATAAGAAAAGGTAGATTAAGCTTTTTTTTAAGAGTAACACAGAAATTATTTTGTGGTACTTTGTCCAGGGAGGATTCCGAGTTTACTAAGTATTCCATGAGATTTGAGGGGTTATCCTCCATAGTTTTGTGGCCTTTAATACCTCAATAGTGAGTTTAATGTTCTTACACGCTACTTTTATTAATATACGTTTGCGTAATTAGTATTTAATTTATCATCGCTTTGTGAGAATAAATTCGAGAAGGAGTGCAAAAAAAAAACTAGTTCCCTATTATAAATAAATGCATACTGAGTATGTCACAGGTATTCACATAAATGGAACACATATGTACAGATAATAACACCTGCTACTGCTATACTATAGTAGACACCAACATCTGCATACAAACATCTGCTATTCTGTCTGTGATACAGATATAAACACCTGCAACAGCAGCACGAAAAGTATAAATAAAGTAAAGTTGTGAGGTCTAAAGTGTAGAATAGATGCTCTTAGCGAAGTGGCTCCTATAAGTGCATCAGATGATCTTATGGAGCGACAGTGGCTCCTATACGAGCATCGGAGTTCTTATTAAAACGACAGTCACTCTCATACGAGCATCGGATGCCCATATTGGAGCGGCAGTGGCTCAATAAGAGCATCCGATGCTCGTATAGGAGGGACAGTGGATACTTTAATATATAGAATCAGATGTTCTTATTGGAGCGACAGTGGCTCCTTTAATAGCATAAAAAGCCTAAAATAGAAATATTGTGGACTCAAGAAAAAAGACACAATTAACAATTGTGCGAGGAAAGAAACTACTCACATTGAATTAACTTATTTGTGAAAACAAAAAAATTAAATAAATTTAAAATTACAGCTGTGCCGACAACATTTTCTTTTAGAGGCACTCTTAATCAACCAACCACCAAATACTAGTGCCTCCAATGGACATGCTGTCGGAACAGCTGTAATTTTAGATTTATTGAATTTTTGCGTTGACTGTAATTAGTGTTTTACATTGGTTACGAATCACACACTATTCATACACCAATCGTGTGTGACCCATGGGCGTAGGCAACCAAAAATCTTTAGGGGCCATAATTGGATATGTCATTACAATAAAGTGAGCGAAAGCTCAATCTATCCTTATTCAAAGTTATTGTAGAAAATTTGGGGGGCCCAGGTATAATTTTGGGGGCCAGGCCGCCCCAGGCCCCTCCCCCCCATGGCTACGCCCATGGTGTTCCAATAGTGTGTGAATCACACACCAAAACCTAATATAGTGTAACCAATAGCAACAGTTAACAGGAGTCTACCGTATATTATGTTAGAAGTATAAGCAAGGTAGTATCCTAGTGCAAGATGTGAAAACTCCCGTAGCACGGATCGAACATCTGTAAATAATTGATACAATCGAGATAACTGTCTAAGGGGACTAAACATACGTTATTGCAGAAAACCTTAATTATATGGTTACAAATTTATGCGGGATTATTTTTTAGTGCTAGCCTTACTCGGGAACAAGATCCGTAGCCATAATCTTAATATACAAATTAATTACAGATTCTATTGTAGCTACTGAGTGAGATAGCTGGTATTCAATTTGAATCTCCATCACATTAGTGGTCCTGTCACGCCAAAATTGGTCCGGGTAAAAAGTGGTCCGGCCGGACCACTTTTGACTGCCAAAACTGGTCCGGGACCAATTTTGGCCGGCCATAAATGGTCCGGTCGGACTAGCTTTGGTCGCCAAAAATGGTCCGGCCGGACCAGTTTTGGTCGCCAAAGGCGGTCCCCATTGGCCAAAGGTGGTCCCCGCCGGACCAGTTTTTGGCAGCCATTCCAAGACAATAATCATAGAGCTTTTTATCATTCATCAATACAAGAATACATAGAGATGCAAATGTTTTCACAATAGTCAATAATACACAATTACAAAGTTGATTCTTTACACCGTAACTCCATGTCTCCATATATCACAATTACAAAACCAATTCTTTTCACTATTATTCATGCCTTCATACATACTTACAAGTGACTCCTTTTTCCCCTGATCCATAGTAGACAATTAGAAAAAGATACATTTTCAATTTAATAATTGATCGTCCTATACAATTTCGCACTAGTGGGAGGTTTGTTATAGCAACTTTAGTGCGATCTAGCAAAAAGTTTAGGCCGGACCTATTTTAGCAAGCTAGGATCATTTATGGCAGGCCAAAATTGGTCCCGGACCATTTTTGGCCGAGCCAAATTGGTCCGACCGGACCAATTTTTTCGTGACAGTCCGACAATGTTACGGATCTAAACTTTGTGAGATTGCAACTTAAAATATTTGCGGATACATTTATTTTTTGACACAAAATTTACAAAAATAAAATCCGAAAAATTTATGAAAATATTTGCAATGCACATGAAATGTTTCGAGAGACACAAACTAAATTAGTGCTGTTGAGGATAGCAATGCCACGAGGTAAGAAAAACATTCCAGCTTGATGTTCTTCCTGTCCTACCGTGTGTAGGAGGTCTCCTGCTGGAGAGAATACCTTGATAGCATGAGCAAAGCAGTCGCTGATGACAATATTGTTGAGTCCGTCTAAACAGAAGAAATATGCTCTTGAAACTTGCATTCCCATTCCTTCTACGGTAACTAGGGAGCGGGACTTCTCTCCTGATAGGGTAAATACTAAATACGTGGATACAGGGATTGTCTTCACAGCTTAACACGAACATTTCGTTGTTTTGGAATTTAACATCAACAGGTTTTGTCATTGTTTGATGGTGTAGCGCGCCTTGAAAAGCTAGATCTGCTGACAGGATTTTGATTCTGTTGTTGGATTCATCTGGCACGTAAAGGCGTTGATTGGGAGAGATGGCGAGTTGCCTCGGAGAATTAAACTCTTCATTTCCAGATCCTTGCTTCCCTACTCGCTTAACCATTGTGAGATCTGACATCTTGTATAAGAAAATAGCGTGTTGGTCTATGTCCGTGACATAAATGCTATCGCGATGGATTAATATGCCCCATGGAAATTTCAGGTGTTGATGTCCGAATTTGTTGAGATAGTCTCCTGTCTCTGAGAATATTTGGATTCTTTTGTTGTGCATATCCGCCACATAAATGTGTCCAGATTCCGTATCGATTGTTAGACATCTCGGCCTGTTGAACTCTCCAGGACCTGTTCCTTCTTTCCCAACAGCAACAATGGGCTGTTGGAATGTAGCATAGTTTGGTGTTGCTGGCACAGGAAGGATGGGAGGAGTCTCGAGTTGTAAAATCTCTCCCAGATGGGAGATACGTTCCTCTAGGTCCCGTGTGTCGCAGAGGTAGCTCACTTCTTGAGGTGGTGGTGCTGCTACTTGCATTTCTGCCATTTTAGCTTCCAAATCTATGAGCATTTTCCCCTGAAAGGAATGTAGCAAATTGTGTGTCATTTGACCTTCCAAAAATGCTCCGGTTTCTTCGATTTGTTGTTCCATTTGCTGACGCGTCACCCGATTGGCTCTGATTTCTTCTCTGCTGTCCCTTAAGTCGGTCAACAGCTGGTTCCTTCTCTGCTGGAGAGAGAGTATCAACCTGTCTATTGATTGGTTGATTTGTATCGACACGGGGTCTACGATTGGCACTTGGATTAATTCTGGTATTTGTGTCGCCATTTGTATATCTTTGAAATTTATTTGTCTTCGTTTGTTTGTTTGTTTGTTTGTTTCAGTTTAATCTTAATTTATACTTCCATTCAATAACTACTCTCATATCGGAGTAACATGGTTAATAATAGTTGTGTTTGTGAGACAATACTTTAACTCTGAACATATTGCATATTTAGATTAGTGGCTGTATAGTAGTTGTTGTTTCAATGAAATAACTAATTTCTGCAATTCCATCAAATTCCTTTCAACCACTAAATTAAATTATTATACTCTTAGCTTTTCAATATCAAGCTACTTTCGTTCGTTGAAAATATTTAAGTTCTAGTTAATACTTAGTAGTATCCTGATTACTACCATTAACAGGCAAAACGACAGTGCAATTGTGAATCAGCCTGTTTCTTAATTGGGTAGACATGCTCGAACTCTAAGCAGTGGTGGCGCCAGGATTCCAGCTCTGGGGGGGCACAGGGGGGCTTAAAAATATTAGGAAGGGCACAAATTTAATTAGATCTCCGCCAGTGTTGGAAATATAAATTTCAGCCTATACATTACTCAAAATCATACCTTTGTGCCCCCCTCAGAGGGGGGCACATAAAATTCAAGGGGAGGCTTGAACCCCCCCTGCCCCCCCCCCCCCTGGCGCCGCCACTGGCTCTAAGTAATCTACCTTTTCCTCGCCAGCCTCCAATTCTTGCTCTCCAAAGCTCAATAGAAATAATCTATATTATTAAATCTCGATTGTTGTTTGTTGTTTGTGTGTGTGTTTGTTTGTCCGGATTGTATTAAAGTGATGGGGTAATAGAAACCGCAATTAATATTGGGATAGAAATTAACTTTTAAATGTTATAATGGGTAAACAAATGTTATAATAGGTAAACAAGTATGCTGATTTCGAATTTCGCATTTAAAAATTTCTAATATGAATATTTGTTGTTGTTGTTTACACAAAATAGGTAAACAAATTAATGAAAATTCAAAATCAACCTAGAAGTTAGCTTTCAACGGGTTTTATAGGTAAACAAGTATGCTGATTTCGAATTTCGCATTTAAAAATTTCTAATATGAATATTTGTTGTTGTTGTTTACACAAAATAGGTAAACAAATTAATTAAAATTCAAAATCAACCTAGAAGTTATCTTTCAACGGGTATTATAGGTAAACAAGTGTGCTGAACACGAATTTCGCGTTTATAAATTTATAATATGAATATTTGTTGTTGTTGTTTACACAAATAGGTAAACAAATTAATGAAAATTCAAAATCAACCTAGAAGTTAGCTTTTAACGGGGATTATAGGTTAACAAGTATGCTGAACACGAATTTCGCGTTTATAAATTTCTAATATGAATATTTATTGTTGTTGTTTACACAAAATAGGTAAACGAATTAATGAAAATTCAAAATCAACCCAGAAGTTTGCTTTCAACGAGTATTATAGGTAAACAAGTATGCTAAACACGAATTTCGCACTCCTAAATTTATAATATGTAAAACAAGCTAAAACTATGGAAAATGGTAGAAAGGGTTGTATAAAACGTCCCTTTCTACCATTTTCCATGATAAAAAGGGTGAGGAGTAAGGCCGCACAGCGGACGTTAACTTGAGGTGCCTAGCACCGATCCGTCGCCAAGCGACCGAGACCGAAGGGCTCGTGTAAATATAAACTTAATCCCTCGTCATTCTAGGTAAACAAGTATGCTGATTTCAATTTCAAAACGATAACTGATATGCAGGGGTGGTGAATCTGCTATTAACAGCCTTTTTGGCTGTTTGCTGTTAACAGCTAACTATTTGCTGTTAACTGCTAAGAATTCGTCCCCAATTGGGATTAAACCTTAACTGCATTTAAGTCGCCTTTCAGTTCCTTATTAACGGCAATTTAAGCTGTTAACACAATTCTAGCAGTTAACAGCCAATTCTAGCTGTTAACAGCCCAATTTTAAGCTGTTAACAGCCAAATCTAGCTGTTAACAGCTTTTTTACTGATACAGTATCAGTAAAAATTAAGGAAAAGGGGACAAGCAAAGAAAGTTATACTCAAAAATGTTTAAATTCGAATTGAATTGTAAATCGTATTTAACTAAATGGTTACGTATATAATAATATTTTCATGATTATTGGTTAGATTTTATAATAATATTTAAATTATTGCATTAGTCAGCAACTAGCTGTTAATAGCTTCGATTTTCATTTGCTGTTAACAGCTTGGCTGTTTCCATCCCTGCTGATATATAAGCAATAGATTAATGAGATGGATATCTATTATATGAATCTTCGTCTGTGTGTTTGTTTGGTGCCCGAAATGTATTAAAGTGATAGGGGGGGGGTTATATCACATATATAATGGAAATATGAACTTCATTCAATATGTCATTCTAAGTAAACAAGTATGCTTATTTCGAATTTTGCATTCACGAAACTATTGTGTGTATATAATATATATTGTTGACGTTTACAATAGGCAAACAAATTGGTTTGATTCAGAATGAACTTATTTACTATATTGCGAATTACGATTATTATAATGTAAACAAGTATGCTGTTAAATTGTGAATAACAACAAATTCAGTTTCGGCTTTTGGGTCCATGATAATGTAACTAATTTAGGAATTGCAATTTATAAATTCTCCAATTTGTTCTTACACCTATTATGTTCAGTTTGGCCCCTAGCCTAGGCATCTCAGATATATTTATAGCTGAGCTGAAGAATCTATTAACAATGCATGTGCCAGTAGGCTGCTTTGGTTAACCACTTAACCTTTAAAAATACCGGTAAACTGTTACAGATTTATTGACCAGTTAATTGGCCTGTTAAATATTAGCTGTGTAATTGCTTAGTATATAAACAACTAAATTATCTCGGACCTGAGAAATAAATTGTCGCTGCTTAGTTAAGATTAAGTTTACACGTGGGTTCTTGGCTTTTTAGTTTTTACCATGTAGACTGTAATGAACAAGTACTCCTATCAGTGGCGTAGCTAAGGTAGCTGAGCCTATAAATAGAATTAGAGTATCATCGTTACTAGCTATAGAATGAGTAGTAATTCTATAGAAGATACAGAAATAAAGAGCGAAGTGGCGGAAGTTATAAAACTTCCATTTGAAGAGTTCGTAAAGCACATAGCATCTCAGCACAACCGAGTGCACAAATTCTTTTCACAGAATCACCTACACGTGTTGAAGCTTGACCCCGACACACCCTTCAAAGAGGACAATCTCCATGAGACCTTTGTCAGGTACTACGGGGTGTATTTCTTCTTCAAACATAATCTCTTATGCTTACAGGTAAGTAATAATTATTTGTTTATTCCTAGAATCTATTTTAGAACTTATAACTAATTGTCTTGATTTAAGGATAAATGTCCCCGGTCGGCGGTCTCTGCAATTTTTCGATTAGCGAGCTATTAAAAAGAGCTAGTCTCTAGCCCTATACTTTTCTTAAGATCAGACGCGAGTTAAAATCAGACGCAACAGTTATACTATATCCTTATAACCAGTAAGCTGGCACGTAACACTATATCCGTTACATCTCCAGTCCTCAACCAGTACCAAACTTGCTAAGCCGCCCACCAAGCTCCTGGCCGGCATAGACTTCTCCGAGTACGAGAACATGGTGACGGGGTTCCAGAAGGTCTGCGATAAGATTCTGTTTATCCTCAACTCAAAAGAGGCTAAGATGGAGAAGGAATTCGGAGAGAAGTCTCTGCCCCGAATAACCAAACTCCGCAGGAAGTACTGTCTCAGCGACAGAGAGGGACTCGCATTCATATACACCGTGTGCTCTGCTGTCTGTCAGGAGGGAGTCAGGAACAGGTTAGTTTGAATATAACTTTTTAATATACTTTGCCTCCTCTCTACCAATATTATTTCCGAAACAATAGCTGGTCGACGGGCACAAACAGCGTAGACTACGTGATGCCTTTCCAAACCAGCCTCCGTAAGGCCTGCGACATGAATATGACGGAGTTCCTACACTTCCTGGACCAGGACAGACCCCTCATGCAGCAGGGAGTATACCTCGACATACAGGCCAACTACACACTAAACTGCACTCTCAATGTAGAGGAGGTCATCCTGAAGGGTCAGTTATAGTTGTACAGTCGAGTCCGCTTAATAGAGCTGTCACTGGAAAATTGGTCCGGGGGACCAAAATTCCATGGAAAACTGGTCCTAGCCTGAAATTTTTGGTCCCACCATGGGACCAATATTCCATGGAATTTTGGTCCGGGGACCAATTTTCCCCGAAATTTTGGTCTGAGGAACCAATTTTCCGCCAAATAAATTGGTCCGGGGGACCAAAATTCCATGGAAAAATAGTCCTAGGACCAGTTTTCCATGGAATTTTGGTCCCGAATCAATTTTTCGAGGCCCAATTTTCCAGTGACAGGCTTATTCATAAAAATTTTTTGTCCCAATAAGACGAAAAATCGCCTAGGCTACTATTCTAATAAATACGGCAACTAATAAACACAAACCTCTGAGGGACCAATTTTCCACAGAAGGACCAAATTTCCATGAAAATTTTGGTCCCCCCGGACCAATTTTCTAAGGGGACCAAAATTTCCGTGACAGAGCCACCGGTTAATAGATTTCTCCGCTTACTCCCTCGGACCAAACATCTACTACTTTAATTAAGCGGAGTAGATTTTTTTCTTATCCCAAGTTCCCAACGGGTGTCGGATTTGACAGGTTCTACTGTATACAGTAAACCCATCTCAATAATAACGACTTTTCTCTTGCCCAGAGGTCCGTAGCAGTATTTGAAGCTACTTCGAATATAGTGACCTTTTTAGCCTGCCTAAACGAGTGTCGTTAAATCCAATGTCTAGGTATAATCGGTGCTCACCTGAAGACCTCTGAGTTTATGAAGCTGGAGCAGACGGCGCTGGCTGACATAATAGCGGAGGAGGACGGGAACGATGACTACAGGAACCTGTGCGCCCTCAGCAAGGGACAGGCCCCCTCTCTGCTGGGGGAGAGGTCTGTCGGGCCCGCTGACAAGGTGCTCCCGGAGAATATCGATATTCTCTTCGACAAGGGCAGTCTCACAGGGGATACACAAGAGACTACGGGAGTTATGGTATAGTATACTATGCTAGGAGAATTATTTATACGTAGCTCCGAATAATAATACAATTATAAGAGCCATAATATTAAAGAGTTAATTAATTAATTAGCTTAACTAACTGAGCTCGAAAATAGGAATTTATCCATTTATCTACAGTGAAACTCGTTATAACGAAGTGATTGGGACCTGTAAAATAGGAGATTCGTTATAAGCAGATAATAATTATAATTCATATAAATGTCAAGGGGAAAATTCTCCATTTCATTATAAGCAGTTATTTCGTTATATCCGACTCTATGGTTGTGTTATAACGGTGTATACTATGGTTGTATTATAACGCTATATAATATGGTTGTGTTATAACAGTGTGACAGGAAGACGAGGAGTACCTGTCTGAGCTGCGGGAGCTGGATGCTGACGACACAGACCTGGCTACTCTGCTGCGGAGAGAGAGACTCCTCGAGAAACACAAGAATTGGAAGAAAGAGAGACTGGGGGCCCCAGAGGACCTCAGAGACCCCTCCGAACCCCCGGAGGATATTGCCCTGGAAACTGGTTAGTTAGCAACTCTTTAGCACTGTACAGTTAGTTAGCAACTCTTCAGCACTGTATAGTTAGTTAACAACTTGTTAGCACTGATACCCGTCTCACACGGACTCACACTTCAATACAAATGATATGCTCACTACGAATCCCGGATAAGGCAAACACATTTTCGATCCCCTGTTGTTCGTACTAGCGAGGTTCTACTGAGTTAGCAGACTTGTTATAACAATTCCCTCCCGCAGATAAACTAACAGCCTACAAGACAGACCTGGAGTACCTGGACGACTCCTTCCAGCTGATCAGCCTGATGCTTAAGGTTAAGGGTCTGGAAAAGAGACTGGAGCAGGAGGCGCTGCGCTACGAGGATATCAACAATGTGAGAACTCAGAGACAGATTAGGGAATCGGAATACAATACTAAAGTACGGAATTATGTGATAGTAATGTTAGCTCAGTTATCTTAAGCCCACCATACACGGTGCAACAATGTTGCATGCAACACAATTTTCGTGCAACATTGTTGAATGGAATTACTTTAATATACATGGTAAAAGTATTATTTAAATTCAGTACTTCACGTATAATCCCAATGGATTTGTTATTTTCCAATTCGATATTATGGATAAAACACACGTTGTCGTTTCCGCATTCTTAATTATTATACTACGCCGGAATAGATTGCATTTGATCCGTCAACGCAAAAGGAGAATCTCCTGGGTTAAGGGTTGGATCTAAAATCAAGAGACGCAAGGCGTATTTCATCAATTGATGTAAAAAATTTCTTCACTTGACACATCCAGTTATAGAAATTTCTTAAGGATGGATCGTCTATCCAGTGATAATTATATAATTATCATAAGGTGTTGCCATTTTTGGTATTCTTAGTTAGAACTGGATATTTATATATACGTATTACGTAGATCCAAACCTCCCTTATCCGGGCACTGTCGTCCGGAGGGTGCCCATAACTTTAAATTTTCCCGGATCTTAGAAATATAATGGTTAGTACATGTGCAATCCCAAAGTGTATAATCCATATTTTCTAGATTCATTCAAAAATCTAATAAACATTTCTGATCGCATCATAGGTGGGTTGATACCGGACTGAGAAAATAAGTAGATACACTCGAAAGCCATGAACATCGAATTCTCAATTATTTTAACAAGGTGAAAGAATGCAAACGAAAATAATCTGAAAAACATGTACTGAATTTCCATATTTTCATGGAACAATGTTGCAAGAAAATTGAACATGTTAAATTCCCATACAACAACATTGTGTGCAACAATCAACATAGACGATGCAACAATGTTTTGTGCAACTTTTTTGCATGTTAAATTTACATACACGATGCAACAAAGTTGCATCGTATATGGTGGGCTTTAGAATACCTCATCACTTGTTCTTATGGCATACTTACCAATCATTCCCTGATACAATGCTAAATCCCTTAATTTGTGTGTTGTTGTGTATTTATGGGTTTTCCCTGGATTTCACTGCTAAATACAGTGATGTTTGCCTAATAGCAATTATTCTAATAGCTATACATATTGCTCTATTAGTAAGTTATTTTCAACCCCAAAGCGAGCATTTAATGTTGATTCTGTTCCTCTAATAACAAGCAAATTTCATGTAAAATGCGACTTGCTATTACGCGAAAACCACTATACCTGAAATTGAATAAACAGTTTATTTTGCACTTTTACAGTTATCTTATTTGTACTTGTTAACTTGTATTGTATATTTATTATAATCCAATATAAATGCTCAAATTCCTTGATAATCCTAGGATTGGCGAGTATGTCATCAGTTCCATAATAAGCGTATTACTTTGGGTTGCATTGCTACTAGAACTTCTAGTAGCATATAATAACCGGGTGACTTCTAGTCTAGAAGTCACCCAGTTATTATCCATTACTTAGGTGCAAGCTCGTAAGTGCGAGAAGCGCCTAGAGCTGACTAGACAGAGCGGAACGTGGATTCCGCGGCTGGAGAGACTGGTGGCGAACAGGGGGCTATCCGCTTTCGAGAAGAACCTCCTTCTGACCCTGATCGGTAGCATTATTCAGCCCAACAAGATTAACAGCTGCGGAGACATCAACCCCTACAGCACCACTTCCAGCTTTTCCATGGCAGAGCTGCTCAGGCTGTTCTGCACTAAGTCAGTATTGATAGGCTAGATAGCACCTGGGAATTATACTTGGTACTTAGGGGCCGTTAACACTGCCAAAGGGGATAAACAATGTGTGATAGACCATCCTTTTGTAATAGAAAATGGCCAAAAAATCATGTCATAGGGATCGTGTCTACTTTTCGGGAATTTTTCGTTACTTAATGTTGTAACGGCTCATTAGTTGCATTCCATGGAGTTATTATTATCACTACGGAGTTTGCTATAGTCAATTACCCCACTTAACTTCCTAGCCTGATAGAGCAAATAAAACACCGCACGTTCTTCTACAAGAACGCTAAGCTCGTGAGAGAGGGCATGATAGTGGTGCATGACGTGGGTCTCACCGGGGACCCCTCCTCCGCTAAGGTGGAGGTGGACAGACGCATGCTGGACTTCTCTGTGGGGCTAGACACGGAGTTCTCAGAGGTGAGAACTTAGCTACATTGTGGTGATTATGTTATGTTGGAGAGGTTAACTGTTGTATAGTGAGGTTCTTTTATTAAGAACATCCAAGGGACCAAAAATTGTATTTGTAATAGATGGACTTCATATAAGCGAACTCAACTTAATACAAACCCTAGGTAAGTTGTTAATTTGGGTCCAAAAAGCTTGTTCATAATAAAAAGTTTTTCATATTCAGCAGATGAAAAATTGTTCACAATAAGGCCTTTCCAATCCAAATAATATTGGTTAATTCGAATTCCGGATAAGGCGAATGCATTTTGCAAGTCCCCTGGTGTTCATACTAACCAAGTTATAGTGTATCATCAGTCTATCCCTTAATAATGCAGTGACATAGTACAGTAGACTCTCTTTAATACGAACAGGATAAGACGAAATATCGGTTACAAGTTTTAATTCCCCTAGCATATACATATGCATTTGACTCCTGTTAATACGAATTTCTGGCTATTACGAACAAATTTGGACGGTCCCCTGGTGTTCGTATTAACGAATGTCTACTGCATTGAGAATTTGAGACAGATTATTATATTGGCATACTTTACTGACATATCACTCTACCACTACCGTTGCTAGGTTGTGGAGGGGTCACACCTGTACTTTCCAAAGACTAAGTTCGCTATGGTTATCCTGAGCGGGGAGCAGAAACAGCTGATCCTCAGCACCGTCAGTAACTTCGACACTTATCGTCGCTGCAGGAAGAAGCTCGGACTCGATGACGTCATCACTTACGGGGCGGGACTCGTGTTGCTGTTCCACGGACTCCCCGGCACTGGTAAGACTATGATGGCTAACGCATTAGCGAACAGACTAGAGAGAAAGGTAGATTAGTTGCTAGTTTGTTTGCTTGTGTTTGTAGTAGTTCTGTCCTAATTAAACCGTTATTTATAGTTTCTATTAAACCAATTAAATGGTAGACGGAAATTTCGTCTCAGGAAATTTCGTATCCGGAAATTTGGTCTCGGAAATTTGGTTTCTTGGAATTTTCGTATCCGGAATTTTCGTATCCGGAATTTTCGTATCCAGAATTTTTGTATCCAGAATATTCTTTTCACGGATATTCGTTTACATACAAATAATTTCGTTATGTTTACCAATGATATTCTCACGGGATTCTTATTTCGAAAGATAACAATCATATAGGTGTTGCATCAAAATATTTATTGATGTTTAAAATGATGATGGCAGCCTCACAATCTTGATAAAAATACACAAACTGAAACACCACCTATGGTGTATGTAATACAAAACCATTAACATCTTAAGTATAAAAATGTTTCATTTTCAATTCGAAAGTTACAATTATAGTATGGCTGAAGTTATTTCAATTGAATTGGTGAAGAGTACTCGAGGCAAAGATAAAGCTGCTATCCAAGGATTTGTCTATACTTTGGTTAGGTCAGTGGATGATGTTATGCAGTGGACATGTGAAAAACGAGGAGTTTGCAAAGCACGGATCCATACAAGAGACAACCAAGTAATAAAGCCAATACATATACATGAAATTGAAGATGGTCATACTCATGGATCAGATCCCGCACGTATTGTGATGCTCAAAGGGTATAATTATGCAAAACAACGCTCTATCGATTCTGAAGAGAGTACTAGAGCTATATTATCCATTGCAATTGAACAAATGCCCTCATCAAGTATAGCAAAGCTCCCCAACTTAGACTCTGTTAAAAGAACTATCCGCAATTACAAGAAAATTTCTCAAGTTAGTTGTGGTAACCCAACATGTGCTGCCGAAATCTTGATCCCCCCCAAATACAAAATTACACTTAAACAAGAACCTTTTTTGCTATATGATTCCGGATATGGGGACAATAAACGAATGATCGTTTTTTCCACACCGAAATTTCTATCACTTCTCCAACAATCCAACACATGGTACGCTGACGGGACATTTAAAGTAGTTCCTGAATACTTCTTTCAGTTATACACGATACATGCTGAGAAGGATGGCTATGTTTTTCCCTGTGTATATGCCCTCCTTCCAGATAAAAGAGAATGTACTTATAACATACTTCTTCGAAAACTTCTCGAATTATGCCCAGGCTTGAATCCTGCTAATATCATGACCGACTTTGAAAAGGCGGCAATAAATTCTTTCGAAGAACATTTTCTTGCCGTAACATCAGGATGTTTCTTTCATCTTTCCCAAAATATATATCGAAAGATACAATCTGAGGGATTAACAGGTCAGTATCAGTCAGATATTGAATTCGGTTTGAGTTTAAAGATGCTACCAAGCCTTGCATTTGTTCCGGAACAAGAGGTTGTTAGTTGTTTCAATAATATTATGCCAGATTTTCCCGCGTCAGCACTGAATGTAGCAAAGTACTTCGAAGATACTTATATTGGAAAACTGCTTCCAGATCAAAGTAGAAGACTTCCACAATTCCCAATCAGAATTTGGAATATGTATGAAAGGGTGCAAGGAGAACTCGCTCGCACAAATAATGCTGTCGAGGGTTGGCACAATGCCTTCCAAACCAGCATAGCTTGTTCTCACCCAACAACCTCTAAATTATTTAACGTATTACAGAGAGAGCAGTCCCTTCAGGAAGCAACATTGGTGAAGTGGGAGGCTGGGCAGAGGAAGTTAGCCAGCAAAAAATCAATGGAACGTAATGCACGTATCCGAACATTAGTTTCAGATTTCGAAAATCGGGATACCGCTACCTATCTCAAGGGAATAGCACATAACTTTGACTTTTAATATATCTCCATCATACTTACTCTTAATTATAGTACTATTTACCTACCACATACTAATTAAAAGTTGCAATAAAAAAAAATATGGATTGTTTCGTATATATAAAAGGGATCCCTAATATTATATATCGACCAGATTTTTACGATAGTAACTAATAAGTTATCGCTGGGTCCCCGAGCTATTAGGTCCATAAATAAAATATATTCCGAAGACAAAAATTCTGGATACCAAAATTCCGGATACCAAAATTCCGGATACCAAAATTCCAAGAGACCAAATTTCCGAGACCAAATTTCCGGATACGAAATTTCCTGAGACGAAATTTCCGCCATTCCAATTAAATACAGCAAAACCTCCAAAAGTGACCTTAAGAAATGAACAACTCCAAAATATGAACAATTTTTATCGGCACCAAATTTTCCTATTGCTTTAGACACACGTTATGATATATGATGAAAGTGAACACCTCAAAAGTGAACGTTTTGGCTGGTCCCCAGGGTGTTCACTTTCTAAAGATTTTACTGGATTATACTTTCGTGCCATTTTATGCAATCTTACACTAGGATTAATTACACTGTATATTTAGTTCAGAATTACCAACAGTTTTAAATCACATAAAATATCAAATCAACAGGCCGTTAGTAAAGATGAATAGGATATAATTTCACTATTTTGTTATTTGTTATTTACTCTCTGCTGTGTGTTTATAGATTTTGCTGATTAACTTTCCTTCCCTTGGCTCTATGTCCGCTGGTGAAAATTTCAAGTTTATTTTCAGAGAAGCTAAGATTAACGATGCTATTCTGTTCTTTGATGAGTGCGAGGGAATATTCGAGACACGCGAAAAAGGCGGTCACAACATAAACCTGCTGCTCACTGAAATTGGTAACTTTATTCAACTCCTTTGCCCAAAACTGGTAGTATACAGTATATTATCTTGTAATACGAACACCAGGGAACCTCAAAGTTTGTCCGTATTAACCGAGTTCATTTGCTTGCATATGTATAGGCTAGGGCAGGTTTTTCTTTTAAAAACCCCTGCCCTAGCCTATAGGCAGGGGTTTTTTTTTGGGAGTTACTCCACGATTCGGGTCGGCCGCGGCCACTGTATCGATGAGTTACACCAAGGTTTCAACCTTTAAAAAAAAGAAGGAAATTAAACCTTGTACTCCATAACCGATATTTCGCCTTATCCGTGTTCCTATTGACGAGAGTCTACGGTATACTAACTGGTTTGATAGTTGTTACGTATTACATATTGAATTATAGAGAGACATGACGGGCTGATCATAATGGCTACCAACAGGCCGTACGACCTGGACGAAGCAATGCACCGCAGGATAACTATTGCTATCGAGTTCCCTAAGCCGGACCATATTCTCCGTAAGGAGATATGGGCCTCGCACATCCCGCCCGCCATGAAGCTAGCTGAGGACGTAGACCTGACAGAGCTAGCGCTCAGGTAGTCACTCTCTCTCTATATAGCTATTCTCTCTATATATAGCTAGTCTCTCTCTCTATAGCTAGTCTCTCTCTATATATAGCTAGTCTCTCCTATATAGCTAGTCTCTCCTATATAGCTAGTCTCTCTATATAGCTAGTCTCTCTCTATATAGCTAGTCTCTCTCTATATAGCTAGTCTCTCTCAATACAGCTAGTCTCTCTCTATAGCTAGTCTCTCTATCTAGCTAGACTCTCTCTATATAGCTAGTCTCTCTCTATATAGCTAGTCTCTCTCTATATAGCTAGTCTCTCTCTATATAGCTAGTCTCTCTCAATACAGCTAGTCTCTCTCTATAGCTAGTCTCTCTATCTAGCTAGACTCTCTCTATATAGCTAGTCTCTCTCTATATAGCTAGTCTCTCTCTATATAGCTAGTCTCTCTCTATATATAGCTAGACTCTCTCTATATAGTTAATCCTCTCTATATAGCTAGACTCTCTCTATATAGCTAGTATCTCTATCTAGCTAGACTCTATCTATACTCTCTCTATATAGCTAGTCTCTCTCTATATATAGTTAATCCTCTCTATATAGCTAGACTCTCTCTATATAGTTAATCCTCTCTATATAGCTAGACTCTCTCTATATAGCTAGTCTCTCTATCTAGGTAGACTCTCTCTATACTCTCTCTATATAGCTAGTTTCTCTCTATATAGCTAGACTCTCTCTATACTCTCTCTATATAGCTAGTTTCTCTCTATATAGCTAGACTCTCTCTATATACATAGTTAATCCTCTCTATATAGCTAGACTCTCTCTATATAGTTAATCCTCTCTATATAGCTAGTCTCTCTATATAGCTAGTCTCTCTATAGAGACTAGCTTTATAGAGATAGTCTAGCAGAGAGACTAGCTATATAGAGAGAGTCTAGCTATAGAGAGACTAGTTATATAGAGAGACTAGTTATATAGAGAGAGTCTAGCTATAGAGAGACTAGCTATATAGAGAGACTAGCTATAGAGAGACTAGCTATATAGAGAGAGTCTAGCTATAGAGAGACTAGCTATATAGAGAGACTGGCTATAGAGAGACTAGCTATATAGAGAGAGTCTAGCTATAGAGAGACTAGCTATATAGAGAGAGTCTAGCTATATAGAGAGAGTCTCTCTATAGCTAGACTCTCTCTGAATAGCTAGTCTCTCTCCATACATATAGCTAGTTTCTATTGAGTCAATATAGCTAGTCTCTATATGGAGGGATTAACGGAATCTGTAGATATAGTGTGTACGAGCTCTTGCGTTTCGGTCGCTTCGTGACGGATTATTAAACTATTAAACAGTATTGATTTTTCCATACTACAACAATAAATTTAATTAATATTATAGTTTTTAAGTGCCAAATTCGAATTCAGCTTATTCACCTGTTATAACATATGAAAGTTAGTCTATGATATTTTACTCTATTATAAAGCGGTTTCTATTTTACCTATCACACTTATATATTCTTAATTTTATTATATAGAACGAGATATCGTAATACATTTTCAATATAAATGTTTATTTGTATATAGTATTCTATCAGCCAATGTGTTTATTTAGTGTTTGCAATTAGATTCGAACTGACTGGTGGATTTATTAAGAACTCCATCCTCTCTGCGCTTTCTATCGCGGTCTCGCGAGACGGAGACAGCCCGAACGTCTGCCAGGATGATCTCCTGAAGGGAGCCAACCTGCAGCTCAGAGGCAGACTCAGAATGAAGGACTTCGACAGAAGAGTCATACCTTCTGTAGGACTGGATGAGGTAGGGTGTCTATAACTTTCCTTTATATACGTATTACCCATTAGAGTGTATCTATTTACACACTACTCACTCTAGGTGATAATAAGCGCTGACATAATGTGTTCGCTGAAGGAGATAGTCCAGTACGAGAAGGCCCGAGCCGTCCTATTCGGCCAGTGGGGGTTCGGCAAGAGCTCAGCCAGAGGTCTGGCGGTGCTGATGCACGGGAAGCCAGGCACTGGCAAGTCCCACGCAGCGGAGGCCATAGGCTACGAAGTGGGAAAGCCGCTTAAAGTGGTTAATTGCGGAGAGCTGCTGAGTAAGTGGGTGGGGGAGAGCACTAAGAACATAGACGCACTCTTTGAGGAATCTATAAGCATTGATGCTATCCTATTGTTTGATGATTGTGATGGTTTGTTCGGCAGCCGAACTTCTATGGGAAGTTCCACCGACAGATATGCTAATGTGGATGTGGGAGTGTTGCTCTACCACATCGAGAGGTTCCCTGGCATTGTCATTATGACTACCAATGTTATTGAGAATCTCGATAAAGCGTTTTACCGCAGGTTTCGCTATATGCTGCATTTTGATAGTCCGAACCAAGTCGAACGAGCTAAACTCTGGAAGACACTTATTCCCAGTGAAACACCGGTCAAAGGTGAGATTGATTTCCTTAGCCTTAGCAATTTTGAAATGACTGGTGGCTCAATTAAGAATTGTATATTTCGCGCGGCAGCAAAAGCCGCACTTCGCCCGGTCCCTGAACGAATGGTAACAACTGACGACTTGATGAAGGCCGCAACAAATGAACTGGATAAAGAGAATAGAAATTTAGGCGATGCCAAAAACATATATTCTTGACGAGTTTGTTATGAGCTCATATAGTTTTATATTTTAGACAGCATGTATAGTGTGGAGGTTTGTAGGGTAAATATCATATTGTCTTGGAATGAAAATCTGTTTTATACAGGTAGGGCTGAAACGAATATTCGAAATGTAACGAACGAATATTCGAATATTCGTTCGTTTTGATGACAATTATAATGAATTATTAAATCAAATTCAAGGCTCAAAATACAGTGGAAAATATTTTTTGTTAATGTTACAATAGTTTAATAATTTAGCTAGGATTTATGATCTTTCCAATCTAAACAAAAGTCATGTTGTTGTCGAAATGTAGTAACGGATATCCGTATCAACTTAATATTTGTTCAAACGAATATTCGTTCAATGATTTCGAACGAATATTCGGTATAATAGTTTTAGCCCAAATTACTCGCACACGTCCACAGAGCTGACAACTACATTTTATGTTATAAATTGAGTCTTGTTTTTGTCTCTCAATTTAATTACTAATTCGGACAACCTAGTCACCATTGTAAAGTGCATAAACTCAAAGTGGCCAGCAGGGGCGCCCGCAGGTTAAAAAATGATGTACGCACAATATTTTTTTCAGACAGTTTCTGTATCCAATTTCCGAACTGATGAGTCTTATGACTAATTTTTAAAAATCTTAGCACAAAAGAGTGTTAAAATTAATTAACAGATAAAATTTGCTATACGCACGTGCGTATAGTGCGTATGCCTGCGGGCGCCCTTGGTGGCCAGTCATGGCCAGATTATTTCCAAGTTCCAATAGATGCATAGGAATATTAGCGGTTTATAATCCGTAACCTTCCCCAAAAATTATCATGACTTATAAGCTGGATAGGAAAATTTCTGAGGAACCTCACAAAAGGTGGATAAGGAAAGGAAATTCTGTGATTGAGGTTATCTCAGAACAAAAAGAATGAGGTATAATGGGGATGGGGTCTCATATGAATTCCTTAAATACTACTGATTTTATTTGTCAAGTAGAAGAGAGGCCCATCTCCAAACTTACCGCAGGTAGTTCTGATAAATTTGATATCTCAGTTAATCTTTCATCTTTTAAAGTTTTTTATACTAACAGTCGCTCTCTATGTAATAAAGTAACAGAATTTGAGCAATCTATAGCACTGGATAAGGTTAATATCGTTGCTATTTCAGAAACATGGTTTAAACAAAGTACTGAATTAAAGATGGATGGATATGGAGGATTTTTTAGTTCAAGAACGTCCCGAAAAGGAGGTGGAGTAGCTATCTATCTTGACAATAGTATATTTAGCAGGTCACAACTAATTGTATCGAACTCTGTTTATGGGTTCGATGCACTTATTGTAAAACTGAGTTTACCTAACAAGGTTTTGTTTGTCGCTGTTTTTTATCGTCCGCCTAACCTATCCTTACATGAAACTGCTATTATGTGTGATATTATTAGATCACTCTCTGGAAAGAAGATATTATTAATGGGTGATTTTAATCTTAAAGGAATTGATTGGTCTTCTCATCATATTATCCATCCTCACTCAATCTCAGAGGTGTCTGAATTTTTACAAGTAATCGACGACCTATTTTTATACCAACATGTAAACGAGCCTACAAGATTTAGTTCTCAAACCAACTATATATTGGATCTTATTTTTACAAATGAGGAATCATCTATTACTGGTCTTATCGTTAGGCCTCCATTGAAAGGAAGTGATCACGGTATTGTACTCTTTGATTATAACTTAACTTTTTACAAGAGAGAGTACGAAATTCTGTATCTATATCAAAAAATAAATCTTAGACTTGTTGATGACATATGGGAAAAATGGAGCACAAATTTTAACATTAATACCAATAGATCTGTTATTGAGTTATGGGAGGATTTCGTAGGCTTGTATAAATCTATTCTCTTGTGTGTTCCAAAGAAGAAGACTAAAATTAGCAAAGGTTTCCAGTACCTAAATAGTTTGTCGTTTAAATTGGCTAGGAGAAATAAGTACAAGCTTTGGATAAAGTACGTTAACGTTCCCTCCCAAGAATCTTATTGTGCCTATACCAAGGCAAGGGATAGAGTTGCCGAATTGGCGTTCAATTTGAGACTTACTTATGAGTATAAACTAACTCAAAATTTCAACACACCTCATAATATCAAGAAATTCTTTCGTTATGCTAAGCAGCAGATGTCTGATACAAATATTAATATTTCTTTGAAGGATTCTTTTGGCGAATTAACAAGTGAACGCCAATCGGCTAATTTGTTTTCTAAGCATTTCTCATCTGTTTACAACTCTCCAGTAGAGAGGGGTATGTATAAAGCTCCTTTATTAGACACTTATAACCAAATATCTGATATAGTACTAACAGAAGAAGTGATACGGCAGCAGTTGGAATTATTAGTCGTGTCTAAGTCTCATGGTCCAGATGGTATTCATCCAAAATTGCTTAAAATGTTTTCAAATATTTTTGTCCGTCCATTATTCATTATTTTTTCCGGAAGCATTAAATCTGGTATACTACCTGAGGATTGGAAGTTGGCAGATATTGTACCTATTCATAAAACAGGGTCACGAGTTCTTGCCAAGAATTATAGACCTGTTTCCCTGACCTCTGTTGTGGTCAAATTATTAGAAACCATAATCAAACCTACTATTCTTAATCACCTGCTTTGCAACAACATAATTCATGACAAGCAGCATGGATTTTTGCCTAAGAAATCATGCGTAACCAGTTTATTAGAAGTAATTGATGAGTGGACACTAGCAATTGACATGGGGCGGCCCACAGACGTTGTATATATCGACTTTGAGAAAGCTTTCGATAAAGTTCAACATAGTATTTTAATTGACAAGCTGGAATGCATTGGTATAAGAGGAAATCTTTTAAATTGGTTTGAATCATATTTATCTGGAAGGAAACAACGTGTTAGAATTGGTGGTTCTTTTTCAAACTGGTCCAGAGTCTCGAGTGGCGTTCCGCAAGGATCGGTACTGGGCCCTTTATTATTTCTGGTGTATATGTATGATTTTCCTTCTAATTCAGATTACAGTTTGTTTAAGTTGGATGATTTCACACATATTTCATCCTTTGCCGACGATACCAAGTTATACTGCAACTCACTTTTTTCTCAAGGCCATGCATCGTTATCAAATAGCTTAGTTGATATCGTTACTTGGTCTGAGTTAAATTTTATGTCTGTAAACCTTGATAAATGTCAAGCCTTGTATATTGGAAAATCAAATCCCAAGTTGCCTTACTTCATCAACTCAAATGAAATTGAAGGGAGTAATTTAGTCAAAGATTTGGGCGTGTGGATAGACAACAGACTTTCTTTCTCTGATCACGTAGCAAAAGTTTCGTTCAGCGCAAACAGACTAATTGGCTTGTTCCAAAGAACATATATTCTTATAACACCGGACATTTTTAAAACTTTTTACAAGACTTTTATAAGGCCAAAGCTTGAATACGCAAGTATTATATGGTCCCCCTTTTTAAAATCGGATATCCTGAAGCTTGAGAACATTCAAAGAAGGGCTACTAGATGTGTGAAAACGTTGTCCCATCTTCCATACAGAGAGAGAATGCTCAAGCTGTGTTTGATCTGTTTAGAAAATAGAAGAAGAAGAGGTGACTTAATATTCATATGGAAGTTACTAAATGGGATGACTTCGTGTAATTTTATTTTACCGCCCACACTAAGATCTTTATCCTTAGATCGGTCTAGAGGACACTCTTTAGTCTTGCTGCCTCCAACTGAGAAACCACCCAAGTCTAGAATTAGATCAAATTTTTTTACAGAGAGGACATTAAGAATATGGAACAAATTGCCTAATAATATTGTTTTAGCTCCATCAATATCTACCTTCAAAGGAAGACTAGACCAGTACTGGACGGATGAAAGAAATCTACCCAGTTGCTCATGTGACACTCCCCACGGATTTTGTATACCTGTTCATTTAACTTAACTTTTTAAACTAGATTGAACTGATTCTTGACGTGCTTTAGGCCTTTTATTAGGCAGAACACATTACTGTCTGTACTTTTATTACCCTGCACTAATTATTATTATTATTATTATTGTTACAATAGTTTAATAATTTAGCTAGGATTTATGATCTTTCCAATCTAAACAAAAGTCATGTTGTTGTCGAAATGTAGTAACGGATATCCGTATCAACTTAATATTTGTTCAAACGAATATTCGTTCAATGATTTCGAACGAATATTCGGTATAATAGTTTTAGCCCAAATTACTCGCACACGTCCACAGAGCTGACAACTACATTTTATGTTATAAATTGAGTCTTGTTTTTGTCTCTCAATTTAATTACTAATTCGGACAACCTAGTCACCATTGTAAAGTGCATAAACTCAAAGTGGCCAGCAGGGGCGCCCGCAGGTTAAAAAATGATGTACGCACAATATTTTTTTCAGACAGTTTCTGTATCCAATTTCCGAACTGATGAGTCTTATGACTAATTTTTAAAAATCTTAGCACAAAAGAGTGTTAAAATTAATTAACAGATAAAATTTGCTATACGCACGTGCGTATAGTGCGTATGCCTGCGGGCGCCCTTGGTGGCCAGTCATGGCCAGATTATTTCCAAGTTCCAATAGATGCATAGGAATATTAGCGGTTTATAATCCGTAACCTTCCCCAAAAATTATCATGACTTATAAGCTGGATAGGTCAAATTCTGCATATTCCTAGCAATGCATATACTAGCAATGCATGTAAGTTTACTCTACATACTTCCTACAATCTAAAAATAAACAACAAATAGTATACCATCTATTAAATGCAAATCCATCAACAAGGCTACCAAAATTCCAACAAGTGGATTTTATATACTTGGGAGGATATATAATGAGCTAGCTATGATCCTAAACAGAGAAATATGTTATACAGAAAGATCTAAAGATTGCTAAGCTAAGAGTACTTACACCCAGTATACATTCTCCCTGCCAACATCTGTTGCAATATTAAATTTCGTGGGGCAGACTTAGGGTGAATAATAAAGGTCTGCTAAGAGTAGTGCTAACCAACCAAAAACATATTTCTTAATCAATCACCTTCAATCATGCAGAATTTTATTGGGAGACTAGATACATCATTTTTAATGAAGCATTCAATTCCAAGCTATCAATAACTTATTAGTCAATAATAATTAATTTCGTTATAAAATCAAATATGGTCTAATGTCTACTGAGAGTATCCCTGAAATTGGACTTCATGAATTTACATTCGTTTATGAGGTGTAAATCAAGAAAAACAGTTTTTAGTGCAATGACTGTCAAAAAACTCCCAAATTGGTACTTCGTGATTGGCTAATTGCTACTAAATGCCCATTTCCCCTAAATTGTCATTCTCGCCCACTGCGAGCTACAATTTCCATGTGCTCGGTGTCCAATATAATTAAAAATCAAGTTATAGGATGGTAATTCCAGTATAATGAAATAAATGCGATGAAACTAATAACTAAAATCTCTAACATTAATTAGTTATACCTTGAATATAGAAATACTGGAAGTGCCGTGGAAAACGAATATTCTCCCATTAATTTTGTTTAAAGCAAACCCAGTAATGACAAATCCTATTTCGATTCTGTGTACCAATTTACTTTTGGGATTGAATATATAAATATCTCCATTGGAAATCAAAAGATTTTCTTCAAAATCGATATCAAAATGTTTTGGTACAAAATCGAGTGAGAGACAGCTGATTGGTTTATGACTCTCCTTCGAGTAGAACCTTATTGGATAAGCATTAGGCTCTTTAGCTATTATAATCAAGCGAGTTTCTGTGATTTTCAAATCCAGAGGAGAGAACATGTCTTTTCCCGAAATATGGGAATGGTAGCCTAAGAACTTATTGAATCGAACTATTTTATCGTTTCCTGAGTCACAAACGTAGACATGACCATTTGACTCATCAATTGACAACCTTTCAGCATACTTTAGTTGATTTTCATAATTGTTTAGAGTAATTATTCTTTTTGGTACACCCTCGTTTCGAATTCTAAATTTCAGAATCAAATTAGAGTAACTTTGAGAGACGTACATTTTATCTTTGTGAATAGCGATGCCATTAGGTTTTTGCATGACTTCTTTCCCGAACTCAAACATAAAGTCTCCATCTTGGGAGTAAACAAGGATCCCACCATTTACACTATAAAAAGATACATATAGTCTCGATGTGTTGTGATCAATGCACACACAATTAAATGAAACAACTGAATAAGGAAGGGACTTTCTCAAAATAGGAGATTTTTTGGATGCGTAATCAATCGTAGTTAATGGCTTGTTGCTCCCACCAATTCGACCAATGTTGACACTAAGAGTCCCCAGGTCTGGTACTACCTCTTCGATATCCTCATTCCACTCAAACGAGACATCTAGACCTGAGATTTCCTTCCTCATCCCCTCGATCTCGCTGTCTAGCCCACTCAGGACTCTGCCCTGCGTCTCGCTAAGTAGGTTCAGATTAAGAAAGAGCATTCACAATCAGGGGCGTAGACTTTGAGATTGGTCATGGGGAGCCAACATGGAAAAAACCCACTTACACCAAATAGAGACATTTGGTAGTGGATAGAACCAATGTATTACTTACAACGTTAATTTAGATGACGTTAACTTGAATATTTTAAAAAAATTATTCGCGTTAATTTCATGTATTTGAAAATGTTTTTCTCCAAATCGCGTTAATTTCCTTCGGGTTAATCTTCTATTATAAGGTATTCAATCAACATCTTAGCACAAGCGGCACTACAATGCATTTCGTCTTGGCAAGGTAACAGAAAATCATGGGGGTGCAAGGCAGGCCTGGCACCCCCCAAGTTTACGGCCCTGTTCACAATGATAGAAAAGGTTGTTTGATATTTATAGTGTGTAGGGTAAATAGTCAAAAGCATGGAAGACAGACGAAATAAAGCAAGATAAAATTACAAAGAATATCCACTAAACCTGGGCTATAGTGCAAATCAAATCTGGGGTAACTAACGAATAAAATCTACAATTTAAAAGTCAAAAGAATTGCAGACAAGCATTATTCTTCTCAGATACAACTACAATCCGTCCTGTGTTATCTAGCACTATTCCTCATGGGTTAATGAACTCCCCAATATCCTCACCATTCTTCCCAATCCTGTGTATCTCTTCTCCCTCCTGATTGAATACATACACACAGTGATTACTGTAGTCACTCATAATGATGTTATAGTCTCTGTCTATGTCGAAAGAGACTGGTTTGTTAGTTTGTTTACCATTACCACGAGTTATCAGTCTGTTGATTAGAACGTGATTTGAATCGAACACAAACATACACGGATCACTAGCATCTAGCACCAATACTCTGTCTCGTGTAACCTTGATATCAAGTGGACAGTTAAACTTAATCTCACCTATTCCTAGCATGGAATGGAATTTGAGATCCTCTGTGAAGATTTGTACTCTGTTATTACCAAAATCACAGACATAGACATTGTTAGTTCTATCAGAGACAGTCAGACCGTGTGGATAGTTGAACTGAGCTTCTCCACTGCCTCTGCTACCAACACTCTTAATTAGTTTGCCTTCTAGCTCGTACATACTAATACAATGCTCATTGAGTTGTGTAACTAGCACGCTATTATGAGTTATACAGATACCCACTGGCTTATTCATCTTCTCACTGAACATGAAGAAATAGTCTCCGTTACAGGTAAATACTTGTATTGCTTAAATCCGCTATGTAAATGTGTCCAGTCTTGTAATGCACAGCTATGCCTCTAGCACAATTCAATTCCCCAGGAGCTTTCTGTTGGTTATACTTCTTGCAGCAGTAAGCAGTAGGCAGCCGTTTAGCCTTGTAGTCCGGTACAACAGGCTTCACTTGAGGGGAGAATGTGCGGGTGGGAGATATGTTAGTCTGACCGTTAAGCTTAATACTCCCTAGCTGTTCAATGTCAGTCTCGAATAGATTGTCCCACTCGAACTCAATGCTAAAGAATGTATCAGCAGTTAGCTCTGCTATCTTGTTGTCAATCGTAGAATGAATTATTTCATTTGTTTCTTTGACTTTATTCGATTTGAGTGTGTGTGAGCTGATAGACTTAATGCTATTCAGAGATTCCACTAACTGGTTCATTTCCTGAGTTTTGCTATTGTACTCCGTCTCTATGCGATCAACTCGAGAGAGGAGGCTACTCTCCCTAACTCGCAGAGCTTCGTGAGACCTCTTGAAGCTGTCTCGTATGCTCTTACGGGTCTCTGTTATTTGTTCCGGGAAATTGTTATTCTGGAAGATTGCCATTCGATAGAATTGTATTTTATAGAAACTTAGGACAAATTAGATATTTATAGTATATTTTGTAATATATACTTTATTGAGTTCAAATTACACCAAGACCTCACAATTGTATTGTTAGCTAACAATACAATTAATAAATTAAGGCTTAGCATCTAACGTTAGATGCTAAGCCATAATTTATTAATTCGCGCAAAACAGTTTGCGTTGAATAAACCAGGTTCCACAATCTAATTGTAATTTCCAATCTCGAAAAATTGCAAGATCTGAGGTTCGAATTTATGTAGTGGCTATTTTTATGCCAGTGTTCATAGCATGTATTTATCAGGCAAACAAGAGTGCTCAATCTATCTAAGGGCCGTTAAAACATACGTAACGCTTGAGGTATGGGGGCAAACCGGGCGAAAGCAGATTGAAGTGGTCAGACAAAGCAAGCAGTAGCATGACAATTTTCCCCCAAATACACATAATTAGGATTTTTTTAACAGGTACACAATGTTTCAAATTTGTTCCGTCTGATTAAGAGCCACCCAAATTACTATGCAACCTCGATATATTCCGTAAATAGTTTATTCTTAAATTATCCGAACTGTAGATTATCATAATATAAGTTCGGATAATCAAGGGGAAAATTCCAAAAATAATCAAGTTTTTAAAAATTTCCAAATATACTCAACAATACTCAACTAATTTGTAAATATACTCAAGTTTTTCTAAATATACTCAAGTTTTACCGGATTATTCCAAATATACTCAAGTTTTATTTGATTATTCCAAATATACTCAAGTTTTATTGGATTATTTCAAATATACTCAAGTTTTATTGGATTATTCCAAATATACTCAAGTTTTATTGGATTATTTCAAATATACTCAAGTTTTATTGGAGTATTCCAAATATACTCAAGTTTTATTGGATTATTGAAACTAGTATGGAAATCCCCAACCACAAAAAATATTTATTTGTACAATCTGCTCGTCTGCTCTACGCGCGTCCTTACAACTTGTACTCGGGTCTACTCCCTCGCTTGTATTTAAAGCATCTCCTTTTCAAATTGAATGTCGTTCTTGATGAGTGGCCGCTAGCTGTCTATTTATATCCGTTCATCCTTGCTACAGGTTTATATAAGGACAGATTAAATAATTTGGATATTTATGCAAATTTGAACAGATAATTTTCTAGATATTAAAGCTCGTCCGTGTATAATAATATACCAACTCCAAATATAAAATTAAATATCACTAAGAAACTGTACCAGTGGACCCCTAACTTTGGGATGTGGAGAAGTTATTGTATTGATTGATAATAATTTGAAATCAAATAACACAATGGGATGTTAGAAATGTATGGCTAGACAGACAGTAACAAATAACTGATTAGATGACTGAACTTCCTCTCGATCAATTAGATTACTGTCTCAGTATTCATTCTATAATGCATCTTAACATTTGACAGACACTAAAGAATTCAATTATACTAATTGAATGCTAGCTGCTAATCTATACTGGAGCAACCCTCGAATTTAATTGGCTAAAGGTTTTGACACCTTTTGTGATAGAAGATGTGAATATTTTTTTAGATATTGAACTAGTTTGTACCAGGCTTGTCAAAAGGTCAGGTCATGACCTGACCTGACCTGACCAGACCTTTGAGTGACCTGAACCTATTTTCTGAATGCCTTGACCTGACCTGACCTGACCTGAACCTAATCTTGCATGATTTTGACCTGACCTGACCTGAACTGAACTATTTTGACCTGAATTGACCTGAAAATGACCTGAAAATGACCTGAAATTGACCTGAGAATGTGAAAGACCTGACCTGACCTGACCTGTATGAATTTTTTTCCACCAAGACCTGACATGACCTGACCGTAAATATTGTATATAAGACCTGACCTGACCTGACCTGACAATGCGGGACCTTTTGACAAGCCTGGTTTGTACATACAGTATTCCCCACCCCACTGAAAAATTTTAGGTCTGTAGCTTTTACAAGTTCCTCAATCTATTCTGAACAAACACACAAACAAACAAACACAAAACATTGTGATTTAATCTATAAGATAGACTAAATATAGCCTTTCTAAACTTGAGTAGATCTGTGGATTTACTGAAAAGTTGAGTAGATTTGGAATTTATTGAAAAAACTTGAGCAGAATTGGAATTATTCTGAAAAACTTGAGTAGAATTGGAATTATTTTGAAAAACTTGAGTAGATTCGGAAAGATCTAGTTTTATATTTGAGTATCAGTAAAAGTTGAGTATATTTGGAATTTTTTTAAAAACTTGAGTATTTTTGGAATTTTCCCGATAATCAAGGTTACACTGTAGTAGTCTAATTGCATGCCAAGAGTTAATGAGAATATAAACATATAAGCCAGCTGTATACACACGCTACATAATGGTATGCAGGTTGTTATTAATACAAGTCACATAGGACTCCACTGCGTATTGAATTCATCTAGGGCTCGCGCTCTCTCCTCGCTGGGAATATCGCATCTGTCTATAACTCTGATGTGAGGGACAGCCTGTATTAGGGCTGTTGTATAGTTTGCCTTACGAGAGATGGGATTGTTAATGAAGCTGACCTCGTTGAGGAATGGGAGATCGGTTAGCTTAGCTAGTTCCTTCAATTCGTGTATCCTGTTGTTAGCAAGGAATAGTCTGTGAAGCGAGACCAGCCCACTCAGGTCTGGGAGGAATTTGAGACGATTCTCTTCAAGATGGAGTTCTAGAATGTTCTTTAAGCTAGTCAGGTCTTTCTCAGCAATATATTTAACCTTATTTCTATCAAGCACGAGCTCTATCAAGGAGGGAAACTCCTCGAAACCTTCCAGAGTGCTTACGTCATTGTTCTGCAGGAAGAGAGCCTTGAGGGAGGGCAGTCTGTGCAGCTGTAGCGGACTCAGCTTTGCGATTCCATTGCTAGCTAGCTGCAGCACGTGCAGGCCTGTGAGCACTGGGTATACGTCGATGTCGTGTGTGGCATCTAGTGACGTTATTCTGTTGTTGTTGACACAGAGTATCTTCAACAGATTCAGCTCGAGGAGACCCTCCAGACTAGTCAGCTGGTTATTCTCCAGATTCAAAGAGCGCAGGTTGTCCAGTGCCTCGATGGGGTCTAAGTCAAACGACTTTATATTCTGGTTTACTAGACTCAGCTCTCGGATGTTGGAGAAGTTGCTGTGCCCAATGCGCTCTGAGATAGTACTCAGAGCTAGCTTGCCTCCATACATCTCTCTGGCCTGAATCAACTCATTCGTCTTAACCAACTCGTCGTTAAAACAACGAATGTTCGGAAGATGGAAGAAGCAAAAGTATCTAATGTTTCTATTCTTCTCCAATAAATCTATTCCGGAAATGTTGAGTACTATCAGTGAGGTGTTCTGCTTGAGGTAGAGTATTTCTCGCTGGGATTGAATTGGGTTAGCGATGAGTGACAGGTCCAATAAGGCAGTGTACGCATTTGAGTTCTGTAGAGAGGTCACCATGTTGTGGTTAAGCACGAGAGATATGAGATTAATGTGTTTGGAAGGGAAGCGGGGAAGAGAAGTGATCCTGTTGAAAGAGCAGGAGAGATCTTGTAGGTTAGGGAGTGCGTCCAGTCCTTGTATCGTGGTTAGACAGTTCCAGTCTAGGTTTAATTCTATGAGACTGATGCAGTTGGAGAGACCGTGTAGAGAGGTTAGCGAGTTGTGCGATAAATCGGCGTGTCTGAGATTGGGCAGGTTAAAGTCAATGGGGAGAGCTTGCACACCTCTGCCCTGTAGACTCAATGTGGTGATAGCAAGATGCCATTTGTAGTCATGCGTTGTTATGGAGGACTTGCTGTCGATGGGAGAATAACTGAAAAGCGTTAAATCTGTCGAGTGAATAGTGCTAACGCATTCCTGAGGCAACTGAGGGTTGTGCTCATTGAATACATAACTAGTGATAACGCTAAACTCCTCAACAGGAGTCGTATTGAATGTTCGTAAGTCTGGGAAAGAAACGAGAGTTTGCAGAACAACCCAGTTGTCTAACTCTATCTGTTTAGCCGTAATATCTACAGCTTGTGTTGGCAGTGAGAACGGATTCATGTAGAGGGACAGGTCCCAGAGGGCGGGCGTGGCTATCTTGAGACGCGACAGTGTAGCGGTTATATCCGTAATCTTATTCCAGCTCAAGTTAAGAGTTCTGATGGAGGAGTGAGGCATGAGCTGGTCCATGCACTGGATGCAGTTATGACTGATATCCAGGTACTGCAGCTTGCACGCGAGGAGGTCCGACACGCTAGCTATCCTATTGGAAGCTAAACAGAGGGCGGTGAGGTTGGGGAACTGAGTGAGAGAGCTGAAAGACTCAATACCGCAGGCAGGCAGGTAGAGAGAGGTTATACTGCTGGGGTTCATAGAGCTGGCAGTCTGTAGAATATCGCGTAGACATATGGGCACTGGAAACTCAATGGAGTTAAGTGGTGAGTATATTGTATTGAGGATCTCTTCATTAACGCTTACATGTAGGGTAGTGGTGGTGTTGGGGGAATTTATTGACTTTAGAGTAGCATGTTTGTGTATATTGACAAGCTCCTGTGTGTCCGTATTCATTTTGTATTCGAAGGAGATTAAGTACTCGGGGACTATCAGGTCTCTGTCGGGGATTAGGAACAGTCGCTGATCGTCGCAGTAGCAGTCTGGGACGAATTCTTCTGTGTCAGAGAACTTAGAAATAACCGCAGAGTCGTATAGATTGAAATCTACCTGTTTCGCCTCGGAGATGTGCCTCAGCTGCTTAGCACGCCCTAGAAACACTTTGCACAGAATGGCATGTCCCTGGCTGACACCAGATTTCCTCGTATTGAATGCCAACCTCGGTAAATCAGCCTCATACACAGAATGAGACAACACAAAGTAATCCAAATGTTTGCTTCTGTCCGTCCTAGGCAGTCCATCCTGGCAGAAAGCTGCGTGCATTCGCGACTGGTCTACATCAGCACTCGACTGTAGGAACAGATAGTCTACGGTAGACACAGTGTTCTGGTTAGGATTCGGCTCGGATTTAGTGCGCTGATTCCTCCCAGCCATCGCAAGCAGTTTGTGCTCAAACCTAGCGTGCAGGGGAGGGTTCTTAACCTGGTGCACAGAGTGTGCGGCTATCCCTCTAACCCCCAGCTGGTGCACCCTGTCAGGGGGCGAGGGGGCGAGTAGCTCCAAGCATGCCTTGTACCAGTCCTGTTGTTGGGCACCAGGAATAAACTCGATGTTCCCAGCTGTCGAGAACTCCAGCTCGAGTCGACTGAGTGAGAACCGGAACGTCTCAGCTGCTGAAGTCACAGCCAGCCGACACGTGGTCTCCAGTCTGGCGATTACGTCATCCACACACGTCAGGAACGCATCCAGCTTTCCTCTTACGTTAGACTCGTCTGCGCTAAACAGCGCGTTGTCAAAATCCGCAGTAAAGATGGAACGAGTGACGTCATCTTCTAGAGACTCCAGAACCGCCAGGTCTGCTACGGCCGTGTGTCTCAGCGCAGAAGCGCGAGCTGTCATTGACTTCTCCGTGTCAAACAGCTGCTGTCTGAAATTGCGAAATTGTTCAGCTAACTTCCGCAATCGAAGCTTATAGTATAGTTTCTTATTTTCAATTATTTCTCTCGCAGTCTTGACGAGTTTCTCTGAGACAGGGAAGGTGTCGAGGTATTTTAGGCGGGGAAAATGGAACAAGACCAAAGTTGTGTAATTCCGCATTTTCGCAAGAGGGCATGATGAATACTGGGCATCAGCAAGGCTGAGAGAGGTGAGAAAAGCCGCGGTTTTCAACTCCTTAAGAGCATCGAATGTAATGATAGGGTTGCCGGATAAGTTGAGCGCAACTAAACTAATATTCCCGAGTAAGGACTCCCCTATACTCGCTATGTTATTATTAGCAAGATTGAGTTCCAACAGTTCTTTCAAGTTGTGCACCCCCTCTATTCTACTGATGCAGTTATCCGCGAGAGAGAGCGTCTTCAGTCGGCTGAGGTGTTGTATGTTCTCGATTCGAGATATCCTGTTTCCGTACAGGTAGAGATGCTGCAGCTTCTTGCACTGCTCCAAGCCTTCTATCTTATCTACGCCAGTCTCGCATATCCATAGTTCCCGGAGCTGTAAGCAGCTCCTAAGGCATTCTATGCGGCTAACATTCTGGTTGAGTATATAGAGATAGGTTAGGTTTGGGAACAAATGGTAGCCGTACATAGCCGGCACCCCGAAGAAGAAGATCTCGAGTTGAGTCACGTCCGGAAAGAGAGGGGGCTCTTCTTGTGCCGGGGCCTGCTGGGGAATACCGTTTGCATGGAGAAGCTCTGATAATAGTTTACTGTTGGAAAGTGTTTCTTCTTCCATGGTTAATACACACCAACTCACTCAGCTAACTAAATCTAGTGTAGTGAGCAAAGTATTTATCATTTCAAGTAGAACCTGCATAATCCAATCCGACCCTCTATATTCCGGAATTCAGCAGAACCGACACTTTTTCGGACTATGAATTAGAGCCTACATAATCCGACAATTTGGCAATCCAACATTTTCCCTATCCCAACTGTATTGTATTAGACAGGTTTTACTATACTGAAGTATAATCGGCACAATCCAAACAATTAAATATAACAATTTAAGAGAATACAGTGGTTAATTAATAACAAATATGGTCATTTGAATCGCAAAAATAAAGTGAAAATCAAAAAGCAACAAATTTTCATTCACTAAATAGAATGTTCATAATTTAGTTATTTAGATAGCTAATAGTACTAGAGCGAACACCTACCGTGCTTCTAATTAATAGAAATCTGTTTGGCCTTACAAGTGTCTCCGAAAAGTTTATTGTGGCTTCTGAGTTTCTTAAGATCAGTAAATTCTCTCGTACAGTACGCACAAGTATATAATCTTCTTCCAGCAAATCTCTGCTTGCAACTGCCTTTATACCTCCCAGTGTGAAGCTGAATAGCGTGATAGGAATACCCTAATGCTCTCTTGCAACAAGGACAATAGTAGGGAGTACTGTCCTGTTCGGTATTTCTCGTAGACACAGGAATTGTATCAGTAATACTTTGCACTCGGTATGGTATGTGTGCACCTGAAAAGATATTAGGTTATTACTGAAATTATAATCCATTTGATTCATGTCAGTGTATATCTACAGTGTTTTGTCATTCTACCAAGGCTTATTAATTGTATTTATTATCAAGTGTATGATTAAACTTTCTACTCTTGTAAAGAATATTTCATATACTATGTACATAACGTTTATGCCACCAGTGAAAGTTTAACTTGTCTAAGGACATTTCTCTCAAATAAATGACAAAAAATGAAGGAAATAAAATGCAATTGCAAACAAATGTCCTTAGATTACTAAATTAATGAAGGGCGAATTTTTTATGAGCCTCTTCTTTAATACTATTCGGACAAACAAACACAAAATATAGATATATGCCAACAAATTTGAAATTTGAACCCGGCTTCACAAAGGTGAATCTTTGATGTATATATGATTTAATGTATTTTCAGTGTCTGAAAATACATTAAATAAGGTGTTGGCCCATATATAAGTAATCCATAAAGGATATAATTCAAACAAACACAACTATAATGTAATAACTTACTGGAGTTATATTTCTCTCTATCAATTGAGATCTGCTTTGCCTTACAAGAATTGCCAAAGTCTTTGTAGTGTTTTTCAAGAGTAAAGATTTGAAGAAATTCTTGTTTACAAATCTTACAGCCGTACAAAGGTCTGCCAACATCATTCCTGCAATTTCCCTTATACATCCCAATATGATGTTTGAGATTCTTAATAGAAAAGCCTAATCCTCTGCCACAGTCAGGACAATAATAAGGAGCGTTATCTTCATGAATTACCAAATCATTAGGCGACTGTATTGTGGAATTTAACGTGGAATTAGATTTTGTTACATCCATACTTTGTTTTGGTGTCAGCATGTTTGAACTGCCACTGCTCATTGGAATCTCTGTAGATAGCAAGAAATTGAGTTTCATATTAATTCTTAAACATCAATACTATGCAGTAGAATCCCGCTATAATCTGGTCGTTGAAATCCAAAAATGGGTCATACTAGAAAAATTCATACAAAGCGTTTTTTAGTTTCACTATAAGCACAATTTTTCGTAGAATAGCATATCCAAAATCCGCTAAAATCCGTTTTGGGTAAACATTTTATGTGGGTGGGAGTGTCGGCCTTTTCATAGTAAATCGCCGATATTTCCGTAACTAACCTTCTCAAATCAAATTTAATCAAATTATCATAGGCGTAGCACGCGGTCCGGCTGGTCAGGACCAGTTTTCATTTGCTGTAACTACATTATATAGGAGGGTCAAGTTTGGCCGGACCACTTACCAGATCCGTGCGACACCCCTGATTATGATCACCATATTTGTACTCGGCGAAAAATTTCCAGCAATTTGATATATCACATCACCATACAGTGGAACTCGCTTAGTACGTACTCGGCTTAAGACGTACTCTCGGATATTACGTACTGTTCGCTAATAACCGATTTCCTCTCCTATCTCATCCAGTATAAATGATTCGGTTAATATGTACTCGGATAAGACGTACCTCGGATAATACGTACCAATTTATATTCCCAAGTAAACTAAATTTATGTATTTTAATTCGGTTAGTACGTACTCTAGAAAGGTATCAGCAGAACTCGGTTATTATTTGGTTTAAGTAAGCAGGTGACAACTAAAATACATTAACCATATCATTAGGTATGTTATTACTTGTATACCATACATCTTATTCATATCATTGAACAAGTCAGTATTTCAACTTGTGGAATAGCCATACGGATAAGACGTACCTCGGTTAGTACGTACTTTTTCTTGTCCCCAGGTGGTACGTCTTAACCGAGTTCTACTGTATTTGGATGAATTTTCCTTACCAACGCTGGAATTCAACTCCACTTGTATAATTATACACATAACGACCCTCTAGACGTGATTGATCTGAAAATCTTCAATCTTAAGGTATATCTAGAATAATTACGTCAAATCGCGTTTTAGAGGGTCGTTATGTGCATAATTATACAAGTGAAAATGGAATGTTGTCACATTCCTGATGCATTCCAGCGTTGCTAAGGAAAACTCATCCAAATATGGTGATGTGATACAGTCGACTCCGCTTAATAGAGTCACCTCGGGACCAGGTTGTTTTGACCCGATTAAACAAAGAAACCGATAAAACCGAAAATATTGTAAGCCAAATTGTAATTCTGTCTTATAATTCATGTGAAATTTTGACCCGATTAAACGGAGAAACCGATTAACCGGTGGCTCTATTAAGCGGAGTTGACTGTATATCAAATTGCTGGAAATTTTACGCTGAGTACAAATATGGTGATTATAAGCTGACTAGATTTAATTGAGAAAGTTAGTTACGGAAATGTCGGCAATTTACTATGAAAATTCCGACACTGCCACCCACATAAAAAAATTCCTCAAAACGGATATCGCGGATTTTGGATATGCTATTCTACGAAAAATGGCGGTCTAGTGAAACTAAAAACGCTTTGTATGAATTTTTTCTAGGTTCAACCATCCAACGACAAGAAAAAATACGTACACCATCGGACAGTAAAAATATGTTTTACTCAGTATCCCGAATTAGTATTAACTGATGTAATTTGAATTGAAAAGTTTTCGAGGGGGGCTGAAATAGTGTACCTACAATGAATCAACCGGAAATTTATACTGTTGTATGCAGGGCCGGACTAAGCAAGGTATGTTGAGGCCTAAGCTAAATGAGTGTCGGAGGCCCTACCCAATGAGTTTTATAGGTGTAACTAAAATACCGGGGAAAGGAACCAAGGATTGTAATTTCGCTTAAAAAAAGTGGCGAATACAATAGAAAGAGGAGCTAAGCACTGAAAAGAGAGGATGAACACCTTTCCTAAATACAAGTTAGTAACGCCCAGTCGGGTATAAGAATGCAGTAACATGTACAAGCTACATAATGTCAATTAAGTGGGTTCGGACATCAATACAGCTACAGTTACTTAAAGAATATTCTAATTAATGGATGTTGACTGTACATACAAGTGACTCCGGTAAAACGAATTCCCGGAGAATACGAACAAATTTAGACGGTTGATGCATTAACGAGAGTCTACTGTTGTATTTGTATAATTATGGCCTAGAATGTGTATACACTATACTTACTGGGAGTTAGAGAGTTATAGCGCCTGTGAATGCTCTCATCTGCGGGAGAGGGACCCTCTGAGTCCGTATCTCCCCTCTCTTCATCAGTGTCCCTACAGTACTCCAAATAACCCATTCTGAATGTGTCATAGAATGCCCGCTTCTTCTCGGGAGAGAAAGTCTCCGGCTTTATGGAATGTATCAGACGGAAATGAGATATCATTTGCGCGCCCGTTTTGAGAACCAGTCCTTCGCACCTGATGCATTCAAATGTTTTTCTGTATCGACGCATTTAAGCGATCGGTTTGCTAACATAGAACAATACAGTCAAGTCTGCTTATTGTGAACAATAATTCGTTTGCTTAATATGAGCATATTTTTATAATGAACAGCCTATGCAGGGACGTCGCCACGGGGGGGCATAGGGGGCAATGCCCCCCCCCTGGTAAAACATGTTGTAACTATTTCATTCCTCTGATACTTCCCTGTACGAGGCTCAAATTTCCCCTGTACATTGGCCAAGAACCCTGGACACCCAAATATTTTTCTCGCTCGCTCCGCTCGCTCGTCTAAGATGTAAATCTACACTAAACATGAAATGAATTACACCATGGCCTACTTAATACACGGCTATATATGTCGCCGAGTTAGACATAAAACAAAGAGGCCAGTTTCTAATTTTCATTCTAAGATAAACTATGCCTCCTATTGTTGTTATTTGGGTTGTATATGGGGTAATCAACCATTGCGAGTCCACTAGAACCACTTTTGAGAATCTCAGATTTGTGGTTAAGCTATTTAGGCGCCATTTAATGATGACACCACAAATATACAACAATTTACAATTCGAGTCTAGAAAACTACAAGAAAATGAAAATAATTTGCTAATATACTTAGAATACATTTTCCGAATATATAATGAGAATGAATATCTGTATATTAAAAGCGGAATTGTTGTGTGTGTGTGTGTGGGGATGTTTGTCCAGAATTAATTGGAAAGACTACAAGTCCCAGAAAGCTGAAAATTTGTATACAGGGGTAATTTTGTACTGCGACAACGATCTATTGGTTTTTGAAACAAATAACGGGATTATGACGTCACAGTTGCGAAAAACAGATATTTTGTACTAGCTTCCCAATTTTGCTCCGATCTGTAGAAAATTCAAATCATTAGATGTACACTAAATTTCTACACCTGATAGCAGTTCACGAATTCCCATTTTACTTCTGATTGTGACACAATTAATTAATTAGTCCCTGCACTAATCAACCATAAATAGTGTATCGTACCAACACAGGTATAGCAAAGTGCAAAATCGATTTTCGATTGTGTTCTATTGCAAACAATTCAAGTAAGAGTGATTAACGAAAGTTATTAGTTCCCAAATGTAGCATATTATTCTTAGCACTATGTGGGTGATCTGATTTGTTTGGTTAGCAAGAATGCACTCGAGTAGTTAACTTCTCTGATGCATTGTTTATTTATTACACCTATATTGGCTTCCTATTAATAAGACAATTAATGGAATTACGTAATTTCCAACCTATACTGAAATTATGAAATTAATTAAGTAGTTGATTCATCAAGGATTTAGGATCTGTCTAATTATGAGATTGATATGTTTATTATTACTATCAATTAAATCAAATATTTTACAACCCTGGATTTAACCTCTGCATAATAATGGTTTAATGGTGAGAATAAGACCGCGAAGCGGTCTTATTCTCATCTTTAAACCATTATTATGCAGAGATTAAATCCAGGCTAAGTAAATTACTTTGCAATATAATATACTGAAATAAATAATTGCTTATAATTTATCAGCTACGGGTTTCAATTTATTTGAGCTAACAAGCTAACCTTTTAATGGAGCTGAAATGAGCTACCTTAATTAAGAATTATTGAGCCAATATCATATATTATTAACTAATAATTAATAACTAATAAGTAATGAGAATAACATACATAACACATCATTTCCCAAACAGATTACATTAACGAATCACAACCCAGAATGAATTTAAGCGCGCGTTAAGTAGTGTGTGTAATATACTGGTCACAGGTTAATTTATTTATTATCAATATTACTGTCTTTTAGAGGAGGGAAAGGCCGCGAAGCGGCCGTTAATTGCATCACGTAGTGCCTAACACGAACGAACAAAGGTCGCGAAGCGACCTTTGTGAGAGAGTGATCCGTCGCGAAGCGACCGAGACCGAAGGGCTCGTATATATAAACCAGCAATTATATACGTTTTAATATTGTCGAAATTGTAAGTTGTAATTCGGATACTACTTGTATTTTTAGCATGTGGTTGACATTCTAATTTATAAAAAAAATTAGAATGTCAACATTTTGTGATTTAGTAGCCTTTGGGGTTTAAAATATATCCCTATTTAGTATTCCTATTATAAAATTATTAGAAAGTAGGAAGTAACCGAAATTTATGATATTTGACATTTTTTCATTTTACCAAAAATTCTTACCGTCATCATTAAATGGCGACTAAACAGCTTAACTATAAATCTGAGATTCTCAAAAGTGGTTCCATTGGACTCGTAATGGTTGATTATTCACATACAACCCAAATAACCACAATAGGAGGCATAGTTTATCCTAGAATGAAAATTAGAAACTGGCCTCTTTGTTTTTGGCCTTTCGGCGACATATATAGCCGTATATTAAGTAGGCCATGATTACACCTACCCAATCTATGTATTATGTTTGTCAACATATACATGCGATCATGTTATTTAGTCTTATTCAGTTTGACATAAACAGAGCATTAAGCGCTCCTAGTTTTTTGGAGCGCGCTCCCGCTCCGCGCTCCTAATCATAAAAAGGAGCGGCGCTCCTGTTTTCGCTCCTCCGAAAAAAAAGGAGCGTACACCCGCTCCCGCTCCTGAAAAATTGGAGCGCGCTCATTTTGCGCTCCTTTTTCACACCTTTCAAAATGAAAAAAAAAATGTAAATCGTCAGAATTACGTAGTTTTTAGGGAAAAAATATAAAATTTGGTGATTTTCAGAAATTTTTTATCTCGTAACTCTCCAATTCACATTTTGCTTCAATCTTGATGAATTATGGACATAATTAGGAAATTATCTGTGAATAAATGTACTAGATGTTTTGCAACAATCTAAGAAAAAAGGAGCGCGCTCCTCAATAATTGGAGCGGCGCTCCACCTCCCGCTCCACAATTTTACAAAGAGCGCGCTCCAGGCTGCGCTCCTGAAAAATGGAGCGCGCACCAGGAGCGGCGCTCTTTGGAGCGCGCTCCTTTAATGCTCTGGACATAAATCAAAATTATCACTTAGGAACGGAGAAAATTTGGAAATATTCACAGAGAATCCCTGTACACTTGAATAGGGTGTTAATTTACCAAAAACAAACTTCTACAGTTTAGGATTTAGGCATTTTTAGGTATTATTCGACAGACAGACAATAATTTTCCAAACTAGAAATTCATATACAAATTTATTACATCCCTGTACGTCTGGACAGAAAAACCAAAATACGTGTAGTTGAAATCCCTGTACGGTTGACAGGAATGGTCTGTTAGTAATCAGTTGCGTATTATAGGATATTCCCAGTTATTTTGGCAATTTTGCTACTAACATCTAATCAACTGTTTTACAAACCAAATACATCTAGATTCTTTTACTTTAGACATGTTACCTGTCAAAATTGACTTTGAACTGTCATTATAGTTAGTAGTTTTTAAGCTGTAATATTACCGAGGGTTGCAAAATTATTGTTGGTGTTTTAATTTTTCAAGGCTACATTCATACTTTGCAGAACAATAAATTAAAAAGGTTCAACCTCATCGCCTAGTTTTTGGTAACGTCAACTACTAGATCTAACACCAATAGAATGTTTGCCCCCCCCCCCTGGCAATTTCTATGCCCCCATAGGTGAAAAATCCTGGCAACGTCCCTGAGCCTATGGTCTCAATTTAAAACTTCCAGGTGATTGAGTTGAGTTCGCTTATTAGGAAGTTTCTCTATATGAACACAATTTTTGACTATTAATGTTCATAATAAAAGAACCTGACTGAAATAGAAATCAATTCATATTTGTATAACAATAAATGAAGTTAAATGGATTCCACTAGATTCCACCATTCAGTCAACCCTTGATTATCTATATTCTGCTGCTGTTTAACCTCTGCATAATAATGGTTTAAAGGTGAGAATAATACCGCGAATAATTAATTCGATAATATACCAATAGTCAAAAGTTAAAAAATTTAAACCACTGGACTATTAAAATAGTATTACGAATGCTAAACCTTGTTAAAATACAATTTTACCGTTTGACTATTAACATAGAGAGACTTACTGAGTTTGTGAGCTAATATCACCTCAAAGTAATGTGATTTTTACAACTCAGCTGTTGGGAAATATTCCCCTATACATCACATACATTCATATTTCATACTTAGCATGCTGCATTTATAAACGTGCAGTCAACAAACTACGGCGGCTTAATTAACAATATTAATTTGATAAAATAAAAGTGATTTCAGAGAAAACAAAGTGAAGTTCAAATAAGCAACAAATTTTAAATTGCCAAATAGATTGTACATTATTTAGATAGCTAATAGCACTAGAGCAAAAACGTGCCGTTCTTCTCATTAAAAGAAATCTGTCTGGCTCTACAAGTGTGTCCGAAAGTTTGTTGTGGCTTTTGAGATGGGAAAGTTGAATAAATTATTTGGTACAATACTTACGAGTACAGTATAGAATCTTTTTCCAGTAAGCATCTCCTACAACGCCCTTTATACTTCTCTTTATGATACGGGAAAGAGTAAAGGGAATACCCTAATCCTCTCTTGCAACAAGGACAATAGTAAGGAGTACTGTCCTGTTCAGTATTTCTCGTAGACACAGGAATTGTATCATTAAAGCTTTCGCTGTGGTATGTGTTCACCTGAAAATAGATTAGGTTATTTCTGAAATTATAATCCATTTGATTGATGTCAGTGTATATTTACAGTGTTTTGTCATTATACAAGGCTTATTAACTGTATTCATTATCGAATGTATGATTAAAATTTCTACTCTTGTTGAGTACATTTCAGATATGTACATAACATTATGCCACCCTGAAAATTTAACTTGTCTAAGGAGTTTCCTCTCAAATAAATGACAAAAATTAAGAAAATAAAATGCAATTGCAAACAGAATGTCCTTAGATTACTAAATTAATGAAGGGCTATTCTTATATGAGCCCTTCTTTAATACTATTCGGACAAACAAACACACAAATAAACAAACAACAATAGAGTTTTAATAATATAGATATATGCCTGCAACATTCAGGATCATTTCACAATATGGTGAATAATTATTGTGCATTCATTGAATATTCGTTACCCAGTTTACTTAATAGAATAAGATGTACAAAGGTAAATACTAAGCAATAATCAATCTGTCCCAATAACTACTATCTACTGGGTAACGAGTAAAAAAAGGACAAGCAGAAACATTCTCTAGCTACATTCAGATTTTATTAAATCCGATTTTATTAAAATTTCTATCCTTTCAATATTTCAACAACTTTTCAATCCGAAGACTGTATTTGAAATCAACAAGTTACTTTTAATCTTATTAACCTGAAGACCATTTCGCAATAAGGTGAGTAATTTACTTAAAATTTATTGTGCAATTCCTAGATATAAGATATACGTAGCCGGATAGCCCGCAAATTAATTTAACGTTGTTGCTAATTTTCATTCAAATTAATCTATGTGTAAGGATCTAAAACATATAAATACAATTCATCTGAAACAATGTAATATAATACGAAAAATACTAATGATGTCCATAAAAATGGAAACAACAAATTCAACAAGAAAAGGCCCTATCCTTACCAACAGCAAAGACCCTAGCCCTGCCAACACAGGCCCTATCCTTACCACCAGCAAAGGCCCTAATCCTGCCAACACAAGCCCTATCCTTACCACCAGCAAAGGCCCTAATCCTGCCAACACAGGCCCTAACATTACCACCAGCAAAGGCCCTAGCCCTGCCAACACAAGTCCTATCCTTACCACCAGCAAAGGCCCTAACCCTACCAACACAGGCCCTATCCTTATCACCAGCAAAGGCCCTAACCCTGTCATCAACTCAAGTCCTAACCCTGCCATCAACTCAAATCCTAAAAAATGGAAAAACAGGAATAGAGGCAGGAGAGGGGGGCCCACAGTCAACCAGCAGCTGGCATTTAGAATGCTGGATGTTTTGGACAAGGTGCTCAAGGTAATTTACAATATGTCATTGTAACTATTATGGTAATTAATATTTATTTCCCCCTATTTTTAGCCAAAACAGTTTAAGAAGAAGAAGAAGAGAATAGTGTAAATAGTGTAAATAGTAATAAATAACACTTTGATAATTATAAGATTAATATATTACTAATGAAATCAGTATAATGAAATTTGCATAATAATAAGTTTTAAATTAGAGGGAATAGTAATAGAGCATAATAAGGCTTCAACAGGTACATAATTTGTTCGCATATATTACTAACCAACTTTATATCATTATTAAAGCCAAAATCTCCTAAAGAACTAACCTACTGCGTATCAAATAAACGAATAACACAATCAGCAGCACTCTTAAGTTCCTATCTACGGGGTACCGAGTCAACAGAAGCACAATCAGCAACAACTTCCATATCCATAGGTGCCACTCTAAGGGGGAGGGGCTGGTAACACGAGTGGCTCGCAGTAGACTCTTAGTAGTTTTGCTGTGTAAACCCTCCAGGGGATTGGAAGTACAATTGTGTAAACAATTATAGTTTTGATTCAAGTGGTATTCATGTTCTATTATATAATGTTTCAATCATGTACCATCTATTCAATTAATACTCTGATTAATTTACTTTCAGTGGTTATACTGGGATAGGCAAATATGCTAATTGCAAATTTGGAATCTCGAGTGCAATACAATCATGTAACCAATATTATACATTATATGTTGTAACATAAGTATCTTGCGATAGTAATAAAGTAAAAATCTTTTGAATTCACGTCATTTTAGTTAATATCCATGAAGTGACATAAGTGTATCTTCCACGTGCCACGTGTGGCACAAGTGGCACAAATGGGAATGTGGCTGTAATTCATTTGAAAATAAACTTAATGATTCGAAATTATGCACAGTCTGGGGTAAATATCCAGTGTCCTGGAAATTTTTGAAGTAAGTAGTGGGAATTTAATTGCATAGGTTGGCAGTTATAATATGATTATTCATTATCTCAGAAAAATACATATTTCTGATAAGTCAGTCATTTTAAATTATATCGAAAATTTGTATTCTTTTATTGCTCGAGTTTACATTATATTAACCATATAAATCGGGTCGATATTCTGTCAATTGTGTCAAAATAAGTGTGCTTTTAGTATAGTACAGTGGTTCTCTACCTCTTCAATAATCCGGACCCCTTGTAGTAGTAAAAAGTCTGTTACGACGGAAACATGACTAATTCATATAATAATATTGTCGTGATAGGTTACAAAATGCTAAGATAAATGATTTCATTTTTAAAGCCATTGAAATATATTTGGCAAATTATTATGCTAAGTTTCTGGTTAAACCTTGTGGGGCTTTACTTGATTTTGTGTTTAATTTATAGTTTGGTATAATAACGATATTATTTTGTAATATACACGTATACGTAAACCAAATGATATCATCAATCCAGTAATTCATTTACCAAATATTTTTCTCGCGAGCTACGCTCACTCATAATATACAAAGGAATTAATAGCAATTGAATCTCCAGTGCCTTACAAACTATAAATCCCGGGATAAATATTGTCGTAAGCTAAGCACCATTTTTGTTGAGCAAACTCAATCATTTTCGAAGGTCATACAGGTAGAATTCAACCCATATATATTTACTAACTAATTAGCGTTCAGTTAGAATTCTCATTTTGTTTTGTAAATTATTAATAAGGTATCAATGGATCCTTGAGTCAATGGATATTATAGTTACTATTTGAGAAAAGGAGCTACCATGACAGTCTCGATTCTAAAATTCCAAAGCTAACAGATCAAATATATCTTTAGAAATAATATTTTAAATAATCAATTATTAGTTCCAGAATTTACTATTCTAAAATAGCAAAAATACCAAAGGTACCCGAACTAAGTCTTAAGAAATAGTCTTATTTATAAAAATGAACTAACTGATTATTAATTCCAGAAAATCTTCAATCTAAAATGGTTACATACCAAAGCTAACAGATCAAATCTATCTCTAGAATAAATAATTTAAAACTGATTATTAATTCCAGAAATTCTTCATTCTAAAATGCTAACAGTTAACAGAACTAATTAATCTTAAGAAATAATGTCTGATTTATACTGTATAAATTAATTAACTGATTATTAATTTCAGAAATTCTTCATTCTAAAATGCTAACATACCTAAGTTAACAGAACTAATTAATCTTAAGAAATAATGTTTAAAGTATTAATGAATTAAAAGTTCTAGAACATTCTCTATTTACTAAAGTTACAGTACTACAAATTAATCTTACAAAATTTTATTGCGAAAAACTCCCACGTGACTGGAGGTTAAAGGTCTAAATAAATTTGACCCAACTTTCACTTTCAATAGAAACTGAATTAAGTTTCAGTTTCACTGAAATATTCCTAGACTTTAGAGTGTTTAACAAAGTTAAGTACTTGAAGTAACTAATAAATGGTGCCAGAACAGTCTCAATTCCAAAATACCAAACCAATAGAACAAAATTATTACTTATTAGGTTTAGTGAGTAGTAAGGGCGCATAGCGGGCGGCAACTTGAGGTGTGTAGCAGCAATACGTCGCAAAGCGACAGAGAACTGAAGGGCTCGTAATTATTGCTTGCAACGGTGAAGTTAAAAAACAAATAATAATACAGATATTTAAACCAGGGAATGAAAGGTTCATGAACGAACTTATTGAACTTGAAATGAACGCAGGACTTTTAAGGGGTTCACGCTGAACGAACTGAACGAAGGAACTGAACGAACTAAACTGAATATTGATAAATTATAAATACTGAATCATTAATCAATACGTAAATATAAATAGATCACTACAAAAATAAAAATATAAATAGATCACTAATCATATCTGCTTGCAATACCTAATAACCACCCAACTCATCTGAACTGAATGAATTGAACGAACAGAAAGAATTAATTGAACGAACAGAACGAACGAACTGAACGAATTAATTGAACGAACAGAACGAATTAATTGAACGAACAGAACGAACGAACTGAACGAATTAATTGAACGACTGAACGAACGCGGGTCAGCCCGTTGAACGAACTGTGTATCAATTTGAGATGAACTGAATTGCGTTCGTCAACCTTTAATGCCCTAATTTTAACGAATGTATCTAGACCGCGTAACAGCTAAGTGATCCATCGCGAAGCGAACGAGACCGAAGGGCTCGGTACATTTATATTACATTCCAATCTAGGGGATTAAAAAATCTAAAATTTCAGCTGTGCAGACAGCATTTTCTTGTGGAGGCACTATCAGTCATTGAACCACCAAATATAGAACCTCCAATGAAAATGCAGTTGACACATCTGTAATTTTAGATTTTTTAATCACTTAGAGCTATAGAGGGTGTAAATTATGTGCGATCAAGTGACTTTTCATGCTTCTCAAAATGTGACAAAGACGTCAAAACTTGGTGAGGAGTGATAAATTTTGCCTGGAAACCTAAATTCGTTGTCGGGTGCCAAAAGTTATTATATGCCAAAATAAGATTTGGAAACCGTCCAGTTTCTTCAATCAACTCGGAACAAAGAAACAAAAATATACGCACACAATGTCACACACAAATATATATATATAACGGTTTGTGTTTTGATAGTATAGATATAAATCTTTGTGTTTTAATAGTATAAATATATCTAGAAAAAGAGCCTTTTCGGACACTATAAAGTGCATGGGTGCTGAAACTCTCCTACGCCAAGGCGGGTGTAACTTTTATATTCAAATGTGAATGGTCAAAAACAATGCGTAAAATTGAATGCTCAGGTCCCCAAAAGCATTTGAATGATTCATGAAAATACCGTCATAACCTTTTACAGGTCCAGGGTTTCATCTATACCCCCTCAGGGGGGGTTAGCCCCCCTGAAATTCTTTTGAGAAAAAGGACCCCTGAGATATATTTCTGACCCCCCTCTCAGGGGGGGTTTAATTACCTCTCAAAATGTGTTATCAACCACTTCCTTAGGAACAAGCTTTTGTTTTACTGAATAGTTATCATTTCCTGATTTAAATAATTATTTACTTAATTATATTTATGATAATATGGTTCAGTAAACATTTGTAGCGTTGGATAACTTTCACAATTAATGTATATTAGTATATAGCGAAATGTAGATTACCCCCCCCCCCCATTGAGGTAAACCCTAGATCCATCACTGTACAGGTCTTGAATTTTTTAGATCTGATAATTTTATCTCAAGGTTCTCGACCATTTCGCGCGTCGTTTGGAACTGGTTTAAACTATTTACGACTACAGGTTCATATCGACGTGCTGTGCTACAGACATAGACTACTTAATACTATGGACTGTCGACTCTCAATCTCGGGTCTTCAAACTCGGGTCCATTGTTATCTCTAGAACTATTAAGTGTATTGATATTAAATGTATTATTGTTGAATAGGAAGTCGTATATGGTGATGCCATTGGTCGTATTGGCATATCTCAAATATATCTGGTTTTTGAGTTTTGCGGTTTTCACACCTTTCCATATATGGTAAAAATGTTGAAAACTCGGAATCAGTTAAAGTTAGACATGAAGAATGTATTATGGGCGAATGGGAAGTTGTATATAGGGAGTTTATTAACCCTATTGGATTATCTTAAATATTTCTAGTTTTTTAGTTTTGTCGTTTATGACTAATCTATATTTTATCCATATTTACTTAATATTTTTGAGTTTTTAGTTAGCTATTTACTAGCCACGTTTCAATCCAAAGATGCCCAGACGTTGTGCAGCATTTAATTGTCGAGGGAATTATAGTCGTAAACCTTACTCGCAATTAGTTAGCTTTCCATCAAATGAAAACGAAAGAAAAACTTGGATTGGTGCAATGCCCAATAATCCACAAACTTTAATTGGAAGAAAGGAAATTTGGATATGCGCTTCACACTTTGACTGCGATTGGGTAAAAACAAGAGGAGGGAAACGTCCTGCTAAGCCACCTACTATATTACCTGGTGTTCCCAAATCATGCATGAAACAAAGTAAAACCATCCCAAGACCTACTAAATTTGCAACATCTTATGCAAGAAAGAAAATGGGAGAAAATTTGTTAGAAAAACTCGATAAAATCAACAATTATCAGAACTTTGTTAATTCTATTGCATCACATGCATAGGCGTCGTAAATGCAAAGGTCAATCCTTCGGGCCGCCCGGAAATTCCGGGTAATGTCCGGGTAAACTCGGAGTATAGTATTAGTAACATAGGGACAATCCCTTCGGCCCGCCCGGACATGTCCGGGCACCCGGGCGGTTTACGACGCCTATGATCACATGTTACTAATTTTCGTTTTATTAATAACGGAAAGGATTTAACCATGTTTATGACTGACACACTTGGTAAAAAAGTTGTCCAATTTTTACATTTCCGAGAAGTCGAATCCACATTTGGATATTTACAACTCATATTGGCAGAAAAAAATGGATTTGAAGTGCCCAACAACAAATTTGATTTACAAAAGAATAACTTTCTACATAAATGGTCACAGTTGAGCAATATAATATCTGTAATGAATTGTTATCATCCATCAAATAAGGACTATTTATCAAAAGCTATGAAAGAGCTTAACAAAATTGAAGAATTACAAGATTCACCGAACTTTCAATTCATTCTGGGACAATTGGACCTCCTTTTGCCACAAGTTAAAGGACGCCGTTATACTAAGCATATCGTTATCCTTGCAGCCGAGTTACTTTGCATATCACCAGCAGCATACAGGTTGTTAAGAAATTCTAAAACCATTACACTACCAAGAGAAAAATTAATTCGAGAGTTAATGTCAAAATCATATCAAGACAACAATTTGGAGAAACTTTTTGAAACATTGAAGCCACAACAACGTTTGGTAAACATATTATTTGACGAGGTCAAACTTAAAAAAGCAATGCGTTTTACTGGGGGGCATGTAGTTGGTCATGCAGCTAACAAACCAGAAGAACTTGCAACTTCAGCATTAGTAATTGAATTAATATGTCATTATGGTGGACCAAGGTACATCATAAGAATTATTCCTGTAACATGCCTAAAATCTTATCAATTAAAAGAAATGTTATTGGAAGCTGCTTTTGTCGTAAGAAAAAAGGGGGGACACATTATTTCATTTATCTGTGACAATTGCCCTTTAAACCAGCAAACTTATATTCAACTTGGTGGCCCCGGAAGAGTTTATTTACAACCAGATGGACTACAAGTATTTCTTGTTTATGACTTTATCCATATTTTTAAGAATATAAGAAATAATTGGATTACCGAAAAACTTAAAGAATTATCATTTACAGTAAACAAAAAAGACTATGTTGCATGTTGGGATGATGTTATCAAACTTTATCATGAAGATAAAAAAAACCCAATTCGACTTACCAAATTATCTAACTGTTCTGTTCATCCAAAACCACTACAGCGTCAAAGTGTACCATTAGTTTGCCAAGTTTTTAATGATAAAACCCACGCTGCTTTTAAAGCACTCCAATGCAATTTCAATTTTCAAGAAGGGACACTTGTTTTCATCAATCTTATAACGCAGTGGTTTAAAATGATGAATGTTAAAGATAAATTCTCCTGCTTTCGACTTAAAGATGAATCTCGTGCTCCTTGGTCTGATAATTGCGGAAGTTTTGATGCTTTGCAAAAAATCTGTGAAGTAATTTCAAGTTGTAAATGGACTGGTGGGCGGGAACGGAAAAAGAAGTTGACTAAATTCACTGCTGAGGCATTTGTGACTACAACCATTAATAATATAGCTGCATCTAAATATCTGTTGGAAAATTATGATTTCCAATATATTCTTCCTTCTATATTTTCTCAAGATCCTCTAGAAAAGTTTTTTGGTCAGGCTAGACAGCGTTGCGGCGGAAATTATTACATCGATATTGAAGATGTATTATCAGCTGGAAAAACTCAACACGTTCACCAATTAATAAAATATGACATAATTCCCCATGGCACTACTGGTAGAAATTGTTCGGTCTGTGACTCAGATATTGAAGAAACTGACATACAACTACTACATGAGTTGAGTGTCGAAGATACACAAAATTTGCTAAATTCAAGTGATTCATTAAAACATAAAGTTGTTTACATTGGTGGATTTTTAGTTCATAAGCATGGACAACCTGATGTTGATGAAGGAGAGGTATCATCAGAATTTTTAAACGAGCTTAATCGAGGTGGGCTATCAATACCCACTTTAAATACAGTCTTTTTTGTTCATTGTGCAATAACTGCTCACGAAAACATTCCTGAATGTAGACGAAATTGTACCATATACTTCAAAAAACTTTTATCATATATTGATGCACCTATTTCCCAAAATGAGAATGCATGCCAAACAGCAACCAACGTTGTATACAAGGCATATGTATTAAATAATAGTGACACTGAGAGAGAATTAGGTTGCTTGAGACGCAAGGAAAAGTTTTCTAATAACACTTAGTATTCTCAATCCTAAGAATTCATTATACATACGTATTTTTCATTTTAATTACTTTTTATCAAAGAATTGTTATGTGAATATATTTACCCTTGCATTTATTATTAGTTAGTTCCGTCTAACATTTATTTTAGTCTCTTTTTAGCTTAAGTATAAAATATAAATCTATTTTAATGAAAGATAACTAAAACTGCGACTATAAACAAAAATCTACAATCGGTTCCGAGTTATTAAGATTATTACCATATTAGGAGTGCGAAAAGGAAAAAAACAAAAAAACTAGAAATATTTAAGATAATCCAATAGGGTTAATAAACTCCCTATATACAACTTCCCATTCGCCCATAATACATTCTTCATGTCTAACTTTAACTGTTTCCGAGTTTTCAACATTTTTACCATATATGGAAAGGTGTGAAAACCGCAAAACTCAAAAACCAGATATATTTGAGATATGCCAATACGACCAATGGCATCACCATATACGACTTCCTATTCAACAATAATACATTTAATATCAATACACTTAATAGTTCTAGAGATAACAATGGACCCGAGTTTGAAGACCCGAGATTGAGAGTCGACAGTCCATAGTATTAAGTAGTCTATGGCTACAGACAACAATCCTTAGTAGTATACATAGATATATATAGATAGATATAATAATTGTCCTAAACAAGTTCGCACTAGTGGGAAGTCTGTTTTAGCAACTAAAGTGCGATGCAGCGCAACAGTAATAGTAATTATTAGTGCACAAAGATCTGGGCCGGACCTATTTTGGCCAGCTAGGACCAATTTTTCGTGACATTTCATATATAAATAATACACTATTAATTATAAAAAGTTTTGTGAATCTAAATTGGAGCCCCATACAGGGATATGACTGAAATAGGATGGCAGGTGGAGTTAGAATAAACCAAGTTGAAATTTATTACACCATAAATTGTTAGAATAAACCGAGTTAGAAAAAACCGATAGAAATTAAGTAACAACGAATTAAATAATAAAGGCAGTAAATTCGTTAGAAAAAAAACTATAGATAGAATAAACCAGAATAACCACGTGTTAGAAAATCCCGGTTTCAAATGTATATAAATATTTGTAATAATATTATAGAACATTAATGAGGAAATTCTCTTAGGAGAACAAGGTCGCGTGACGGGCGTTAATTCCGTAGCTTAGAATCTAAAACGAACAAACGAAGGAAGCCGGCCTTAGCGAGAGAGTAATCCGTTTTGAAGAGAACAAAAAGCAAAAGGCTAGAAAATATCAAACTACGTATTAAACTATTATTTCTAAAGATAGAAATTACAGAATCGACAATCTTCGTTCTATATCGTGGTGGATAATTAAAGTAAATCAAACAAACTTTATCCAACTTAGTTAAAATCAAATCTCGAAATAGGAGATGGAAATACACTTAAAATGCAAGCTAGGATTTTAAGGTCAAACATAGTTGGTAATCACACTAATTATCAAAACGTACAAGTTAATATTATAAAAAATTGCATCACTGTACCTGTTTGGATTAGGTGTTCTACATTGTTGATAGACATCTGCCAGGTTTTACAGGTATCACCAAACTTTGTGTTATGTGCCTTGAGAGACCATAGACTAAGATAATCAGTTTGGCAATAAGGACAGGTATAGAATGTTCTCCCAGAATTAACTCGTTTACAAAGACCTTTACTCTTGTCAATATGAAGCCGTAATTACTTAATGAATATCCTTTTCCTTGACCACAATCTGGGCAATAATAAGGGCCACTGTGTTCTTTCCTAATTGATTCGTCCTGTGACAACAATGTTTTACTATTTGTTGGTAATTCTTCTCCAGAGTCAATGCCTGTCATATCCATGGACTCATTAGGTTCTGTTATGTGGGTCGGTAAACAATCGGATGAACTGGTGGCATCATCTGCAGGAGGAAACTCCTTCATTGTATCATCAGTTCCTCCTTCATCTATTGTAAAACTAGAAACTTCTGTAATAAATGGATATCGTTCTTTAATCAGGTCTAAAGTCATAGCTTGTGATACATCTGGTACGTTTACTACATCGGCTGAATTGCACTCCACACTGATATTCGATCCTACATCTAACTCATCGACGTATTCTGTATCAAGAATATCATCCTCAGTCAAATGACTATTTCCAGCCTGTTTCTGTGGATCACTTTCTTGTACAGATTTAAAGTAACTATCAGAAATCTTTTTATTATAAACAGAAAGTTGTTCTGCATTGATATTGTGTTTCTCTTTGGATTTCATCAGTTGAGTTGTCTCGAAATATTTCTCTCTCCATTGAGACACTAGCCACTCAATCAGTGACATTTGAATATACTGAAAGTAATTACGTCAGAATGCTGCTAATGAATGCGTCAATCCTTTATAGATTCTCAAAAGTGGTTCCATTGGACTCGCAATGGTTGATTACCAGGGTTGCCGTGGGTATGGGAATGGGAAAATTTTTTTAGCCTATGGGAATTCCCACATGTGGGAATCCTGTGGGAATCCTATGGGAATTCCCACATGTGGGAATCCTGTGGGAAACCTATGGGAATCCTATGGGAATCCTATGGGAAATCCTGTGGGAATCCTATGGGAATTCCCACAGAAATCCTGTGGGAATGGGAATGAAAATTCCCTTCCCACGGCAACCCTGTTGATTACCCCATATACAATGCAAATTATGCCAATAGGAAGCATAGTTTAGTTTGGAATAAAATTACAAACAGGACTCTTTTTTGTTTAATGATTCGGTAGCATGTGTAGCCGCATATATAGTAGGCCAATAAGCAAGTTACAATTTGGTTACAAATTCGTTATACCTTGGTGCAATTGGTTATAACTAATTATATATTTACGCAAACTTGTCTCTCTCAAAATGTGTTTTATAAACTCGGCTGTGGGGAAATATTCCCCACACACCCTATACATTCATACTTAGCATGCTACATTGTAACAATGTTAAATGTGCAGCGAACCAACTACGGCGGCTTAATTAACAATATGTATTTCAAAAAACACTAGTGATTCAGAGAAAACAATGTCAAGATCAAATAAGCGATAAATTTTTATTCGCTAATATAGAGTCTTAATAATCTAGATATCTAATAGCATTAGAGCGAAAACATTTCGTGTTTCTCATTAAGGGAGATCTGTTCGGCTTTACAAGTGTCTCCGAAAAGTTTGTTGTGCCTTTTGAGAAGGGAAAGTTTAATAAATTCTTTCGTACAGTATGTACAACTATAGAACCTTCTTCCAGCAAATCTCTGCTTACAACAGCCTTTAAACGTCCCAGTGTGATCCTGGAAATCGAAATAGGAATACCCTAATCCTCTCTTGCAACAAGGACAATAGTAAGGAGTACTGTCCTGTTCAGTATTTCTCGTAGACACAGGAATTGTATCCGTAATGCTTTGCACTCGATGGGGTATGTGTGCACCTGAAAAATAGTCATTTCTGAAATTATAATCAATTTGAGGTAAGTCAGTGGTTTATCGCAGTGTTTTTCGAATTCTACAAGGCTTAATAACAAAGGTGAATTTTTGATGTAAAATGACCCTGTCAGCGTCTGAAAATAACATTAAATAAGGTGTTGGCCGATACATAAGTAATTCCATAAAGGACATACACTCAAACCACCCTATTACGGGCACTGTCGTCCGGAGGATACCCGTAACTGGGAATTTTCCCGGACCTCAGAAATGCAATGGATACTACATTTCCAAATCCAGTCTATAGTCTCTAGTCCATATTTCCAAGATTCTTTCAAAAATCAAAAACTGTGTTTTTAACGAATTGTGGATAAATTTAGATATGTATTTGCAGGTATTTGTCATATAATTTTTCATTAATTAAACTACACTATAGGTTAAATGAATACACATATAGCTTCGCGTTACACCAATAAAGGTTGAGGGAGGTACCCAAGGTATTATACAGGAGTAGAATTGAACACTCCTAACTGTAACTGAGAGGTTCGGAACCCGTAACTGAGAGGTTCGGATCTCGGAGGTTTGAGAGTATTCAAACAAAACACAACTAAAAGGTAATATCTTACAGAAGTTATATGTTGCTTTATTGATTGAGATCTGCTTTGCCTTACAAGAATAGCCAAAGTCTTTGTAGTGTTTTTCAAGACTACAGATTTTAAGAAATTCTTGTTTGCAAATCTTACAGCCGTACAATGTTCTGCCAGCATCATTCCTGCAATTTCCCTTATTTAATTCAATATGACGTTTGAGATTCTTAATAGAGTAGCCTAATCCTCTGCCACAGTCAGGACAATAATATGGATCTTTTTCTCTCAATAAACAATATTGTGAGACCAGGGAAACCAATGACTGATTATTTGTCGGTGAGTAGTTAGTCGAGTTTATTATAGATTCTGATATATTCCCATCTAAAATGCAAATAAAAACTATACAGTGGAACCTCCACAAACGGGGTGCCAGGGACGCAAGGTCTTAGCCACCCCGATTCCCCATTTCTGCCGATTCTCCGTTTGTGGAGGTTCATTTATGTGGGACTAGGAATTTGCTTCATTTTTTTAAACCCAATTTTCAGAGGATCCCCGTTTCCACAGGCCCCGTTTGCGGAGGTTCCACTGTAGTAAACTTTTGTTATATAAATTTCAAGCTCAAGGGGCCTCGAAAAGTTTGAATTATTTCGAATTAAGCAGGCGTCGCAAATAGTAGCGCTGAGAACTGAAAAGAAATTCGAACAGAAATAGTTCATACAGTGGTGTTAGCGTAAAAGCAAGTCGCATTTTGCACGAAATTTCCTTGCTAATAGGCGAGATTTCTATTAGAGGAACAAAATCAAGATTAATTTCTCGCTTGGAGACTAAAATAACTTACTAATAGAGCAACATTGTTATAATGGCAATTGCTATTAGGCGAACACCACTGTATCGTCTTTAGACCGTGATTATAATTGTAACTGAATTTAAACAAATTATATTGTAGTTCGTAGCGAAAATTAGTAGACATAGTTAGTGCGGTTATCGAAGATTATCAACGAGGTACAATACATTTAGCATTGTATGTATACATGCAACAGAAATAAAATAGTGGTCAACTTGACTAGAAAAAAAATCACAAATTGCAGCCAGTGCCGACGCATTTCCCTTGGAGGCACTATATTTTGTAGTTGGGTAACAAGTAGTGCCTCCAAAGGACAATGCTGTCTGCACAGCTGCAATTTTGGATTTTTCGCCATGTCATCATCAATATGAAGGTGTTAAACCATTTCAGAAAGATGTTTCGGAATGTAACGACCCTTATTGAGTTGGAAGTTTCTTTTAGCTCAATTCATTTCAGAGATATTCAAGTTTCAGTAGAATATAATAGGTGATGAGTCAGCATTTTTATGTGCGTGTTGGGAGTTCACCCAACACCAACCAACCCATTCAAAATATATAATTATCAAAATTGTAAAACACATTTTTTGACGATGTCATCACCTCAAGGTGTCAAGACTCATTTTTAGAGGTGTTACGTGACATAAGGATCAATTAATTAATTGGAAGTTTGTTTATATCTTGTATCATCTCTGAGATTAATGCTATTTATCAAATTAGTATAAATACTTATTAAATAATTAATAATTTAACACCAATTTCAATGTCAACTTTACTTTTATATTAAGTTTAATTATTTGTCATAAAGAGTAAATTAAAAAATTTAGATACCAAATTTCAATTCCGTACATTCGATGACCCCTAATAAACAAATTGGAAGCATCTATATAAGTCAAAATAAGACTGAAATCGTCAAAAATCGTGACCCCAGGTGCACATCTGTAACCCATGAGACACCTATCCTGAAAATTGGGAATCTTAGTTAATAAAATTCTGTTCTGTGGAGAGGATACGGACCAAAATACCAAGGCAGTAAGATTAGAACTGGGCCACTATACCATAGTATATTCGGCACAGTTAAAAAGTTTAACTAATAGTAGCATATAAACTTACATTGAGTTAGTGAGCTAATATCAGAGTAACTGGTAATAGCATAATCTGTAGGGGATAACTTTATACTACCTATACTCCAGGCCTTCATCTGGGTGCGCGGCGCGCACCCAGGAGTGCGTGATTTTAAGGAAAATGCTGGAAGGGTGCGTGAAATTGGAATTAATTGGGTGTGCAGTGCGCACCCAGAGTATTTTTAATACTAAATTTGGTCTTTTTTTGGTAAATATGCTATTTTTGGTTTATTTGGGTGCGCGATTGTAAAATAAACATTTCCTAGGGTGCGCGGATCTCTTAGGGCTAGATGAAGGCCTGCTATACTCCCATTATTTTGCATCCGAATACCAAAAACTTCATCCCCAATAGAATCTGAATATATTTCTGTAATCAGGTCAGTAGACAGATCTACTCCAGGTAAGTTAGCTGCATCAGCGGAATTGGATTCCACACAGAGATCTGGTATCTCCTCTAACGCATCAAAGTACTCAGAAGAACCATTCCTGTACAGCTGACAATCTCCCTCCAGCTCCTGTGTCCCATCCACTCGTACTCCAAAGCAAACCTCGTGAACCTCTCCATCCTTAGTGGACAGTTGTTCAGGACAGATAGCGTGCTTCTCTGTGAAATGTGATTTTATAAACTCGGAGTTGGGCAATATTCCCCTACACCAACGGCGGATTCCTGGGAAGGCATGGGCGGGCAACTGCCTCCCCTAGTTTTTCAACATTAGAATAATTGAAATTAATTAGTGAACAAGAAAGATAATATAATTTATTGGAAATTCTAATAGGATGAACATGTATTAGCTAGCATGGAAAATTATAGTTTGGTATGTGGACTGTCTACTGTGTAGTATTCTATAATGAATCAAAAAGTAGCTCTGATAAGTTCAATTTCCCCCCCCCCCCAAGAATTGTTTAAAGAATCCGCCACTGCCCTACACACCCCATACATTCATACTAGCTACTGCATTTATAAACGTGCAGCGAACAAACTACGGCGGCTTAATTAACAATATTAATTTGATAAAACACAAGTGATTTCAGAGAAAACAAAGTGAAGTCAAAAAGCAACAAATTTTCTTCGCTAAATAGAATGTTAATAATTTAGATAGCTAATAGCACTGTTGTATGACGGTTTACTTACCATGACAGTTTACTTACCTCTATTACTATAACCATATTTAACTATGGATACTTTCGATCCATGACGGTTTACCTACCGTCTTTGCAATGGCTTCACACTTTATACTTCCTATTACACATCCAGCACTTATAAGGATTCACATCTCAAATTCTAATTGGAAAATGTCATTGTGGCCCAAAATATCTATTGCTAATATGGAAATTATTAGATGATATGTTGATGCAATGTCAAATTATGAAATTAGAATTAGAATTGCACTATAGCAAAAACGTACCGTGTTTCACATTAAGAGAAATCTGTTCGGCCTTACAAGTGTCTCCGGAAAGTTTATTGTGGTTTCTGAGTTTCGAAAGATCAGTAAATTCTTTCGTACAGTACTTACAAGTATATAATCTTCTTCCAGCAAACTTCTCCTTGCAACTGCCTTTATACTTCCCATGGTGATCCTGTAAAGCGTAATAGGAATACCCTAATCCTCTCTTGCAATAAGGACAATAGTAAGGAGTACTGTCCTGTTCAGTCACCAATTCATTAGTAGGGTGTACTGTTGTTCTTATCGTAGACACAGGAATTGCATCCTCAAAGCTTTGGACTCGATGTGGTATGTGTGCACCTGAAAATATATTAGGTTATTTCTGAAATTATAATCCATTTGATGAGGTCAGTATTTATCTACAGTACAGTGTTTTGTCATTCTACAAGGCTTATTAATTGTATTTGTTATCAAGTGTTGATTAAACTTTCTACTCGACTCTTGTTGAGAACATTTCAGATATGTACATAACATTATGCAACCCTGAAAGTTTAACTTGTCTAAGGAGTTTCCTCTCAAATAAATGACAAAAAATGAAGGAAATAAAATGAAAAATGCAAACAGAATGTCCTTAGATAACTAAACTAATGAAGGGCTCATTTTTATACGAGTCCTTCTTTAATACTATCCGGTATTTAACATTGTGATAGAAACCAACTTCAAAATGTTATAATGAGTAAACAAGTATGCTGAAAACGAATTTCGCATTTACAAATTACTAATATGTAAATTTATTATTTTGGTTCAGTAAATAGATAACATATTTATTAAAATTCAAAATGAAGCTAGAGACTAGCTTCCAACGGGTAATATAGGTAAACAAGTAGGTATGCTGATTTCGAATCATTTGTTTCAAATTTTTTAGTTAAATATATATTGTATATTAAAAATTTCGAGACCGCGTAGGGGTTGAGTTATTCATCGCGAAGCGACTAAGACCGAAGGGCTCGTATATAATAATTGTGCAATACAAGTTCGCACTAGTGGGAAGTCTGTTATAACAACTTTAGTGCGATCTAACAATAATAATAAATATTAATGCACAAAGATATGGGCCGAACCTATTTTGGTCAGTAGGGCCATTCTTGGAAAGGCAAAATTGGTCCCGAACCATTTTTGACCCGGACCAAATTTATCGTGACTTATGCATATATAAATCTTCCACTATTGCTTATAAAAAGTTTTGTGAGTCTAAATTGGAGCCAGTACAGGGATACGTCTATATGTTATGTCGATTTTGTCAAATGTCGATTTTACAAAATCAACATGAATCAACTTCTCTGCCAAGGTGTGGAATGAGGGTAAAGCCATGCTTAACTGAGTAAGCATGTAGCACATAAAAAGATAACCAGGCTATAAATAAAGTGTCTTGTATGGGTATTTGAAACGCTCGGGCAATTTTAAGTGTGGGTTTACAAATTCAACAATTAAAATTTGTCGATTTTATAAAATCAACCGTGACCTTCGCTATATAAGGCCTTACTACTCCTCCGAACCATGGATTACTTAAAGGCCATTGATTATTAGCTGACATATCTTTATCTCAATAGCTAGTAATGACAGACCTGAGAAATGCATTATTATAATATAGGAAGCTAGGAACATTATATCAAGGCATACATAACACCCTTTAGAATTGTAATATATCACCATTTGATTACGTAATCGCTATTTTTCGTGGAAATTATCGTGTTTTTATAGCCAGCTTTTAACATAGTTAAACGCGGTATAAATGTTCAAAATTGGAACATGAGGATGTCCATAACTAGTTGAATGAAATATATCGAAATTATAAATGGAATGTTGACACATTCCTCGGTTGCCAGGGAAATGCATATTTCTTAAAATGAGCCTTAACTCAAAAACTATCTATTTTATGTAACTATGTTAGTACTGATCTATCCGCAATTGGTAACTTCCTATTCATTGATAATACATTTTCTAGGCCTAACTTCAATAATCTTTGAGATAATGAGCGTATTACCATATAAAGAATTAAGTGCTAATAATCTCATTATCTCAAAGATTGTTGAATCACAATTCTAAAGGGTGTTATGTATGCCTTGATATAATGTTCCTAACTTCCTATACAATTATAATGCATTTCTTAGGTCTGTCATTACTAGCTATTGAGATTAAGATATGTCAGCTAATAATCAATGGCCTTTAAGTAATCCATGGTCCAGCAAAATCTACTAAATAGTAAGGCCTTATATAACGAAGATCACGAATCAACATATTTATTAGTTGATTTTGTAAAATCGACATTCTGAAATATCGATTTTACTAAATCAACATTTCAGATTGTCGATTTTCAAAATCAATTAATAAAAAGAAATTACTTATATAGAGCTCAGCCAGGGGCGTGCTGGCCATACATGGCAGGCGGGAATCCCGCCCGGACTCCCAGCCCGGACCACTCGGAAAGTTGCTTTACGTGGGCCCGTAGGGCCCCCGAAAAATTCGGAGTAGTATTAAGGCCTTAATCCCGCCTGGGCCCCTTGGACCCAGCACGCCTCTGAGCTCAGCTCTAGTAGAGTTCAGTTTTTCAGTATGTGTATTCAGGCACTGAGAAAGGTAATTTTTTCCCAACTTTGAAATTGACCTTTAGAAAGTAAGCCTGGGCTTTTAGTATGGGAAAAAAATCTGAACTCTACAAAGCTCAGCTCTATATAAGCATTCTCTAATAAAAATATGTTTATTTTACAAAATCGACATTCTGAAAATAGTTGATTTTATAAAATAAACTACAGTACACCCTCGCTAATCCGAACAGGAGAAACCAAAATATGCTTCTAATAAATGTGGGAAAAAATCGTAAATTGCAATGGAAGTATAAAAAGTAAGTATCAGACAAGTATTTTTAAGGAGTACACAAGATGTTTAGTGCGGATTAACAAGGTTTGTACAAGTTTGGTTCGAATTATCGAGATTCTCATTTATACATGCCCATAGAAAATGCATTATTTCACTAATCCGAACAGAAGATTTTTGAATCGGAACACCTCTGTTCGGACTAGCGAGGGTGTACTGTATTTACAAAATAAGTTCAGTTTGTATGTTGATTTTACAAAATCGACATTTTGGATGTCGATATTGTAAAATCGACATAAGTTCACATAACATATACTTACAAGTACAAAGCGCTAAATGGCAACAGTATTTAGTGCTTAAGGTCAAAAGACATGATTCGAATATAGTCACACTAATCTTCAAAACGTACAGTTAATATTATTAATAAATTGCATCACTATACCTGTTTGGATTAGGTGTTTTAGATTGTTCAAAGATATCTGCCAGGTTTTACAGGTATCACCAAACTCTGTGTTATGTCTCATGAGAGATTTGAGACTAAGATAATCAGTTTGACAATAAGGACAGGTATAGAATGTTCTCCCAAATTATGTCGTTTACAAAGACCTTTATTCTTGCCAATATGAAGCCGTAAAGTATTCAATGAATATCCTTTTCCTTGACCACAATCTGGGCAATAATAAGGAACATTGTCTTCTTTCCTAATTAATTCTTTCTGAGACGATAATCTTTTACTATTTGTTGGTAATCCTTCTCCACAGTCAATGCCTGTCATATCCATGGATTCATTAGGTTCTGATATGTGGGTCAGTAAACAATCGGATGAACTGGTGGCATCATCTGCAGGAGGAAACTCCTTCATTGTATCATCAGTTCCCCCTTCCTCTATTGTAAAACTAGACACTTCTGTAATAAATGGATATCGTTCTTTAATCAGGTCTAAAGTCATAGCCTGTGATACATCTGGTACGTTTACTACATCGGCTGAATTGCACTCCACACTGATATTCGATCCTACATCTAACTCATCTACGTATTCTGTATCAAGAATATCATCCTCAGTCAAATGACTATTTCCAGCCTGCTTCTGTAGATCACTTTCTTGTACAGATTCAAAGTAACTAACAGAAATATTTTTATTATAAACAGAAAGTTGTTCTGCATTGATATTGTGTTTCTCTTTGAATTGCATCAGTTGAGTTGTCTCGAAATATTTCTCACACTCCATTGAGACACTAGCTACTCAATCAGTGACATTTGAATATATTGAAAGTAAACGCCCAGAATGCTACTAATGAATGCGTCAATCCTTAATATATTGACGCGTCAATATATTAAGGATTGACGCATTCATTAGTAGCAGGGGCCCCCTGAAATTCTTACTATCCAAATAAACTTCCTGAATATATGGTTTTCCGACTAATCAAGTGGTAAAGTAAATATAAACAAGAACAAGAAAATAAATGAATAGAGAAGTTGTATTTGTTAATTAAAATGCGTCAATCCTCAATATATTGACGTATTCATTAGTAGCAGGGGGGGGGGGAATTCATAAATCCAAACAAACTCTGCTGAATATACATATGGTTTTCCTACTAATCAAGTGGCAAAGTAAATATACACAAGAACAGGAAAACAAACGAATAGAGAGTTGTATTTTGTTAATTCAATTTTTGCGTAATTTTAAACAAGAAAACTTGTTATATTTTAAAAAGTTGTCCGACGCGTGGTTGTAATCTTCAGGAGAGGATCCAGAAAAATTTCCATTTACACAGCAGCGTAATTTTTCCAGAAGGGAGATAACCCGTGACAAAATTTAATATGATAAACAATGGAGCGAGCGAGTGAAAACCATCAAGAAAAGTTGTTTATCCGAAATTAGATTAATCGAACATGCCCAGTGGTTCCCGTTCCTAACCAATACATCGTGGTCTATGTATCGCGAGACTTAGGTTATCCGAGAAAAGATTCTGCAAGCCTAGATGTAGTTGAGATCGCTCACAAGCGCCTAAAATACTCAATTTGTATTACGCCTATGGGAGCATCTCGTCACATACGACTGAATGAAACCCTGGCTATCAGAACCTTTTGGACTTGTCCTAACGGGTCCGGTAATAGAGGTTGCATTTAATTGAAACGAAAAATATCCCGAGGAAATATGAGAGAACACTATTGAGATTTTTCTTGAGTCACACTTGCATCAGATACTAACTATATAGGCGCGGCCCGCAAGGCTGAAATACCCACTCTATGTGCGGGAATCGGGCCTAGCCCCGCCTTCCCGCTATGGTTAGGCCACTGCCTACACCACCGTAATTAGCCTATGCTTGTTTTTCTCTGAAATGTGATTTTATCAAATCGCCAGTTTGGAAATATTCCCTACACACCTGATACATTCATACTTAGCAGTTAGCATGCTGCATGTATAAACGTGCAGCGAACCAACTACGGTGGCTTAGTTAACAATATTAATTTGATAAAACACTAGACATTTAGAGAAAACAAAGTGAAGATCAAATAAGCAATAAACGATCATTCGCTAAATAGAATGTTAATAATTTAGATAGCTAATAGTATGGAAGCGAAAACTTCTTATTAAGCGACTTTCAGATTCTCATTAAGGGAGATCTGTCTGACCTTACAAGTGTCTCCGAAACGTTTGTTGTGGCTTCTGAGTTTCGGAAGATCAGTAAATCCTTTCGTACAGTACTTACAATTATATAATCTTCTTCCAGCAAATCTCTCCTTGCAACTCACTGTATACTTCCCAGTGTGAATCTGGAAAGCGAAATAGGAATACCCTAATCCTCTCTTGCAATAAGGACAATAGTAAGGAGTACTGTCCTGCTCAGTCACCAATTCATTAGTAGGGTGTACTGTAGTACTTATCGTAGACACAGGAATTGTATCGTTGATGCTTTGGACTCGCTGTGGTATGTGTGCTGAAAAGATATTAAGTTATTACTGAAATTATAATCCATTTCATTGAGGTCAGTGTATATATATACAGTGCAGTGCTGGACAAATTAGGTGGTTTGGTGGCATTAGCAACCAAACATCTTTCTTAAGCCACCAAATTTTTCTTTGGTGGCTTAATTAATCCACCATAAAATGTGGATTATTTGACTTTGTGTAGATTATATTTTTTCGTTCCATTAATTGTTATTCACAATAGTGTTGTTTACAGCATTATACGTTTGTTAAGCCATAAGTGGTTTGTTAAACCGGCCGTTGTTTATTCTTATATAAGTAATCCATAAAGGACATAACCCATATATAAGTAATCCATAAAGGACATAATTCAAACAAACACAACTAAAAGGTAATAACTTACCGAAGTTACATCGATCTCTATCCATTGAGATCTGTTTTTCCTTACAAGAATTGCCAAAGTTTGTATAGTGTTTTTCAAGCCTGCAGAATTGAAGAAAATCTTGTTTACAAATCTTACAGCCTTACAAAGTTCTGCCAGCATCATTCCTGCAATTTCCCCTATATCTCCTAATATGACGTTTGAGATTCTCAATAGAGTAGCCTAATCCTCTGCCACAGTCAGGACAATAGTATGGATCGTTTTCTCTCAATAAACAATATTGTGGGACCAGGGAAACCATTGACTGATTATCTGTCGGTGAGTGGTTACTCGAGTTTATTATAGAATCTGATATATTTCCATCTAAGATGTAAATAAAAAATATAAAATTAGGGTACGCCGACAGCATGTTCCTTGGAGGCACTATCTTTGGGTGGTTTTTTGTTTGATAGAGCCTCCAAAAGAAAATGCGATATTAAATGCCTTAATCAAGGTGTCAAACCATATGGGAAGGTAACTACCCTAATTGCGTTGGAGTTTCATTCTAGCTCACTTCATTTATAGTAACTAGCACGCTTCGCTTGCTAGGTCGCTTCTCGGCAGAACACAACCACACACACCTACCTCGCGGTTGGTTGTGGTTTATAAACTTCTAACATTTATTATAAAGCGTTAATAGGCCTAATGTAGTAAATTTTAACAATATGAAATTTTAATCTGGTGTGACCAACGTGTCCGCATCACTAATGCACATGTTTCATCAAATTTTAAGATTTCTATCTCTTAGCAGCTCTTAGAGGGATCGAATTATGTGCAATTAAGTGAATTTTCATGCTTCTCAAATTTTGTCAATGACGTCATAACTTGGCGAGGTGTGATAAATTTCTAGTGGAACCCACTATTTGTTGTCGGGTGCCAAAAGTTGCCATTATATGTAAAAATCAGAGGAACAATTATTCGCGAGATCGGGACTTTATCCGACAATTTTTGACCACAATCTTTAAAATAACGCCAAAGTCGCCAATATGGCTGTTATGCTGCCCCACTATTAGAGAAAAAATCCGAATCCGAGATCAATCAAATCCAAGATCATTGCATCAGTGCAGAGTTTGCTGACCTTGAAGAACATCTCGAGCTATACAACATCGTAAAATACAATTGATTTATGAACCGTACGGTGCTCCAAACAAGAATTCTTCATGTGTGAAGGATGCTGATGCACACAAAATTTCCAAAACGCTTAGTGGAGGAAACACAGTGTGGTGAGACTGATATCCCATGTACCGAAGAAGAGCACCTGCTGAAGGTAGGTGATCAGCAGCCGTACGACAAGGACAACTGGGTCAGGTGACGTTGATAACAAATGGGTAGTCAGCTAGTCCTTTGCTGTGCAAAACCTTTAATGGACATACCAACATAGAGTTTTGCAACCAGTGTTGTAAATCAAATCAAATATTTCAAATATTTGATTTGATTTGATTTGATTTAAGAGAACTTGAATTCTCAAATGATTTGATTTGATTTGATTTGAAATTATTTGAATCCTCAAATGATTTGATTTGATTTGATTTGAAAATATTTGAATTCTCAAATGATTTGATTTGATTTGATTTCAAATTATTTCAAATCATTTTCAAATCATTTTCGAATCATTTTTCCAATCATTTTCAGATCATTTTCAAATAATATTCGGTAAACATTTTCAAATCGTTTCCAAATCGCTTTAGTATAATTTCACTTCATTTTCAATTCAATTTCAAATATATAAGATCATTTTCAAAATTTCTATACGTTTTGACAGTGATTCAGAAATGATTTGAAAGTTTCAAATATTTCAAATATTTGATTTGATTTGATTTGATTTGATTTGAAATGATTTGAAATCTCAAAAGATTTGAAATGATTTGATTTGAAATAATTTTAAATCTAAAATGATTTGATTTGATTTGATTTGAGAAAAAAAAAAAGATTTATTTACAACCCTGTTTGCAACTGAATCAAATCCATCAAATATGTTTGCAAATATATTAATAAGAGTACATATCAGGTGGTATTCTCACTTGATTAATAGGGAAGGGATGAAATACTGTAACTGAATTTCAACACGTACGTTCATTTTATCGAAAAATATATCGAAATTATAAATGGATAAATAATCTTTGAGATAATGAGTCATTACCTAATAATGAATTAAGTGTTAATTATCTCATTATCTCAAAGATTATTGAAGTTAGGCATTGAAAATGTATTATCGATGAATAGGAAGTTACCTATTCCGGACAGATTAGTACCAGCCTAGTTTACATAACATTTATAGTTTTTGAGTTATGGCACATTTTAGGAAATATACATTTTCCATGGCAACCGAGGAATGTGTCACATTCCATTTATAATTTCGATATATTTTATTCAACTATTTCTGGGTATAACCATGTTCCAATTTTGAACATTTATAACGCGTTTGACTATGTTAAAAGTATGCTAGAAAAACAAGATAATTCGCAACCAAAATTACCATAACGTCATCAGATGATGACATATCACAATTCTGGAGGGTGCTATGTATACCTGGATACCATATTCCTATATAGTTATAATACACTTTTCAGCTGTATCATTGCTAATTATTGGAATATGGATCAATTCTCCATTTTTCAATGAACTTTAAGTATTCCATGGTACACAAATTTTCGCTTAGCAAGTCAGGCCTTGTATACCGAAGGCCACGACCGTCACGTAGTAAAATATATTTAGCTGAACAATTTATTAATCATATTTTCATCAATATCGTTCCTATTTAAGAGGATATTGCGAATTTAGTGTTATGATGAAGTAATAGAACAAAAATATGGAATTGACCATATTTGGGTGTGACCACGCCTTTTTGCCAAAATTAGGGCGGGGAGTGAGTTTTTGAACCTTGAAATTGTCATTTTTGAATTCAGCGCCAAAAGATTGTGTTAGATACCAAATTTAGAGACTAAAAATACAGAATTGACCATATTTTCAGTCATACAATGTTTAGCCTAAGCATTTTTGACTGTGGTTTGGCTTTGTCGCGTCCGGTAATATAGTAGTTCGTGGCGATACCAACAGTTATGCATCTCAGCAATCATCAGGAAAATGGCCAAAGTATCTATTTCACAGAAGAGACATTACATCAATAAATATAAAGTTCCCACCAATACCACACTTGTTGCATTTTCCCAAGAAGAGAACTTTTCCTGAAGTATACTCTATGTGGAAGTCCCAAAGTAATACACCTCGGGACAGAGTAATAAAAGTTTAAACTACGAACCCAAGGAGCAGCGGTAGAAGGATTTCAAGAAATCAAGGCAAGTGATGCAATTGGGAGAGTTTATACAGTCCACCCCAATAACTACGAATGATTCTGTTTGAGGCTGCTTCCACCCATTTCAACAATTGAGAACTGTGAGTGGTCGTGTTTATCCGACTTACAGAGTAGCATGCAATGTGTTGGTCTTTTGGAAGATGATTCTCACAGGAATGATACCTTATCATAAGCTGCTACGACTGATTCTTCGTCAAAGCTTAGATACCTATTTGCCATCATGTTAGCAACATGTGGACTATCGCCCCAATTGCAAATCGAGAAATCTTGAAAGAAACAAATTACTGCATTGACCTTTTGGAGTCGTATATTCAAGACAATGACCTCTGTTAGTGCCAGATCAAGCCACTGGATATGTCAGGATGAAACTAACTGTTCAAGAAGATAGAGATGGAGCACCAATAATGCTACCTCGAAACTTAGATGCACCAAAATTGTGTAATGGTACAACACTTACAGTGAAATGCCTCACGTATTGAGGCCATAATTTTAACGGGAGCAGCCAATAGAGATGTCATCATCCCAAGAATTCCACTCACGCCAGGGGATATGCCATTCGAATTCAAAAGACTTCAATTCGCGATTAAATTAGGTTTTGCGATGACATCAACCTGTATGCTGGGTGCTCTAGAATTGGATCCAGCCCTAATCACCACATTTTAGCGATTGATGGCAAAACGATTAATGTTGTATATCCCAAAGCTTTGAATAAAGTAAATATACTTATATTAATGTATCTATCTATATCTGCTTTTATCATATACGTACGTATACCCACACGAAGTGGCGGATTTACCATAGAGCTGGTAAGGCTAATTCCCTAGGCTCACTTCACTATCAGGCCCAGTTTAGGTAAACTGACCTGGAAATGGGATTGATTAGGGAGTAGAAACTATTTTCATTTTATTTAAACAGAAATTTTAAGGACACTTGACTGTTTATTGAAAAAAATCGTTGGAGAATTTTCTATTCACTGTTCTGCTCCATATATCACAGTATGGTACATGGGTATGGGAAGAGTTCGTTTGATCTGAATCAATTGTTAGATTACAATCTATTTTCAAGGATAGAAAAATTGGCCCAAATAATGACTTAGCCCTAGGCCCACGACAGCCTAAATCCGGCACTGCCCACACGATAAAATTATACAGTGAATATTAAATTTTGTGAAGGGGCCGAAGGCCTCCGAAAAAAAACCTTCCGCAGGATTTAACAGAAAAGCGCCACCCAAAGGGCGGCTATTTGGCTAACATATAAGGTTTGTGTATTAATAGCATAGATACAAAAAATCTTTGTGCTTTAATGAATTATAGGTCATTCGATATTAATTAATTGAACAAATAGTGCACACGACGTGAAATTTAAACGGATATCCTTAGGATAAGCATTTATTGTGACATGACACATGATTCATACTAGAGTAGTTAATTTCAAAATTTCCCGGTTTCAACTGTATATAAATATGTGTCATAATATTATAGATGCATTTATGAGGTGTTTCTTTGAGGAGAACAGGATCGTGTCACGGTTGTTAATTCCGAAACTTAAAGTATAAAAACAACAAAAGAAGGAAGTTAGTCGGTATTTGCGAGAGAATGATCCGTTTTGCAGAGACCAAAAGCAAAAGGCTCGGAAAATATCAAACTTTTTTTTCTAAAGGTAGAAATTACAAAATCTACAATCTTCGTTCTATATCGTGGTGGATAGATAATTAAGGTAAATCATTCAAACTTCATGCAAATTTGTCAAAAATAGTTTCTAGAAAGAGGAGATGGAAATAAACACATAAATGTAAGCTAGGATTTTAAGGTCAAATGAGATGATTAGAAAATAATAGGTAATCACATTAATTATCAAAACGCACAAGATAATATTAATATAAAACTGTACCTGTTTGTATTAGGGATTTTACATTGTTGATAGACATCTGCCAGGTTTTACAGGTATCACCAAACTTTGTGTTATGTCTCTTGAGAGATAGGAGACTAAAATAATCAATTTGGCAATAAGGACAGGTATAGAATGTTCTCCCAGAATTATCTCGTTTACAAAGACCTTTATTCTTGCCAATATGCTTCCGTAAATTATTTAATGAATATCCTTTTCCTTGACCACAATCTGGGCAATAATAAGGACCACTGTGTTCTTTCCTAATTGATACTTCCTGTGACGATAATGTTTTACTATTTGTTGGTAATTCTTCTCCAGAGTCAATGCCTGTCATATCCATGGATTCATTAGGTTCTGATATGTGGGTCAGTAAACAATCGGAGGAACTGGTGGCATTATCTGCAGAAGGAAAATCCTTCATTGTATCATCAGTTCCTCCTTCCTCTATTGTAAAACTAGAAACTTCTGTAATAAATGGATAACGTTCTTTAATCAGGTCTAAAGTCATAGCCTGTGATACATCTTGTACGTTTACTACATCGGCTGAATTGCACTCCACACTGATATTCGATCCTACATCTAACTCATCTACGTATTCTGTATCAAGAATATCATCCTCAGTCAATTGACTATTTCCAGCCTGTTTCTGTGGATCACTTTCTTGTACAGATTCATAGTAACTATCAGAAATCTTTATATTACTAACAGAAAGTTGTTCTGCATTGATATTGTGTTTCTCTTTGAATTTCATCAGTTGAGTTGTCTCGAAATATTTCTCACACTCCATTGAGACACTAACTACTCAATCAGTGACATTTGAATATATTGAAAGTAATTACGCCCAGAAATGCTACTAATGAATGCGTCAATCCTTAATATATTGACTCATTCATTAGTATCAAGGAGGGGCCTGAAAATCATACCATCCAAATAAACTCCGCAGAATATACATAAGGTTTTCTTAAGAAATGAGACTCGGCCCCCCTACTATCACTTTCTGGCTACAGGCCTGTACCATGCTATTTAAATTATAAACCTATTTTTAGTTATTCACATGAATTTCAGATGAAAATCTAGATGTTATGTTGTTCAGAATGTGATTTGAATTTATAGCATCCAGAGATGGAACCGGTCGGGATTTTCATGACCCGACCCGACCGGTGCAGTTGGAAATTTGACCCGACCCGACCGGCCGATCAACCGGTCAATCATAGCTAGCAATAATTTATAAATAATAGAAAACAAATTATGATATTATGATATCGAATAGATCATATAGAGATCTCGACCGGCCGGTCAAGGTTCCGACCGGTACCCGACCCGACCCAACCCGACCGGTCGACCGGTGCCGGTCAGATCCGACCGGTTCCGTCTCTGATAGCATCAAAAATATTATTGTCCCAATTACTCTCCGTCAGCTGGAAAATGGAAAAAAGATTCATCATTGCAACCAATGATGCCAATAACGGCCTCTCATGCCAAAAATTGGTCAAATCTTAATAGTTAATCCAACCAAAATGAAATACCCACTCCGCAAGGCTGAAATACCCACTCTATGCGCGGGAATCGTGCCTAGCCCCGACTTCCCCCCTGATTAGGCCACTGCATACACCATCGAAATTAGCCTTTGCTTGTTTTTCTCTGAAATGTGATTTTATCCAATCGCTTATTGGGAAATATTCCCTAAACATCTAACACATTTATACTTAGCATGTTGCATTTAGAAACGTGCAGCGAACCAACTAAGGCGGCTTAATTAACAGAAATATTTGATAAAACACAAGTAATTTCAGAATTCAGAGAAAAACAACTGAATGTCAAATAAGCAATAAATTTGCATTCGCAAAATAAAATGTTATAATTTAGATAGCTAATAGCATTAGAGCGAAAACACTCCGTGCTTCTCATTAAGGGAGATCTGTTCGGCCTTACAAGTGTCTCCGAAAAGTTTGTTGTGGCTTTTGAGTTTCGAAAGTTGAATAAATTCTTTCGTACAGTACTCACAAGTATAGAATCTTCTTCCAGCAAATCTCTCCTTGCAACTGCTTCTATACTTCCCAGTGTGATTCTGGAAAGCGAAATAGGAATACCCAAATCCTCTCTTGCAACAAGGACAATAGTAAGGAGTACTGTCCTGTTCGGTATTTCTCGTAGACACAGGAATTGTATCATTAATGCTTTGCACTCGGTATGGTATGTGTGCACCTGAAAATATATTAGGTTATTTATGAAATTATAATCCATTTGATTGATGTCAGTGTACAGTGTTTTGTCATTCTACAAGGCTTATTAACTGTACGAACCCTTCGGTCTCGGTCGATTCGCGACGGATCACTCTCTCACAAAAGACGCTTCGCGACTTTTGTTCGTTCGTGTTAGGCACTACGCGATACAATTAACGGACGCATCGCGGCCTTTTCCTCCCCAAAAGCAATAATATTAATAATGAGTTCACCTTTGGCTAGTAAATTACACACTATGATTTAATTAATAACCCGTGCCTAAAATTCATTTGGATTGTGATTAGTTACTGTAATTGTTTGGGAAATTATGTTATTAAGTTATTCTCATTGCTCATTAGTTATTAATTATTTATTAATTAATAGCTCAATAATTCTTAAGGGTAGCTCGTTCAGCTATATTAAAACGTTAGCTTGTTAGCTCAAATAAATTGAGACCTGTGTTGGTAAATTATACGCAATTAATTTATTTCAGTAAATTGTATTGCAAAATAATTTACCAACTCTGGATTTAATCTCTGCAAAATAATGGTTTAAAGATGAGAATAAGACCGCTTCGCGGTCTTATTCTCACCATTAAACCATTATTATGCAAAGGTAAATTCAGGGTTACAAAATATTTTTTTAAATAGTAATAAACATTTATACATCCCACCATAAACAATTCATTCCTGGGTTAGTGAATTATTTAATTTAATTTATAGGAATAATTAACATAATAAATCTCATCGTTGGGCAAAATCCTAGATTACTTAACAGTCTTAACTTAATTCATTTCTAGTAGAAATCCTAGGTTCCATTGATAGTCTTATTATAGAATATGTAGGTGTAATAAATAAACAATGCATTAGAGCAGTGGTTCTTAACCTTTTTTAGCCATTTACCCCTTGTCCTAGGTGAGTAGTGCCCATTTACCTCAGAGATTTTCTCCTGACAAAATGTTCAATTACGAATGTTTATTGCGCGCCATATATAGTATGTAACAAATTAACACATAAAGTACTATGATATGTGAATTAGAGAACTATATTATTACTATTTTCTATAAACCAATGACAACTCTTAGTGTGAGCCCTGAAATTGTTTGCTCTTCACCAAAAGCTGAATTCTTGGTAATGTTGTGGATAGAGACACTCGCATGTCATCTTCGGGGAACAAACTAGAACGTGCTTTCGTCTTCATAGTGACGAGAGCCGAAAAGCCTGATTCGCATAGATAAGTGGTCACAAAGGGTACGATTACATTGAATGCACGCTGAGATAGTAGTGGATAAGCTTCAATCAAGCTTCCCCAAAATTTTCCTGGTGTCTCCACTTCAAACCTGTGCCGAAGAGCTGCTGAAGATTGCATTTCAATCAGTTCATCTTTCCCAGGATCATCATCGTCTACTTCACTCAATTTTGTTATGAAAGGTCTAGTTATCCAGTCTCCCGTGGAGATCATCCCGATCGAGAAATAATTATTAAAACTACTCTTGAGAGCACGCAAATGGCCAGCTATTTCTTCAATGAGGTCAGCCGAGACAAAAAAATCTGGACTACAGATACCATCCAGATTAGAAAAAGTAGCAAAATTCTTCTTTTCAATCCGGATTGCCCATAGCTCAAGTTTGGTTTGAAATGCCTGCAACTTTTCTGAAGCTTCTAAAATTGTGACGGTGTTACCCTGCATTGCCAAGTTGACCTGATTGAGCAATGCAAATATATCAGACAAATAGGCCATTGCAGCAATGAATTTAGAATCTTCGAAATGTTCTGACAAAGATGACCCTTTGTCACGAAGAAATATACCCATCTCAACACGAAGATCAAAGATTCGAGAAAGCATAAGTCCTCGCGAAAGCCATCGCACTTCAGTGTGGTACAACAACACTGAATAATGCGAACCAAGCTCGTCACACAATTTTTTGAAAAGACGATGATTCAGAGCACGACTTCGGATATAGTTGACACATTAAACTAATTTGGCCAACACATACTTTAAGTATTGTGGAAGAGTTTTTGATGCCAATGCATGCCGATGAAGTACGCAGTGGGTAGAGATCACATGAGGAGCTCTCTTTTTTACTAAAGTGGTGAATCCACTATTAACTCCCATCATTGCTGAGGCACCATCTGTACACAAAGATCCAACATTATCCCAAGTGATTGGTTTTGTTCAAAAAATCCCTCCAACTTTTCAAACACGTCGATAGCTTTCGTTGTCGACTCCAGGGATTCACACATCAGAAATTCCTCCCTCAAATCTCCTTCATGAATATAACGAGAGAAGACTAACAGCTGCGAAAAGTTTGAAACATCGGTGGATTCATCCAGTTGAAGACTGATTCTTGAAGGACTCGATCGAATTTCCGCAACAACTTGCTCCCTAATATCAAGGGACATGTCTCCTATTCGTTTTCGAATAGTATCATTGGACAAAGGAATCTGTTGAATTTTGCGTCGAGCCTCCTCACCAATCATCAACCTCACCATTTCTAATGCACACGGTTTGACGAGAGTCTCACCAATTGTGTGATCCTTTTTTGCTTTCGCAATTTTAAAAGGTACCGTGTAGGACGCTTCCAGAGCTACTTTATGTTCTGGGAGAAACCCGTGTTTTGCAAGTGTTCCTTCAGCACGGATCCGAGCTCTTTTGACCCTGAATTCTTCATTACTGTAGTTGGATTCACTTGGATGACTTGACTGTAGGTGCTGTCTCAAAATGGACGGTTTCAATGAACCATTTTCTAACACTTTTGAGCAAAAAATGCATTTAGGTTTTTCAATACCATCCAAAACTATGAAATCGAAGCCGAACTGAACATAAGAATCGTCATAATTTCTTTTCTTTGACATAACTAGACTAGAGTCTGCAAACTAAAACATTAATAATATAACTCGATTGTTGTATTGTTTGTCCGGATTGTATTAAAGTTATAAGGGAATAGAAACCCCACTTATACTTTGAGATAGAGTAACTTCCAAGTGTAAATATAGGTAAACAAGTATACTGATACGATTTTCACAATTAGAAATTTTTATTATGAATATTTTATTTTTTGTAGTTTACAAACAATTGGTGAAAATTCAAAATGAGCCTGGAAACTCCAGAGGGAATTTTAGATGTTGGAGACAAATTTGGCATTTGTGATTCACTTGGGATATAAAAATTATGCTGATAGAACATAATAGTATTAGGAATTTAGGATATATTGATATCCAAACACAGCAGAAAATGGTCACAAAGAGGCGATTATAATATAATAAGAATAATCGATGGCAAAATAATTAGTAATGTTTTCATAATATGCAGACCATTCTTTTCTAAAAGGAATAGAGAATTTGAACTCATATTGTGGTCTTATTTTAAATGAGTTGTAGTTTTTAAAAGCACTTCTAGGCTAGTTATCCTAATTTTGTGAGATAATTCTATTTATCCCCCACCATCGTAAAATTTACCGCTTGGGGGTAAATTTACCCCAGGTTAAGAACCCCTGCATTAGAGACTCTAAGAGCATTCTTGTCAACCAAACAAATCAGATTGATAGTAATATTATGCATACTTATGTGATTGACGTAAGCTAACTACATCATGAATAGAAATAAACTGATGGAAGCCAAACTGGATTAATCAAGTATACAATTTCGGAAATAACGTGGGTGAAGATTAAATCATCAAACCTCAATATGTGCAATGACGCAGCAATTGGAGGTTACATTTTGTTATTGCCTGGCTCAGATTAAATGCGAAAATTATAAAAATTTCTAGAGACATGCAATAGATTCTGTTTCATAATGTGACAAAATTAATGTCGATTGAACCAAAAGTGTAAGAGCTGAATCCAAATTAGTTCCCACGTGACGTCACATTCCCATAAATCGGTATACGTGTGTCTCATTGTATGTTGTGTTATCATCTAAAATTGTGGGCGAATCGAATAAAAACTGAATGAGTTATCCCCAAATATGTGCGTTTATGACGTCATAATCCCATTATTTCGCTTAGAAAACCAATAGATCGTTGTCAGCATGTAAAATTTCCCTTGCATTCCAATTTTCAGCTTTCTAGGACTCGTAGTCTTTCCTATTATGTAATTCTGGACAAACACACACACACACACTTGCACTTTGATAACCTGTGTAGGTACGATACACTATTTATGGTTGATTAGTGTAGGGACTAATTAATTAACTGTGTCACAATCAGAAGAAAAATGGGAATTCGTGAACTGCTATCAGGTGTAGAAATTTAGTACACTTCTGCTATCAGGTGTAGAAATTTAGTATACGTGCTTTGAATATTCTACAGATCGGAGCAAAATTGGGAAGCTAGTACAAAATGTCTGTTTTTCGCAACTGTGACGTCATAATCCCGTTTTTTTGTTTCAAAAACCAATAGATCGTTGTCGCAGTACAAAATTACCCCTCTATACAAATTTTCAGCTTTCTGGGACTCGTAGTCTTTCCAATTAATTCTGGACAAACACACAAACACACAAAACATGCCTCTTTTAATATATACGAGCCCTTCGGTCTCGGTCGCTTCGCGACGGATCACTCTCTCACAAAAGTCGCTTCGCGACTTTTGTTCGTTCGTGTTAGGCACTACGCAATACAATTAACGGCCGCTTCGCGGCCTTTCCCTCCCCAAAAGCAATCACATTAATAATGAGTTTTAGTAGCTCAATAAATTTCAGTTGCACGATAAGAAAGCTCGAATCAAAATAATACTAAAAGAAAAACAGGCAATAGAATAGACAAATTATTGATTGGTTAAATGAATTTATTTTCAATCAATCAAATTGGAGGCTCAGAAATATTTATATTATGCACAATCTATTTGTACTAATTGATGAAATCTGCTAATCCATACTAACAAACCCTCGAATTTAATTGGATAACATATTTTGTCACCTTCAAATGTAAATATTTCTCTTCAAAAACCAATAGATCGTTGTCGCAGTACTAAATTACCCCTGTATAAAAATTTTCAGCTTTCTGGGACTCGTAGTCTTTCCAATCAATTCTGGACAAACACACACACAAACAAACAAACAAACAAACAAACAAACATAGATAGATAGATTCATTATCGAGTGTATGATTAAATTTCTACCCGACTCTTGTTGAGAACATTTCAGATAGTATGTACATAATATTTATGCCACCACTGAAAGTTTAACTTGTCTAAGGGTTTTCTTCTCAAATAAATGACAAAAAATGAAGGAAATACAATGCAATTGCAAACAGAATGTCCTTAGATTACTAAACTAATGAAGGGCATATTTGTATATGAGCCCTTCTTTAATACTATCCGGACAAACAAACACAAAATATAGATATATGCCAACAAATTTGAAATTTAAATACCGGCTTCACAAAGGTGAATCTTTGATATATATATAATTTAATGTATTTTCATGTAAATCAGGTGTTGGCCCATATATAAGTAATCCATAAAGGACATAATTCAAACAAACACAATTAAAAGGTAATAACTTACCGAAGTTGTATCTATCTCTATCAATTGAGATCTGCTTTGTCTTACAAGAATTGCCAAAGTCTTTGTAGTGTTTTTCAAGCATACAGATTTGAAGAAATTCTTGTTTACAAATATTACAGCAGTATAAAGGTCTGGCAGCATCATTCCTGCAATTTCCCTTATATAACCCAATATGACGTTTGAGATTCTTAATAGAGTAGCCTGATCCTCTGCCACAGTCAGGACAATAATAAGGATCTTTTTCTCTCAATAAACAATATTGTGGGACCAGGGAAACTATTGACTGATTATTTGTCGGTGAGCCGTTAGTCGAGTTTATTATAGATTCTGATATATTTCCATCTAAGATGTAAATATAAAATATAAAATTACAGCTGTGCAGACAGCATGTTATTTGGAGGCACCATCTTTGGGTGGTTATTTGTTTGATAGTGCCTCCAAAAGAAAATGCTGTAATAAATGCCTTAATCAAGGGGTTAAACCATATCGGAAGGTAACTACCCTAATTGCGATGGAGTTTCATTCTAGCTCACTTCATTTAAAGTTAATAGCACGCTTCGCTCGCTAGGTCGCTTCGCGGCAGAACACACCACACACACCTACCTCGCGGTAGGTGTGTGGTTTATATACTTCTAACATTGATTAAAAAGCGTTAATAGGCCTATTGTAGTCAATTTTAACAATATGAAATTTTAATCTGGTGTGACCAACGTATCCGCATCATTAATGCACATGTTTCATCAAATTTTCAGATTTCTATCTCTTAGAGGAAGCGAATTATGTGCAATTAAGTGAATTTTCATGCTTCTCAAAATATGACAATGACGTCATAACTTGGCGAGGTGAGAGAAATTTCGAGTGGAACCCACGATTTGTTGTCGGGTGCCAAAAGTTGCCATTATATGTCAAAAATCAGAGAAACAATTATTCGCGAGATCGGGATTTTGTCCGACTTTTTCCGACAATTTTTGGCCGCCATCTTGAAAATAATATAATTTCGTGATGCCTCCATATCCATATCTTTTGATATTATATTTGTCTATGTCTGTGCCAATTTTCATGCTTGTAACAAAAATTGAACAATTCACGCCAAAGTCGCCAATATGGCTGTTATGCTGAAGGGATGAAATACTGTAACTGAATTCAACACGAACGTTCATTTGTAGCAACTAGGCATTCTGGAGACTTTTCAGCTTTCCGATCCATGAGCAATATCCAACAGTTATGCATCTCAGCGTTCATCTAGAAAGTGGCCAACGTGTTACGTATCTATTTCACAGAAAAGACATTACATCAACAAATAAAAGGATCCCACCAATACCACACTTGCTGCATTTTCCAAATTTGTCAAGAAGAGGACTTTTCCCGAAGTATACTCTATGTGCAAGTCCCAAAGTACTACACCTCGGGACAGAGTAATAAAAAGTTTAAACCCAAGGAGCAGCGGTAGAAGGATTTCAAGAAATCAAGGCAAGTGATGCACTTGGGAGAGTTTACACAGTCCACCCCAAATAACTACGAATGCCTCTTTTTCAGCGACGGACCCGGTCGTGTCTGACCTGCACCGGTCAACCGGTCGGATCACTACGGGTCGGGTACCGGTGGAACCTTGACCGGCCGGTCGAACCCTGACCGACCCGTTGAGGTCTCTATATGATCTATTCGATATCATAATCATAATTTGTTTTGATTGAATCTGGCTCCAATAGCCCTTGAGAGCATAGTAGTCTTAAAGGAGGCTTCCATAAATGGTCTATGGCCATAATATTTATTCCTAATGTATATGACATGACACTACAGTAGATTCTTATTCAATTATTTATAAATTGTTGTTAGCTATGAATGAACGGTCGACCGGCCGGTTGGGTCGGGTCAAATTTCCAACTGCACCGGTCGGGTCGGGTCATTAAAATCCCGACCGGTTCCACCTCTGCTCCGTTTGAGGCTTTTTCTACATCATGTTAATGGTTCAACCTCATTTCAACAATTGAGAACTGTGAGTGGTCGTGTTTATCTGCCTTACAGAGAAGCATGCAATGTGATGGTATGTTGGAAGATGATTCTCACAGGAATGATATCTTATCAGAAGCTGCTACGAATGATTCTTCGGCAAAGCTTAGATACATATTTGCCATCATGATAGCAACATGTGGACTATCGCCCCAATTGCAAATCGAGAAATCTTGAAAGAAACAAATTACTGCATAGACCAATTGGAGTCGTACATTCAAGACACAGAACCTCTGTTAGTGCCATATCAAGCCACTGGATATGTCAGGATGAGACTAACTGTTCAAGAAGATAGAGATGGAGCACCAATAATGCTACTTCGAAACTTAGATGCAACAAAATTGTGTAATGGTACAAGACTTACAGTGAAAATGCCTCACGTGATTGAGGCCATAATTTAAACGGGAGCAGCCAAGAGAGATGTCCTCATCCCAATAATTCCACGCTCGCCAGTGGATATGCCATTCGAATTCAAAAGGCTTCAATTCGCGATTAAATTAGGTTTTGCGATTACATCAACAAGTCGCAAGCGCAAGGTCAGTCTATAAAGGTAGTCGGTCTCCACCTGTATTTTGGGTGATCTCGAGTTGGATCCAGCCCAAATCTACACATATTAACGGAAGATGGCAAATGATTAATGTTGTATATCCAAAATCTTTGAATAAAGTCAATATACTTATATTAATGTATCTATCTATATCAGCATCTATCATATACGTATACCCACGCAGTGGCGGATTTACTATAGAGCTGATAAAGGCTAAAGCCCTTGGCTTACTTCACTATCAGGCCCAGTTTAGGTAAACTGACCTGCAAATGGGATTAATTTGGGAGTAGAAACTAGTTTTGTGTTTTAATAGTATAGAATCTAGATAGAATAAATCTTTGTGCTTTAATGAATTACAGGTCATTAGATATTAATTAATTGAAAAAATAGTGTACGCTTCGTCGTGAAATTTTAAGTTTTGCCCCGGATATCCTTAGGATAAGCACTTATTGTGAGATGAGAAATCATGACAGTTGATTTCATACTAGTAACTAGTGTAGTTAATTTCATAATTTCCCGGTTTCAACTGTAAATAAATATTTGTTATAATATTATAGATGCATTTATGAGGAGTTTCTTTTAGGAAAACAAGATCGCGTGACGGTTGTTAATTCCGAAAGTTAAAGTCTAAAAACAATAAACGAAGGAAGTTAGTCGGTCTTAGTGAGAGAGTGATCCGTTTTGAAGAGACCAAAAGCAAAAGGCTCGGAAAATATCAAACTTTTATTCAATAGATAGAAATTACAAAATCTACAATCTTCGTTCCAGTGGCGGCGGAAGCTAATAAAAACTAGGGGGGCTAACCTGTGTAGCTTCAAATAGGAGAACGAAATATTTGGGCGACATTTATACTCTATGACTATGACTCTATGAGTATTGTAAATCTTACGATTGGCCACAAAATCACAATAAGTATTCCAAATAAATATTTGCTACATAAGTATATCTATGTATTTACCATTGTTTAAATAATAAATATTCCAAAATCATAGCGAGGACTGACATTTCTTTGTCATATTATAGTTTCATAGTGAATGAAGTGATATTACAAAATTTCAATATTCAATTAATTTCTCAGAACATTCAAATAAATTCAAAAACAACATAAAATAATGTCAATCAATTTTCAAGTCATTTCCAAATATCTAGGTCATTTCCAAATAAATAAAGTATTGAGAAAACAACATCAACAAATAATACAAAATTGAATATTAAGTGGCTGGTAGACACACTAACGCAGATAGTTACTGAATGTCCTTTACTAGTATTATTTAAATTAGTATTATGCATATGAGGGGGAAAGTGGGGGGGGGGGGGTGAGCCCCCCCTAATTCAAAAGTAGGGGGGCTCTAGCCCCCCTGCTTCCGCCGCCCTTGCTTCGTTCCATATCGTGGTGGATAAATAAGGCAAATCAATCAAACTTAAGCCAACTTTGTCAAAAATAGTTTCGAGAAATAGGAGATTGAAATAAACACATAAATGCAAGCTAGGATTTTAAAGTCAATGACCTGATTCGAAAATAGTAGGTAATCACACTAAGCTTCAAAACGTACAAGTTAATATTAATAATAAATTGCATCACTATACCTGTTTGGATTAGGTGTTCTACATTGTTCATAGACATCTGCAAGGTTTTACAGGTATCACCAAACCTTGTGTTATGTCTCTCGAGAGAGATCGGAGACTAAGATAATCAGTTTGGCAATAAGGACAGGTATAGAATGTTCTCCCAAAATCTTTAGTTTACAAAGACCTTTAGTCTTGCCAATATGAAGCCGTAAAGTATTTAATGAATATCCTAATCCTTGACCACAATCTGGGCAATAATAAGGACCAATGTGTTCTTTCCTAATTAATTCTTTCTGAGACGATAATGTTTACTATTTGTTGGTAATTCTTCTCCAGAGTCAATGCCTGTCATATCCATGGATTCATTAGGTTCTGTTATGTGGGTCGGTAAACAATCGGACGAACTGGAGGCATTATCTGCAGGAGGAAACTCCTTCATTGTATCATCAGTTCCCCCTTCCTCTATTGTAAAACTAGACACTTCTGTAATAAATGGATATCGTTCTTTAATCAGTTCTAAAGTCATAGCCTGTGATACATCTGGTACGTTTACTACATCGGCTGAATTGCACTCCACACTGATATTCGATCCTACATCTAACTCATCGACGTATTCTGTATCAAGAATATCATCCTCAGTCAAATGACTATTTCCAGCCTGCTTCTGTAGATCACTTTCTTGTACAGATTCAAAGTAACTATCAGAAATCTTTTTATGATTAAGAGAAAGTTGTTCTGCATTGATATTGTGTTTCTCTTTGAATTGCATCAGTTCAGTTGTCTCGATATATTTCTCACACTCCATTGAGACACTAGCTACTTAATCAGTGATATTTGAATATATTCAAAGTAATTACGCCCAGAATGTTACTAATTAATGCGTCAATCCTTAATATATGGACCCATTCATAGTAGCAGGGGGGCCCCTGAAATTCTTACCATCCAAATAAACTCCTCTGAATATACATATGGTTTGCCTACTAATCAAGTGGCAAAGTAAATATAAACAAGAACTGGAAAACAAACGAATAGAGAAGTTGTATTTTGTTAATTCAATTTTTGCGGAATTTTAAACAAGAAAACTTGTTATATTTTAAAAAGTTGTCCGACGCGTGGTTGTAATCTTCTGGAGAGGATCCAGAAAAATTTCCATTTACACAGCAGCGTAATTTCTCCAGAAGGGAGATAACCCGTGACAAATTTTAATATCATAAACATGGAGAGAGCGAGTGAAAACCCTCAAAAAAAGATATTTATCCGAAATTAGATTAACCGAACATGCCCAGTGGTCCCCGTTCCAAACCAATACATAGTGGTCTATGTATCGCGAGACTTAGGTTATTCGAGAAAATATTCTGCAAGCCTAGATTTAGTTAGAGATCGCTCACAAGCGCCTAAAAGAATGAAACCCTGGTTATCAGAACCTTTTGGACTTGTCCTAACGGGTCCGGTTAATAGAGGTTGCATTTAATTGAAACGAAAAAAATCCCTCGGAAATATGAGAGAACACCATTGAGATTTTTCTGGAGTCACACTTGCAGCAGGTACTAACTATATAGGCGCGGCCCGCAAGACTGAATACCCACTCTATGTGCGGGAATCGGGCCTAGCCCCGCCTTCCCGCTATGTTTAGGCCACTGCCTACACCACCGTAATTAGCCTATGCTTGTTTTTCTCTGAAATGTGATTTTATCAAATCGCCTGTTTGGAAATATTCCCTACACACCTGATACATTCATACTTAGCAGTTAGCATGCTGCATGTATAAACGTGCAGCGAACCAACTACGGTGGCTTAGTTAACAATATTAATTTGATAAAACACTAGTGATTTTAGAGAAAACAAAGTGAAGATCAAATAAGCAATAAACTTTCATTCGCTAAATAGAATGTTAATAATTTAGATAGCTAATAGTATGGAAGCGAAAACTTCCTATTAAGTGACTTTCAGATTCTCATTAAGGGAGATCTGTCTGACCTTACAAGTGTCTCCGAAACGTTTGTTGTGGATTCTGAGTTTCGGAAGATCAGTAAATTCTTTCGTACAGTCCTTACAAGTATAGAATCTTCTTCCAGCAAATCTCTCCTTGCAACTCCCTTTATACGTCCCAGTGTGAAGCTGGAAATCGTAATATGAATACCCTAATGCTCTCTTGCAACAAGGACAATAGTAGGGAGTACTGTCCTGTTCGGTATTTCTCGTAGACACAGGAATTGTATCCTTAATGCTTTGGACTCGCTGTGGTGTGTGTGCACCTGAAAATATATTAAGTTATTTCTGAAATTATAATCCATTTGATTCATGTCAGTGTATATCTACAGTTTTGTCATTCTACCAAGGCTTATTAATTGTATTTATTATCAAGTGTATGATTAAACTTTCTACTCTTGTTAAGAATATTTAATATATGTACATAACATTTATGCCACCAGTGAAAGTTTAACTTGTCTAAGGACATTTCTCTCAAATAAATGACAAAAAATGAAGGAAATAAAATGCAATTGCAAACAGAATGTCCTTAGATTACTAAATTAATGAAGGGCGAATTTTTTATGAGCCTCTTCTTTAATACTATTCGGACAAACAAACACAAAATATAGATATATGCCAACAAATTTGAAATTTGAACCCGGCTTCACAAAGGTGAATCTTTGATGTATATATGATTTAATGTATTTTCAGTGTCTGAAAATACATTTAATAAGGTGTTGGCCCATATATAAGTAATCCATAAAGGATATAATTCAAACAAACACAACTATAATGTAATAACTTACTGGAGTTATATTTCTCTCTATCAATTGAGATCTGCTTTGCCTTACAAGAATTGCCAAAGTCTTTGTAGTGTTTTTCAAGAGTAAAGATTTGAAGAAATTCTTGTTTACAAATCTTACAGCCGTACAAAGGTCTGCCAACATCATTCCTGCAATTTCCCTTATACATCCCAATATGATGATTGAGATACTTAATAGAAAAGCCTAATCCTCTGCCACAGTCAGGACAATAATAAGGAGCGTTATCTTCATGAATTACCAAATCATTAGGCGACTGTATTGTGGAATTTAACGTGGAATTAGATTTTGTTACATCCATACTTTGTTTTGGTGTCAGCATGTTTGAACTGCCACTGCTCATTGGAATCTCTGTAGATAGGAAGAAATTGAGTTGCATATTAATTCTTAAACATCAATACTATGCAGTAGAATCCCGCTATAATCTGGTCGTTGAAATCCAAAAATGGGTCATACTAGAAAAATTCATACAAAGCGTTTTTTAGTTTCACTATAAGCACAATTTTTCGTAGAATAGCATATCCAAAATCCGCTAAAATCCGTTTTGGGTAAACATTTTATGTGGGTGGGAGTGTCGGCCTTTTCATAGTAAATCGCCGATATTTCCGTAACTAACCTTCTCAACTCAAATCTAATCAAATTATCATAGGCGTAGCACGCGGTCCGGCTGGTCAGGACCAGTTTTCATTTGCTGTAACTACATTATATAGGAGGGTCAAGTTTGGCCGGACCACTTTAATTGTTTGGCCGGACCACGTACCAGATCCGTGCGACACCCCTGATTATGATCACCATATTTGTACTCAGCGTAATCTCCAGCAATTTGATATATCACATCACCATATTTGCATGAATTTTCCTTATCAACGCTGGAATTCAACTCTACTTGTATAATTATACACATAACGACCCTCTAGACGTGATTAATCTGTAAATCTTCAATCTTAAGGTATATCTAGAATAATCACGTCAAATCGCGTTTTAGAGGGTCGTTATGTGCATAATTATACAAGTGAAAATGGAATGTTGTTACATTCCTGATGCATTCCAGCGTTGCTAAGGAAAATTCATCCAAATATGGTGATGTGATATACAGTTCAAACAGGGTTTTCTAACCATTTCTTTTCAGATAAAAATAGTAAGAAAAAACCGATAGTTAGAAAAAACCGATGAAAAATACAGTATAGTTGGAATTTCTTACAAAAGATTGCATTACTAATAGTTAGAATAAACCGATAAGTTAGAATAACCCGAGTTAGAATAAACCGGTTTCGACTGTTTCAAATTGCAGGAAATTTCACGCTGAGTACAAATATGGTGATTATAAGCTGACTAGATTTGATTGAGAAAGTTAGCTACGGAAATGTCGGCAAAATTTACTATGAAAAGGCCGACACTGCCACCCACATAAAAAAAATCCCCTAAAACGGATATCGCGGATTTTGGATATGCTATTCTACGAAAAATGGCGGTCCAGTGAAACTAAAAACGCTTTGTATGAATTTTTTCTAGGTTCAACCATCCAACGACCAGACTAAATACGACACCAGTGGACAGTAAAGAATAAGTTCTACTCATTATCCCAAATTAGTATTAACCGATGTAATTTGAATTGAAAAGTTTTCGAGGGGGGGTGAAATAGGGTACCTACAATGAATCAACCGGAAATTTATACTGTTGTATGCAGGGGCGCAATAAGCAAGGTATGTTGAGGCCTAAGCTAAATGAGTGTAGGAGGCCCTACCAATGAGTTTTATAGGTGTAACTAAAATACCGGGGAAAGGAACCAAGGATTGTAATTTCGCTTAAAAAAAGAGGCGAATACAATAGTAAGTGGAGCTAAGCACTGAAAAGAGGGGATGAACACCTCTTCCTAAATACAAGTTAGTAACGCCCAGTCGGCTATAAGAAAGCAGTAATATGTACAAGCTACACAATGTCAATTAAGTGGGTTCGGACATCAATACAGTTACTTAAAGAATATTCTAATTAATGGATGTTGACTGTACATACAAGTGACTCCGGTAAAACGAATTCCCGGAGAATACGAACAAATTTAGACGGTTGTTTGCATTAACGAGAGTCTACTGTTGTATTGTATAATTATGGCCTAGAATGTGTATGCACTATACTTACTGGGAGTTAGAGAGTTATAGCGCCTGTGAATGCTCTCATCTGCGGGAGAGGGACCCTCGGAGTCCGTATCTCCCCTCTCTTCATCAGTGTCCCTACAGTACTCCAAATAACCCATTCTGAATGTGTCATAGAATGCCCGCTTCTTCTCGGGAGAGAAAGTCTCCGGCTTTATGGAATGTATCAGACGGAAATGAGATATCATTTGCGCGCCCGTTTTAAGAACCAGTCCTTCGCACCTGATGCATTCAAATGTTTTTCTGTATCGACGCATTTAAGCGATCGGTTTGCTAACATAGAACAATACAGTCAAGTCTGCTTATTGTGAACAATAATTCGTTTGCTTAATATGAGCATATTTTTAGAATGAACAGCCTATGCAGGGACGTCGCCACGGGGGGGCATAGGGGGTAATGCCCCCCCCCCCCTGGTAAAACATGTTGTAACTATTTCATTCGTCTGATACATCCCTGTACGAGGCTCAAATTTCCCCTGTACATTGGCCAAGAACCCTGGACACCCAAATATTTTTCTCGCTCGCTCCGCTCGCTCGTCTAAGATGTAAATCTACACTAAACATGAAATGAATTACACCATGGCCTACTTACTTAATACACGGCTATATAACATATGTCGCCGAGTTAGGCCATAAAACAAAGAGGCCAGTTTCTAATTTTCATTCTAAGATAAACTATGCCTCCTATTGTTGTTATTTGGGTTGTATATGGGGTAATCAACCATTGCGAGTCCACTAGAACCACTTTTGAGAATCTCAGATTTGTGGTTAAGCTATTTAGGCGCCATTTAATGATGACACCACAAATATACCACAATTTACAATTCGAGTCTAGAAAACTACAAGAAAATGAAAATATTTGCTAATATACTTAGAATACATTTTCCGAATATATAATGAGAATGAATCTATATTATTAAATCTCGATTGTTGTGTGTTTGTGTGTGTGTGTGTGTTTGTTTGTTTGTTTGTCCGGATTGTATTAAAGTGATGGGGGAATAGAAACCGCATTTATATATGAGATATAAACTAACTTTCAAATGTTATAATAGGTAAACAAGTATGCTGAACAGGAATTTCGCGTTTATAAATTTCTCATATGAATATTTGTGTTGTTGTTTACACAAAATAGGTAAACAAATTAATGAAAATTCAAAATCAACCTAGAAGTTAGCTTCCAAATGTTATAATAGGTAAACAAGTATGCTGGACACGAATTTCGCGTTTATAAATTTCTCATATTAATATTTGTTGTTGTTGTTTAAACAAAATAGGTAAACAAATTAATGAAAATTCAAAATCAACCTAGAAGTTTGCTCTCAACGGGTATTATAGGTAAACAAGTATGCTGAACACGATTTTCGCGTTTAAAAATTAATAATATAAATATTTGTTGTTGTTGACACAAATAAGTAAACAAATTAATGAAAATTCAAAATTAACCTAGAAGTTTGCTCTCAACGGGTATTATAGGTAAACAATTATGCTGAACACGAATTTCGCATTTATAAATTTATCATATGAATATTTGTTGTTGTTTACACAAGATAGGTAAACAAATTAATGAAAATTCAAAATCAACCTAGAAGTTAGCTTTCAACGGGTATTATAAGTAAACAATTATGCTGAATACGAATTTCGCATTTATAAATTTATCATATGAATATTTGTTGTTGTTGTTTAAACAAAATAGGTAAACAAATTAATGAAAATTCAAAATCAACCTAGAAGTTTGCTCTCAACGGGTATTATAGGTAAACAAGTATGCTGAACACGATTTTCGCATTTATAAATTTATAATATTAATATTTGTTGTTGTTGTTTACACAAAATAGGTAAACAAATTAATTAAAATTCAAAATCAACCTAGAAGTTAGCTTCCAACGGGTATTATAGGTAAACAAGTATGCCGAACACGAATTTCGCATTTATAAATTTATAATATGAATATTTGTTGTTGTTGTTTACACAAATAAGTAAACAAATTAATGAAATTCAAAATCAACCTAGAAGTTAGCTTTCAACGGGTATTATAGGTAAACAAGTATGCTGAACACGATTTTCGCATTTATAAAATTCTAATATGAGTATTTGTTGTTGTTGTTGTTGTTTACACAGATAGGTAAACAAATTAATGAAAATTCAAAATCATAACGTCCCTTTCTACCATTTCCATGGTAGAAAGTGTGAGGAGTAAGGCCGCATAGCGGCCGTTAACTTGAGGTGCGTAGTACCGATCTGTCGCAAAGCGACCGAGACCGAAGTGCTCGTATATATATAAACCAGCAATTATATACGTTTTAATATTGTCGAAATTGTAAGTTGTAATTCGGATACTACTTGTATTTTTAGCATGTGGTTGCTTTATAATTTTTAAAAATTTTTAGAATGTCAACATTTTGTGATTTAGTAGCCTTTGGGGTTTAAAATATATCCCTATTTAGTATTCCTATTATAAAATTATTAGAAAGTAGGAAGTAACTGAAATTTATGATATTTGACATTTTTTCATTTACCAAAAATTCTTACCGTCATCATTAAATGGCGCCTAAACAGCTTAACCATAAATCTGAGATTCTCAAAAGTGGTTCCATTGGACTCGTAATGGTTGATTATTCACATACAACCCAAATAACCACAATAGGAGGCATAGTTTATCCTAGAATGAAAATTAGAAACTGGCATCTTTGTTTTTGGCCTTTCGGCGACATATATAGCCGTATATTAAGTAGTCCAAAATATTTTGCTCGCTCGCTCGATGTTCATCGATAACATACAGGTTATTATCGTATATGTCGAATAGTATCATCTCTTCGAATAATCTACCCCAAAGTAGCAAATAAATTTATTTGACCCTACCCAGAGTAATCTTCTTTTTAGTATATAAGCCCTGCTCTACTTATTAAAGTCGGTTATCTAACGACTTTAATAAAGAAATTGTAACAACATGCATATTCTCGAAAATCCACCTAAGATTTTTGTCCGAAAATGACGAAAACAACAATTATCGCATATAAATAAGGTAATTGAAATACTTTCTAAATAGTAATACAGATCTTAGTCACTGTGGGAAGTGATACACTGAGTTTGTGGTGCCCAGTGGAGCAAATAGGTATCTGAACGGGTGGACCATGGGTAAAATTCCCTGGCGTGGGCAGGTATAAAATTGGTTGTGACTTTGTGCACGTTTATCATACACCTTTACACCATTTAAGGTTAACATGCAAACTTTCAGATATTTTACCGTTTGCATGATTCGTATCCAACCAGTTTTTTCAGTTTCTAAAGAATTCCAATTTATTTTCCTAATGATAACGGGGATTCTCTAGATTCCCTGGATTTTCATCGCTAAATACCTGGAAATGGACATTCTATAGTTTCTCTTGAACTATTTGTCATACTTGTTTTCTTCAAGAATAACATTATATGTACACGCAATGCGTATTTATTAATGGCAATATAAGCAAATTTAATTTCAAAATTCCCTGGAAAATCGATAAATCCCTATCCCTGGGGAGTTTGTAAGTATGACAAGTTCGTCGTAGCTCCATTGTTTTCATTTAAATTCTGAAGTGAGTGAAAGTTGCCCCCCAGAAAAATTGGTTGCACCCCCAGTTCGAAAAACCTGGCACCGCGAATGGGTTTATATGTTTCTAACATTGATTAGAAAGCGTAAATAGGCCTATAATAGTCAATTATAACAATATGATATTTTAATCTGTGTGACCAATATGTCCGCATCATTAGTGCACGTGTTCTATTATATTTTCAGATTTCCATCTCTTAGAGGGAGCAGATTATGTGCAATTAAATGAATTTTCATGCATTTAAAAATATGATAACGACGTTATAAGTTGGCGAGGTGTGAGAAATTTCATAGTGTAACCCACTATTTGTTGTCGGGTGCCAAAAGTTGCCATTATATGTCAAAAATCAGAAGACCAATTATTCGCGAAAGCGGGATTTTATCCGACTTTTTCCGACAATTTTTGGCCGCCATATTGAAAATAATATCATTTCGTGATGCCTCCATATTCATATCTTTTTATATAATACGAGCCCTTCGGTCTCGGTCGCTTTGCGACAGATCGGTGCTACGCACCTCAAGTTAACGGCCGCTGTGCGGCCTTACTCACATTTTCTACCATGGAAATGGTAGAAAGGGACGTTATGATTTTGAATTTTCATAAATTTGTTTACCTATTTGTGTAAACAACAACAACAACAAATACTCATATTAGAATTTTATAAATGAGAAATTCGTGTTCAGCACACTTGTTTACTTATAATACCCATTGAAAGCTAACTTCTAGGTTGATTTTGAATTTTCATTAATTTGTTTAGCTATTTTGTGTAAACAACAACAACAAATATTAATATGAGAAATTTATAAACGCGAAAATCGTGTTCGGCATACTTGTTTACCTATAATACCCGTTGAAAGCTAACTTCTAGGTTGATTCTGAATTTTCATTAATTTGTTTACCTATTTTGTGTAAACAACAACAACAAATATTCATATTATAAATCTTTAACCGCGAAAATCGTGTTCAGCATAATTGTTTACCTATAATACCCGTTGAAAGCTAACTTCTAGGTTGATTTTGAATTTTCATTAATTTGTTTACCTATTTTGTGAAACAACAACAACAACAAATATTCATATTATAAATTAATAACCGCGAAAATCGTGTTCAGCATAATTGTTTACCTATAATACCCGTTGAAAGCTAACTTCTAGGTTGATTTTGAATTTTCATTAATTTGTTTACCTATTTTGTGGAACAACAACAACAACAAATATTATTATGAGAAATTTATAAACGCGAAATTCGTGATCGGCATACTTGTTTACCTATAATACCCGTTGAAAGTTAGTTTATATCCCAATATTAATTGCGGTTTCTATTCCCCCATCACTTTAATACAATCCGGACAAACAAACAAACAAACAAACAAACAAACAAACAAACAAACAAACAAACACACAAACACACAACAATCGAGATTTAATAATATAGATTTGTATATGTCTGTGCCATTTTCATGCTTGTATCAAAAATTGAACAATTCACGCCAAATTCGCAAATTCAGTGCAGAGTTTCCTGACCCTTGAAGAAGATCTCGAGCTATACAACATCGTAAAATACAATTGATTTATGAACCGTACGGTGCTCCAAACAAGAACTCTTCATGCATGAAGGATGGCCGATGCACACAAAAATTTCCAAAACGCTTAGTGAGGAAACACAGTGTGAAGAGACTGATATCCCAAGTACCAAAGAAGAGCACCTGCTGAAGGCGGTTTCTCAGCAGCCGTGCGACAAGGACAACTGGGTCAGGTGACTGTTGATAACAAATGGGTAGTCAGTTAGAGTCCTTTGCTTTGCAAAACCGTTAATGCACATATCAACACAGAGTTTTGCATCAAAAATGTTTGCAAATATATAAATAAAGGTAAAGATCAGGCGGTATTCGGACTTGATAAATAAGGAAGGGATGAAATACTGTAACTGAATTTCAACACGAACGTTCATTTGTAGCAACTAGGCATTCTAGAGACTATTCAGCATTCCGATCCTTGAGCGATATCCAACAGTTATGCATCGCAGCGTCATCTAGAAAATGGCCAACGTATTTATTTCACAGAAGAGATATTACATCAACAAATAATAAAATCCAAATTTGCTGGTGTGCCGACGCATGTTCCTTTGGTGGCACTATATTTTGGTGGTGGTTTATTGATAGTGCCTCCAAAGGAATATGCTGTCGGCACAGCTGCAATTTTGGGTTTTATTTTCGGCATTTCATCATCACTATGAAGGTGTTAAATTATTTCAGAAAGGTGTATCAAAAGGCAACGACCCTTAGTGAGTTGGAAGTTTCGTTTAGCTCAATTCATTTCAAAGATATTCAAGTTTCAGTAGAATATAATAACTGATGAGTCAGCATTTTTTATGTGTGTGTTGGGTGATCCCCCAACACCAACCAACCCATTCGAAATATAGAATTCACAAAATTGTAAAACACATTTTTTAGACGATGTCATCATCACCTCAAAGTGTCAAGACCCATTTGTAGAGGTGTTATGTGGCATAAAGATCAATTGATAAATTTGAAATTTGTTTCTATCTTCTATAATCTCTGAGATTTATGATATTTAATTAATTAGTATAAATAATTATTAATATTATATATAATATAACACCAATTTCAATGTCAACTTACAATTATTAAGTTAAATTATTTTGTCATAAATAATTAATTAATTAATTTGGTTATCAATTTTCAATTCCGCACACTCGATAACCCCTAATAAACAAATTGGAACCTTCTATACAAGTCAAAACAGACTGAATTAATTATAATTATAATTACGACAGTATATTAACAGTGCAAGAGTATTCTTGCTGATGGAAATATAATCACATATTCTGTCGTTGTTATGGAATGTAGGATCTTAGTTTTCAATTAGAAAATAGAAGCCTACTCGATCTCACAAGTTGAATCAATATAATTAATACAAGTTAAAAAAATAGAATTAGATTTAACAGTTTTACTGAATCTGAATTGTGAGGAAACACAGGAGATTGGCACCCAAATTATGGCACAAACCTAGGCTAAATTGAACATTTGAGAATTGCCAAAAGGTGTAGAATTTAATTCACAATCCGTAAATGTAAATTTAATCAAGCTCAATATTAATTATTTCAAGTTATGAGCCATAATTAGTTAAATAGGTGTTAAAATTATTTGATCAAAAATCGTAACCCCAGGTGCAAATTAAACGTTAACTCCGCACCTGCATGCCAAGTTTCAGCCCTCAATGTATACAGGTGTGGCCAGGGCACCTGCTACGGAGAAAAAATAAAAAATAAACAAAATTGCAGCCTGTGCCGACGCATGTTTCTTTGGTGGCACTATATTTTGTTGGTTGTTTATTGATAGTGCCTCCAAAGGAGCATGCTGTCGGCACAGGCTGCAATTTTGGATTTTTTTTCCGCCAAGTCATTAACGCCTCAAGGTGTCAAGAACCATTTGTTAAGTGGTCCGAGTCACAAGGAACGGTAGATAAATTTGAAGTTTGTTTCTATCATAAACCATCTTGGATTTAATGCCATTAATTCATTATGTATTGATAATAAATTATATTATTAGTTATTTATTTTAGCAATGTTATCCACAGTGAGTGAGTTAAGTCAACAAATTCCTTATATTATATTATTTTATTTAATCCATTGTATAGTAATACTACAATTAAATAGAAGCCAGCTCGAATTCACAAGTTAAATCAATGTAATTATCGCAAGTTAAACAATAGTGAAAGATTTAACAAGTTAAATCAATAAATTTATTACAAGTTGAAACAATAGAATTAGATTTAACACTTTCAATGGAACTGAAGTGTTAGTAAACAAAGGAAACTTGCAACCCTATTGTGGCACTAACGAAACCCAATTTAAAAATTCGTGCACTGTGAAAAGGTGTAGAATTTAATTCTCTATCGAATGCATATAAATTAAATATTCGCGCACTATTTATTGTTATTTTCCCAACATTAAACAGGTGTAAAAATGTGTCCAAAAAAATGTAATAAAAAATCGTGACCCCAGGTGCACATCTGTAACCCATGAGACACATATCCTGAAAATTTGGCCTCTTAGTAAATAAAACTCTGTTCTGTGGAGAGGATACGGATAAAAAATATACCAAGGCAGTGATTCCAATACTGGGCCACTATACTACGTATAGTATAGTCGGCACAGTAATATACTATTGTTATTAAACCATATGTTTTGTATTTTTTTGAAATGTATAGTTAGATTTTAATCTAAGTCTTAAAAGTGCTGTTTGACGACGTACATGTTGCCCAGTCAGTTTAATGACCGTTCTTGGGACTTATTTAGCTAATGTTCACTGAATCTCTACTTCAATCTCCACTTCAAATCTCTACTTCATAATTAGTATTAATTACCATATATGGGTAAGCATATTTGATTACGTCATTGTGGTTAAATCCGATGAGAAATCATTCTCAAAAGTATTTTAGATGTTTCCAGCGTATTTGAAAACCTAAGTTCAGTTTATTCCATGACAATAGGTAATTTATTTTACGAGCAATTAGAAAGTAATCAATGGCCTGGAAATTATTTGGGCAATTCTATGCTTAGCAAGCCGTAGTATATAGTAAGCCATGGTGTAGTTAATTTCACAATTTCACGGTTTCAACTGTATAAAATATTTGTTATAATATATATTATATTTGCATTTATGAGGGGTTTCTTTTAGGAAAACAAGATTGCGTGACGGTTGTTAATACCGAAACTTAAAGTTTAAAAACAACAAACGAAGGAAGGTAGTCGGCCATAGCGAGAGAGTGATCCGTTTTGAAGAGACGAAAAGCAAAAGGCTCGGAAAATATAAAACTTTTATTCTAAAGATAGAAATTACAAAATCTACAATCTTCGTTCATTATCGTGGTGAATAAATAAGGTAAGTCAATCAAACTTCATCCAACTTTATCAAAAATAGTTTCTAGAATAGGAGATTGAATTAAAAAAATAAATGCAAGCTAAGATTTTAAGGTCAAATGACATGATTCGAAAATAGTAGGTAATCACACACCACGGCCTACTTCATATACGGCCGTGCATGGCCGACTATAATACGGCTATACATGCTGCCGAATCATAGTAGAAAAAAGGAGTCCAGTTTTGTAATTGTATTCTAAGCTTAACTATGCTTCTAAATGGCATTATTTACATTAGGTATGGCATTATTTACATTAGGTATCAACCATTGCGAGTCCAATGGAACCACTTTTGAGAATCTCAGATTTGTGCTTAAGCAGTTTAGGCGCCATTTCATGGTGACGGTAACAATTTATGGTTAAATGAAAAAATTTGAAATATCAGAAATTTCATTTCCTTCCCACTTTCTAATAATTTTATAACAGGAATATTAAATGGGATTATTTCATACCCCAAAGGCTACTAATCACAAAATGGCGACATTATAAAAATTTTAAAAATTATAAAGCAACCACATGCTAAAATACAAGTGGTATCCGAGTTACAACTACTATTATCGTCCATAAAGCGTATATAATTGCTGGTTTATATATACAGTCAACATCCGGTAACTCGAACCCTCAGGGGAATGAAAAATCCGTTCGAGATAACGAATGTTCGAGTTAACGGGCATTCGAGTTACGGGATGTTGACTGTAGGGAAATGAAAATTCGTTCGAGATAACGAATGTTCGAGTTAACGGGCATTCGAGTTACCGGATGTTGACTGTATTCATTCTCATTATATATTCGGAAAATGTATACTAAGTATATAAAGCAAAATATCTTCATTTTCTCGTAGTTCTTTAGACTCGAATTGTATTTATAGTATATTTGTGGTTTCATCATTAGATGGCGGCTATACAGCTTAACCACAAATTTCAGATTCTCAAAAGTGGTTCCATTTGACTCGCAATGGTTGATTACCCCATATACAACCCAAATAATAACAATAGGAGGCATAGTTTATCCTAGAATGAAATTTATAAACTGGCCTTAGGGCTTACAATCCCAGACATAATTTGCAATCCCGGGATTTCGGGATTGACTTTTTTTTCTAATCCCGGGATTCGGGATTAGACAAAGAAACCCAAGTGTCCCTAATAAATGGGCTGTCCGTTTATTTGTTTTTCAAATTACTAAATACTGAGCTCATGTTATATATATATATAAATATTTACTAGCAGTCATAAAGTAACCTTAAAGTAACCTTTAACCAGATTGTTTATAATAACTAACTACTATCTGAAACAAAATACGCATGTTATTATCTTTTATTATTTCTAATTAGACAAAGAGTAGTTAAACTCTTGTCACTGAGTGAACTTCTAAATTTGTTGCAAAGATATGCACATGATGAGAAAATCCTTTCCGCTTCTACAGAAGTAGGCTGTACTGTAAGCAACATACGATAAACCCTCTCTAGCAAGATACCTCTTTCTCCTGTTTGTTCAGCAATGTTTAGTTCATGCTTCAAAGAAGATGATAGATTTTCGTCAGATGGTTGTCGTTTTGGGATACTTGAAGCGAAGCATCGATTGCTAATTGTAATTTCATTGCCACGGGCAAAGTGTCTGCCTCCTGACTTTCTGAATTCGAAATAGGTATCATATCATCTACATTATTTACTTCTGTAACCTCATTTGTATCTATTCTGGATAATAGTGTATAACAGAATGTCCTCACAACTCCTTTTTTTTCAAGCTTGGCCATCGGATTGTGTAGGTATGCCATGATCACCGAAGCTTCTATGTAGCGTTCTTGAACACTCCTCTGATTAATTGCATCAATAATTCTAATATTGTATTCTGTAGCAGGATAGTTTTCTATCTCATCAAATAAATTTTTTATCGTTGCCTCAGCAGTAATGAGATTGCCTCTCTTCTACATATTGCCTCCACTGCTAACTTAATTGGGTCCAATGCTTGTGCGATATGTTAATTTGTTGAAACTCCTCGTCGTTTAACTTAATGTCAATATTAAGATCAAGTAAAGCCTTGTGAACTGGTATCGTTAAGACGTGCAATCCTTTTGTAGAACCACCTTCACACTTTAATATTTTGTTACATGCTTTGCATTGAGCCAGCTTACCACATACAGATTTCAGAAAATGTTTCCATATTTCTGCAATTCTGCACCAGTAAAATCTTTTGAAATTTAGTATTTTCAGCCATATACATATAATATAGAATTTAGGATAGACAATTTCTTATTTATAGAATTCTATAATATTAGTCATAATTTAATTAAATAGGAATCTTCGAGTCATCGTTTGTTAAATTTTAACAAAAATGACCACAAAGATGATCATTGAACACTGAATCCAAATAAGAGTTGATAAGAAATTATATGCATCCAACAAGTGGATGATTGTTTGTCTAGTTAGGGAATCTAATTAAATATGTTTGGATCATACAAGCAAACCAGTCCCATTCTTTGACTGCAATTAAAGCCATTAGATACCAAGTTCGGAATCCCGGGATTGAGAAATAATCCCGGGATTGGAAATCGGGATCGGGATTTAAAAAACAAATCCCGGAGGTGAAATGGATCGGGATCCCGGGATTGTAAGCCCTAACTGGCCTTCTATTTTTTTGGCCTTTTCGGTGACATACACGGGCGTATATTAAGTAGGCCATTATCACACTAATTTTCTAACGTAAAGTCAACATTATTACAGAATTGCATCACTATACCTGTTTCAATTAGGTGTTCTACATCGTTGATAGACATCTGCCATGTTTTACAGGTATCACCAAACTTTGTGTTATGTGTCTTGAGAGATCGGAGACTAAGATAATCAGTTTGACAATAAGGACAGGTATAGAATGTTCTCCCAGAATTATCTCGTTTACAAAAACCTTGACTCTTGCGGTGAGTCTTGCCAATATGCTTGCGAAAAGTAGTGAATGAATATCCTTTTCCTTGACCACAATCTGGGCAATAATAAGGGCCACTGTGTTCTTTCCTAATTGATTCTTCCTGTGACGATAATCTTTCACTATTTGTTGGTAATTCTTCTCCAGAGTCAATGCCTGTCATATCCATGGACTCTCTAGGTTCTGTTATGTGGGTCAGTAAACAATCGGATGAACTGGTGGCATCATCTGCAGGAGGAAACTCCTTCATTGTATCATCAGTTCCTCCTTCCTCTATTGTAAAACTAGAAACTTCTGTAATAAATGGATATCGTTCTTTAATCAGGTCTAAAGTCATAGCCTGTGATACATCTGGTACGTTTACTACATCGGCTGAATTGCACTCCACACTGATATTCGATCCTACATCTAACTCATCGACGTATTCTGTATCAAGAATATCATCCTCAGTTAAATGACTATTTCCAGCCTGCTTCTGTAGATCACTTTCTTGTACAGATTCAAAGTAACTATCAGAAATATTTTTATTATTAACAAAAAGTTGTTCTGCATTGATATTGTGTTTCTCTGTGGATTTCATCAGTTCAGTTGTCTCGAAATATTTCTCACACTCCATTGAGACACTAGCTACTCAATCAGTGACATTTAATATCAGTAATTACGACCAGAATGCTACTAATGAATGTGTCAAGCGGGAGAAAAGCGCGAGACTCAAATATATATGCCATTTCTTTGAATTTATCATGAATAGAACGATACAATATGATTATTTTTTATGTTTGGATATCTACAATTAGGAAACGCTTATTTTTATAGTTCTATCTATATCATTTATTCCCGCATATCTCGTATTCACCCAATGTATGCAATGATACAACAAAAACGAAATAGCTAGATCAGTGGTTCTCAACTTCTTTTCTCTCGCGACCCAATTACAAAATTTTCAAACCTTTGCGACCCCTCCAAAAAGACTAGAAGCGGCGCCAGATGTTTTCAATAGGGGTCGCAGATTATTTTCCGGGGATCGCAATAAAAAGGAAGGGAAGTAACGAATGCCTTAGTTTATTATACTTCATGATTGAAGTTTCTAAGTTATTATGAAGTTATTATATGAAACTTTATTATACTATTATTTCTGAATCATTAACCAAGATATTTTCTCATCTAAAATACATAGAAGTGACGTCCGTAAAATGCCCATTTAACGGAGTTTCAGTTACAGTAATTGAGCTCCAAATAATGAATCTAATAAAATGTCATTAATATAAGTGACATTAAGACCTCAAGAAATTATTCGACGACCCCAATAAATATTAATGGCGACCCCACATGGGGTCGCGACCCCGCTGTTGAGACCCACTGAGCTAGATCAATGAATTATAATTTTTTTACAAAGTATGTTTTTTTTATTAGATATATGTACGTCGATGTAGCAGATTTAAATATCTTCAAAAGTTCTCGTAATTTACGGCATTTTTCTTGAGATTTCAAGGAATTTCATGACGATTAGGCTATCAAATTTGTAAAATGTGTTGTAAAGCGTATTTCACCCGTGGTTGCATAGATCGACATATAAATTAAACGGTGAAAAAATTCAACATCGTACCTAGTATAACAACTTTGTAAGCATAAGGCCACTCGAGATATTTCTAATAATTTCTTCCAAATTCGAATTAAAATATAATAGTACAGTGTATTAATAAGGGGGCTAAATAATCTTCACTAACTTACAAGTATATGAGTAGAACAAAACTTGGTACTCGTATCTTGACTAATTTTAGCAAAAAAGTTATTTTACTCATACAGTAAAACCTTTAGAAAGTGAACACCCTGGGGACCAGCCAAAACGTTCACTTTTGAGAGGTGTTCACTTTTCATGATTTATCATAATGTGTGTCTAATGCAATGGAGAAATTTGGGACCGAGAAAAAGTGTTCATATTTTGGAGTTGTTCATTTCTTGGAGGTGTTGACTTTTGGAGGTTTTACTGTACTATATCATAAAATCTAAATATAGAAACAATTTCCAAAAAAGCGGGAGTTTATAAAAAGTTTGGCGGGAGGTCGGAAGGATGGGATAAAAAAGACAAAAATCGGGAGGGTTGGTACCCTGTATAAATGTTATAATACATAAACAATGCATCAAATAAGTTAAGAAAAAAAGTTGTGAATTATTAGTGAATAAGCCCCAGTTGGATTAGTGGGTCACTTTAAAATAACTATTGATACCTATTTTGGCTTTGAAATAACTAAATCCGTATAATTTGTTAGCTACAAGTTCAATTACTAAAACAGAAAGGGATAGTTCAAATAATTAATAATAGTTTTTGACTTATGGCTTCAATTCTACTGACTTATTTTCCAAAGTAACATAGGAGTCTATTGACATTCCATTAAGATCCAAAATTTCGAGAATCAAGTGAACTAATTCATCCCAAATTATGTTTTCTCTTCTTATTCATGCTCTATCATGCTCTCCTCATCTGATCTTACTTCAATTAATCGATCGACGTAATAATTCCTATATAACCTAAATTCTCAATCTAACAAACTGAGTCTGATATAGTCTCTCAATAATTGTCTACCAATTAAAAACTGTAAATACTAGTATTGATTCGACACCATCTTTGTCTTTATGTTCACATTGACACCTGGAAGAATGACTTCCTTCAAGTTCTACTTGTCCTATTCTCTTTCTTTCATTCTCTCTCCTCTCAGAGCTACTCTTCTTCGTGCTATGGTTCTTATGGTCATTCTTATTATCACTTCAACAGTTTTAACGGTGCATTGTGCTGCTACAGATATTCCTATAGAAGTTCAACCCATAACACAAACTATGTCTACTGTCCATACTACACATATTCTACAACTGTTCCAGCCACTACTTCCATATCTAATAACTGTAATACTTACTATTACAGTTATTATTATTCCAGCAGCTGCTGTTATAAGAACGTAGCAGCTTACAACTCCTACTATTCATCTAATTATTATTACACTACAACTGACCAGGGTGTTATCCAGGCGTATTGGGCACTCCTAAAGGAGCGTAATTTGGATGGATTTTAATCTAGGCGTACAAAAATCGTGTCTAGGCGTACAATATCGAGAGATGCTCCCATAGACTTAATACAAAATGTGCAAACTAGCCGTACAAAATGAAAAATGAACGAGCTCAAACTAAATCTAGGCCCGCAGAAATTTTTCGTCTGGATGAAAGCCTGCAACTGACTGTGCTATATCTGCCACTACCACCCCAGCTCCTACGACCTGCAATTACTATTATTATAGCAGTTATTATGGAACTAAACGTTGTACCTTCTATGATTCTTCTTCTTCTTCTAACTACGATCAATACTGTCTTACCACAAGCACTCTATCATCTCAATGTGGTACAGGTTGCTGCACAGCTTATGCCCCAGTATAAGATGGTTCTGAGACTTTCTATTTCTCTCAGTACTTCTGTCCTGATACTAGTGCTTACTGTGGATCTTTTTGTGTAATGGCTGTATCCTTCGGTGCACTCGGTCTTTGCTTTTGTATTTGTGGACTGGGATTCACTATTACTTTCATCAGGGCCGGATTAAGACTGTGCGGGGCCCTAGGCTATACATTTTTTGGGGCCCTAAGACTAAATACATATTAATGAAATTCAATTACAAGGTAATATTTTGTTTAGAAATAGGTTCTCAACATTAGTAGTCCGACAAGTGTAGAACTTCAAAGTACACAACAGATATTTTAAAAGGTATAATACTTATTACAAATAAGGCTCATTGAAAACGTATTTTAAACTACTACTTAGCGGGCGTCATCGATGAATAAATAAAGGATGTATACAATAATATCAATGTTATAAAAACGTATGTTGAATTTGGTTGCCTTATAAATAGTAGAAATTTGCATCCATCAATATCAATTTATAAATTAAAATTAGTAACACTATATCCGATAATAACGGACCCAATATAAATATTAGCATCCTTGCTTGACACGCATACCTGCCAACCTATTTGAGACATATCCCTGTACGAGGCTCCTATTTTCCCCTGTACATTGGCCAAAATCCCTGTACACCCCCAAAAAATCTTTCTGTAAAGGTGAAAACAATAGTTTATATAGACTGTACAGGGAATCCTTGTATGCTCGAATAGGAACAGATTATTTACACAAAACAAAATGCTATATTTATATAGTGTAGACATGTTTAGGTATTTATAAACTCACAATAAATAATTTTTCCCTAGCTATAAATCCCTGTACAAATTTAAAAATCCCTGTACGGTCCAGCCAAAATGACAAAATCCCTGTACTGTACAGGGAATCCCTGTACGGTTGGCAGGTATGGACACGATGAGTCCATCTGCCCAATACATGAAGCCTCATTTTAAATAATTTTTCAAAAAATTCACCTATACGCCCCGGAGCCGCTAAAAGCGCTGGGCCCCCCAAAGCGCGGGCCCTAGGCCATGGCCTCTTGGCCTATGCGGTAATCCGGCCCTGACTTTCATCATTCTCACTGTTGTAATTGTAACTAAGAAGTGATTTCATTCCCGCATAGTATCTTTAATTAATGTTAAAATTTTAAATATGTAAGTACAGTGCGTGGCAAAGTGACATCCAGATGCGAGGAAAATGTGAATTTTGGGAAATATAATGTTAATTCCATACTTATATTTTCCCTGTAATGGGAGGGGCAACAATTTGAAATGGGGGAGGTAGGGCAATACCGATATTCCACTGGTTAAAGCATTGACATCGTCCAATTTTATCCCGTGTTCAGTCCTAAAACATTTGGACTATGTATTTATTCAATTTGATCTGTTTTTAATACGAATCTTATGAATCTTATCCGGGGAAAATACCTGATCGTTAGTAATTGCACGGGGGTCTATCTCCAACCAATTTTCTGAGAATTGTGATTATTGTAATATACATTCAAACGGTTATACACATTTTGCGCAAAATTTGTTGGAGATAGAGCATCGAAATGTATTATCATTGAATAGGAAGTTGAGGACGGGCTATCAATTGGATCCATTGACTAAGCTGTAACTATATTTATTCTCGAGATATGACCTCAAGCATTGAAATCACGTTTCCATAGCAACAGAGGTATGTGTCAACCTTCCATAATTGATTCTGAGATATTTTATGTAAAATGACTACTAGATGGGTTATTCACAGCGATTTGTTTGAAAAAGCGAAATTGAACATTTTACATGCGTTCAAAGCAGGCCTTCATCTGGGTGCGCAGCACGCACCCAGGGGTGCGTGATTTTAAGGAAAATGTTGGAAGGGTGCGTGAAATTGAATTAATTTGGGTGCGCGCAGTGCGCACCCAGAGTATTTTTAATACTAATTTTGGTATTTTTTTTGGTAAATGTACTATTTTTGGTAAATTTGGGTGCGCGATTGTAAAAAAAACATTACCTAGGGTGCGGATCTCTTAGGGCTAGATGAAGGCCTGGTTCAAAGTTCTGGTATACAGGTAAACCTCCCAAAGCGGCACCCATCGGGAGAATGATTTTGTGCCGCTTCTCGAGGTTGCCGCTTTGGGAGGTTGCTCGTAAGGTAAAACTCCCAAAGCGGCACCCATCAAGAGAATGATTTTGTGCCGCTTCTCGGAGGTTGCCGCTACTCGGAGGTGCCGCTTTGGGAGGTTTACCTGTATTTAGACTATTAGACAATATAGTGACGTCATTTCGCCCAAGTGGCACCTCAAAAATATGCGTCTTGCACATGACTACCTTTATAAAAAACAATTAAATAAGTAGAAGCACCCTGGATTACTTATTTCGAAGAATAATTGAATTGCATCTATTTAGTTGACTATACTAATTAATCCCTGGTCCAGAAATTTGAGTGCGTATCATTGCCTTATGTATAGAATGCTATGTCCCAGGATAAGTTTTCCATGGAATATTGGTCCCCCGGACCAAAATTCCGGATCAATTATTCGGGCCCAATTTTCCAGTGACATGCTGATTCATAAAAATTTATTCCCAATATGGCGAATAATCGCCTAGGCACTATTCTAGGTAACTAAATAAACACAAACCTCAGAGGGACCAATTTTCCACAGAAGGGCTAAATTTTCATGAAAATTTTGGTCCCCCCGAACCAATTTTCCAAGGGGACCAAATTTCCGTGACAGCTCTTTTGAAAAATCGTGCACTGTGAAATGTGAAAAGGTGTAGAATTAAATTCTCTATTGAATGCTTATGAATTGAATATTCGGCCACTATTTATTGTTCCTGTTGTGACATTAAATAGGTGCAAAAATGTGTCAAAAATGTATCAAGAATCGTGACCCCAGGTGCACATCTGTACCCATGAGACACCTGTCCTGAAAACTTGGGCTCTTAGTTAATAAAACTCTGTTCTGTGGAGGGGATATGGACCAAAAATAGGACACTGTAGCACTATAGTACCACTACACTAGAGTATAGTCGGCACAGTAATAATAATAAAGGCAGTGAGATTAGAATTGGACCACTATACTATGCTATAGTCGGCACAGTAATAATAATAAAGGCAGTGAGATTAGAACTGGACCACTATATATTAGTCGGTACAGTAAAGAGTTAGCATAGAGTCATAAACAAATGTCTGACAGACAAAAAATTGTTTTAACCTCTAGATGTGCAAATGATGTAAATCACTCATTCAGCAGGACATACCTGATCAAATACATTGATAAACGTCTTTACACTTTACTTATCACTGGGGAAATCTTGCTTATATCTTGTATTTAAATATCATATTAGCGGAATATGTCGAGCTGTTTTAATGTATTTGTGATATTCTCCACCTATTATATGGGACACTAGTTTGTTTACTGAATTATTTGAGTCCAATTTAGCTCTTTTTGATATATACGTGTATAGTATATTGTGTGGTAGTTAGTAGCCTGGTCAAGTTATTAGTTTTAACCAGTATAGTGTATTTCATGGACAATAAATAAACAAAAGAATAGCGCAAGGTGGGGGACTTTAATTAACACTATTACAGTTCGGTATTCAGTATTCACAACAAAAAGTAAATTAACCTTGACTATCTTTCTACTGAAATAGTTGTCCGCCTAAATTTTTCTTTTAGGGCAAATTCAACTTGCGATAATTATATTGATTTAATTTATAAATTCCAGCTGGCTTCTATTTAATTGTAGTATTACTATACAATGAATTAAAACAAATTAAATTAAATAATATATGGAATTTGTTGACTCTACTCAACTCACCGTGGATAACATTGCTAAAATAAATAACTAATAATATAATATATTATCAATCAGAATGAATGAATGGCATGTAACTCAAGATGGTTTATGATAGAAACAAACTTCAAATTTATCTACCGTTCCTTGTGACTCGGACCAATTAAAAGTTGGTTTTTGACACCTTGGACGTTGATGACTTGGCGAAAAAAAATCCAAAATTGCAGCCTGCGCCGACAGCATGTTCCTTTGGAGGCACTATCAATAAACGACCAACAAAATATAGTGCCACCAAAGGAATATGCGTCGGCACAGGCTGCAATTTTGGATTTTTTTAATTCTTGGTACACCTGATCATATACAACGGCTACAATGTAAAACACAATATGGTACGTCTCGATTGCATTTTCGATTGTGGTGAAAACGAGTATATATATTTAGGGGAAAAGGGGAATAATAGTATCAATATATACTCGCACGATTTTCAGAAAATAAGAACATTTACAGCTTACAAATCTGGTACTCCTATGGCACTCAAAATAAGAGGAGATACAATGGTGGTGCTCAATGCAGAAGAATCATCTTTTTCTGGTCGGTTCGGTGACCATAGAAATCTAACTTTTTTAAGTTTCTCAATTACGAACGATGAACTGCTTGAAAGTATTAAAATTAATACTAAATCCATACCATACCCGAATTACATGTGTTTAGACCCGTTAAGTAACGTACTGATTACAAATTGTTACTCAAAGAAATTAGTCGTGTGGTATCGAGGCGGTCGACTAAGATACTACAATAATACTCCAAAACATTATAACACTACTACATTATTGGGTTTGGAAATGACAGATGATTTTCAGATAATTAGGATTGTGAGTCCCTACTACCGTAATAATCCTGATCCCGCTATAAGGGTTTATATGGTCGAACATTCCCATTATATATATGGAGATAGATAGATATTTAATGTATTTGATATAAGCTGTATAGAGTATCAATTATACCATAATTTAATTTTGTGGTATATCTATTAGACCTCTGCGCGCGGGTCGTATGCGGGACCGCCCCGCCCCGCAATACCCAGTGCTATAATGAAATGAACCCGCACTAACTCGCACCTATTTAAACTCATAATAATCCGCGCTAACTAGTATTCTCGCCAGGATATATAATAGTTATATATGTTGCAGTTACGGGTTTGGATTAGTCAGAACCGGTTTCAACTGTTAAAGTAGTTGAAACGGGTTCTGACTAGTTGAAACGCGTTTCAACTGGAAACGGCTTCTGACTGCAACATATACACTCGGCACACAATGCGGGCATAATTTTTTTTACAGCCATAAGGAATAAAAAGAAGGTAACACGTGTTTGGGTGGATACTTGAACAGCGAATTCCGAGTTTATTATACGAGATTACGGATAATTTTACAGTACAATTCTTTCAATCGCAACACTTCCCCCATGTAATAACTCACCCCGCGGAGAGGCTGTTGTATCGTATTTAGGCACTATAATATATTGAGGCGCTGTATGATACACTAATATAAACCATGGATATGCAATTACAAACTATACTGTGATATTTTGAGGCGCTCTGGTAGATTGAGAACGCTACTGTCATGAGCATTACTTATTAGTCAACCACAGCAAGACTACTCAGTCTTGATAGTTATTCAATACCTACTCTAGTACTATTAGTATGTTGTCTACTTAATATATACTAGCGCGCTTCGCTTGCTAGGTCGCTTCGCGACAGAACACAACCACACACCAACCGCTTCGCGGTTGGTGTGTGGTTTATATACTCCTAATATTGATTATAAAGCGTAAATAGGCCTAAATAGTCAAATTTGACAATGTGAATTTTAGTGATTACGTCATCATGCGATAATGAGTAAGCATATTGGTGATCTGGTGTGACCAACGTGTCCGCATCATTAATGTACATGTTCTATTAAATTTTCAGACTTTTATCTCTTAGAGGGCGCGAATTATGTGCGATTAAGTGAATTTTCAGGGTTCTCGAAATGTGACAATGACGTCATAACTTGTCGAGGTGTGAGAAATTTTGAGTGGAAACCTCAACTTGTTGGCGGGTGCCAAAAGTTACCCCTATATATAGTGGGGTCAAAAATTAAGGTTCCGTGACCAACCTCTGGCTAGCAGGGTTGGGTTCAAGTACATTTGAAAGTACTTAAGTACAAAGTACTACTACTTTTCAGATATTCAAGTACAATACAAGTACAAGTACAGGTAAACTTAAAGTACTTAAGTACAAGTACAAGTACAATGAAAAAATTAGGAAAATACTTAAGTACAAGTACAAGTACTTCCCAAGCTCTTATGATAAATCTCTCGTACTAATAGTAGAAATTGCTAAATACATATTTTATATAGTATCATCCAAATCTATTTAATTGATTTAGCAGTAGTCCTTGACACGAACACAATTCCTAATAAACTAAGTATTAAGTAACACTACTTTATTTGAGATGGGATTTGAGGAACATCAATGATGTGTGTTGGAAATATATTGAATGATAAAAAAGTCACGAGTAACAAGTACTCAAGTACAAGTGCAAGTACTTTAGAAAATTGAGGAAAGTAATTAAGTACAAGTACAAGTACAACGGAAAAATGGTGAAAGTACTTAAGTACAAGTACAAGTACTCAAAAAATGTACTTAATTACAAAAGTACTTAAGTAAATTGTACTTGAACCCAACCCTGCTGGCTAGTTAGGAGATAGAATATCAAATTTTCGACACCCGATGACCCCCAAATATTATTGCGTTTTTGGACAGTACTAATTATTCTAAGAAGGACGTAGATACTCAGAATTTCAAAAATCGAAAAATTTGAATTAGATATTCATAGTCAAAGTTTAGCCTAATAGTGAATCCATACTAGATAATGTAAGAGCTAGCAATTTACTCTATTAGGCGCAAGTTCTGTAATAGTGCTAATTTAACTATTTACTATTAGTTACATAAGATCCGCCACGTACATTTGTCAGAATCAATTTAATTATTTTTTTCTATAGATTTAGAAATAATTGCTCAAATTATACCAATATTTGGCTCTGATTAATTGTTAACTCTATAACTTTGTATTACAGTTGAAATCGACGCGGCGGATCTGGTAGCTCTACTGATAAGGATCATTTTTGAGGGATAGTTTTTTTTCCTCCGAATTATATTTTTTGAGATAACCTCTACATAAACAAGGTCACTCCCCCGGAAATTCTTACGGAATGTATTTGTACAAAATGACGGTGATTTTGACCTTTAGTGACGTCAAAAAGGTCAAATAAATGGCCGAATCAAATTTTTCTTTCGGATTTGGATAGAGGGCATGTCAAAGTATTGCTAGGAGTGGCTAAACTAAAATATATCATTTTTCATGAATTTACAATAATTCAGGATTCTATGGCCATATTTTTCTATAAGACGATGATTTTGACCTTTGGATGATGTCAAAAAGGTAAAAAATGTCCGAATCCAATTTTCCTTTCGGAATTGGATAGATAGTCTATCAAAGTATAATTGGAATGCTTAAAGAAGCATTTTGCATGTTTTGATAATATACATTCAATTTGATATTCTATCTCCTTAAGTTTTATGCCTGATTTTGATACTTTAGGATATAACTCGCGATTTAAGCTCCCATGCCGCTCTGGTAAGTTTGGGCAAACTTTTTTATAGCGACAAATTCAAAGGGCCACCGGCAATCATTTTGAAAAATTAAGGCCCCTCTCTGAACATTTCATAAATTGAGATTAGAGTATTTTTGAACAGTATGCAATAAGTAGTAGCTGCACTGAAAATTTCAACTCAATCGGGACTATACTTTTAATGTAATAACCTTTTGAAGATTCTTACGTCATTTGTCACCATTGGGAGGTCCCTTCTTTAAACTATTTTTTTAAGGGATTTGAAGCATATCTCATCCTATATACATGCAATAACCTTTTAACTCGCTATGTAGTATGTCTCCATGTAAATCTCGGTAATAGACCTAAATTTACCACTAAAAATGATTGCCGGAGTCCCTTTGAATTTGTCGCTATAAAAAAGTTTGCCCAAACTTACCAGAGCGGCATGGGAGCTTAAATCGCGAGTTATATCCTAAAGTATCAAAATCAGGCATAAAACTTAACTAGCCAGAGGTTGGTCACGGAACCTTAATTTTGACCCCACTATATAATGCAAAAATCCCATTTGGAAACCGTCCACTTTCTTCAATCAACTCGTAACATACAAACAAATATATACACATATACACACACCCACACACCCAGGCTTGTGTTTTAATAGTATAGATTCATTATAACTTACCGCTGTGTCACTTAGTCTGTAACATTAAATATATATTAACTCAAAATATCAACTCACTAACTAATGACTGGTCCGTTATCTATTCCTCCCCTCCATGAAACAGATCGCATAGAAGCCTGGAGACATCTTTTCAAGGCAGCTGTCACGAATATATTGGCGGAAGAAAACGGAAATGTGAGAGCCATCCAACTACTCCCGGCTTACGTAAACCGGAGAACAGCGGCACGAGAGCTAATAAAGGACCTCATAGACTCTGACATAGAGTATGGATAATTTGGACAATACACTGGACGCTCTGGAAAATACGCTTGATCCTCCTTTCGACGCTTTTATATCAATGCAACAACTAGGGAAATTGCATTGGGAACCAGGTCAGGAAATTGACGACTTTTTCTACGTCGCCAAAAGAAAGGCCGTTCATGCTAAAACAGGTATGAAATTCCTTGCGTCAATTCTAGCGTCCCAACTACCGAGAGACATACACGTCAGGCTAAAAGACAGAGTCAGAGATATAGGTGACGCTCTATAGGGAGATCAAGGTAGGGAGCTTATTCAAGTAGTAAAACGCGAGCTTACCGAACACGGGCATCTACTAAATAGAGGTAATAGAGATTTCGAAGGAGTCGCCAAGGTCGCGGTATTATCTAAACCTGAAATGTATGCAGAGTCTGCCTCCACTAGCGAAACAGACAACGAAGAAAATGAGAAATTCGTGTTCAGCATACTTGTTTACCTATAATACCCGTTGTAAGCTAACTTCTAGGTTGATTTTGAATTTTAATTGATTTGTTTACCTATTTTGTGTAAACAACAACAACAAATATTATTATTAAAAATTTATAAACGCGAAATTCGAAATCAGCTTACTTGTTCCCTATTATAACATTTGTTTACCTAATATAACATTTGGAAGTTAGATTCTATCTCAATTATAAAAGCGGTTTCTATACCCCCATCATTTTAATATATTCCTGACAAACAAACAAACACACAAACACAACAATCGAGTTTTAATAATATAGACGAGCCCTTCGGTCTCGGTCGCTTTGCGACAGATCGGTGCTACGCACCTCAAGTTAACGGCCGCTATGCGGCCTTACTCCTCACCCTTCTGCCATGGAAAATGGTAGAAAGGGACGTTATATAGATCCCTATATAAGATTTCCATTTTTTAACTTGTTTTTCATATTCTCAATTTTTAAACGCGAAAATCGTGTTCAGCATACTTGTTTACCTATAATACCCGTTGAAAGCTAACTTCTAGGTTGATTTTGAATTTTCATCAATTTGTTTACCTATTTTGTGTGTAAACAACAACAACAAATATTCACATTAGAAATTTGTAAACGCGAAATTCGTCTTCCGCATACTTGTTAACCTATAATCCCCGTTGGAAGCTAACTTCTAGGTTGATTTTAAATTTTCATTAATTTGTATACCTATTTTGTGTAAACAACAACAAAAATATTCATATGAGAAATTTATAAACGCGAAATTCGTGTTCAGCATACTTGTTTACCTATAATATAATACCCGTTGAAAGCTAACTCCTGGTTTGATTTTGAATTTTCACTAATTTGTTTACCTTTTTGTGTAAACAACAACAAATATTCATATTATAAATTTTTAAACGCGAAAATCGTGTTCAGCATACTTGTTTACCTATAATACCCGTTGAAAGCTAACTTCTAGGTTGATTTTGAATTTCATTAATTTGTTTACTTATTTTGTGTAAACAACAACAACAAATATTCATATTATAAATTTGTAAATGCGAAATTCGTGTTCAGCATACTTGTTTACATATTATAACATTTGAAAGTAGTGAATATCTCATATATTAATGCGGTTTCTATCCCCCCGCACTTTAATACAATCCGGACAAACACACACACACACACACACACACACACACACACAAACAAACACACAACAATCGAGATCTAATAATATAGACGAGCCCTTCGGTCTCGGTCGCTTTGCGACAGATCGGTGCTACGCACCTCAAGTTAACTTACTCCTCACACGTTATGATTTTGAATTTTCATTAATTTGTTTACCTATTTGTGTAAACAACAACAACAACATCAACAAATACTCATATTAGATTTTATAAATGCGAAATTCGTGTTCAGCACACTTGTTTACTTATAATACCCGTTGAAAGCTAACTTCTAGGTTGATTTTGAATTTTCATTAATTTGTTTACCTATTTTGTGTAAACAACAACAACAAATATTCATATTATAAATTATAAATGCGAAATTCGTGTTCAGCATATTGTTTACCTATAATACCCGTTGAGAGCAAACTTCTAGGTTAATTTTGAATTTTCATTAATTTGTTTACTTATTTGTGTCAACAACAACAAATATTCATATTATAAATTTATAAATGCGAAATTCGTGTTCAGCATAATTGTTTACCTATAATACCAGTTGAAAGCTAACTTCTAGGTTGATTTTGAATTTTGATTAATTTGTTTACTTATTTGTGTAAACAACAACAACAAATATTTATATTATAAATTTATAAATGCGAAATTCGTGTTTAGCATACTTGTTTACCTATAATACCCGTTGAAAGCTAACTTCTAGGTTGATTTTGAATTTTCATAAATTTGTTTACCTATTTTGTGTAAACAACAAGAATAAATATTCATATTATAAATTTATAATCGCGAAATTCGTGTTCAGCATAATTGTTTACCTATAATACCAGTTGAAAGCTAACTTCTAGGTTGATTTTGAATTTTCATTAATTTGTTTACCTATTTTGTGTAAACAACAACAACAAATATTAATATGAGAAATTTATAAACGCGAAATTCGTGTTCAGCATACTTGTTTACCCCTTATAACTTTTGTTTACCAATTATAACATTTGAAAGTTAGTTTATATCTCACGAGCCCTTCGGTCTCGGTCGCATTGCGACAGATCGGTGCTACGCACCTCAAGTTAACGGCCGCTGTGCGGCCTTACTCCTCACACTTTCTACCATGGGAAATGGTAGCAAGGGACGTTATGATTTAGAATTTTCATTAATGTGTTTACCTATTTGTGTAAACAACAACAACAACAAATACTCATATTATAATTTTATAATGCGAAATTCGTGTTCAGCATCCTTGTTTACCTATAATACCCGTTGAAAGCGAACTTCTGGTTTGATTTTGAATTTTCATTAATTTGTTTACCTTTTTGTGTAAGCAACAACAACAAATATTCACATTATAAATTTATAAACGCGAAATTCGAAATCAGCATACTTGTTTACCAATAATACCCGTTGAAAGCTAACTTTTGGTTTGATTAGAATTTCACTAATTTGTTTACCTTTTTGTGTAAACAACAACAAATATTCATATTATAAATTTATAAACGCGAAATTCGAAATCAGCATACTTGTTTACCTATAATACCCGTTGAAAGCTAACTTCTGGTTTGATTTTGAATTTTCACTAATTTGTTTACCTTTTTGTGTAAACAACAACAACAAATATTCATATTATAAATTTATAAATGCGAAATTCGTTTTCAGCATACTTGTTTACCTATTATAGTATTTGTTACCAATTATAACATTTGAAAGTTAATTTATATCTCATATATTAATGCGGTTTCTATCCCCCCCGTCACTTTAATACAATCCGGACAAACAAACACACAAACACACACACACACACACACACACACAACAATCGAGATTTAATAATACGAGCCCTTCGGTCTCGGTCGCTTCGCGACTGATCACTCTCTCACAAAAGTCGCTTCGCGACTTTTGTTCATTCGTGTTACACACCGCAACACAATTAATTAACGGCCACTTTGCGGCCTTACACTACTCAACTATCACTCATATTAAATAGGTTAAACCTGTGACTTGTAAATTACACGTACTCTATGCTGCTATTAAGTATGTCAACTAATTAATTAATTAATTCATTCATGTTATTTACTAACCCAGGATTTACATAGGAAAATTGTTTGTAAATAGTTGAATTACTTTGATAGTAATATTATGTATGCTTATGTGATTGTCACTGATTGACGTAGGCTAAATATCACGAATAGAAATAAACTGATGGAAGCCAAACTGGATTAATCAAGTATGCAATTTCGGTAATATGTATGTGAAGATTAAATCATCAAACCTCAGTATGAGCAATGACGCAGCAATTGGAGGTTACATTTTTATTATTGCCTGGCTCAGATTAAATGCGAAAAATATAAAAATTTCTTGGGATATGCAACACATTCTGTTTTATAATGTGACAAATTTGTTTGACGATTGAATCAAAAATGTAAGAGCTGAATCCAAATTAGTTCGTACGTGACGTCACAATCCCATAAATCGGTATACGTGTGTCTCATTGTATGTTGTGTTATCATCTAAAATTGTGGGCGAATCGAATAAAAACTGAAAGAGTTATTCTCAAATAAGTGCCTTTATGACGTCATAATCCCGTTATTTTGTTCAAAAACCAATAGATCGTTGTCGCAGTACAAAATTACCCCTGTATGCCAATTTTCAGCTTTGTAGGACTCGTAGTCTTTCCTATTAATTCTGGACAAACACACACACACACACATCCACAACAATTCCGCTTTTAATATACAGATAGATATATAAATGCGGTTTCTATTCCCCCATCACTTTAATACAATCCGGATAAACAAACAAACACACACACATACACACACACACACACACACACACACACACACACACAAACACACAACAATCGAGATTTAATAATATAGATATACAATTTCAAGGGGGGGGGGGGGGGGTGTCAAACTGAGGTATTAAAAAGTACATAGCGCATGCACGTTTAGTACATAGCGCATGCACGTTAAGTACATAGCGCATGCACGTTTAGTACATAGCGCATGCACGTTAAGTACATAGTGCATGCACGTTAAGTACATAGTGCATGCACGTTAAGTACATAGCGCATGCACGTTAAGTACATAGCGCATGCACGTTAAGTACATAGTGCATGCACGTTAAGTACATAGTGCATGCACGTTAAGTACATAGTGCATGCACGTTAAGTACATAGCGCATGCACGTTAAGTACATAGCGCATGCACGTTAAGTACATAGTGCATGCACGTTAAGTACATAGCGCATGCACGTTAAGTACATAGTGCATGCGCGTTTAGTATATAGCGCATGCACGTTAAGTACATAGTGCATGCGCGTTTAGTATATAGCGCATGCACGTTAAGTACATAGTGCATGCACGTTAAGTACATAGCGCATGCACGTTAAGTACATAGTGCATGCGCGTTTAGTATATAGCGCATGCGCGTTAGTACATAGCGCATGCACGTTAAGTACATAGTGCATGCGCGTTTAGTATATAGCGCATGCACGTTAAGTACATAGCGCATGCGCGTTTAGTATATAGCGTATTATTAACTCTTAGCCCCCCTTAAGGATCTATAACTTTCATAGAGTTACTATTGCTATTGAATCACCCAAAAGTTCGACACTAATGGCAGAAAAACTATCGACTTCTCGCTTCGAAGTGCAGATCTCGAAAAAACGGAAACTTGTGGTAACCGACAAACTATCCGAAGAATTTTTTTTCCCTACTCACATATCAGGTGTGTTGACTATTTCCTGAATTATTTCATGCTATTAACTACTACTTGTCTACTTATTTATCAACACTATTTAGATGAACAAGTAGAAGATCCGGACATCTCCGAAACGATTATATTATCCGAACTCACATTGGAAACTTCCAAACTTGATAAGTATGTTAATATTCTAGCAGTTCAGAAGAAAGCCTGGAGTTTGTTGGATTATCCCCTCGTGTTGATGTCAGATAGTGAATTTAGTAATGGTAATGATTCTAAATACTTGCAAACATTATTTATACGTTACAATAGTTACTCGAATACTATATTTTAGGTCAACTCAAACTCAAGAAAGAAGAAGATTATTATTCTCACAGAAACTGGGAAATGTTATTCTTGTTCTCATAAGTCTTGCATCATTGTCAAGCATTTGAACAATGTTCGGAGTTCCAGTGTCTTGTAATGGCTGAGTCCAAACTTCTTGGTAACATTCCGTACTTCACACTAGACCAGTAGACCAAAAAACTATTTTTCTAATTAATGATGGTTATCATTGTTTCCACTTAAAAGAAAGAAAATGGTACTGGGACAACTGTTGTGGGATCTGCAAACAAAAATCAATTCTATAAGATATCTTATTACAAGACCGATTAAATGAGCAAACACCTGTGAAGGACCTCGATTACTCGACAGTATCAACCCTACCAATTCCATACATTTTCTCCTCGGTTTCTGCTAAAACGTACAATACACAGCTTACTCAGGGTTTAATATTACCACCTGATCTGTTCCCAAATATCTCTTACTGTATAGGAAATCCAGTTCTAGAAAAGAAGGGATTATAGTTTACACAGAAAATGGTGTCTTAGAACTCAAGGAATATAAAGGTACGTATTAAATTAAGTTGATAAATATTTCACAACCATGTTTATCTATATATACGTATAAAGTTGTTTGTGTGTATGTATGTGTGTATGTCCTCACATCTCCTCTGAGAGTTCTCAACAGATCTGAACCAAATTTTGTATGTCACTTAGGGGCTACCCAACCACCCTGAATAAGGAATTTTTAAGAGATATTTACATTTCTCGCGAAGTTAACTCAAAATATGTTATTTTTTTGGCACTTTCCCATACATTTCAATGGGAATTATCAAAAGTTCACAGTGCTGCTAGAAAAACATTTCAAACGTGCAATCTAGGTTTTAGTGTATGAGGAATCCAAATATGATATTTTAAAGTCAATAGAATGCATAATTTGCAATTTACCACATGCATATTTTTCACACTTTGCGAGGGTACCGACCTTGACCTATCAGATTGCAGAATTTTCACATTATTCTGACTCGAGTTTTATTGGTCTATTATTCAATGGGTCAATTGTGTATGAAAGAAAACAACAATTGTATGTCCCTTGCTATAGCTGACATTATTTAACCAATAATATTTAAGCTTGCATTGAGTTGACAATAGTCTCATTCCTATGGTCCCCGTAATATTAATACAACTGTTTACAATATTGTTAAGTTCTGTCATATCCGTCATATTACACATCCGTCATATTTCAAATCATAAACTCATTATAAGACATCCCGTGAATTTGAATACCGCGGCGAAGCGCGCGGGCACCCGGCTAGTTAATAATAAATGTAGTATATAGTTTGACGTGTGAAGGAGGTTGTAATTGCCAAAGCGTATTTCAAGGAGCAGATTATCTCTTATTGAATATTAATAATCATTATTTCATTCATTATGGAGTTTTATTCGAGTATAGCGAGTTTATGACACAGTCAAAGAATCATAGGCGTCGTTGCAGGGGGGGCGGGGGGGCCTGCCCCCCCCGGAAAAATGTCGGGGGGGCAGCATAGGTCTCGCCCCCCCCCCAGATTTCGCATACCTGCCAACCTATTTGAGTCATGCCCCTGTACAGGGCTCCAATTTTCCCCTGTACATTGGCCAAAATCCATGTACACCTCCCAAAAATCTCTCGCTCGCTGCGCTCGCTCGTCCAAGAAATTACTATTCACTTACATTGCTAAATTAGTACTTGGAAAGGAGAAAGCATTGAATTATATATTGTACAGGGAATCCCTGAACGCTTGAATATATATATATAAACCAGTTGTGCCTATGTGGTCAATGCAGAATGCATGGCAGAATATACTATCATAACTGTAGACATTATTAGGCATTATTTGACACATAATTAGTAAATTAAAAATCCCTGTACGCCTGTACTGAACCGCCAAAATGTTTAAATTCCTGTACTGTACAGGGAATCCCTGTAGGTTTGGCAAGTATGATTCGTCCCCTCAGCTGGCGTTTCTCTTGAAAATTAGTTGAAACAGTGGAGGATAACAGCTTTTTAATTTGCCAAAGATTTCAAGTTGCATAAAGCTTTCTCAGTAAATTTACATCTCACTTACTTTATTTATTTACTATTTATGCGTGATTTTTGCGTATTAATTGCAAAATAAAATAAATGTCTTTTAAATGTTCTCTGGATGCCCCCCCCCAGATTTTCAGAAAAATTGGAAAGTTCGACGCCTATGCAAAGAATACTCTACATGGATACTTGAGGTACAGTGTATGCATATGATTTTAGTAGAAGTAATGTAACATATTAATATACCGTCTCATTACTCAAATATTCTTAGTCCTCATCTAATTTTATTCGTCAACTAGTTGAGCCTAGAATTTTATTAATATGAAAACTGCATTTTTAATTCCCAGAGAGGACATATGGGGCTGAGAAATTCCAAGGAGAGAAGTAAAGCAGCAGGGGTGCAAACCCAACTTAGTATAGGCCTCCTCCCAATTTGATTCTTCAATGATTTGATAAATTGTATTTCCTTAGAGCCAAAAATAACAAATTCCAGAGGATGGGTAGAGAATTGAAATTCAGTTACCACATATTGCAACATGGATGGAATGCCTATTTAAGAACGCTAGATGCAGACTACGTGTGAAATTTTACTTGTCCCATTTGTAAGGATAGCCCAGAAACTTTGGTATTGGATGGTGTTTCAATGGGCACAGTCAAGGAGCTTCCAGAATCAAGCCATGACTGTGACGAGAACCAAAAGTACACATTAGTGCCTCTCAGAAAGAGGGTATTTATTTCGAAACTAAAAACTCGAAAATCTCTCAAAAATTATTGTGCATATGGAATTTTGGAAGGCATGTTTAATTTCTTGATTTGTTCTATCGAATTAAAAGAGTTTGCAGATTACATCATTCATTCAAATCAAGTATCAGGGAAGCTTTGTGCAATAAATAGTCAATATCCAAATGCAAAATTAATCATACAACTATTAGCACGCTCTGAGCCGATAACAGGATTATTTCAAATATTTCTCCTAACTAACGACGAACTAGCTGCCCTCATTATGATTTCTCACGGAATTTTAATTAATGATCTCTTGTTGCAAAAGATATGTGACAAAATTATTACTACCCTAAAGATTCTTTTCAAATCATTTTTACATGAAGAAAATTCAAATTTCACACAGCCACCTAGTAATGATCCTATAATAACTGGTCTGCTTAGAGCAATTCTGATTAAAATTGACGAACTTAACAATAACGAACCTTCGAGAACCTTGGTGGAGGCAGACGCAGGTGCATACAACAAATTTATGAATTACTTTCCTGCTATAAAGACGCGCTACAAGTAAGGATATTTTCTTAGATCTTTATTTAATAGCTAAAATTAATTGTTATTAATCATAGATTACCGATTTACGATGAAGAATCTGAATGCAAGAACAAAGTATGTACCAAGATATACCCCAAACACCAGATGTTATCCCCGGGATTGTTGGTATAGGTTTGCAAACACAAAATCTGCTATGGATTTGAGATTCTTAAGACTAAGGAATCTACGGTCAATGTCTTCAATTTGTTGATTACCCTATTTAAAGAGCCACCTCGTACAATTATATATGATAATGCTTGCAATTTGCATAACACATGCATGATCAGGTAAATATAAATGCAGTTGATTTAATAATTATAATCTGTAACGCTGTCATGTTACTTCTAAATTACATTTTTAGGGAGCCGAAACTATTCAAGAATACAACATTTTTGGTAGATCGATTCCACTGGAGAAATCATTGCTGCAGTAAATCATACTCTCTCACATCTATTAGATGTGAAGAATACCAGAGAATTAATTCTCAAGTATGTGAGCAGCTTTTCTCGACACTAAGAAGAATTTCTACACAAGTGGCTTTTATGCGTATTGAGAATGTTTTTTATAACGTCCGATACTTTTTATTCTGTTTAAACAAACAAATAATAAATAAGTTATAGATATAGCATTATTTATTTTCTTATCTATGTCATTTCTTATAAATAATATTCACTATAAGGTTCTTCTACTTGATTTTCTTATTTTCACAAATTCTACATGTAAATGCTGGAACTGTTTGAGCAATATAGGGAAGGCTAACACATGGTTTGTGAAACCACAGTTTACACGTCTCACACATAACCATATACTTAAATGCGTATTCCGGTAGTCGACAAACGCACCACAGCTTGATAGTAAACTCATTTGAAGCCTTTGCTGTTAAGACTTTACGCTGGAATGACGGTAGCGGGGTTATCTCTTCGGATAAAATACAATTTCGGAGGTGATTCCTCATACCTTCTTGACTCCATCTCAATGCACTCGGTTCTTGTCCATTGGCTAAGGCTATGCAAACGGCTATGGAAAAAACTCCACAGTTTGATATCCCCTTCTGTTGTTGCAGAGGTTGTACGGTTACGGTTAGATCTTCAGTCTCCTTGCGATAAAGAAGAGCAAGCTGAATATCCAACTGTTCACTCGTGTGATCATGAAATAATGAATCATAAAGATACACATGTCCAAGGTCATCAATCCGGGAACATACCCAGTGTAGATTGCCATCATAGTGGATTTGGAAGCTGCCAACGGGAGCTCTAACAAAATGGCGATTCTATAGGATAATCAGGTTTATAAATGTTGATCTATAGAATACACAGTAACTACCATATTCGTTAATCACCTGAGAAAGGATGGTGCTTGGAGTCCAATGAGGTCAGTATAATTGTTTTTCAACAGAACCTAAAGAAACCAATTAATATTAAATTCGGTAATCTTATGTAACTATTATCTGGCTATAATTAACTTACGGCAAAGGCGTTAATTGAGATGTCACTCAGAAATGTGTTTGCATTTGACAACTCGATTAGACATTGTCTACGCACATTTTCGTCTAAAATTGTTACAGGGATAATTTTTAGGGGAGATATAGGAACAACTCCAGATAGGATAGCAAGTGAAGTGCATTCGGGTTGCTGACTGGGTGAATCATAAATTACGACATCACTAGAGGAGGAAACATCTTCATCATTATCCCTTGAATTGGGTTCTTTTGTGAGAGAGTGCGTGTTGGAGACCGATCACGCAAAGTTGGTGAATTATATTCATCCTTTTTATAATAAAACTTTTTGTAGGACTCAAGAATCGAAATCAATGCCTTCCTCTTTAATTGTCTTGAAATCTTCACAAAAGGGATATCGCTAGGCCACCATAGTGGCGTGAATTCTGGTTTGCCCCAAAAGTTTCTGGCTTTACCTAAAAATTAATTAAATGTAAATTCATAACCATAGGGATTTAATTAAACATTTAATAAGACGAGCCCTTCGGTCTCGGTCGCTTCGCGACGGATCACTCTCTCACAAAAGTCGCTTCGCGACTTTTGTTCGTTCGTGTTAGGCACTACGCAATATAATTAACGGCCGCTTCGCGGCCTTTCCCTCCCCAAAGCAATAATATTAATAATGAGTTCACCTGTGGCCGTGCCTAAAATTCATTTTTGGTTTTGATTAGTTACTGTAATTTGTTTTTTGGGAAAGTGAATTATTTAATTTAATTTGTGAATTATTTAATTTAATTTAGTGAATTATTTAATTTAATTGATAGGAATAATTAACATAATAAATCTCATCGTTAAGCAGAACCAAAATCTTAGATTACTTAACTTAATTCATTTTTAGATAGGAATGTATATTTATGATCTTCCAATCTAAACCAAAGTCATGTTGTTGTCGAAAAGTAGTAACGGATATCCGTTTAACTTAATATTTGTTCAAACTAATTTTCGTTCAATGATTTAGAACGAATATTCAGTATAATCGTTTCAGCCCTAATTATCTGTACACGTCCACAGAGCTGACAACTACATTTTATGTCAAAAATTGAGTCTTGTTTTTGTCTCTCAATTTAATTACTAATTCAGACAACCTAGTCACCCATTGTAAAGTGGATAAACTCAAAGTGGCCAGTCATGGCCATATATATTTCAAGTTCCAATAGAATATTAACTCAAGGATTCCGTAACCTTCCCCAAAAATTTCTCATGACTTATAACCTGGATCGGTCAAATTCTGCATATTCCTAGCAATGCATATAGTTATGCATATACTAGCGATGCATGTATGTTTACTCTACATACTTCCTCAATCAAAAATAAACAACAAATAGTATACCATCTATTAAATGCAAAACCATCAACAAGGCTACCAAAATTCCAACAAGTGGATTTTATATGCTTGGGAGGATATATAATGAGTTAGCTATGATCCTAAACAGAGAAATATGTTATAGAAAAGATCTAAAGATTGCTAAGCTAAGAGTACTTACACCCAGTATACATTCACCCTGCCAACATCTGTTGCAATATTAAATTTCGAGGGGCAGACTTAGGGTGAATAATAAAGGTCTGCTAAGAGTAGTGCTAACCAACCAAAAACATATTTCTTAATCAATCACCTTCAATCATGCAGAATTTTATTAGGAGACTAGATAGATCATTTTTAATGAAGCCATTCAATTCCAAGCTATCAATAACTTATTAATCAATAATAATTAATTTCGTTATAAAAACCAAATATGGTCTAATGTCTACTGAGAGTATCCCTGAAATTGGACTTCATGAATTTACATTCGTTTATGAGGTGTAAGTCAAGAAAAACCGTTTTTACTGTGCCGACTATACTATAGTATAGTGGCCCAGTATTAGAATCACTGCCTTTATTTTTATTATTACTGTGCCGACTATACTATAGTATAGTGGCCCAGTATTGGAATCACTGCCTTTATTACTGTGCCGACTATACTATAGTATAGTGGCCCAGTTCTAATCTTAGTGCTTTGGTTAGTTATTATTACTGTGCCGACTATACTATAGTATAGTGGCCCAGTATTGGTCTTAGTGCTTTGGTTATTATTATTATTATTGGTCCGTAGATCCTCCACAGAACAGAGTTTTAGTAACTAAGAACTGAAATTTTCAGGATATGTGTCTCATGAGTTACAGATGTGCACCTGGGGTCACGATTTTTTATTACATTTTTTTGGACACATTTTTGCACCTGTTTAATATTGGAAAAATAACATTAAATAGTGCGAGAATATTTAATTTATATGCATTCAATAGAGAATTAAATTCTACACCTTTTCACAGTGCACGAATTTTCAAATTGCGCTTCGTTTGTGCCACAATTGAGTTGCAAAATCCCTTTGTTTACTAACACTTGAGTTCAATTGAAGTGTTAAATCTAATTCTATTGTTTCAACTCGTTATTATTATATTGATTCAACTTGTGAGATCGAGTAGGCTTCTATTTTCTAATAGAAAACTAAGATTCTACATTCCATAACAACGACAGATTATGTGATAATATTTACTTCTCCGTGAATATTCTTGCACAATGGATACATGACATATTTAATTATAATTAATTCGTTTTGTGTTTAACTTATAGAGACGGTTCCAATTAGATTATTGGGGTTATCGAGTGCGCTGAATTCAATTATTATAATGAAATGAAATTAAAATTAATAATAATTGCAAATAATTGAACTTCATTTATTTTGATATACATAATATTGGTGTTAAATTATTAATAAATTAATTAAATATTTATACTAATTAGCTAAATTTCATTAATCTCAGAAATTATATCAGATATAAACAAACTTTCAATTTATCAATTGGTCCTTATGGCACGTACCACCTATACAAGTGGGTCTTGACACCTTGAGGTGATGATGACATCGTAAAAAAAATGTGTTTTTTCAATTTTGTTAATTCGATATTTAAAATGGGTTAGTTGATGTTGGGTGATGAACCAACACTCACATAAAAAATGCTGAGTCATCATCTATTATATTCTACTCAAACTTGAATATCTCTAGAATGAAGTGAACTAAATGGAAACTTCCACCACTCTAAGGGTCGATGCCTTCTGTAACACCTTTTTGAAATAATTAACACCTTCATAGTGATGATGACTTGGCGGAAAAAAAATCCAAAATTGCAGCCTGTGGCGACAGCATGTTCCTTTGGCGGCACTATCAATAAACAACCAACAAAATATAGTGCCACCAAAGGAACATGCGTCGGCACAGGCTGCAATTTTGGATTTTTTTATTTTTGGTCCGTAGATCGTCCACTGAACAGAGTTTAATTAACTAAGAACCCAAAATTTCAGGACAGGTGTCTCATGGGTTACAGATGTGCACCTGGGGTCACGATTTTTTACTACATTTTTTTGGACACATTTTTGCACCTGTTTAATATTAGAAAAAGAACAATAAATAGTGCACAAATATTTAATTTATATGCATTCGATAGAGAATTAAATTCTACACCTTTTCACAGTGCACGAATTTTTAAATTGAGTTTCGTTTGTGCCACAATTGAGTTGCAAGTTTCCTTTGTTTACTAACACTTCAGTTCAATTGAAGTGTTAAATCGAATTCTATTGTTTCAACTTGTGATAATTACATTGATTCAACTTGTGAGATCGAGTAGGCTTCTATTTTCTAATTGAAAACTAAGATTTTACATTCCATAACAACAACAGATTATGTGATTATATTTATTTCTGCTCAGAATATTCTTGAACAATGGATACATGAGATATTTAATTCTAATTAATTCGCTCTGTGTTTAACTTAGAGAAACGGTTCCAATTAGATTATTAGGGTATCGAGTGCGCTGAATTCAAATATGATAGTGAAATTAAATTTAAATTAATTATTATAGCAAATAATTGAACTTAATTTATTTTGATGTAAATAATATTGGTGTTAAATTATCTTAGATTAATTAAATATTTATACTAATTATCTAAATTTCATTAATCTCAGAAATGATACAAGATAGAAACAAACTTTAAATTTATCAATTGGTCCTTATGGCACGTACCACCTGTACAAGTGGATCTTGACACCTTGAGGTGATGATGACATCGTCAAAAAAATGTATTTTTACAATTTTGTGAATTATATTATAAAAATGGGTTAGTTGGAGTTGGGTGATGACCCAACACTCACATAAAAAATGCTGATTCATCACTTATTATATTCTACTGAAACTTGAATATCTTTGAAACGAAGTGAGCAAAATGGAAACTTCCACCACTCTAAGGGTCGTAGCCTTCTGAAACACCTTTATGAAATAATTTAACACCTTTATAGTGATGATGACTTGGTGAAAAAAAAATCCAAAATTGCAGCCTGTGCCGACAGCATGTTCCATTGGAGGCACTATCAATAGACCACCACCAAAATATAGTGCCACCAAATGAACATGCGTCGGCACAGGCTGCAATTTTGGATTTTTACTGTGCCGACTATACTATAGTATAGTGGCCCAGTATTAGAATCACTGCCTTTATTATTATTTTTATTATTATTATTATTTCTCCGTAGCAGGTGCCCTGGCCACACCTGTATACATAGAGGGCTGAAACTTGGCATGTAGATTCGGAGTCGACGTCTAATTTGCACCTGGGGTTACGATTTTGTATTAACAAATTCTTGACACATCTTTAACACCTTTCAAAATTTGTCTGGTCCATAACTCAAAAAATGTTTTACTAAACCCCAAAATTTTATTTCACATTTGGATTCGCCATAAAATTCTGCGTCTGATGGGAGAAGAAATTTTTCAATAAAGGGGTCAATTTCTGCCATAAATGGGGGTTGAAATTTCTTTGTTTACTGACACTTCAATTTCAGTAAAGTGTTAAATCTAATTCTATTGTTTCAACTTGTAATAATTATATTGATTTAACTTGTTAAATCCTACTCTAGTGATTCAACTTGCGATAATTATATTGATTTAACTTATAAATTCCAGCTGGCTTCTATTTAATTTTAGTATTACTATACAATTGATTAAATTAAATAATATAATATAAGGAATTTGTTGACTCAACTCAACCAACCATGGATAACATTGCTAAAATAAATAACTAATAATATAATTTATTATCAATACATAATGAATGAATGGCATTAAACTCAAGATGGTTTATGATAGAAACAAACTTCAAATTTATCTCCCGTCCTTGTGGCTCGGATCAATTAACAAATGGATCATGACACCTTGAGGCGTTGATGACTTGGCGAAAAAAAATCCAAAATTGCAGATGTGCTGACAGCATGTTCTTTTGGAGGCACTATCAATAACCCACCAACAAAATATAGTGCCACCAAAGGAACATGCGTCGGCACAGCTGCAATTTTGGATTTTTTTTTTTATTATTATTTTTATTTTTTCTCCGTAGACGGTGCCCTGGCCTGAGCTTTATCGTTGATGGGCTGAAACTTGGCATGTAGGTGCGTATGGACCGTCTAATTTGCACCTGGGGTTACGATTTTTTATTAACAAATTTTTGACACATCTTTAACACCTTTCAAAATTTGTCTGGTCCATAGCTAGAAAAATGTTTTACTAAACCCCAAAATTTTATTTCACATTTGGATTCACCATAAAATTCTGCGTCTGATGGGAGAAGAAAATTTGTTAAAATTGGTTTAATTTCTGCCATAAATGGGGGTTGAAATTCCTTTGTTTACTCAACACTTCTATTTCAATAAAACTGTGAAATCTAATTCCATTGTTTCAACTTGTAATAATTATATTGATTTAACTTGTTAAAGCTTTCACTATTGTTTCAACTTGAGATAAATATATTGATTCAACTTAAAAATTCCAGCTGGCTTCTATTTAATTGTAGTATTACTATACAATGGATTAAATAAAATATAATAATATAAGGAATTTGTTGACTAAACTCAAATCACCGTGGATAACATTGCTAAAATAAATAACTAATAATTTAATTTATTATCAATAAGTAATGAATGAATGGCATTAAACTAAAGATGGTTTATGATAGAACCGTTAAGATTTTACATACCACAACAACGACAGATTATGTGATTATATTTACTTCTGCGTTAATATTATTGCACTGTTAATATACTGACGTAATTAATTATAATTAATTCAGTCAGTATATGACTTATATAGATGCTCCCAATTTGTTTATTAGGGGTTATCGAGTGTGCGGAATTGAAATTTGATGGACAAATTAATTTATTTATTATTTATGACAAAATAATTAAACTTAATAAATATAAGTTGACATTGAAATTGGTGTTAAATTATAAATAATATTAATAATTAAATATACTAATTAATTAAATATCATAAATCTCAGAGATCATAGAAGATAGAAACAAACTTTCAATTTATCAATTGGTCCTTATGGCACGTGCCACCTATACAAGTGGGTCTTGACATCTTGAGGTGATGATGACATCGTTAAAAAAATGTGTTTTTACAATTTTGTTAATTCAATATTAAAAAATCCAAAATTGCAGCCTGTGCCGACGCATGTTCCTTTGGTGGCACTATATTTTGTTGGTTGTTTATTGATAGTGCCGCCAAAGGAACATGCTGTCGCCACAGGCTGCAATTTTGGATTTTTTTTCCGCCAAGTCATCATCACTATGAAGGTGTTAATTATTTCAAAAAGGTGTTACAGAAGGCATCGACCCTTAGAGTGGTGGAAGTTTCCATTTAGTTCACTTCATTCTAGAGATATTCAAGTTTGAGTAGAATATAATAGATGATGACTCAGCATTTTTTATGTGAGTGTTGGTTCATCACCCAACATCAACTAACCCATTTTAAATATCGAATTAACAAAATTGAAAAAACACATTTTTTTTACGATGTCATCATCACCTCAAGGTGTCAAGACCCACTTGTATAGGTGGTACGTGCCATAAGGACCAATTGATAAATTGAAAGTTTGTTTATATCTGATATAATTTCTGAGATTAATGAAATTTAGCTAATTAGTATAAATATTTAATTAATTTATTAATAATTTAACACCAATATTATGTATATCAAAATAAATGAAGTTCAATTATTTGCAATTATTATTAATTTTAATTTCATTTCATTATAATAATTGAATTCAGCGCACTCGATAACCCCAATAATCTAATTGGAACCGTCTCTATAAGTTAAACACAAAACGAATTAATTATAATTAAATATGTCATGTATCCATTGTGCAAGAATATTCACGGAGAAGTAAATATTATCACATAATCTGTCGTTGTTATGGAATGTAGAATCTTAGTTTTCTATTAGAAAATAGAAGCCTACTCGATCTCACAAGTTGAATCAATATAATAATAACGAGTTGAAACAATAGAATTAGATTTAACACTTCAATTGAACTCAAGTGTTAGTAAACAAAGGGATTTTGCAACTCAATTGTGGCACAAACGAAGCGCAATTTGAAAATTCGTGCACTGTGAAAAGGTGTAGAATTTAATTCTCTATTGAATGCATATAAATTAAATATTCTCGCACTATTTAATGTTATTTTTCCAATATTAAACAGGTGCAAAAATGTGTCCAAAAAAATGTAATAAAAAATCGTGACCCCAGGTGCACATCTGTAACTCATGAGACACATATCCTGAAAATTTCAGTTCTTAGTTACTAAAACTCTGTTCTGTGGAGGATCTACGGACCAATAATAATAATAATAACCAAAGCACTAAGACCAATACTGGGCCACTATACTATAGTATAGTCGGCACAGTAAAAATGGGTTAGTTCATGTTGGGTGATGACCCAACACTCACATAAAAAATGCTGAGTCATCAGTTGTTATATTCTACTCAAACTTGAATATCGCTAAAAGGAAGTGAACTAAAACGAAACTTCCACCACTCTAAGGGTCGATGCCTTCTGTAACACCTTTTTGAAATGATTTAACACCTTTATAGTGATGATGACTTGGCGAAAAAAAATCCAAAATTGCATCCTGTGCCGACAGCATGTTCCATTGGAGGCACTATCAATAAACCACCAACAAAATATAGTGCCACCCAAGGAACATGCGTCGGCACAGGATGCAATTTTGGATTTTTTTTTGTACTGTGCCGACTATTTTTTTCTCCGTAGACGGTGCCCTGGCCAGAGCTTAATTGTTGATGGGCTGAAACTTGGCATGTAGGTGCGATGGGACCGTCTAATTTGCACCTGGGGTTACGATTTTTCGTTAACAAATTTTTGACACATCTTTAACACCTTTAAAAGTTTGTCTGGTCCATAACTCAAAATATGTTTTACTAAACCCCCAAATTTTATTTCATATTTGGATTCGCCATAAAATTCTGCGTCTGATGGGAGAATAAATTTTCCAATAAAGGGGTCAATTTCTGCCATAAATGGGGGTTGAAATTTCTTTGTTTACTCACACTTCAATTTCAGTAAAGTGTTAAATCTAATTCTATTGTTTCAACTTGTAATAATTATATTGATTTAACTTGTTAAATCCTACTCTAGTGATTCAACTTGCGATAATTATATTGATTTAACTTGTTAAATCCTACTCTAGTGATTCAACTTGCGATAATTATATTGATTTAACTTATAAATTCCAGCTGGCTTCTATTTAATTCTAGCATTACTATACAATGGATTAAATTAAATTAATTTATATAAGGAATTTGTTGACTTTACTCAACTCACCGTGGATAACATTGCTAAAATAAATACCTAATAATTTAATTTATTATCAATAAGTAATGAATGGCATTAAACTAAAGATGGTTTATGATAGAACCGATAACATTTTAAATTCCACAACAACGACAGATAAAGTGATTATATTTATTTCGCGAGAATATTCTTGCACAATTAATGTACTGACGTAATTAATTATAATTAATTCCTTTTGTATTTAACTTATAGACGGTTCCAATTGGATTATTGGGGTTATCGAGTGCGCTGAATTCAAATATGATAGTGAAATTCGATTTCAATTAATAATAAGTGCAAATAATTGAACTTTATTTATTTTGCTGTACATAATAATGATGTTAAATTATTAATTTATTAATTAAATATTTATACTAATTAGCTAAATTTCATTAATCTCAGAGATGATACAAGATAGAAACAAACTTTCAATTTATCAATTGGTCCTTATGCCACGTACCACCTATACAAGTGAGTCTTGACACCTTGAGGTGATGATGACATCGTCAAAAAAATGTATTTTTACAATTTTGTGAATTCGATATTTAAAATGGGTTATTTGAAGTTGGGTGAAGACCCAACACTCACATAAAAAATGCTGAGTCATCAGCTATTATATTCTACTCAAACTTGAATATCTCTAAAATGAAGTGAACTAAATGGAAACTTCCGCCACTCTAAGGGTCGATGCCTTCTGTAACACCTTTTGATATATTTTAACACCTTCATAGTGATGATGACATGGCGAAAAAAAAATTCAAAATTGCAGCTGTGCTGACAGCATGTCCCATTGGAGGCACTATCAATAAACCACCACCAAAATATAGTGCCACCAAAGGAACATGCGTCGGCACAGCTGCAATTTTGGATTTTATTTAGTGCAATGACTGTCAAAAAATCCCAAATTGGTACTTTGTGATTAGCTATTTGCTACTAATTGCCTATTTCCCCTAAATTGTCATTCTCGCCCACTGCGAGCTACAATTTCCATGTGCTCGGTGTCCAATATAAATTAAAAATCAAGTGATAGGATGGTAATTGCAGTATAATGAAATAAATGCGATGAAACTAATAACTAAAATCTCTAACATTAATTAGTTATACCAGGTTATACCTAGAATATATAAATACTGGAAGTGCCGTGGAAAACGAATATTCTCCCATTAATTTTGTTTAAAGCAAACCCAGCAATGACAAATCCATTTCCGATTATGTGTACTAATTTACCTTTGGGATTGAAAATAAAAATCCCTCCATTGGAAATCAAAAGATTTTCTTCAATATCGATATCAAAATGTTTTGGTAAAATCAAGTGACATACAGCTGATTGGTTTATGACTCTCCTTCGAGTAGAACCTTATTGGATAAGCATTAGGCTCTTTAGCTAGTATAACCAAGCGAGTTTCTGTGATTCTCAAATCCAGAGGAGAGAACATGTCTTTCCCAGAAATATGGGAATGGTACCCTAAGAACTTATTGAGTCGAACTATTTTATCGTTTCCTGAGTCACAAACGTAGACATGACCATTTGACTCATCAATTGATAACCTTCCAACATACTTGAGTTGATTTTGATAATTGTTTAGAGTAATTATTCTTTTTGGTACATCCTCGTTTCGAATTCTAAATTTCAGAATCAAATTAGAGTCTCTTTGAGAGACGTACATTTTATCTTCGTGAATAGCGATGTTAATTGCTAATCGCATATCATGCGTCCCATATTCATAAATAAAGTCTCCTTCGTGGGAGTAAACAAGGATCCCATATCTTGCATCATAGGTAGACATATATAGTCTCGATGTGTTCTGATCAATGCACACACATCTAAGAGAACTAGAAATATCTAATCTGGTCTTCTGGAAGATAGGAGACTTTTTGGATGCATAATCAATTTTAACTAATGGGTTGTTCCAACCAATTCGACCAATGTTGATACTAAGAGTCCCCAGATCTGGCACTACCTCTTCGATATCCTCATTCCAATCAAACGAGACATCCAGACCTGAGATTTCCTTCCTCATCCCCTCGATCTCGCTGTCTAGCCCACTCAGGACTCTGCCTTGTGTCTCGCTAAGTAGGTTCAGATTCAGAATATCTCTGGAGCTCTGTTTGAGCTCTTCGAGTTTCCAGAGTGCCGCCTGGCTTTCCTCACTCAGGCGGTGGTAGCGAGACACAGCCTCTGCTAACCGCAAGAGCAGTTCATTCCTACGGGCGTTTATTTGGGTAATCAGACGATCGAATTCTAAGTTAATCTGTTCACGAGCTTCCTCTGATTTGGAAAGGAAGTCTTTATGCGAAGCAACAGTGCTATCTGCTATATGTGCCATTATAGCTATATTATAAAATAACTGTTAGGGGTTACGTTACGTGCCGAAAATTTCAAGAAATTATCAACAGCCCCTTATCATCAAGAAAGAGCATTCACAATAATAGAAAATTTATTTGATATTTATAGTATGTAAGGTAAATAGTCAAAAGCATTGAAGACAGACGAAATAAAGCAAGATAAAATTACAAAGAATATCCACTAAACCTGGGTTAAGTGCAAATCAAATCTGGGGTAACTAACGAATATAATCTAAAAATTCTAAAGTCAAAAGAATTGTAGACAAGCATTATTCTTCCCACACACAACTACAATCCGTCCTGCGTTATCTAGCACTATTCCCCACGGGTTAATGAACTCCCCAATACCCTGACCATTCTTCCCAATCCTGTGTATCTCTTCTCCCTCCTGATTGAATACATACACACAGTGATCATTGTAGTCACTCATAATGATGTTATAGTCTCTGTCTATGTCGAAAGAGACCGAATTCTTTGTTTGCTTACCATTGCCACGAGTTATCAGTCTGTTGGTTAGAATGTGATTTGAATCGAACACAAACATACACGGATCACTACCATCTAGCACCATTACTCTGTCTCGTGTAACCTTGATATCAAGTGGATATTTAAACTTAATCTCACCTATTCCTAGCATGGAATGGAACTTGAGATCCTCTGTGAAGATTTGTACTCTGTTATTACCAAAATCACAAACATAGACATTGTTAGTTTTATCAGAGACAGCCAGACCGTGTGGATAGTTGAACTGAGCTTCTCCACTGCCTTCGCTACCAACACTCTTGATTAGTTTGCCTTCTAGCTCGTACATATTAATACAATTACCACTGCCTTGTGTAACTAGCACGCTATTATGAGTTATACAGATACCTCGTGGCTTATTCATCTTCTCACTGAACATGAAGACATAGTCTCCGTTACAGGAAAATACTTGTACTAGTTGGTTGCTTTTATCCGCTATATAAATGTGTCCAGTCTTGTAATGCACAGCTATGCCTCTGGGACTATTCAGTTCCCCAGGAGCTTTCTGTTCGTTAGACTTCTTGCAGCAGTAAGCAGTAGGCAGCCGTTTAGCCTTGTAGTCCGGTACAAGAGGCTTCACTTGAGGGGAGAAAGTGCGGGTGGGAGATATCTTAGTCTGACCGTTAAGCTTAATACTTCCTAGCTGTTGGATGTCAGTCTCGAATAGATTGTCCCACTCGAACTCAATGCTAAAGTATGTATCAGCAGTTAGCTCTGCTATCTTGTTGTCAATCGTAGAATGAATTATTTCATTTGTTTCTTTTACTTTATTCGATTTGAGTGTGTGTGAGCTGATAGACTTAATGCTATTCAGAGATTCCACTAACTGGTTCATTTCCTGAGTTTTGCTATTGTACTCCGTCTCTATGCGATCAACTCGAGAGAGGAGGCTACTCTCTCTAACTCGCAGAGCTTCGTGAGACCTCTTGAAGCTGTCTCGTATGCTCTTACGGGTCTCTGTTATTTGTTCCGGGAAATTGTTATTCTGGAAGTTAGCCATTCGATAGAATCGTATTTTATTGAAACTTAGGACTAATTAGATATTTATAGTATATTTTGTAATATATACTTTATGGAGTTCAAGTTACACCAAGACTTCACAATTGTATTGTTAGATGCTAAGCCTTAATTTATTAATTCGCGTAAAACAGTTTGAGTTGAATAAACCAGGTTCCACAATCTAATTGTAATTTCCAATCTCGAAAAATTGCTAGATCTGAGGTTCGAATTACTGTAGTTTTTTTATGCCAGTGTTCATAGCATGTATTCATCAGGCAAAAAAGAGTGCTCACACTATATCAGGGGCCGTTAAAACATTACGTAACGCTTGAGATATGGGGGCAGATGGGCGAAAGCAGATTGAAGGGGTCAGACAAAGCAAGCAGTAGCATGACAATTTCCCCCCAAATACACATACGTAATTATGATTTATTTAACAGGTACACAAATGTTTCAAATTTGTTCCGCTGATTAAGAGCACCCCAATTATTGTGCAAACTCGATATATTCCGTAACTAGTTCATTCTTAAATTATCCGAACTGTATATTATCAGAATATATAGGCCTCAATAAGTTCGGATAATCAAGGTTGCATTGTAGTTTGCATGCAAAGAGTAATTAATGAGAATATAAACATATAAGCCAGCTGTATACACTCTACATAATGGTATGCAGGTTATTATTAATACAAGTCACATAGGACTCCACTGCGTATTGAACTCGTCTAGGGCTCGCGCTCTCTCCTCGCTGAGAATATCGCATCTGTCTATAACTCTGATGTGAGGAACAGCCTGTATTAGGGCTGTTGTATAGTTTGCCTTACGAGAGATAGGATTGTTAATGAAGCTGACCTCGTTGAGGAATGGGAGATCGGTTAGTTTAGCTAGTTCCTCAATTCGTGTATCCTGTGGTTAGCAAGGAATAGTCTGTGAAGAGAGACCAGGCCACTCAGGTCGGGGAGGAATTTGAGACGATTCTCTTCAAGATGGAGTTCTAGAATGTTCTTTAAGCTAGTCAGGTCTTTCTCAGCAATATACTTAACCTTATTTCTATCAAGCACGAGCTCTATCAAGGAGGGAAACTCCTCGAAACCTTCCAGAGTGCTTACGTCATTATTCTGCAGGAAGAGAGCCTTGAGGGAGGGCAGTCTGTGCTGTAGCGGACTCAGCTTTGCGATTCCATTGCTAGCTAGCTGCAGCACGTGCAGGCCTGTGAGCACTGGGTATACCTCGTTGTCGTGTGTGGCATCTAGTGACGATATTCTGTTGTTGTTGACACAGAGTATCTTCAACAAATTCAACTCGAGGAAACCCTCCAGACTAGTCAGCTGGTTATTCTCAAGATTCAAAGAGCGCAGGTTGTCCAGTGCCTCGATGGGGTCTAAGTCAAACGATTTTATATTCTGGTTAACTAGACTCAGCTCTCGGATGTTGGAGAAGTTGCTGTGCCCTATGCGCTCGGAGATAGTACTCAGAGCTAGCTTGCCTCCATACATCTCTCTGGCCTGAATCAACTCATTCGTCTTAACCAACTCGTCGTTAAAACTACGAATGTTCGGAAGATGGAAGAAGCAAAAGTATCTAATGTTTCTATTCTTATCCAATAAATCTATCCCGGAAATGTTGAGTACTATCAGTGAGGTGTTCTGCTTGAGGTAGAGTATTTCTCGCTGGGATTGAATTGGGTTAGCGATGAGTGACAGGTCCAATAAGGCAGTGTACGCATTTGAGTTCTGTAGAGAGGTCACCATGTTGTGGTTAAGCACGAGAGATATGAGATTAATGTGTTTGGAAGGGAAGCGGGGAAGAGAAGTGATCCTGTTGAAAGAGCAGGAGAGATCTTGTAGGTTAGGGAGTGCGTCCAGTCCTTGTATCGTGGTTAGACAATTCCAGTCTAGGTTTAGTTCTACGAGACTGATGCAGTTGGAGAGACCGTGTAGAGAGGTTAGCGAGTTGTGCGATAAATCGGCGTGTCTGAGATTGGGCAGGTTAAAGTCAATGGGGAGAGCTTGTACACCTCTGCCCTGTAGACTCAATGAAGTGATAGCAAGATGCCATTTGTAGTCATGCGTTGTTATAAATGTCCTGCTGTCGATGGGAGAATAACTGAATAGCGTTAAATCTGTCGAGTGAATAGTGCTAACGCATTCCTGAGGCAACTGAGTGTTGTGCTCATTGAATACATAACTAGTGACAACGATAAACTCCTCAACAGGAGTCGTATTGAAGGTTAGTAAGTCTGGGAAAGAAACGAGAGTTTGCAGAACAACCCAGTTGTCTAACTCTATCTGTTTAGCCGTAATATCTACAGCTTGTGTAGGCAGTGAGAACGGATTCATGTAGAGGGACAGGTCCCTAAGGGAGGGCGTGGTTATCTTGAGACGCGACAGCGTAGCGGTTATATCCGTAATCTTATTCCAGCTCAAGTTAAGAGTTCTAACAGAGGAGTGAGGCATGAGCTGGTCCATGCACTCGATACAGTTATGACTGATATCCAGGTACTGCAGCTTGCACGCGAGGAGGTCCGACACGCTAGATATCCTATTGGAAGCTAAACAGAGGGCGGTGAGGTTGGGGAACTGAGTGAGAGAGCTGAGAGACTCAATACCGCAGGCAGGCAGGTAGAGAGAGGTTAGACTGCTGGGGTTCATAGAGCTGGCAGTCTGTAGAATGTCGCGTAGACATATGGGCACTGGGCACTCAATGGAGTTAAGTGGTGAGTATATTGTATTGAGGAGCTCTTCATTAACGCTTACATGTAGGGTAGTGGTGTTGGTGGGGGAATTTATGGACTTTAGAGTAGCATGTTTGTGTATATTGACTAGCTCCTGTGTGTCCGTATTCATTTTGTATTCGAAGGAGATTAAGTACTCGGGGACTATCAGGTCTCTGTCGGAGATAAGGAACAGTCGCTGATCGTCGCAGTAGCAGTCTGGGACGAATTCTTCTGTGTCAGAGAACTTAGAAATAACCGCAGAGTCGTCAAGATTGAAATCTACCTGTTTCGCCTCGGAGATGTGCCTCAGCTACTTAGCGCGCCCTAGAAACACTTTGCACAGAATGGCATGTCCCTGGCTGACACCAGATTTCCTCGTGTTGAATGCCAACCTCGGTAAATCAGCCTCATACACAGAATGAGACAACACAAAGTAATCCAGATGTTTGCTTCTGTCCGTTCTAGGCAGTCCATCCTGGCAGAAAGCTGCGTGCATTCGCGACTGGTCTACATCAGCACTCGACTGTAGGAACAGATAGTCTACGGTAGACACAGTGTTCTGGTTAGGATTCGGCTCGGATTTAGTGCGCTGATTCCTCCCAGCCATCGCAAGCAGTTTGTGCTCAAATCTAGCGTGCAGGGGAGGGTTCTTAACCTGGTACACAGAGTGTGCGGCTATCCCTCTAACCCCCAGCTGGTGCACCCTGTCAGGGGGCGAGGGGGCGAGTAGCTCCAAGCATGCCTTGTACCAGTCCTGTTGTTGGGCACCAGGGATAAACTCGATGTTCCCAGCTGTCGAGAACTCCAGCTCGAGTCGGCTGAGTGAGAACTGGAACGTCTCAGCTGCTGACGTCACAGCCAGCCGACACGCGGTCTCCAGTCTGGCGATTACGTCATCCACACACGTCAGGAACGCATCCAGCTTTCCTCTTACGTTAGACTCGTCTGCGCTAAACAGTGCGTTGTCAAAATCCGCAGTGAATATGGCACGAGTGACGTCATCTTCGAGATACTCCAGAACCGCCAGGTCTGCTACTGCCGTGTGTCTCAGCGCAGAAGCGCGAGTTGTCACTGACTTCTCCGTGTCAAACAGCTGCTGTCTGAAAATGCGAAATTGCTCAGCTAACTCCCGCAATCGAAGCTTATAGTATAGTTTCTTATTTTCAATTACTTCTCTCGCAGTCTTGACGAGTTTCTCTGAGACTGGGAAGGTGTCGAGATATTTTAGGCGGGGAAAATGAAACAAGACCAAAGTTGTGTAATTCCGCATTTTCGCAAGAGGGCATGATGAATACTGAGTATCAGCAGGGCTGAGAGAGGTGAAAAAAGCCGCGGATTTCAGCTCCTTAAGAGCATCGAATGTAATGATAGGGTTGCCGGATAAGTTGAGCGCAATTAATCTAATATTCCCGATTAGGGACTCCCCTATACTCGCTATGTTATTATTAGCTAAATTGAGTTCCAACAGTTCTTTCAAGTTGTGCACTCCCTCTATTCTGCTGATGCAGTTACCGCGAGAGAGAGCGTCTTCAGTCGGCTGAGGTGTTGTATGTTCTCAATTCGAGATATCCTGTTCCCGTACAGGTAGAGATGCTGCAGCTTCTTGCACTGCTCCAAGCCTTCTATCTTCTCCACGCCAGTCTCGCATATCCATAGTTCCCGGAGCTGTAAGCAGCTCCTAAGGCATTCTATGCGGCTAACATTCTGGTTGAGTATATAGAGATAGGTTAGGTTTGGGAACAAATGGTAGCCGTACATAGCCGGCACCCCGAAGAAGAAGATCTCGAGTTGAGTCACGTCCGGAAAGAGAGGGGGCTCTTCTTGTGCCGGGGCCTGCTGGGGAATACCGTTTGCATGGAGAAGCTCTGATAATAGTTTACTGTTGGAAAGTGTCTCTTCTTCCATGGTTAATACACACCAACTCACTCAGCTAACTAAATCTAGTGTAGTGAGCAAAGTATTTATCATTTCAAGTAGAACCTGCATAATCCAATCCGACCCTCTATATTCCGGAATTCAGCAGAACCGACACTTTTTCGGACTATGAATTAGAGCCTGCATAATCCGACAATTTGGCAATCCAACATTTTCCCTATCCCAACTGTATTGTATTAGACAGGTTTTACTATACTGAAGTATAGTCGGCACAATCCAAACAATTAAATATAACAATTTAAGAGAATACAGTGGTTAATTAATAACAAATATGGTCATTTGAATCGCAAAAATAAAGTGAAAATCAAAAAGCAACAAATTTTCATTCACTAAATAGAATGTTCATAATTTAGTTATTTAGATAGCTAATAGTACTAGAGCGAACACCTACCGTGCTTCTTTTTAATAGAAATCTGTTTGGCCTTACAAGTGTCTCCGAAAAGTTTATTGTGGATTCTGAGTTTCTTAAGATCAGTAAATTCTTTCGTACAGTACTTACAAGTATATAATCTTCTTCCAGCAAATCTCTCCTTGCAACTCCCTTTAAACCTCCCAGTGTGAATCTGGATAGCGTGATAGGAATACCCTAATGCTCTCTTGCAATAAGGACAATAGTAAGGAGTATTGTCCTGTTCAGTGACCAATTCATTAGTAGGGTGTACTGTAGTTCGTATCGTAGATACAGGAATTGTATCATTAATACTTTGGACTCGCTGTGGTATGTGTGCACCTGAAAATATATTAGGTTATTTCTGAAATTATAATCCATTTAATTGATGTCTGTGTATATCTACAGTGTTTTGTCATTCTACCAAGGCTTATTAATTGTATTTATTATCAAGTGTATGATTAAACTTTCTACTCTTGTTAAAGTATGTACATAACGTTTATGCCACCAGTGAAAGTTTAACTTGTCTAAGGACATTTCTCTCAAATAAATGACAAAAAATGAAGGAAATAAAATGCAATTGCAAACAGAATGTCCTTAGATTACTAAATTAATGAAGGGCTCATTTGTATATGAGCCCTTCTTTAATACTATTCGGACCAACAAACACAAAAATATAGATATATGCCAACAAATTTGAAATTTAAAACCCGGCTTCACAAAGGTAAATCTTTGATGTTTAAATGATTCAAAGTGTTTTCAGTGTCTGAAAATACATTTAATAAGGTGTTGGCCCATATATAAGTAATCCATAAAGGATATAATTCAAACAAACACAACTATAATGTAATAACTTACTGGAGGTATATTTCTCTCTATCAATTGAGATTTGCTTTGCCTTACAAGAATTGCCAAAGTCTTTGTAGTGTTTTTCAAGACGATAGATTTGAAGAAATTCTTTTTTACAAATCTTACAGCCGTACAAAGGTCTACCAACATTATTCCTGCAATTTCCCTTATACATCCCAATATGATGATTGAGATACTCAATAGAATATCCTAATCCTCTGCCACAGTCAGGACAATAATAAGGAGCGTTATCTTCATGAATTACCAAATCATTAGGCGACTGTATTGTGGAATTTATCGTGGAATTAGATTTTGTTACATCCATACTTTGTTTTGGTGTCAGCATGTTTGAACTGCCACTGCTCATTGGAATCTCTGTAGATAGCAAGAAATTGAGTTTCATATTAATTCTTAAACATCAATACTATGCAGTAGAATCCCGCTATAATCTGGTCGTTGAAATCCAAAAATGGGTCATACTAGAAAAATTCATACAAAGCGTTTTTTAGTTTCACTATAAGCACAATTTTTCGTAGAATAGCATATCCAAAATCCGCTAAAATCCGTTTTGGGTAAACATTTTATGTGGGTGGGAGTGTCGGCCTTTTCATAGTAAATCGCCGATATTTCCGTAACTAACCTTCTCAAATCAAATTTAATCAAATTATCATAGGCGTAGCACGCGGTCCGGCTGGTCAGGACCAGTTTTCATTTGATGTAACTACATTATATAGGAGCGTCCAGTTTGGCCGGACCACTTACCAGATCCGTGCGACACCCCTGATTATGATCACCATATTTGTACTCGGCGAAAAATTTCCAGCAATTTGATATATCACATCACCATACAGTGGAAATCGCTTAGTACGTACTCGGCTTAAGACGTACTCTCGGATATTACGTACTGTTCGCTAATAACCGATTTCCTCTCCTATCTGATCCAGTATAAATGATTCGGTTAATATGTACTCGGATAAGACGTACCTCGGATAATACGTACCAATTTATATTCCCAAGTAAACTAAATTTATGTATTTTAATTCGGTTAGTACGTACTCTAGAAAGGTATCAGCAGAACTCGGTTATTATTTGGTTTAAGTAAGCAGGTGACAACTAAAATACATTAACCATATCATTAGGTATGTTATTACTTGTATACCATACATTTTATTCATATGATTGAACAAGTCAGTATTTCAACATGTGGAATAGCCATACGGATAAGACGTACCTCGGTTAGTACGTACTTTTTCTTGTCTCCCAAGGTGGTACGTCTTAACCGAGTTCTACTGTATTTGGATGAATTTTCCTTAGCAACGCTGGAATTCAACTCCACTTGTATAACTATACACATAACGACCTTCTAGACGTGATTTATCTGAAAATCTTCAATCTTAAGGTATATCTAGAATAATTACGTCAAATCGCGTTTTAGAGGGTCGTTATGTGCATAATTATACAAGTGAAAATGGAATGTTGTCACATTCCTGATGCATTCCAGCGTTGCTAAGGAAAACTCATCCAAATATGGTGATGTGATACAGTCGACTCCGCTTAATAGAGTTACCTCGGGACCAGGTTGTTTTGACCCGATTAAACAAAGAAACCGATAAAACCGAAAATATTGTAATCTTATAATTCATGTGAAATTTTGACCCGATTAAACGGAGAAACCGATTAACCGGTGGCTCTATTAAGGGTGCTCTGTACTGATATTTTGACACCCGACGACCTAATGTTTTTATTGCGTTTTTGGATAGTACTAATATATCTAAGATATCCCTGAAAATATTAGAGTTCTACTATGTATATATCCTTAGTTATGTACTAGACAATGTCAATATAGGCCTAATCCATACTAGCCAAATATTTAAAAAAATTTTTTATGTTAGTTTTTAGCGCGAAACATGTCAATTATAAAATATACCTGACTCAATACTCAATGTTTTAAATCGAACCGAAATATGCTTTTTCTTTAATCTACTCTATGTTATTGTCATTTTTGTGAAATTGGTCAAAAAAAAACCACTATTTTTCATTAAAAGTATACTAATTCAATTTTTTTGTATTATATTGCCAAAACTGCCCGCTTTTAAAACATGCGCCTACATATACTGAGCATTTTAAAAAAAAGTTTGACTTTCTAGAATAAAAATTCACTTTTTTACATCCATATGCCCAAATGGTCTTTTTTTACACCTTCATAATTAGCATTTAATTAATTTGTGTCGAAGTGGCTAAGTCCAGAATATGAAAGTGCGAGGAAAAGGAGTTCCTAAACTGCATAAAATAGATAATGTCATTTGAAATTGAATTAGACTATTTTTACCAATTTAGAGCTAAGCTCTATCTCATTTGGATCAGAAGTTGGATTTTTGTCAGCTTTTTAACATATTGCCACTTTGACACCACCATATTTGGGCATTTGAAATCAGAACACATCATTCGAATTATAATATAATCCCAAAAGTTTATCCAATGAGTAAGAAATAGTATCATGATGTGACTAGAATTTTAGAGCTAGTCTCTGCTGTCCAGAGATCAAGAGTTACAAAATTTGATTCGTCATCAAAATTGGGCACATCAAATTACCATATATGGTCATGTTAAAAAGTGTGACACCTAGAGTCCTAAAATGTATTATAAACGTATAGAAAGTCAGGTATTTACAGTATTTTCTAATGCCTATGATCATTTTATCTCAAAGCGTTTCTGAAATATCAACAGGTGTGAAATGTCAGATTTTTTGCCCCCTTCTGTGGCCCAAAAGTCCATAACTTATAGAATAATGATTGGATCGTGTTGTGTAACGTCTCATTTTGTGCGCAAATGCTATTTCCATATTTGTATTACCAAATTGGTGTTTTATATAATACTTTATTGTATATTTGAGGGCCTTGAGGTGTGAAAATATGACAAAACAATCAAAACCATAGTCATAAATTGGTCATGACTCATGATATATTATTGTAAAAGTGTTGAAAACAAATGCTACACATAGATAAGAAGCTGGCGCATTTTTTTGAAGAATAACAGAATTATTCTGCTGTCCAATTTCCCACAGTAATATATGATCACCGGGTACTTGCATACCCTTCATATTCTTTTATGCCCCTAATTTCCTAATTTTTGACATATTCCTGAACTTTTTGACGTGAACCTGTATATTTTGACCTTTAGAATCCGAAATTTTTAATTTTGGGAACAATATATGGCAGTGTAGAATTTTATCACCTCTTTTGATGTTGAAATTCGGAAAAATTCGTGGGCCGCAGCCTTAGAATGCTTATAAAACCAAAAATAATAATCAGAAAGTCAAAAAAATTCTCTGGGGTAACACATGATGCATCCTCAGACCCTTGAACTAGAATTGAAAAAATTTTCTTCTAACATTTTATAAAGATAGTTTAGTGCACGACTGCGTTTTATGATTATTTTGAAAAAATGCCCTTTAGCATCGTTTCTTCTGCAAAAATAAATAAAATAAAAATTATTACTGAGAGGAAATAGTCTCATAATAATATGTTCAAAAATTCAAAAAGATTCAACAATTTTTGAAAAAATGTCATGCCCATATAAGGAAGTCGACGTCTTATTTTATTAAAAAACACCATCTTGATTGAAAATTAAGAAAAAAAAAATCATAGAAGTCAATCTCTATCTCATCTAGAGTATTCCTAGTAGTAAATTATGCAATTCTGAGATTCACCGTGAACGCCCGAATATCAATACAGATTACCCTTAAGCGGAGTTGACTGTATATCAAATTGCTGGAAATTTTACGCTGAGTACAAATATGGTGATTATAAGCTGACTAGATTTAATTGAGAAAGTTAGTTACGGAAATGTCGGCAATTTACTATGAAAATTCCGACACTGCCACCCACATAAAAAAATTCCTCAAAACGGATATCGCGGATTTTGGATATGCTATTCTACGAAAAATGGCGGTCTAGTGAAACTAAAAACGCTTTGTATGAATTTTTTCTAGGTTCAACCATCCAACGACAAGAAAAAATACGTACACCATCGGACAGTAAAAATATGTTTTACTCAGTATCCCGAATTAGTATTAACTGATGTAATTTGAATTGAAAAGTTTTCGAGGGGGGCTGAAATAGGGTACCTACAATGAATCAACCGGAAATTTATACTGTTGTATGCAGGGCCGGACTAAGCAAGGAATGTTGAGGCCTAAGCTAAATGAGTGTCGGAGGCCCTACCCAATGAGTTTTATAGGTGTAACTAAAATACCGGGGTAAGGAACCAAGGATTGTAATTTCGCTTAAAAAAAGAGGCGAATACAATAGAAAGGGGAGCTAAGCACTTAAAAGAGAGGATGAACACCTTTCCTAAATACAAGTTAGTAACGCCCAGTCGGGTATAATAATGCAGTAATATGTACAAGCTACATAATGTCAATTAAGTGGGTTCGGACATCAATACAGCTACAGTTACTTAAAGAATATTCTAATTAATGGATGTTGACTGTACATACAAGTGACTCCGGTAAAACGAATTCCCGGAGAATAGGAACAAATTTAGACGGTGCATTAACGAGAGTCTACTGTTGTATTTGTATAATTATGGCCTAGAATGTGTATACACTATACTTACTGGGAGTTAGAGAGTTATAGCGCCTGTGAATGCTCTCATCTGCGGGAGAGGGATCCTCTGAGTCCGTATCTCCCCTCTCTTCATCAGTGTCCCTACAGTACTCCAAATAACCCATTCTGAATGTGTCATAGAATGCCCGCTTCTTCTCGGGAGAGAAAGTCTCCGGCTTTATGGAATGTATCAGACGGAAATGAGATATCATTTGCGCGCCCGTTTTTAGAACCAGTCCTTCGCACCTGATGCATTCAAATGTTTTTCTGTATCGACGCATTTAAGCGATCGGTTTGCTAACATAGAACAATACAGTCAGGTCTGCTTATTGTGAACAATAATTCGTCTGCTTAATATGAGCATATTTTTATAATGAACAGCCTATGCAGGGACGTCGCCACGGGGGGGCATAGGGGGCAATGCCCCCCCCCTGGTAAACATGTTGTACTATTTCATTCCTCTGATATATCCCTGTACGAGGCTCAAATTTCCCCTGTACATTGGCCAAGAACCCTGGACACCCAAATATTTTTCTCGCTCGCTCCGCTCGCTCGTCTAAGATGTAAATCTACACTAAACATGAAATGAATTACACCATGGCCTACTTACTTAATACACGGCTATATAACATATGTCGCCGAGTTAGGCCATAAAACAAAGAGGCCAGTTTCTAATTTTTATTCTAAGATAAACTATGCCTCCTATTGTTGTATATTGGGTAATCAACCATTGCGAGTCCACTAGAACCACTTTTGAGAATCTCAGATTTGTGGTTAAGCTATTTAGGCGCCATTTAATGATGACACCACAAATATACCACAATTTACAATTCGAGTCTAGAAAACTACAAGAAAATGAAAATAATTTGCTAATATACTTAGAATACATTTTCCGAATATATGAGAATGAATATATATATAAACCAGCAATTATATACGTTTTAATATTGTCGAAATTGTAAGTTGTAATTCGGATACTACTTGTATTTTTAGCATGTGGTTGCTTTATAATTTTTAAAAATTTTTAGAATGTCAACATTTTGTGATTTAGTAGCCTTTGGGGCTATATCCCTATTTAGTATTCATATTATAAAATTATTAGAAAGTAGGAAGTAACCGAAATTTATGATATTTGACATTTTTTCATTTTACCAAAAATTCTTACCGTCATCATTAAATGGCGCCTAAACAGCTTAACTATAAATCTGAGATTCTCAAAAGTGGTTCCATTGGACTCGTAATGGTTGATTATTCACATACAACCCAAATAACCACAATAGGAGGAATAGTTTATCCTAGAATGAAAATTAGAAACTGGCCTCTTTGTTTTTGGCCTTTCGACGACATATATAGCCGTATATTAAGTAGGCCATGATTACACCTACCCAATCTTTGTATTATGTTTGTCAACATATACATGCGATCATGTTATTTAGTCTTATTCAGTTTGACATAAACAGAGCATTAAGCGCTCCTAGTTTTTTGGAGCGCGCTCCCGCTCCGCGCTCCTAATCATAAAAAGGAGCGGCGCTCCTGTTTTCGCTCCTACGAAAAAAAAGGAGCGTACACCCGCTCCCGCTCCTGAAAAATTGGAGCGCGCTCATTTTGCGCTCCTTTTTCACACCTTTCAAAATGAAAAAAAAATGTAAATCGTCAGAATCAGAGTTGGAATCGGGTCCACTTTTCAGAACCCGACCCGAACCCGATTCTAAATCCGAACCCGACCCGAACCCGAAGTGTATATTAGGTGTAGATATTAACTGATCAACTTCGAACCCGACCCGAACCCGATTCTAAATCCAAATCTTAATCCGAACCCGACCCGAACCCGACCCGACCCGAGAAACCCGAACCCGATTCCAACTCTGGTCAGAATTACTTAGTTTTTAGGGAAAAAATATAAAATTTGGTGATTTTCAGAATTTTTTTATCTCGTAACTCTCCAATTCACATTTTGCTTCAAATCTTGATGAATTATGGACATAATTAGGAAATTATCTGTGAATAAATGTACTAGATGTTTTGCAACAATCTAAGAAAAAAGGAGCGCGCTCCTCAATAATTGGAGCGGCGCTCCACCTCCCGCTCCTCAATTTTACAAAGAGCGCGCTCCAGCCTGCGCTCCTGAAAAATGGAGCGCGCACCAGGAGTGGCGCTCTTTGGAGCGCGCTCCTTTAATGCTCTGGACATAAATCAAAATTATCACTTAGGAACGGAGAAAATTTGGAAATATTCACAGAGAATCCCTGTAAAACAAACTTCTACAGTTTAGGGTTTAGGCATTTTAGGTATTATTCGACAGACAGACAATAATTTTCCAAACTAGAAATTCATATACAAATTTATTACATCCCTGTACGTCTGGACAGAAAAACCAAAATACGTGTAGTTGAAATCCCTGTACGGTTGACAGGAATGGTCTGTTAGTAATCTAGTTGCGTATTATAGGATATTCCCAGTTATTTTGACAATTTTGCTACTAACATCTAATCAACTGTTTTACAAACCCAATACACCTTTACTTTAGACATGTTACCTGTCAAAATTGACTTTGAACTGTCATTATAGTTAGTAGTTTTTAAGCTGTAACATTACCTAGGGGTGCAAAATTTTTGTTGGTGTTTTAATTTTTCAAGGCTACATTTCATAATTTGCAGAACATTAAATTAAAAAGGTTCAACCTCATCGCCTAGTTTTTGGTAACGTCAACTACTAGATCTAACACCAATAGAATGTTTGCCCCCCCTGGCAATTTCTATGCCCCCATAGGTGAAAAATCCTGGCAACGTCCTTGAGCCTATGGTCTCAATTTAAAACTTCCAGGTGATTGAGTTGAGTTCGCTTATTAGGAAGTTTCTCTATATGAACACAATTTTTGACTATTAATGTTCATAATAAAAGAACCTGACTGAAATAGAAATCAATTCATATTTGTATAACAATAAATGAAGTTAAATGGATTCCACTAGATTCCACCATTCAGTCAACCCTTGATTATCTATATTCTGCTGCTGTTTAACCTCTGCATAATAATGGTTTAAAGGTGAGAATAATACCGCGAATAATTAATTCGATAATATACCAATAGTCAAAAGTTAAAAAATTTAAACCACTGGACTATTAAAATAGTATTACGAATGCTAAACCTTGTTAAAATACAATTTAACCGTTTGACTATTAGCATAGAGAGACTTACTTAGTTTGTGAGCTAATATCACCTCAAAGTAATGTGATTTTTACAACTCAGCTGTTGGGAAATATTCCCCTATACATCACATACATTCATATTTCATACTTAGCATGCTGCATTTATAAACGTGCAGTCAACAAACTACGGCGGCTTAGTTAACAATATTAATTTGATAAAATAAAAGTGATTTCAGAGAAAACAAAGTGAAGTCCAAATAAGCAACAAATTTTAAATTGCCAAATAGATTGTACATTATTTAGATAGCTAATAGCACTAGAGCAAAAACGTGCCGTTCTTCTCATTAAAAGAAATCTGTCTGGCTTTACAAGTGTGTCCGAAAAGTTTGTTGTGGCTTTTGAGATGGGAAAGTTGAATAAATTATTTGGTACAATACTTACGAGTACAGTATAGAATCTTTTTCCAGTAAGCATCTCCTTACAACGCCCTTTATACTTCCCTTTATGATACGGGAAAGAGTAATAGGAATACCCTAATCCTCTCTTGCAACAAGGACAATAGTAAGGAGTACTGTCCTGTTCGGTATTTCTCGTAGACTCAGGAATTGTATCCTTAAAGCTTTGGACTCGCTGTGGTATGTGTTCACCTGAAAATATATTAGGTTATTTCTGAAATTATAATCCATTTGATTGATGTCAGTGTATATTTACAGTGTTTTGTCATTCTACAGGGCTTATTAACTCTATTCATTATCGAGTGTATGATTAAACTTTCTACTCTTGTTGAGAACATTTCAGATATGTACATAACATTATGCCACCCTGAAAATTTAACTTGTCTAAGGAGTTTCCTCTCAAATAAATGACAAAAATTAAGAAAATAAAATGCAATTGCAAACAGAATGTCCTTAGATTACTAAATTAATGAAGGGCTATTCTTATATGAGCCATTCTTTAATACTATTCGGACAAACAAACACACAAATAAACAAACAACAATATAGTTTTAATAATATAGATATATGCCTGCAACATTCAGGATCATTTCACAATATGGTGAATAATTATTGTGCATTCATTGAATATTCGTTACCAGTGGCGGCGCGAGGGGGGGCGCGGGGGGGCGGCCGCCCCCCCGCGCTTTTGATTCGCCCTCCCTGTCGGGGGGCGGGAATTCGCTTGTCTGTTATTGGAGTACTTAATGTTAATGCGGAAATGCTATACGCCCTGGACAGGCAGTCCATAGTTAGCTGTTTTGCTGAGATGCCCCACCGAATACTATTATCGGACTGATTATTTAACTAAGTTTGTCTTTAAAAATATCGATTTTGGTTTGAATGTGAATTTTGGAATGTTTACAACTTTTGGGTTTGCCCCTCCAGTGCATTGGTCCGCCCCCCTTTCGCCCCCCCAATGGGGCTGTGCTGGCGCCGCCCCTGTTCGTTACCCAGTTTACTTAATAGAATAAGATGTACAAAGGTAAATACTAAGCAATAATCACTCTGTCCCAATAACTACTATCTACTGGGTAACGAGTAAAAAAAGGACAAGCAGAAACATTCACTAGCTACATTCCGATTTTATTAAATCCGATTTTATTAAAATTTATATCCTTTCAATATTTTCAACAACTTTTCAAACCGAAGACTGTATTTGAAATCAACAAGTTACTTTTCAATCTTTTCAACCTGAAGACCATTTCGCAATAAGGTGAGTAATTTACTTTAAATTTATTGTGCAATTCCTAGATATAAGATATACGTAGCCGGATAGCCCGCAAATTAAATTTAACGTTGTTGCTAATTTTCATTCAAATTAATCTATGTGTAAGGATCTAAAACATATAAATATAATTCATCTGAAACAAAGTAATATAATACGAAAAATACTAATGATGTCCATAAAAATGGAAACAAGAAAAGGTCCTAGCCCTACCAACAGCAAAGGCTCTAATCCTGCCAACACAGACCCTATCCTTACCAACAGCAAAGGCCCTAATCCTGCCAACACAGGCCCTATCCTTATCACCAGCAAAGGCCCTAATCCTGCCAACACAGGCCCTATCCTTACCAACAGCAAAGGCCATAATCCTGCCAACACAGGCCCTATCCTTACCACCAGCAAAGGCCCTAATCCTGCCAACACAGACCCTATCCTTACCAACAGCAAAGGCCCTAATCCTGCCAACACAGGCCCTATCCTTACCACCAGCAAAGGCCCTAATCCTGCCAACACAGGCCCTATCCTTACCAACAGCAAAGGCCATAATCCTGCCAATACAGGCCCTATCCTTACCAACAGCAAAGGCCCTAATCCTGCCAACACAGGCCCTATCCTTACCACCAGCAAAGGCCCTAATCCTGCCAACACAGGCCCTATCCTTACCAACAGCAAAGGCCATAATCCTGCCAACACAGGCCCTATCCTTACCAACAGCAAAGGCCCTAATCCTGCCAACACAGAGCCTATCCTTACCACCAGCAAAGGCCCTAACCCTGCCAACACAAGCCCTATCCTTACCACCAGCAAAGGTCCTAACCCTGCCAATGCAGGCCCTAACCCTGTAATAAACTCAAACCCTAACCCTGCCATCAAATCAAATCCTAAAAAATGGAAAAACAGGAATAGAGGCAGGAGAGGGGGGCCCACAGTCAACCAGCAGTTGGCATTTAGAATGCTGGATGTTTTGGACAAGGTGCTCAAGGTAATTTACAATATGTCATTGTAACTATTATGGTATTTAATATTTATTTCCTCCTATTTTTAGCAAAAACAGTTTAAGAAGAAGAAGAAGAGAATAGTGTAAATAGTGGAAATAGTAATAAATAACATTTTGATAATTATAAGATTAATATATTACTAATGAAATCAGTATAATGAAATTTGCATAATAATAAGTTTTAAAATTAGAGGGAATAGTAATAGAGCATAATAAGGCTTCAACAGGTACATAATTTGTTCGCATATATTACTAACCAACTTTCTATCTTTATTCAAGCCAAAATCTCCTAAAGAACTAACCTACTATACTGCGTATCAAATAAACGAATAACACAATCAGCAGCACTCTCTACTAAGTTCCTATCTACGGGGTACCGAGTCAACTGAAGCACAATCAGCAACAACTTCCATATCCATAGGTGCCACTCGAAGGGGGAGGGGCTGGTAACACGAGTGGCTCGCAGTACAGTAGACTCTTAGTAGTTTTGCTGTGTAAACCCTCCAGGGGATTGGAACTACAATTGTGTAAACAATTATTGTTTTGATTCAAGTAGTATCAATGTTCTATTATATAATGTTTAAATCATGTACCATCTATTCAATTAATACTCTGATTAATTTACTTTCAGTGGTTATGTTATGGGTAAAATGCCCAGTTTCGCATATTGCCCATAACAGTTATACTGAGATAGCCAAATATGCTAATTACAAATTTGGAATCTCGAGTGCAATACAATGTAACCAATATTATACATTATATTTTTGTAACATCTAAATGAATTACTGGATTGATGATATCATTTGTTTACGTATATATTTCAAAATAATATCGTTATTATACCAAACTATAAATTAAACACAAAATCAAGTAAAGCACCACAAGGTTTAACCAGAAAATTAGCATAATAATTTGTCAAATATATTTAAATGGGTTTAAAAATGAAATCATTTATCTTAGCATTTTGTAACCTATCACGACAATATTATTATATGAATTAGTCATGTTTTCCGTCGCAACAGACTTTTCACTACTACAAGGGGTCCGGATTATTGAAAAGGTAGAGAACCACTGTACTATACTACAAAACACACTTACTTTGACACAATTGACAGAATATCGACCCGATTTATATGGTTTATTTAATTTAAACTCGAGTAATAAAATAAAACAAATTTTCGATATAATTTTAAATGACTGATTTATCAGAAGTATTTATTTTTCTGAGATAATGAATAATCACATTATACCTGCCAACCTATGCAAATACATTCCCACTACTTACTTCAAAAATTTCCAGGACACTGGATATTTACCCCAGATTCCAAATATTTTTCTCGCGAGCTACGCTCACTCATAATATACAAAGGAATTAATAGCAATTGAATCTCCAGTGCCTTACAAACTATAAATCCCGGGATAAATATTGTCGTAAGCTAAGCACCATTTTTGTTGAGCAAACTCAATCATTTCCGAAGGTCATACAGGTAGAATTCAACCGATATATTTACTAACTAATTAGCGTTCAGTTAGAATTCTATTTTGTTTGTAAATTATTAATAAGGTATCAATGGATCCTTGAGTCAATGGATATTATAGTTACTATTTGAGAAAAGGAGCTACCAATGACAGTCTCGATTCTAAAATTCCAAAGCTAACAGATCTAATATATCTTTAGAAATAATATTTTCAATAATCAATTATTAGTTCCAGAATTTACTATTCTAAAATAGCAGAAATACCAAAGGTACCCGAACTAAGTAATCTTAAGAAATAGTCTTATTTATAAAAATGAACTAACTGATTATTAATTCCAGAAAATCTTCAATCTAAAATCGTAACATACCGAAGGTAACATATCAAATCTATCTCTAGAATTAATAATTTAATACTGATTATTAATTCCAGAAATTCTTCATTCTAAAATGATAACAGTTAACAGAACTAATTAATCTTAAGAAATAATGTCTGATTTATCCTGTATAAATTAACTAACTGATTTTTAATCTCAGAAATTATTCATTCTAGAATGCTAACATACCTATGTTAACAGAACTAATTAATCTTAAGAAATAATGAGATATCTTATATGTAGACCGTCTAGAAATAGACCAGGTTTTATTCCCTATGCATTAGTATTACCCATAAAAAGCAGGGCAAGTGGTCTACAGAATTTATAGACGGTCTACAAATGTTTGGCTTATTTGTATGGGCTTTTATAGACCGTCTATTTCTAGACGGTCTACATATAAGGATGCTCAGAAATAATGTCTAAAGAATAAATGAATTAAAAGTTCTAGAACATTCTCTATTTACTAAAGTTACAGTACTACAAATTTATCTTACTAAATTTATTGCGTAAAATTCCCACGTGACTGGAGGTTAAAGTTCTAAATAAATTTGACCCAACTTTCACTTTCAATAGAAACTGAATTAAGTTTCAGTTTCACTGAAATATTCCTAGACTTTAGAGTGTTTAACAAAGTTAAGTACTTGAAGTAACTAATAATTGGTGCCAGAACAGTCTCAATTCCAAAATACCAAACCAATAAAATTTTTTATTACTTATTAGGTTTAGTGAGTAGTAAGGCCGCATAGCGAGCGGAAAATTGAGGTGTGTAGCACCGATACGTCGCAAAGCGACAGAGAACTGGAGGGCTCGTAATTATTGCTTGCAACGGTGAAGTTCAAAAACAAATAATAATAATATAGATATTTTAACCAGGGAATGAAAGGTTCATGAACGAACTTATTGAACTTGAAATGAACGCAGGACTTTTAAGGGATTCACGCTGAACGAACTGAACGAAGGAACTGATCGAACTAAACTGAATATTGATAAATTATAAATACTGAATCATTAATTAATACGTAAATATAAATACATCACTACAAACTTGCAATACCTAATAACCACCCAACTATTCTGAACTGAATGAACTGAACGAACGAACTGAACGAATTAATTGAACGAACAGAACGAAAGAACTGAACGAATTAATTGAACGAACTGAACGAACGCGGGTCAGCCGTTGAACGAACTTAACGTGCATCAATTTGAGATGAACTAAATTGGGTTCGTCAACCTTTAATTCCCTAATTTAACGAATTTATCTATACCGCGTAACAGCTAAGTGATCCATCGCGAAGCGAACGAGACCGAAGGGCTCGGTACATATATATTACATTCCAATCTAGGGGATAAAAAAAAGAAAAAATTCAGCTAAGCAGACAGCATTTTCTTGTGGAGGCACTATCAGTCATTGGAACACCAAATATAGACCCTCCAATGAAAATGCAGTTGACACATCTGTAATTTTAGATTTTTTAATCACTTAGAGCTATAGAGGGTGCAAATTATGTGCGATTAAGTGACTTTTGAGGAGTGATAAATTTTGCCTGGAAACCTAAATTCGTTGTCGGGTGCCAAAAGTTATCCCTATATGCCAAAAATAAGATTTGGATACCGTACAGTTTCTTCAATCAACTCGGAACAAACAAACAAAAATATACACACACAATGTCACACACAAATATATATATATAACGGTTTGTGTGATAGTATAGATATAAATCTTTGTGTTTTAATAGAACGAGCCCTTCGGTCTCGGTCGCTTCGCGACGGATCACTCTCTCACAAAGGCCGCTTCGCGACCTTTGTTCGTTCGTAGTAGACACTATGTAATACAAATAACGGCCGCTTTGCGGCCTTACCCACCGTGAGGTAAATCAGAATAGAGAAAAGATTTATCTAGTTCAAATAAGAATTTATATAAACACTTATATTCATATCTAAATATCTAAACTTATGCACTTCTGTATGCTATTAATAAATCACTAATAGAACTAACTAAACTGTATACATGCAGGTGGAGCCAGCAGGTAATCACCAAACCTCAAAATGTGCAGTGAATATGTGCAATGAATTTAAAGCAATAATAATAATAATAATTAATTCCCACGTCGTCATAAACCCATAAATCAGTATACGTGTGTCTCATTTCATGTTGTCTTACCATCTAAAATTGTGGGTGAATCGGATAAGAACTGAAAGACTTATTCCCAAATAAGTGCCTTTATGACGTCATAATCCCGTTATTTTGTTTCAAAAACCAATAGATCGTTGTCGCAGTACAAAATTACCCTAGGATATAAATTTTCAGCTTGCTGGGACTCGTAGTCTTTCCAATCAATTCTGGACAAACACACAAACAAACATACAACAATTCCGCTTTTAATATACGAGCCCTTCGGTCTCGGTCACATTGCGACGGATCACTCTCTCACAAAAGTCGCTTCGCGACTTTTGTTTGTTCGTGTTACACACTACGCAATACAATTAATTAACGGCCGCTTCGCGGCCTTACTCTCCTCAAATATCACTCTTAAATAAGTTAAACCTGTGACTTGTAAATTACACGTACTCAATTCAGTATGCTGCTATTTGGGACCCAAGTATGTCAACTAATTAATTAATTAATTAATGTTATTTACTAACCCAGGATTTACTGCATAGTAAATTGTTTGATTATTATTTAATTTGCTGCATCATCAATATGTAATTTATTATGCAGAAGATATAGGTAAGTAAATAGTTGAATTACTTTGATAATAATATTATGCTAGTTATGTGATTAACGTAGGCAAATAATACATCAATCACCAATAAACTGATAGAAGCCAAACTGGATTATTGCACTTGCACTTTGCTATACCTGTGTTGGTACGATACACTATTTATGGTTGATTAGTGTAGGGACTAATTAATTAACTGTGTCACAATCAGAAGAAAAATGGGAATTCGTGAACTGGTATCAGGTGTGAAATTTAGTGTACATCTAATGTTTTGAATTTTCTACAGATCGGAGCAAAATTGGGAAGCTAGTACAAAATATCTGTTTTTCGAAACTGTGACGTCATAATCCCGTTATTTTGTTTTAAAAACCAATAGATCGTTGTCGCAGTACAAAATTACCCTAGGATACAAATTTTCAGCTTTCTGGGACTCGTAGTCTTTCCAATTAATTCTGGACAAACATCCAAACAAACACACAACAATTCCGCTTTTAATATACGAGCCCTTCGGTCTCTGTCGCATCGCGACGGTTCGGCGCATCACGCCTCAATTAACGGCCGCTTACTACGCATTGAAACTAATCATTTATAAATATATATCTCTGTGGTGTATTAAATATATTCCTCATAAAGTCCCCTTAATAAAATGCTATACAATGTAATTTGTTTGGGAAATTCAAATACTCCCATTAGTAGCTCAATAAATTTCAGTAGCACGGTAAGGATAGCTTGAATCCAAATAATACTAAAAGAAAAAATCCAAAATTGCAGCTGTGCCGACGTATTTCCCTTTGGTGGCACTATCTATTGGTAGCTACCGGTTGGGTAATTGATAGTGCCTCCAAGGAAGATACTGTCGGCACAGCTGCAATTTTGGATTTTTTTCCGCCATGCCATCATTACTATGAAGGTGTTGAACCATTTAAGAAAGTGAAATAATGAAAAAGATAACAATTTTATAATTTATATTTTAATTTATACTTTGCTAGAATTAATTTGTACTTCAATAGAATTAGCTAAACTGAAATGATGCAGGTGGAGTCATGCAAGTAATGACTAAAACTCAATATGTGCAGTGAACTAAAGACTTCTTACTCTCGACCAATTAAATTACAGCTTCGGTTAGGCATTCTATATGCACACTAACAATTGATAGAAAATCCTTTTATACTAATTGGATGCTAGCTGCTAATCCATACTGGGACAACCCTCGAATTTAATTGGCTAAGCCATAATTGGATTAATAGGTGTTAAAATTATTTGATCATAAAATTAAAAGGGCACTCCGCACCTACATCCCAAGTTTCAGCTCTCTACGTTAAAGGTGAGGCCAGGGCACCGTCTACGGAGAAAAAAAAATCCAAAATTGCAGCCTGTGCCGACGCATGTTCCTTTGGTGGCACTATATTTTTGTGGTTGTCTATTGATAGTGCCTCCACAGGAACATGCTGTAGGCACAGCTGCAATTTTGAATTTTTTTTCGCCAAGTCATCATCACTATGAAGGTGTTAAATTATTTCAGAAAGGTTTTTCAGAAGGCAACGACCATTAGAGTGGTGGAAGTTTCCATTTAGCTCACTTCATTTGAGAGATATTCAAATTTCAGTAGAATATAATCAGTGATGACTCAGCATTTTTTAAGTGCGTGTTGGGTATTCACCCAACTCCAACCTACCCATGAGAATTATTCAATTCACAAAATTGTAAGAATACATTTTTTTGACGTTGTCATCATCACCTCAAGGTGTCAAGACCCACTTGTATAGGTGGTACGTGACATAAGGACCAATTGATAAATTGAAAGTTTGTTTCTATATTGTATCATCTCTGAGATTAATGAAATTTAGCTAATTAGTATAAATATTTGATTAATTAATTAATTATTTAACACCATTATTATATACAGCAAAATTAATTAAGTTCAATTATTTGCAATTATTATTAATTTAAATTGAATTTCACTATAGTATTTGAATTCCACGCACTCGATAACTACAATAATCTAATGTCAACCGTCTATAAGTTAAATACAAAATGAATTAATTATAATTAAATACGTCAGTACATTAATTGTGCAAGAATATTCTCGCAGAAATAAATATAATCACTTAATCTGTCGTTGTTGTGGAATGTAAAATCTTAGGTTTCAATTAGAAAATAGAAGCCTACTCGATCTCACAAGTTGAATCAATATAATTATTACAAGTTGAAACAATGGAATTAGATTTAACACTTTCAATTGAATTGAAGTGTTAGTAAACAAAGGAAATTTCCAACTCAATTGTGGCACTAACGAAACCCAATTTAAAAAATCCAAAATTGCAGCCTGTGCCGACGCATGTTCCTTTGGTGGCACTATATTTTGATTGTGGTTTATTGATAGTGCCTCCAATGGAACATGCTGTCGGCACAGGCTGCAATTTTGGATTTTTTTTCGCCAAGTCATCATCACTATAAAGGTGTTAAATTATTTCAGAATGGTGTTTCAGAAGGCAACGACCCTTAGAGTGGTGGAAGTTTCCATTTTGCTCTCTTCATTTTAGAGATATTCAAGTTTTACCATGAATTTAATAGGTGATGAATCAGCATTTTTTAAGTGCGTGTTGGGTGATCACCCAATACCAACCAACCCATTCAAAATATAGAATTCACAAAATTGTAAAAGCACATTTTGTTGAGGATGTCATTATCACCTTAAGGTGTCAAGACCCACTTGTATAAGTGGTACCTGGCATAAGGACCAATTGATAATTGAAAGTTTGTTTCTATCTTGTATCATCTCTGAGATTAATGAAATTTAGCTAATTAGTATAAATATTTAATTAATTTATTAATTATTTAACACCATTATTATATACAGCAAAATAAATTAAGTTCAATTACAGTATTTGTAATTATTAATAATTTAGATTTAATTTCACTATCATATTTGAATTCAGCGCACTCGATAACCCCAATAATCTATTTGGAACCGCGCACCGTCTCTATAAGTTAAACACAGAGGGAATTAATTAGAATTAAATATGTCATGTATCCATTGTGCAAGAATATTCTAAGCAGAAATAAATATAATCACATAATCTGTCGTTGTTATGGAATGTAAAATCTTAGTTTTCAATTGGAAAATAGAAGCCTAACAGATCTCACAAGTAGAATCAATATAATTATGACAAGTTGAAACAATATAATTAGATTTAACACTTTAATTGAACTGAAGTGTTAGTAAACAAGGGAAATTTGAAACTCAATTGTGGCACAAACGAAGCCCAATTTGAAAATTCGTGCACTGTGAAAAGGTGTAGAATTTAATTCTCTATCGAATGCAAAAAAATTAAATATTCGGGCACCATTTATTGTTCCTTTTCTAACATTAAACAGGTTTAAAAATGTGTTAAAAAAATGTAATAAAAAATCGTGACCCCAGGTGCACATCTGTAACCCATGAGACACATATCCTGAAAATTTGGTCTCTTAGTTAATTAAACTCTGTTCTGTGGAGAGGATACGGAAGGATAATAATAACCAAGGCACTGAGATTAGAACTGGGCCACTATACTATAGTATAGTCGGCACAGTAAAAATTCGTGCACTGTGACAAGGTGTAGAATTTAATTCTCTATCGAATGCATATAAATAGAATATTCGGGCACCATTTAATGTTCTTTTTCTAACATTAAATAGGTGTAAAATGTGTCCAAATAAATGTGATAAAATATCGTGACCCCAGGTGCACATCTGTAACCCATGAGACACGTATCCTGAAATTTGGGCTCTTAGTTAGTAAAACTCTGTTCAGTAGAGCGGCTACGGACTAATAACTAACCAAGGCAGTAAGATTAGAACTGGGCCACTATACTATAGTATAGTCGGCACAGTATTAATATACCAAGACACTCATTTCAATACTGGGCCACTATACTATAGATAGTCGGCACAGTAATAAAGGCAGTGATTTCAATACTGGGCCACTATACTATAGTATAGTCGGCACAGTAAAAATAATAATAATAATATTAATATTAAAGGCAGTAAGATTAGAACTAGGCCACTATACGTACTATAGTATAGTCGGCACAGTAAAAACTGCAATAGAATAGACAAATGATTGATTGGTTAAATGAATTTATTTTCAATCAATCAAATTGCAGCCTCAGAAAATCTTTCCATTATCCACAATCTATTTATACTAATTGAAGAAATCTGCTAATCCACACAAACAAACCCTCGAATTTAACTGGCTAACATATTTTGTCACCTTTAAATGTGAATATTTATAAAGTGCATGGGTGCTGAAACTCTCCTGCGCCAAGGCGGGTGTAACTTTTATATTCAAATGTGAATGGTCAAAAACAATGCGTAAAATTGAATGCTCAGATCCCCAAAGCATTTGAATGATTCATGAAAATACCGTCATAACCTTTTACAGGTCCAGGGTTTCATCTATAACCCCCTCAGGGGGGGGTTAGCCCCCCAGGATTTTTTTGAGAAAAAGGACGCCCCTCCATGGGGGGTTTAATTACCTCTCAAAATGTGGTATCAACCACTTCCTTAGGACAAGCTTTTGTTTTACTGAATAGTTATCAATTCCTGATTCAAATAATTATTTACTTAATTATATTTATGATAATATGGTTCAGTAAACATTTGTAGCGTTGGATAACTTTCACAATTAATGTATATTAGTACATAGCAAAATGTAGATTACTTTCATTACCCCCCCCCCCCTTGAGGTAAACCCTAGATCCATCACTGTACAGGTCTTGAATATTTTAGATCTGATAATTTACGTCAAGGTTCTCGACCATTGCGCGCGTAGTTTGGAACTGGTTTAAACTATTTACGACTACTGGTTCATATCGACGTGCTGTGCTACAGACAACAGTCCTTAGTAGTATACGTAGATATATATATATTATAATTGTCCTAAACAAGTTCGCACTAGAGGGAAGTCTGTTTTAGCAACTATAGTGCGATGCAACAGTAATAGTAATTATTAGTGCACAAAGATCTGGGCCGGACCTATTTTGGCCAGTTAGGACCAATTTTTCGTGACATTTCATACATAAATAATACACTATTAATTATAAAACGTTTTGTGAATCTAAATTGAGGGATAAGACTGAAATAGGATGGCAGGTGGAGTTAGAATAAACCGAGTTGAAATTTATTACACCATAAATAGTTAGAATAATCCGAGTTAGAAAAAACCGATAGAAATTAAGTAACAACGAATTAAATAATAAAGACAGTAAATTCGTTAGAAAAAAACGATAGATAGAATAAACCAGAATAACCCGGTGTTAGAAAATCCCGGTTTCAACTGTATATAAATATTTGTAATAATATTATAGATACATTCATGAGGAAATCTCTTAGGAGAACAAAGTTGCGTGACGGGTGTTAATTCCGTAGCTTGGTATCTAAAACGAACAAACGAAGGAAGCTGGCCTTAGCGAGAGAGTAATCAGTTTTGAAGAGACCAAAAAGCAAAAGGCTAGAAAAATATAAAACTACGTACTAAACTATGATTTCTAAAAATAGAAATTACAGAATCGACAATCTTCGTTCTATATCGTGGTGGATAATTAAAGTAAATCAAACAAAATTTATCCAACTTAGTTAAAATCTAATCTCGAAATAGGGGATGGAAATACACTTAAATGCAAGCTAGGATTTTAAGGTCAAACATAGTTGGTAATCACACTAATTATCAAAACGTACAAGTTAATAATATAAAAATTGCATCACTATACCTGTTTGGATTAGGTGTTCTACATTGTTGATAGACATCTGCCAGGTTTTACAGGTATCACGAAACTTTCTGTTATGTCTCTTGAGAGACCAGAGACTAAGATAATCAGTTTGACAATAAGGACAGGTATAGAATGTTCTCCCAGAATTATGTCGTTTACAAAGACCTTTACTCTTGTCAATATGAAGCCGTAAATTATTTAATGAATATCCTTTTCCTTGACCACAATCTGGGCAATAGTAAGGACCACTGTGTTCTTTCCTAATTGATTCTTCCTGTGACGGTAATGTTTTACTATTTGTTGGTAATTCTTCTCCAGAGTCAATGCCTGTCATATCCATGGAATCTTTAGGTTCTGTTATGTGGGTCAGTAAACAATCGGATGAACTCGTGGCATCATCTGCAGGAGGAAACTCCTTCAATGTATCATCAGTCCCTCCTTCCTCTATTGTAAAACTAGAAACTTCTGTAATAAATGGATATCGTTCTTTAATCAGGTCTAAAGTCATAGCCTGTGATACATCTGGTACGTTTACTACATCGGCTGAATTCCACTCCACACTGATATTCGATCCTACATCTAACTCATCTACGTATTCTGTATAAAGAATATCATCCTCAGTCAAATGACTATTTCCAGCCTGCTTCTGTAGATCACTTTCTTGTACGGATTCAAAGTAACTATCAGAAATATTGTTATTATTAACAGAAAGTTGTTCTGTATTGATATTGTGTTTCTCTGTGAATTCCATCAGTTGAGTTGTGTCGAAATATTTCTCACACTCCATTGAGACACTAGCTACTCAATCAGTGACATTTGAATATATTGAAAGTAATTACGCCAGAATGCTGCTAATGAATGCGTCAATCCTTAATATATTCTCAAAAGTGGTTCCATTGGACTCGCAATGGTTGATTACCCCATATACAATGCAAATTATGCCAATAGGAAGCATTATTTAGCTTGGAATAAAATTACAAAACTGGACTCTTTTTTTGTTTAATGATTGGATAGCATGTGTAGCCGCATATATAGTAGGCCAATAAGCAAGTTACAATTTGGTTCCAAATTCGTTATACCTTGGTGCAATTGGTTGTAACTAATTATATATTTACGAAAACTTGTCTCTCTCAAAATGTGATTTTATAAACTCTGCTGTGGTGAAATATTCCCTACACACCCTATACATTCATACTTAGCATGCTACATTGTTAAATGTGCAGCGAACCAACTACGGCGGCTTAATTAACAATATGTATTTCAAAAAACACTAGTGATTCAGAGAAAACAATGTCAAGATCAAATAAGCAATAAATTTGTATTCGCTAATATAGAGTCTTAATAATCTAGATAGCTAATAGCATTAGAGCGAAAACATTTCGTGTTTCTCATTAAGGGAGATCTGTTCGGCTTTACAAGTGTCTCCGAAAAGTTTCTTGTGCCTTTTGAGATGGGAAAGTTTAATAAATTCTTTCGTACAGTATGTACAACTATAGAACCTTCTTCCAGCAAATCTCTCATTACAACAGCCTTTAAACGTCCCAGTGTGATCCTGGAAATCGAAATAGGAATACCCTAGTCCTCTCCTGCAATAAGGACAATAGTAAGGAGTACTGTCCTGTTCAGTACTTCTCGTAGACACAGGAATTGTATCATTAAAGCTTTGGACTCGATGTGGTATGTGTGCACCTGAAAAATAGTCATTTCTGAAATTATAATCAATTTGAGTGAAGTCAGTGGTTTATCGCAGTGTTTTTCGAATTCTACAAGGCTTAATAACAAAGGTGAATTTTTGATGTAAAATGACCCTGTCAGCGTCTGAAAATGACATTAAATAAGCTGTTTCCCGATATATAAGTCCATAAAGGACATACACTCAAACCACCTTTATACGGGCACTGTCGTCCGGAGGATAACCGTAACTGGGAATATTCCCGGACCTCAGAAATACTATGGCTACTAAATGTCCAAATCCAGTGTCTAGCCCATATTTAAAAGATTCTTTCAAAAATCAAAAACTGATGTTTTTAACGAATTGTGGATAAATTTAGATATGTATTTGTCATATAATTTTTCATTAATTAAACTACAAGATAGGTTAAATTAATACACATTTAGCTTCGAGTTACACAAATAAAGGTTGAGGGAGGTGCCCGCAGTGGCGGCGCCAAGGGTGTCAAGGGTGGTCAGCCGACCACCCTATCAAAGTGCTTGACCACCCTCCTGACTATAATATAGCACACGCTCCGCCACTGGGTGCCCGTATCTGAGAAGTTCGGATCTCGGAGGTTTGAGTGTAATTCAAACAAAACACAACTAAAAGTAATATCTTACAGAAGTTATATGTTGCTTTATTAATTGAGATCTGCTTTGCCTTACAAGAATTTCCAAAGTCTTTGTAGTGTTTTTCAAGACTACAGATTTGAAGAAATTCTTGTTTGCAAATCTTACAGCCGTACAAAGGTCTGCCAGCATTATTCCTGCAAAGCCCCTTATGTGCTCCAATATGATGTTTGAGATTCTTAATAGAGTAGCCTAATCCTCTGCCACAGTCAGGACAATAATATGGATCTTTATCTCTCAATAAACAATATTGTGAAACCAGTGAGACCAATGACTGATTATTTGTTGTTGAGGCTTTAGTCGAGTTTATTATCGATTCTGATATATTCCCATCTAAGATGCCAAATAAAAACTATAGTAAACTTTTGTTACATAAATTTCAAGCTCAAGGGGCCTCGAAAAGTTTAAACCATTCCGAATTAAGCAGGCGTCGCAAATAGAAGCGCTGCGAACTGACAGAAATTCCAATATAAATAATTCATACAGTGGTGTTCGCGTAATAGCAATTCGCATTTTGTACGAAATTTCCTTGCTAATAGGCGAAATTGCTATTAGAGGTACAAAATTAAGAATAATTTCTCGCTTGGAGACTAAAAGTAACTTACTAATAGACCAACATTGCTATTATGGCAATTGCTATTAGGCGAATACCACTGTATCGTCTTTAGACCGTGACTATAATAGTAAGTGAATTTAAACCAATTATATTGCAGTTCGTAGCGCAAATTAGTAGACATAGTTAGTGCGGTTATCAAAGCTTATCAAAGAGGTACAATACATTTAGCAATGTATGTGATAATTATGTCGATTTTGTCAAATGTTGATTTTACAAAATCGACATGTCGATTTTACAAAATCAACATGAATCAACGGAACTAAAACAAGTGTTCGACTTTGGTTATATAACTCGGACAAGCCAAGGTTTTATTGCATTTTGTTCAGAATTCGCTTCCTCCAAGTATACACCGACTTGTATGAAGAATTTTTTTTACCAAATTATATTTTTACTAGAATGAAAAAATATTCCAGGGTGATTTTGCAAAATCAACGAATAAAATATGTCGATTTTATAAAATGAACATTTTTTATTAGTTGATTTTGTAAAATCGACATTCTGAGATGTAGATTTTACAAAATCAACATTTCAGAGTGAGATTTTACAAAATCAACTAATATAATATGTTGATTTTACAAATCAACTAATTAAAAATGTTGATTTTATAAAATCGACTTTCTGTAATGTCGATTTTACAAAATCAACTAATTAAAAATGTCGATTTTATAAAATCAACTATTTTACAAATTAAACAGAAGTTTGTATGTTGATTTTACAAAATCGACATTTTGGATGTTGATTTTGTAAAATCGACTATTTGACAAAATCGACATAACATACATGCAACAGAAATAAAATAGGGTCAACTTGATTAGAAAAAAATTGCATCCATTGCCGACGCATTTCCCTTTGGAGGCACTACATTTTGTAGTTGGGTAACTAGTAGTGCCTCCAAAGGAAAATGCTGTCTGCACAGCTGCAATTTTGGAATTTTCGCCATGTCATCACCACTATGAAGGTGTTAAACCATTTCAGAAAGATGTTTCGGAATGTAACGACCCTTATTGAGTAATTTGAGTTGGATGTTTCGTTTTAGCTCACTTCATTTCAGAGATATTCAAGTTTCAGTAGAATATAATAGGTGATGAGTCAGCATTTTTATGTGCGTGTTGGGACTCGGGAGTTCACCCAACACCAACCAACCCATTCAAAATATAATTATCAAAATTGTAAAAACACATTTTTTGAAGATTGTCTTCACCTCAAGGTGTCAAGACCCATTTTAGAGGTGTTACGTGACATAAGGATCAATTAATTAATTGGAAGTTTGTTTATATCTTGTATCATCTCTGAGATTAATGCTATTTATCAAATTAGTATAAATACTTATTAAATTATTAATAATTTAACACCAATTTCAATGTCAACTTTACTTTTATATTAAGTTTAATTATTTGTCATAAAGAGTAAATTAAATAAATTTAGATACCAAATTTCAATTCCGCACATTCGATGACCCCTAATAAACAAATTGGAAGCATCTATATAAGTCAAAATAAGACTGAAATCGGCAAAAATCGTGACCCCAGGTGCACATCTGTAACTCAAGAGACACCTATCCGGAAAATTGGGGATCTTAGTTAATAAAACTCTGTATTGTGGAGAGGATACGGACCAAAATACCAAGACAGTAAGATTAGAACTGGGCCACTATACTATACTATAGTCGGTACAGTTAAAAAGTTTAACTAATAGTAGCATATAAACTTACATTGAGTTAGTGAGCTAATATCAGAATAACTGGTAATAGCATAATCTGTAGGGGATAACTTTATACTACCTATACTCCCATTATTTTGCATCCGAATACCAGAAACTTTATCCCCAATAGAATCTGAATATATTTCTGTAATCAAGTCAGTAGACAGATCTACTCCAGGTAAGTTAGCTGCATCAGCGGAATTGGATTCCACAGAGAGATCTGGTATATCCTCTAAAGCGTCAAAGTACTCAGAAGAATCATCCCTGTACAGCTGACAATCTCCCTCCAGCTCCTGTGTCCCATCCACTCGTACTCCAAAGCAACTCACGTGAACCTCTCCACCCTTAGGGGACAGTTGTTCAGGACAGATAGCGTGCTTCTCTGTGAAATGTGATTTTATAAACTCGGCTTTGGGGAAATATTCCCTATACACATCACACATTAATACTAGCATGCTGCATTTATAAACATTTATCTGCATTTATAAAGCAGCGCCAAACTACGGCGGCTTAATTAACAGTATTTATTTGATAAAACACAAGTGATTTCAGAGAAAACAAAGTGAAGATCAAAAAGCAACAAATTTCCATTCGCTAAATAGAATGTTAATAATTTAGATAGCTAATAGCACTAGAGCAAAAACGTACCGTGTTTCTCATTAAGAGAAATCTGTTCGGCTTTACAAGTGTGTCCGAAAAGTTTGTTGTGGCTTCTGAGATTCGGAAGATCAATAAATTCTTTCGTACAGTACTTACAAGTATAGAACCTTCTTCCAGCAAATCTCTGCTTGCAACGCCCTTTAAACTTCCCAGTGTGATCCTGGAAAGCGTAATAGGAATACCCTAATCCTCTCTTGCAATAAGGACAATAATAAGGAGTACTGTCCTGTTCAGTATTTCTTGTAGACACAGGAATTGTATCCTTAATGCTTTGGACTCGCTGTGGTATGTGTGGACCTGAAATATATTAGGTTATTTCTGAAAGTATAATCCAATTCATTGATGTCAGTGTATATCTACAGTGTTTTGTCATTCTACAAGGATTATTAACTGTATTCATTATCGAGTGTATGATTAAACTCTCTACTAGACTCTTGTTGATAACATTTCAGATATGTACATAACATTTATGCCATCGTGAAAGTTTAACTTGTCTAAGGAGTTTCCTCTCAAATAAATGACAAAAAATGAAGGAAATAAAATGCAAAATGGAAACAGAATGTCCTTAGATAACTAAATTAATAAAGGGCTCATTTTTATACGAGTCCTTCTTTAATACTATCCGGTATTTAACATTGTGATACAAACTAACTTCAAAATGTTATAATAAGTAAACAAGTGTGCTGAAAACGAATTTTGCATTTTCAAATTTCTAATTTGTATATTTATTATTTTGGTTCAGTAAATAGATAAGAAATTTATTAAATTCAAAATTAAGCTAGAGGCTAGCTTCCAACGGGTAATATAGGTAAACAAGTAGGTATGCTGAATTCGAATCATATGTTTCAAATTTTTAGTTACATATAGTATACTGTAAATTGAATATTGAAAATTTCGAGACCGCGTAGGGGTTGAGTTATTCGTCGCGAAACGACCAAGACCGAAGGGCTCGTATATAATAATTGTGCAATATAAGTTCGCACTAGTGGAAAGTCTGTTATAACAACTTTAGTGAAATCTAACAATAATAGTAATATTAATGCACAAAGATTTGTGCCAAACCTATTTTGGTCAGTAGGGCCATTCTTGGACAGGAAAAATTGGTCCCGGACCATTTTTGACCCAGAACAAATTTATGGTGACTTATGCATATATAAATCTTCCACTATTGTGTATAAAAAGTTTTCTGAGTCTAAACTGGAGCCAATACAGGGATACGTATATATGTTATGTCGATTTTGTTAAATGTCGATTTTACAAAATCAACAAGAATCAACATTCTCTGTCAAGGTGTGGAATGAGGGTAAAGCCATGCTTAACTGAATAAGCACAAGCTTTCATACAGACAAAAATTTCTGCGCGCCTAAATTTAGTTTGAGAACGTTCATTTTTCATTTTGTACGCCTAGTTTGCACATTTTGTACGCCTAGTTTGCACATTTTGTATTAAGTCTATGGGAGCATCTCTCGATATTCTACGCCTAGAAACGATTTTTGTACGCCTAGATTAAAATCCATCCAAATTACGCTCCTTTAGGAGCGCTCAATACGCCTGAATTACACCCTGAGTAAGCATGTAGCACATAACAAGATAAAGAACCAGGCTATAAATAAAGTGTCTTGTATGGTTATTTGAAACGCTCGGGCCATTTTAAGTGTGGCTTTACAAGTTCAACATTTAAAATATGTCAATTTTATAAAATCAAAACATATTTTATTAGTTGATTTTGTAAAATCGACATTCTGAAATGGGGATTTTACAAAATCAACATTTCAGATTGTCGATTTTACAAAATTAATTAATAAAAATATGTTTATTTTACAAAATCGACATTCTAAAAATAGTTGATTTTATAAAATAAACTATTTACAAATCAAAGTTTTGTATGTTGATTTTACAAAATCGACATTTTACGAATATTCGTTACGAAACGAATATTCGTTTGGACGAATATTAGATTGAAACGGATATTCGTTGACTAATTTTGGACAACAACAAGACTTTTGTATAGCTTAGAGATATCGTAAATATAAATTCCCACTTAAACTAGCTGATTATTAGTTAACTTGTGTATAATACGAGCTATTAAAAATGACTAGGCGCTAGCGCCTAACTACTAGGCGCTAGCGCCTAACCTACTAAGCGCTAGCGCCTAACTAGTCACTAACTAGCCTAACTATGCCCTAGTCATAATAAATCACCGTCCTGTACATGTGCCAATTAAAATATTATTAAATAACTAATTGACGCACTAGTTGTCCACTGGTCATAGGATCAATATGTTTTGGATATCTTCTTGGATATCTTCGATTTCTGGGACAATTCGATTTTCCATTATATATTATGGGCAAGCTAACAAATTGAGTAACAATATGTAATTCAATGTAGCTATAACTAGCTTGCATTCTTTGTCATTGAAACCTATTGTAATGTTCCTCCCGTTCTATGCATTGATTTCCATCGACTCTTCCAAATTCAAAACGGGAATACTCAATTGTTTTGCGAGTCTTGAGGAAAGCACGATTGTATATCCTCTACTCTAGCAGCTATATTTGGACATATGAGAGTCAATAAGTTGGGACGTAACGGACAAATAGTCACCGAGAAACAATCCATTTACAATTGGTAAATCATTGTTGGAAATTTTATGGTTTGCTCCCAATTGTCTCCAAATAAATGAATCATATTTCCTGGCCATTTCTCAACAAGATCAATGAACTTCGAATTATCATCAGATATTTCCTGGATATTTATCTAGTGTTCATTGAATCATTTTTCATGTGTCCTAATATTTCTTCATTACCTGTAGGTGCAACGATTTGTACATAGGTACGATTGATGCAGCTAAGTACCGAAGTAAATTCAGTCTTATGTAGAAATGATTACATTTGGGTTGTACTAGTTGGAATAGAAAGTGATTTGTAAGTGGATCGATTCAGAAAACTTAACTATTTCGTGTACTAGTTGCATGAAAACATAACGATCAGTCTATATGGAAAGATTCATTCCTGGGTTAGTCGGTTAGACTCTCTGAGTTGTTTCAGCTTCAATTATTAAAAGTGAAAGTGTCATTCTCAGGGATGTCGCCAGGATTTTTTATCTATGGGGGGGGGGCATATAAATTTCCAGGGGGGGAAAACATTCTATTGGTGTTAGATCTAACAGTTGATGTTACCAAAACTAGGCAATTGAGGTGAAACTTTCTAGTTTAATGTTTTCTAAACTATGAAAAGTAACCTACAAAATCAAATACAGTAACAAGAATTTAGCAATCCTAGCATATACTACAGAATATCTACTAGCTATAATGACAGGTAAAAGTCAATTTTGACAGGTAAAAGTTCTAAAGTAAAAGGTGTATTGGGTTTGTAAAACAGTTGATTGGAAGTTAGAACCAAATTGCCAAATAAATAGGAATATCCTAAAAGGTGAAACTAGATTACTAACAGTCTATTCCTGTCAACCGTATAGGGATTTCTGTACACTATAGGGATTTCAACCATTTTGTTTGTTCTGTCCAGGCTCTCAGGGATGTATTAAATTTGTATCTGCTTGCTAGTTTGGAAATTTTTTTGATTGTCTGTCGAATAATACCTAAAAAATGCCTACACCTTCAAAATATAGCAGTTTGTTTTGTGTAAATTGACAATCCCTATTCAAGCGTACAGGAATTCCCTGTACAGTCTACAGGGGCGTAGGAACCTATTACCGATTGGTCCGGCGGGTTTCTCCACTTCATGCTTGGAGAACAAGAAACATATAAAAATGAATTTCGGATGCATGATATGCACAAAGTATAAATATTTATGCGCCATTACTACTATTATCTGGTGAAATGAAGATAATTATTCCACTGTTAATTAGTCAAATGCAAATCTTAGATTATACGTAGCAATCAACACTAATATTATATTACAAAAATATGGAGATTAACCATGATTATATTATCAAAATGAATTTAAATACTAGCTATCCGACTAAACATTATAGCTTTTGTAAAATTCATCATGAAATTATTGGTCCGGCTTGCGCCGGGCCTACTCCTACGCCCCTGGTCTATATAATTAAATATTATCTCCGGAGTCCGGATCCTAAATGATTATTTTGGATTATGTCAAATTCGATATTAATAAATAACATGATCGTATATCTTGACACACATAATACATTGCTTTGGTAAGTGTAATTTGTGTTTGTATAAGTGTAAATTTACTTCTTAGACGAGCGAGAGCAGCGAGCTAGAAAAAGATTTAGGGTGTCCAATGTCCATGGATCTTGACCAATGTACAGTGAAAAATTGGAGCCTCGTACAGGGATATGACTCAAATGATTGGCAAGTGTGAATTCATTGAATTGTTTAGCATTAATGGATCAGAGCAATGAAATAGTTACAAATTGTTTTACCGGGGGGGGGGCATTGCCCTCTATGCCCCAGTGGCGACGTTCCTTCCCATTCCGAAAGTTGTAAATTGATCGAATGAAAGTTTTGCAAATAAAGATTGTCTTTCAACAATATTAAAATCATAAATACAGCCGATGTGATTCTGCATATTGAGTTTTAAATTAAATGACAATTAGCTGAAACTTAGTGCAAACTAAGTAAAGAATACTAAATGAAAAGTAAGTATAAGGCCATATAAAATATATAATTGGTTTATAATCTTCGTCCGTCCCTACTTTACACTCCGTCCGTCCGAGAATATTGTATTATTATCTTATGAACATGATCGTGCAAAATATTAACTAAAAGTACATCTAATGTATCAATTTTTAAAAGTTTGATATTAGTAGGGCTGAAACGAAAATACCAAATATTCATATTTTCGCTTCGAATTGATTGAAAGAATATTAGATTGAAACGGATATTATTTTGTTTTTATTGAAGAGATCGTATATGTACATTCCTACCCAAACTAGCTGAGTAATAACTAACTTGTGTCGAATACATAACCATATAAATAATGAGTTTACTTATCCACCGATCATCGGCGTTTGTATTAAAAAATCTCGCTATTTTCTACCGATTGTTTTTTATGTTTATAAAAATCACCATCCGTAGAAAGTAGCCAGTGTTATTTAATACAAGCGCCGATGATCGGTGGATAAGTAAATTCAAAAATAATTAACAAGAACTATTTATACTATAATTTGAGTCTTGAAATTGATTTAATGCTTAGTCATCAAAACGAAGCGGCTATTCGAATATCGTTCTTTTACAATTCGAATATTCGTTTCATCCCTATATTTCAGAGCATTTTTTAAATTATTTAATGATTCATTGTCATATAATTTTATAAATAAATTAAAAATATATCTATATTTATTGTTTGGCTTAGGATAATGTTATTATAATATTAAAAATGGAAATAACAAATACAAATAAAATCTAGTTCGCCGTCGTTGTTTTCTTAAAAAGATTGGATAATTTATTTCACCGAGCTCAAGTAGTTTAGCGAATAACTTCCCTGATGGTATAGGCGCTAGCGCCGTATACCTAAGGCGCTAGCGCCTTGTACCTTAGGCGCTAGCGCCTAGGCATTTTTAATATATGTACAGGGCCGTAGCCACTGGTCAGGTTGGTCAGGTTTCAACCTGACCACTTTTGGTTGTTGAATTTTCCCAATATGACACCACTCGGTCAGGTTGGCCAGATTAACCTAACCACTCGGTCAGGTTGGTCAAATTAACCTGACCACTCGGTCAGGTTGACCAAATTAACCTGACGACTCGGTCAGGTTGGTCAGATTAACCTGACCACTCGGTCAGGTTGGTCAAATTAACCTGACCACTTTGATTTTGGGGGCTACGGCCCTGATGTATAATACACTTTGTAACAATTATTATACCATTGTAACATTATCAAAAACCTATTTTCCAATGTATTTTGTCTCTAGAAATTGATTTAATGCTTAGTCATCCAAACGAACGAATATTCGAATATTCGTTCGTTTAGAAAAAGGTTCATTCGTTACATTTCGAATATTCGTTTCAGCCCTAATTTTTACAGTATTCTAATGTGGTCCGGCGGTTCAACACCAAGTATTTGAGTGTGGTTCAACGATCATAAAATAATTAATTGGATAAGTTGTCAATTATTTGTTGAATTTCGAACAGATAGAGGTGGTACAGCAAAGCTGGCCATCCTGAAGTGGTGCGGCGACGCCGGACCACTCTGAAAAGTGGTACGGCGCTCGCCGCACCAGCCGTACCGGGTGTGCCGCCCCTGACTAAATGGTAACAGTATCTCAGTGCTTAAGGTCAAAAGACATGATTCGAATATAGTCACAATAATCTTGAAAACGTACAAGTTAATATTATTAATAATTGCATCACTATACCTGTTTGGATTAGGTGTTTTAGATTGTTCAAAGAAATCTGCCAGGTTTTACAGGTATCACCAAACTCTGTGTTATGTCTCTTGAGAGACCAGAGACTAAGATAATCAGTTTGACAGTAAGGACAGGTATAGAATGTTCTCCTAGAATTATATCGTTTACAAAGACCTTTAGTCTTGCCAATATGAAGCCGTAAAGTATTTAATGAATATCCTTTTCCTTGACCACAATCTGGGCAATAATAAGGACCACTGTGTTCTTTCCTAATTAATTCTTTCTGTGACGATAATGTTTTACTATTTGTTGGTAATCCTTCTCCACAGTCAATGCCTGTCATATCCATGGACTCTCTAGGTTCTGATATGTGGGTCAACAAACAATCGGAGGAACTGGTGGCATCATCTGCAGGAGGAAACTCCTTCATTGTATCATCAGTTCCTCCTTCCTCTATTGTAAAACTAGACACTTCTGTAATAAATGGATATCGTTCTTTAATCAGGCCTAAAGTCATAGCCTGTGATACATCTGGTACGTTTACTACATCGGCTGAATTACACTCCACACTGATATTCGATCCTACATCTAACTCATCTACGTGTTCTGTATCAAGAATATCATCCTCAGTCAAATGACTATTTCCAGCCTGTTTCTGTAGATCACTTTCTTGTACAGATTCAAAGTAACTATCAGAAATATTGTTATTATTAACAAAAAGTTGTTCTGCATTGATATTGTGTTTCTCTGTGGATTTCATCAGTTCAGTTGTCTCGAAATATTTCTCACACTCCATCGAGACACTAGCTACTCAATCAGTGACATTTGAATATAAGTAATTAGAATGATACTAATGAATGCGTCAATCATTAGTAGCATGGGGGCCCTGAAATTCTAACCATCCAAATATATTCCGCTGAATATAAATGTGGTTTTCATACTAATCAAGTGGTAAGTAAATATAAACAAGAATAGGAAAATAAACGAATAGAGAAGTTGTATTTTGTTAATTAAATATTTTGCGTACTGTTAAATAAGAAAACTTGTTATATTTTAAAAAGTTGCTCATGGTTGCAATCAACAGGAGAGGATCCAGAAAAATTTCAATTTACACAGCAGCGTAATTTCTACAGAAGGAAGATCTACCATGACGAGCGTTTGGAAATTTAATATCATAAAGATCGAGCGAGCGATCGAAAATTTTTGTTGACGTACTAGCCCTCCAGAAATGTTTTTTATCCGAAAACTGAACATGCCCACTGGTCTAAACCAATTACATAGTGGTCTAGGTATCGCGACACCTAGGTTATCCGGGACATACTCAATTTGTACTACGTCTATGGGATAGGGTTGCCGTGGGAATGGGAATTCCCATGGGAATGGGATGGGAATGGGAATCGTATTTATCCTATGGGAATTCCCACAGGTTTTCCCATGGGAATTCCCACAGATTTTCCCATGGAAATTCCCATATGGGAATCTTGAAATTCCTTATGGATTCCCATGGGAATTCCCAGAGGTTTTCCCGTCATTTGTGAAGCCATCAAAATCAAAAGTAGATCATATAAAGTATCCAATAGGATTTGGAATTCTCGTAGGATTTCGACGGGGGATTTGCCATGTGAAAACCACATAGGATTCCCACATGGGAATTCCCATGGGAATTCCTACGGAAACCCTGTGGGAATGGGATGGGAATGGGAATGAAAATTCCCTTCCCACGGCAACCCTGCTATGGGAGCATCTCGTCACATACGCCTGAATGAAACCCTGGCTATCAGAACCTTATGGACTTGTCCTAACGGGTCCGGTTAATCGAGATCGCATTTAATTGAAACGAAAAAAATCCAGAGGAAATATGAGAGAACACTATTGAGATTTTTCTGCAGTCACCCTTGCAGCAGGTACTAACTATTTAAGCGCGGCCCGCAAGGCTGAAATACCCACTCTATGTTCGGGAATCGGTTCTTGTCCCGACTTCCCCCTCTGGATAGGCAACTGGCTACACCACCGTAATTAGCCTTTGCTTGTTTTCTCTGAAAAGTGATTTTATCAACTCGGCTGCGAACCAACTACGGCGGCTTAGTTAACAATATTTATTTCATAAAACACAAGTGATTTCAGAGAAAACAAAGTGAAGATCAAATAAGCAATAAACTTTCATTCGCTAAATAGAATGTTAATAATTAAGATGCTAATAGTACTAGAGCGAAAACTTGCCGTGCTTTTTATTAAGCGAAATCTGTTCGGTCTTACAAGTGTCTCCGAAACGTTTCTTGTGGCTTTTTAGATTCGGAAGATCAGTAAATTCTTTCGTACAGTACTTACAAGTATAGAATCTTCTTCCAACAAACCTCTCCTTGCAACTCCCTTTATACTTCCCAGTGTGACTCTGGAAAGCGAAATAGGAATACCCTAATCCTCTCTTGCAATAAGGACAATAGTAAGGAGTACTGTCCTGTTCTGTGACCAATTCATTAGTAGGGTGTACTGTAGTACTTCTCGTATACACAGGAATTGTATCCTCAAAGCTTTGGACTCGCTGTGGTATGTGTGCACCTGAAAATATATTAAGTTATTTCTGAAATTATAATCCATTTCATTGAGGACAGTGTATATATATATATATATACAGTGCAGTGCTCGACAAATTAGGTGGTTTGGTGGCAATAGCCACCAAATATCTTTCTTAAGCCACAAAATCTTTCTTTGGTGGCTTAACTAATCCACCATAAAATGTGGATTATTAGACTTTGTGCAGAATGTATTTTTCGTTGGGGTGGTGAATCTGCTGTTAACAGCCATTTTGGCTGTTTGCTGTTAACAGCTAACTATTTTCTGTTAACAGCTAAGAATTCGTCCCTAATTGGCATTAAACCTTAACCGCATTTAAGTCGCCTTTAAGTTGTTAATTTACGCCCATTTAAGCTGTTAACAGCCAATTCAAGCTGTTTGAATTCAATAATTGTATCAGCAAAATTAAGGAAAAAGGGACAAGCAACGAAAGTTATACTCAAAAATGTTTAAATTCGAATTGTATATCGTATTTACTTTGGCACCCCAATTATGGCACAAACCTAGGCTAAATTGAACATTTGTGAATTGCCAAAAGGTGTAGAATTTAATTTTCTATTCGTATATGTAAATTTAATCAAGCTCAATATTAATTGTTTCATGTTATGAGCCATAATTAGTTAAATAGGTGTTAAAATTATTTGATCAAAAATCGTAACCCCAGGTGCAAATTAAACGTTAACTCCGCACTTGCATGCCAAGAGTCAGCTCTCAATGTATACAGGTGTGGCCAGGGCACCTGCTACGGAAAAAAAATAAAAAATAAACAAATTGCAGCCTGTGCCGACGCATGTTTCTTTGGTGGCACTATATTTTGTTGGTTGTTTATTGATAGTGCCTCCAAAGGAACATGCTGTCGGCACAGGCTGCAATTTTGGATTTTTTTTTCGCCAAGTCATCAACGCCTTAAGGTGTCAAGAACCATTTGTTAATTGGTCCGAGTCACAAGGAACGGTAGATAAATTTGAAGATTGTTTCTATCATAAACCATCTTGAGTTTAATGCCATATGTATTGATAATAAATTATAATATAATGTTTAATTAATTTAGCAATGTTATCCACGGTGATTTGAGTTGAGTTAACAAATTCCTTATATTATATTATTTTATTTAATCCATTGTATAGTAGTACTACAATTAAATAGAAGCCAGCTCGAATTCACAAGTTAAATCAATGTAATTATCGCAAGTTAAACAATAGTGAAAGATTTAATAAGTCAAATCAATAAATTTATTACAAGTTGAAACAATAGAATTAGATTTAACACTTTCAATGGAACTGAAGTGTTAGTAAACAAAGGAAACTTGCAACTCTATTGTGGCACTAACGAAACCCAATTTAAAAATTCGTGCACTGTGAAAAGGTATAGAATCTAATTCTCTATTCGTACATGTAAATTTTATCAAGCTCAATATTAATTATTTCATGTTATGAGCCATAATTAGTTTAAATAGGTGTTGAAATCATTTGATAAAAAATCGTAACCCCAGTTGCAAATTAGACGGTCACTCCGCAACTACATGCCAAGTTTCAGGCCTCAATGTATACAGGTGTGGCCAGGGCACCTGCTACGGAGAAAATAAAATCCAAAATTGCAGCCTGTGCCGACGCATGTTCCTTTGGTGATACTATATTTGATGGTGTTTATTGATAGTGCCTCCAAAGGAACATGCTGTCGGCACAGGCTGCAATTTTGGATTTTTTTCGCCATGTCATCATCACCATGAAGGTGTTAAATTATTTTAGGAAGGTGTTTCAAAAGGCAACGACCCTTACTTAGTTGGAAGTTTCGTTTTAGCTCACTTCATTTCAAAGATATTCAAGTTCCAATGGAATATAATAAATAAGTGAGGAGTCAAAAAATTTTATGTGAGTGTTGGGTGATCACCCAACACCAACCAACCCATTCGAAATATAGAATTCACAAAATTGTAAAAACACATTTTTTTGGCAATGTCATCATCACCTCAAGGTGTCAATACCCATTTGTAGAGGTATTATGTGGCATAAGGATCAATTGATTAATTTGAAATTTGTTTCCATCTTCTATAATCTCCGAGATTTATGATATTAAATTAACGAGTACAATGGATCCACTTTTGAGAATCTCAGATTTGTGGTTAAGCAGTTTAGGCGCCATTTCATGTTGACGGTAACAATTTATGGTCAAATGAAAAAAAATTGAAATATCAGAAATTTCATTTCCTTCCCACTTTCTAATAATTTTATAACAGGAATACTAAAATGGGATTATTTCATACCCCAAAGGCTACTAAATCACAAAATGGCGACATTCTAAAAATTTTTAAAATTATAAAGCAACCACATGCTAAAATACAAGTGGTATCCGAGTTACAACTACTATTATCGTCCATAAAGCGTATATAATTGCTGGTTTATATATACAGTCAACATCCGGTAACTCGAACCCTCAGGGGAATGAAAAATCCGTTCGAGATAACGAATGTTCGAGTTAACGGGCATTCGAGTTACGGGATGTTGACTGTAGGGAAATGAAAATTCGTTCGAGATAACGAATGTTCGAGTTAACGGGCATTCGAGTTACCGGATGTTGACTGTATTCATTCTCATTATATATTCGGAAAATGTATACTAAGTATATAAAGCAAAATATCTTCATTTTCTCGTAGTTCTTTAGACTCGAATTGTATTTATAGTATATTTGTGGTTTCATCATTAGATGGCGGCTATACAGCTTAACCACAAATTTAAGATTCTCAAAAGTGGTTCCATTTGACTCGCAATGGTTGATTACCCCATATACAACCCAAATAATAACAATAGGAGGCATAGTTTATCCTAGAATGAAATTTATAAACTGGCCTTAGGACTTACAATCCCAGACATAATTTGCAATCCCGGGATTTCGGGATTGACTTTTTTTTTCTAATCCCGGGATTCCGGGATTAACATTTGTCTAATCCCGGGATTCGGGATTAGACAAAGAAACCCAAGTGTCCCTAATAAATGGGCTGTCCGTTTATTTGTTTTTCAAATTACTAAATACTGAGCTCATGTTAAATATATATATATAAATATTTACTAGCAGTCATAAAGTAACCTTAAAGTAACCTTTAACCAGATTGTTTATAATAACTAACTACTATCTGAAACAAAATACGCATGTTATTATCTTTTATTATTTCTAATTAGACAAAGAGTATTTAAACTTGTCACTGAGTGAACTTCTAAATTTGTTGCAAAGATATGCACATGATGAGAAAATCCTTTCCGCTTCTACAGAAGTAGGCTGTACTGTAAGCAACATACGATAAACCCTCTCTAGCAAGATACCTCTTTCTCCTGTTTGTTCAGCAATGTTTTGTTCATGCTTCAAAGAAGATGATAGATTTTCGTCAGATGGTTGTCGTTTTGGGATACTTGAAGCGAAGCATCGATTGCTAATTGTAATTTCATTGCCACGGGCAAAGTGTCTGCCTCCTGACTTTCTGAATTCGAAATAGGTATCATATCATCTACATTATTTACTTCTGTAACCTCATTTGTATCTATTCTGGATAATAGTGTATAACAGAATGTCCTCACAACTCCTTTTTTTTCAAGCTTGGCCATCGGATTGTGTAGGTATGCCATGATCACCGAAGCTTCTATGTAGCGTTCTTGAACACTCCTCTGATTAATTGCATCAATAATTCTAATATTGTATTCTGTAGCAGGATAGTTTTCTATCTCATCAAATAAAATTTTTATCGTTCCCTCAGCAGTAATGAGATTGCCTCTCTTCTACATATTGCCTCCACTGCTAACTTAATTGGGTCCAATGCTTGTGCGATATGTTAATTAGTTGAAACTCCGCGTCGTTTAACTTAATGTCAATATTAAGATCAAGTAAAGCCTTGTGAACTGGTATCCTTAAGACGTGCAATCCTTTTGTAGAACCACCTTCACACTTTAATATTTTGTTACATGCTTTGCATTGAGCCAGCTTACCACATACAGATCTCAGAAAATGTTTCCATATTTCTGCAATTCTGCACCAGTAAAATCTTTTGAAATTTAGTATTTTCAGCCATATACATATAATATAGAATTTAGGATAGACAATTTCTTATTTATAGAATTCTATAATATTAGTCATAATTTAATTAAATAGGAATCTTCGAGTCATCGTTTGTTAAATTTAACAACAATGACCACAAAGATGATATTTGAACACTGAATCCAAATAAGAGTTGATAAGAAATTATATGCATCCAACAAGTGGATGATTGTTTGTCTAGTTAGGGAATCTAATTAAATATGTTTGGATCATACAAGCAGACCAGTCCCATTCTTTGACTGCAATTAAAGCCATTAGATACCAAGTTCGGAATCCCGGGATTGAGAAATAATCCCGGGATTGGAAATCGGGATCGGGATTTAAAAAACAAATCCCGGAGGTGAAATGGATCGGGATCCCGGGATTGTAAGCCCTAACTGGCCTTCTATTTTTTGGCCTTTTCGGTGACATACACGGCCGTATATTAAGTAGGCCATTATCACACTAATTTTCTAACGTAAAGTCAACATTATTACAGAATTGCATCACTATACCTGTTTCAATTAGGTGTTCTACATCGTTGATAGACATCTGCCATGTTTTACAGGCATCACCAAACTTTGTGTTATGTGTCTTGAGAGATCGGAGACTAAGATAATCAGTTTGACAATAAGGACAGGTATAGAATGTTCTCCCAGAATTATCTCGTTTACAAAAACCTTTACTCTTGCCAATATGCTTGCGTAAAGTAGTGAATGAATATCCTTTTCCTTGACCACAATCTGGGCAATAATAAGGGCCACTGTGTTCTTTCCTAATTGATTCTTCCTGTGACGATAATCTTTCACTATTTGTTGGTAATTCTTCTCCAGAGTCAATGCCTGTCATATCCATGGACTCTCTAGGTTCTGTTATGTGGGTCAGTAAACAATCGGATGAACTGGTGGCATCATCTGCAGGAGGAAACTCCTTCATTGTATCATCAGTTCCTCCTTCCTCCATTGTAAAACTAGAAACTTCTGTAATAAATGGATATCGTTCTTTAATCAGGTCTAAAGTCATAGCCTGTGATACATCTGGTACGCTTACTACATTGGCAGAATTGCACTCCACACTGATATTCGATCCTACATCTAACTCATCGACGTATTCTGTATCAAGAATATCATCCTCAGTCAAATGACTATTTCCAGCCTGCTTCTGTAGATCACTTTCTTGTACAGATTCAAAGTAACTATCAGAAATATTTTTATTATTAACAAAAAGTTGTTCTGCATTGATATTGTGTTTCTCTGTGGATTTCATCAGTTCAGTTATCTCGAAATATTTCTCACACTCCATTGAGACACTAGCTACTCAATCAGTGACATTTAATATCAGTAATTACGACCAGAATGCTACTAATGAATGTGTCAAGCGGGAGAAAAGCGCGAGACTCATATATATATGCCATTTCTTTGAATTTATCATGAATAGAACGATACAATATGATTATTTTTTATGTTTGGATATCTACAATTAGGAAACGCATATTTTTCTAGTTCTCTCTATGTCATTTATTCCCGCATATCTCGTATTCACCCAATGTATACAATGATACAACAAAAACGAAATAGCTAGATCAGTGGTTCTCAACTTCTTTTCTCTCGCGACTCAATTACAAAATTTCCAAACCTTTGCGACCCCTCCAAAAAGACTAGAAGCGGCGCAAGATGTTTTCAATAGGGGGCGCATAGGGGTCGCAGATTATTTTGTGGGGATCGCAATAAAAAGGAAGGGAAGTAACGAATGCCTTAGTTTATTATACTTCATGATTGAAGTTTCTAAGTTATTATAAAGTTATTATATGAAACTTTATTATACTATTATTTCTGAATCATTAACCAAGTTATTTTCTCATCTAAAATACATAGAAGTGACGTCCAACAGTCCAAATTTTCACGTATAATTATAGCTTAAAATTCTGCTCCCCTTGCGCCCCCTCTAACGCCGCCACTGCTATCGGTTTCATAATGTGTTTTACTCGGCTTATGGGGTATAATCACGTAAAATGCCCATTTAACGGAATTCAGTTACAGTAATTGAGCTCCAAATAATGAATCTAATAAAATGTCATTAATATAAGTGACATTAAGACCTCAAGAAATTATTCGACGACCCCAATAAATATTAATAACGACCCCACATGGGGTCGCGACCCCGCTGTTGAGAACCACTGAGCTAGATCAATGAATTATAATTTTTTTACAAAGTATGTTTTTTTATTAGATATATGTACGTCGATGTAGCAGATTTAAATATCTTCAAAAGTTCTCGTAATTTACGGCATTTTTCTTGAGATTTCAAGGAATTTCATGACGATTAGGCTATCAAATTTGTAAAATGTGTTGTAAAGCGTATTTCACCCGTGGTTGCATAGATCGACATATAAATTAAACGGTGACAAAATTCAGCATCGTACCTAGTATAACAACTTTGTAAGCACAAGGCCACTCGAGATATTTTTAATAATTTCTTCCAAATTCGAATTAAAATATAATAGTACAGTGTATTAATAAGGGGGCTAAATAATCTTCACTAACTTACAAGTATATGAGTAGAACAAAACTTGGTACTCGTATCTTGACTAATTTTAGCAAAAAGTTATTTTACTCATACAGTAAAACCTTTAGAAAGTGAACACCCTGGGGACCAGCCAAAACGTTCACTTTTGAGAGGTGTTCACTTTTCATGATTTATCATAATGTGTGTCTAATGCAATGGAGAAATTTGGGACCGAGAAAAAGCAGGGGCGGCATACCCGGTACGGCTGGTGCGGCGAGCGCAGTACCACCTAAATTAACAATTCATTGATAATTTAATGATCTAATATATTAATAATAGCCGAATGTTATTCAAATAACTGGTCAGCGTCGCCGGACCATATACGAATACCTGGTGCAGCCTCATCGGGCCACATACAAATACTGTAAATACTCCGCCGTACCACTTTCCAAAAAGACTTGCCGCGCCTGAAAAGTGTTCATATTTTGGAGTTGTTCATTTCTTGGAGGTGTTCACTTTTGGAGGTTTTACTGTACTATATCATAAACAGGGTATTATACAGGAGTAGAATCGAACACTCCTAACTGTCCTAAGGTCACTATAGTATGAATTTTGTACGCCTAAAAGGTTAGTTTTGTATTACTCTATGGGGATTTTGGCAGTTTTCGCGCTCCTAAACGAAAATCCTTTCCAATTTATACGCCTTTAGGCGTATGGCGCGCTCCTGGATAAAGCCCTGATTATAAAATCTAAATATAGAAACAATTTCCAAAAAAGCGGGAGTTTATAAAAAGTTTGGCGGGAGGTCGGAAGGATGGGATAAAAAAGACAAAAATCGGGAGGGTTGGTACCCTGTATAAATGTTATACTGTAATAAATAAACAATGCATCAAATAAGTTAAGAAAAAAGTTGTGAATTATTAGTGAATAAGCCCCAGTTGGATTAGTGGGTCACTTTAAAATAACTATTGATACCTGTTTTGGCTTTGAAATAACTAAATCCGTATAATTTGTTAGCTACAAGTTCAATTACTAAAACAGAAAGGGAAACGTAGTTCAAATAATTAATAATAGTTTTTGACTTATGGCTTCAATTCTACTGACTTATTTTCCAAAGTAACATAGGAGTCTATTGACATTCCATTAAGATCCAAAATTTCGAGAATCAAGTGAACTAATTCATCCCAAATTATGTTTTCTCTTCTTATTCATGCTCTATCATGCTCTCCTCATCTGATGTTACTTCAATTAATCGATCGACGTAATAATTCCTAAACAACCTAAATTCTCAAACTAACAAACCGAGTCTGATGATATAGTCTCTCAATAATTGTCTACCAATTAAAAACTGTAAATACTAGTATTGATTCGACACCATCTTTGTTTTTATGTTCACATTAACACCTGGCAGAATGACCTCCATCAAGTTATACTTGTCCTATTCTCTTTCTTTCATTCTCTCTCCTCTCAGAGCTACTCTTCTTCGTGCTATGTTCTTATGGTCATTCTTATTATTACTTCAACAGTTTTAACGGTGCATTTTGCTGCTACAGATATTCCTATAGAAGTTCAATCCATAACACATACTATGTCTACTGTCCATACTACACATATTCTACAACTGTTCCAGCCACTACTTCCATATCTAATAACTGTAATACTTACTATTACAGTTATTATTATTCCAGCTGCTGCTGTTATAAGAACGTAGCAGCTTACAACTCCTACTATTCATCTAATTATTATTACACTACAACTGACTGTGCTATACCTGCCACTACCACCCCAGCTCCTACGACCTACAATTCTATTATTATAGCAGTTATTATGGAACTAAATGTTGTACCTTCTATGATTCTTCTTCTTCTTCTAACTACGATCAATACTGTCCTACCACGAGCACTCTATCACCCACCTCAATGTGGTACAGGTTGCTGTACAGCTTATGCCCCAGTATACGATGGTTCTGAGACTTTCTATTACTCTCAGTACTTCTGTCCTGATACTAGTTCTTACTGTGGATCTTTTTGTGTAATGGCTGTATCCTTCAGTGCACTCGGTCTTTGCTTTTGTATTTGTGGACTGGGTTCACTATAACTTTCATCAGGGCCGGATTAAGACTGTGCGGGGCCCTAGGCTATACATTTTTTGGGGTCCCCTAAGACTAAATACATATTAATGAAATTCAATTACAAGGGAATATTTTGTTTAGAAATAGGTCCTCAACATTAGTAGTCCGACAGCAGGGTTGGGGCCGATTACGATTACAATCGTAATCGATTGTAATCGATTACACATTTCGCTGGATCGTAATCGTAATCATAATCAGATGATTCTATTAGAGTGTAATCATATCGTAATCGTAATACTGCTATTTTATTAGCGTATTATCTTTGAAATTAAGGATATATTATCAATTCGTAGGATTGCACCTGCGAAAGTGCTTTTATTCAATAACAGTCACATTAATTTGAATTCCATCATAATATATACTGCAGTGCTGCCAACCCTCCCGCTTTCGGCGGGAGGGTCCCGCTTTTTGATGTTTCCTCCCGCTCTCCCGCCTCCCCTCTCAATCCTCCCGCTTTTTGGATGATTGTATATGTAAATATTAGAATCTGAATTTTATAATTACAAGCAATATATTTTAGAAGTCTTCACTTAATTAATTTACTCTATCCCCAGAAACATTTGTCTCTTTTAAAATAACATAATTCTGTATATTATCTTGTATTTCCAATTTTCCATTCTGACACTTCACTTAGGAAATTTTTATAACACATCATTTAGGAAATTTTTATTTTTATTTATATTTTATTATAATAATAAAATGCTCACTGCTATCCTTATATTTCAATATGAGAGGGTAGAAACTATTTGATAGGTAGAGAAATGTTTTATAATGCCTTTTATTCAGGTATTCTTGCTAATTTAACTAAAATACTGACCTCCCGCTTTTTCTCCCGCTTTTAGAGTATCAACCTCCCGATTTTAGATGAATCTCCCGCCACAGGTCCCACTTTTGGGATATTTTAGGTTGGCAGCACTGATACTGTAACAGTGAAATTGACACTTTTCAATTATTGTTAGTACTTTTAGATTCGAATTTATCAGACTTGGCCAGACCGCATTTAGTATACATTTTGGGTTATTTTCATAATTGTAATCATAACAAGTTTATAGTAATTGTAATCGTAATCGTAATCACAAATAAATTATAGAACGTAATCATAATCGTTTAAAAAATATAAATCGTAATCGTAATCATCTGAAAGTAATCGGCCCCAACCCTGTCCGACAGTGTAGAACTTCAAACTACACAACAGATATTTTAAAAGGTATAATACTTATTACAAATAAGGCTCATTGAAAACGTATTTTAAACTACTTAGCGGGAGTCATCGATGAATAAATAAAGGATGTATGAAGTACAATAATATCAATGTTATTAAAACGTATGTTGAATTTGGTTGCCTTATAAATAGTAGAAATTTGCATCCATCAATATCTATTTATAAATTAAAATTAGTAACACTATATCCGATAATAACGGACCCAATATAAATATTAGCATCCTTGCTTGACACGATGAGTCCATCTGCCCAATACATGAAGCCTCATTTTTAATAATTTTTCAAAAATTCACCTATACGCCCGGAGCCGCTAAAAGCGCTGGGCCCCCCAAAGCGCGGGCCCTAGGCCATGGCCTACTTGGCCTATGCGGTCAGTGTTCCCTCTAAGGGTTTTTTCGGGGGATCACCCAAAAATTGGCATTTTTTCCCCTAGACCCCCCGAAAAAAGTCGCATTTGATCAAGGTCCCCGAAATTTAGAGGGAATAAAGGCCACTAATTTGGTATAAATATTGATTCTTCTACTCAAAATCAATATTACTAAAACTCGATGGTTGTGTGTTTGTTTGTTGTTTGTTTGCCCGGAATGTGTTAAAGTGATGGGGGCAGAGTTGCACGCGAGCCGAATTTTTGTAATCGCAGCCCGTCCCGCGGCCCGCCATTTAGGTTAAACTGACCCGCAGCCTGCACGGCCCGCGGGTCGATATGAAAAATAGGCCCGCGGCCCGCCCCGCAACACGCAACCGGCCCGCAAATAATAAAAGTATCTTGTCTATTCCCATAAATTTACATAACGAAGTACATTGTAAATGCTCGGAAATCGCAATCTACTTCAACGCATGCAATCAAGGCATGGCCCTGGTTTAATATAATAATGATTTCATTCTAAAGTTTAGACGAACAAACAACAAACACATAACAAGGAGTTATGAGCTGAAAATAGTAATTACAGTAAATTGGGGTAAATCGCTAAAGTTTAAGGCTCGACCCACACCTTAATGATGGAGGCCCAGAACATTGATTAAACGTAGATTATTGCATATCCGCATGGTCTATAGATGGCGTATACTCACAGGAATTTTCATCCGGAAATTCCAAATACTTTTTGTTGAGTATAGCATATTGTGCGGGCCTATTGCGGGTGTTGCGGGCCAACGGCCCGCAACAAAGACTATCAGCCCGCAAGGCCCACAGGCCGATAATTAAACTCGGCCCGCATTCGCGGGCAGCCCTCCCCGCGTACAACTCTGGATGGGGGAATAGAAAAGCATTTACGTGTATAGTTGAGATAAAAACTAACTTCCAAAATGTTATAATAGGTAAACAAGTATACTGATTTCGAATCTCGCATTTATTATTTTATATATATATTTGCCCTGGTAAAATTTCTTGCACCAGGACAATGCCCCCTAAGTAAACATTTTGTAACTATTTCATTGCTTTAGTCCATTGCATTAAATTTAATGAGTTCAAACTTTCCAAAACATTTGAGTCATATCCCTTACGAGTCTCCAATTTCCCCTGTACATTGGCCAAGATCCCTGGACTCCCAAATATTTTTCTCGCTCGCTCCGCTCGCTCGTCTAAAATGTTAATCTACACTTTTACTGAAACGAATTACACTAACCGAATCATTGTATAAGATTTACGATCATATTATTTATTCTTATTAAGTTTGACATACGTAAATCAAAATAATTACTTAGGAACGAAGAAAATCACTGTACGGTTGACAGGAATGGACTGTTACTCATCTAGTTGCGCCTATAGGATATTCTTAGTTATTTTGGAAATTTTGGTTCTAAGTCCTGATCATCTGTTTTACAAACCCAATACACCTAATAATTTTAGACCTGTTACCTGTTACCCTGTCAAAATTGACTTTTAACTGTCATTATATGTAGCTTGTAGTTTTTCCTGTAGTACGTGTATTTGTTGGGAATGCAAGATTCTTGTTATGTATTGATTTTTTTAGGCTACGTTTCATACTTTTGAGAACAATAAACTTGAAAAGTTAATCTCATCACCTAGTTTTGGTAACGTCAATTGCTAGATCTAACACCAATATAATGTTTGCCCCCCAAGGCAATTATATTCCCCCCCTAGATGAAAATCCTGGCAACGTTCCTGTCGCAAAGCGACGGAACCTAGGGGCTCATGTTATATATATTTCGTATCAAAAGTGAACTCCGAAAATATCAATTGGAACTGTTTGCAGCCCCGGAATTTTTGCTAAACCCCCCGTCAGAAGTCCTGCACCCCGAAAATTAGAGGGAACCCTGTATGCGGTAATCCGGCCCTGACTTTCATCATTCTCACTGTTGTAATTGTAACTAAGAAAACAGACACAAAAGTCTAAGTAACACAACCCAATCATTACCGTTCCATCTCAGTAAGAGATCAAAAGTCAGCCGGACTGGAATATAGCACTGTTGAACTACAGCAAGTTTGGCGCAAGGAATCTCTCCCTCCTAATATCCCTGGTTACACATATAAAGCTATCACAACCGACATACAGTCCTTACCTCAGTCTGCAGGAGCTACCAATGTACCTCCCAACCCAGCCTGTGTCTCTTCTCATATCGAGACTTGAAAACTAGAATAGATTCTGGCAACAACCTATCCCATAATACGCTTAGAATTTTATACCACTAACCATAGTTTTTGTTATCTCGTTATTTATCATTTCTTTCTTAATCCTATTTATTTTTAGTCTTAGGAAATTAAATATATTTATTTTAATTAATTATATTTCGGCCAACAACTTTTCTTTTATCAGTATCCGTAAATTCGAGCGCATTTTCAACATAGAAATTCAGGACATACCTAATTTCCGGAACGGAACGGTATGGAACGGTACCATTCCGGAAAATCAAAGTACCTAAATTACGGAACGGTACCATTCCGGGAAATCTAAGTACCTAAATTACGGAACGGGATACGGAAAAGGGCCCCCCAAGGTATTGGTTATTATAGACTTTAGAAACATTTGGTCTTGCATCCTGATATACTATTTGTACTAAATGTGCTAAATTATGAAGATAAATTGAAACAAACTGGCGTAAGCGCGTTTAGGGACCCAGGGGCCGAAATAGCTAACCTATTGTGTTCTTGTGGTGCTGTTATAGTCTAGTCACTTAGTTACCGGGTGGTTGTTATAGGCTTAGTTAGTTTGTTAATCATTTATACTATATAATCATTAGGTTGTAATTCTGGTCAGTTACCCAGAACCTATACTCACTTGTACTTCTATTTATTAAACAAGCTTATTACCATTCGCTTAACAGTGCCCTAAATCGCTAGCGATTTAGGGATCCCGCGTTTTGCATACAGTGAGTATATTGTTATAGTCTAATGAATCTTTAGTTGATCTATACCAGCTCAAGTACCTAAATTAACAATGTAATGATACGAGTATACAAAGCAAGACATAGTAATTAGTCACCCATAATATATAGTATCCCTTAGTATTACTAGTAGAGTAGTTTCCTGTCTTAGGTAGTTTTGTAGCCTATACTCAATTAGATTTCTAGCTCTCATTTATATCATTTGAGTACAGTCGAAATCGGGTTTTTTTGCCACGGGTTTTTTTGCTTATTGGGTCTTTTTGCCTCCTTTTGTCGTGCAAAAATGTGATATCTTAATGTGTTTTCCATCGGTTTTTTTTGCTTATTGGGTTTTTTTGCCTCCTTTTGTCATGCATTTTGGGGGGCAAAAAAACCCGATTTCGACTGTATCATATAATAACGGATCCAGGGCTTCATTTAGGGGATGGTGGGGGATGGCTCTCGCCATCCCTTGCACCCCCTACCTTACAGCGTGCTTCCGCGGGGTCACATCCTCGCCATCCCTTATTCCTGAAAACCATAATTTTGCCATCACTTAAGTCAATGTCTATCATTAGTTTTAAACCTTGATAGATAGATATACAGTGGAGTTGCTTTATTAGCAACCGCTTTTAAGATCCAACTATACCACCTTGTCTACAGTCTACACATCCAACACGTGTCACCTGAGTGCGACACTTAGTTTCTATGACTTGCTCCAATAATAATATAATATTATTAGGGGTCTCTGCGCTGGTCGTATACGGGTGCCGCCCACAAAATATTCAGATCCTTTGACCCGCAACCCGATTCTATTAACCCGCCACCGCAGAGGTCTAGTCCATATCACTGGATTGATTCCTACATTTATCGATTTCGGACTAAGCGGGCCCTGAAACGCTAGCGATTTAGGGCCGGGGGTAAAGAAATAAAATAGGAATTTTAGACGGGAAAGGAAGGTTGGAAATAGGAATCACTATTTTGGTTTACTCGGGGTCTCGGTAGGGTATCCACGGGGTTGCACATATCTTTCGATCGAGGTTTAACTGAAAGGAGGTATCTTTGTTCTGGAAATTAGGGATCAAAATTAACGGAATCGAAAATTCCGGAAAATAGGCATTTAAATTTCCGGAAATTAGGCATTTATAATTTCCGGAATCGAATATTCCGGAAAATAGGCATTTGAATTTCCGGAATAATTTCGTTCCGGAAATTAAGTATTCATATTTTCCGGAACCGTTCCGCGCAATTCCGTAATTTCGGTACTTTGATTTTCCGGAATGGTACCGTTCCATACCGTCCCGTTCCGGAAATTAGGTATGTCCGAAATTCACGTTTGCGATCACGGGGGATCGCAAACTATTAAGAGAATCGGGATTGTATGGCCGTTGGTCTTTGTTAGAGACAAGACTTCATATCGAACCATCGGCTTTAGTATCTAGATTACATATTAGATTAGAGTTAGTAACAGTCTTTAGTTTCCACGAGTGTGAAGTTAGCAGCGAATTCCAGCAGCGAAATTTGAGCACAACTTCGCCCTTAATAAAGTACTCATTTCCCATCCGATTCATCTGAAATTTGGCATCTCCCTTCAGTCAGTATGGTGCTTTTCAATTATTCAATTGTTAACACATATCACACCTACTCTTCCCACAATGACATTGCAAAATTTCTAATACAAAATCCCCATAGGCAATATTGAGCACAACTTCGCACTTAATAAAGTACTCATTTCCCATCCGATTCATCTGAAATTTGGCAGCCCCCTTCAGTCAGTATGGTGCTTTTCAATTATTCAATTGTTAACACATATCACACCTACTCTTCCCACAATGACGTTGCAAAATTTCTAATACAAAATCCCCATAGGCAATATTGAGCACAACTTCGCACTTAATAAAGTACTCATTTCCCATCCGATTCATCTGAAATTTGGCAGCCCCCTTCAGTCAGTATGGTGCTTTTCAATTATTCAATTGTTAACACATATCACACCTACTCTTCCCACAATGACGTTGCAAAATTTCTAATACAAAATCCCCATAGGCAATATTGAGCACAACTTCGCACTTAATAGAGTACTCATTTCCCATCCGATTCATCTGAAATTTGGCAGCCCCCTTCAGTCAGTATGGTGCTTTTCAATTAGTCAATTGTTAACACATATCACACCTACTCTTCCCACAATGACGTTGCAAAATTTCTAATACAAAATTCCCATAGGCAATATTGAGCACAACTTCGCACTTAATAAAGTACTCATTTCCCATCCGATTCATCTGAAATTTGGCAGCCCCCTTCAGTCAGTATGGTGCTTTTCAATTATTCAATTGTTAACACATATCACACCTACTCTTCCCACAATGACGTTGCAAAATTTCTAATACAAAATCCCCATAGGCAATTTTCTGGGTAACAGTTACAACAATATAGTATATCACTTTATGGTGTTTTCCTTCATTTTCATAACTAATTATTATTACTTGAATAATTTATCCTTACCCTGGTTTGTATAAGTTTGCTTCTATCACAATTATTTATTCATTATCATTATACGTACAAACATATCCTTTTACAAGGTGTTGAGGAATTGATGTCCTATTCTAGGAAAACCTATTAATCTGATTGGACATCAAATTCTTAACACCTTGTACTAACTAATCACCACTTGTTCGTTATGAATTGTTGTGCTTCAATCATTATAGATTGGCTCATCTATTGAATAAAGTATAAATATGACATACTATGCCCTTACTATATTATTTTTGTCATCATTTTATCTTTTCATAATTCGTACAGCTTGTTTTTCTCCTTATTTACACTCACATCAATTTTACAAAATGGAGGCAAACTCTGGTCCCTCTTCTTCAGGTAACGATTATTTAAATCTACTTTTAGTTATATATTCTTGATATTATTTACCTCTAATCTTTGCAAATACTAGTAAAAATACTAGTCTCGTTATTTTAGTACAGTATAAGCTCTCTCATTCGAACCTCGTTAATAAACGTATCTTATATATTATTTGTAGACGGTATATTCATTCTACTTTGTATATATACTCACGGCTAAGGATCCCCTAAAAAATATTTCTAAATCGATTATTTCTAAGTAATATGATAAGTCTGCTATCAATATAACCGAGAGCTCGTATCTAGCTATCTTACTTAGGCTACATTGACACCCGAAACCATGTTGCTAAAAAATGACCCCTTGTTTCATTAAACAATTTTTTTTTTAAATTAGCCGCCCGGAGTTCACTCTAGCATCTGTAAAACATATATTTTAACTATGTACTATCTAACTATGTTTCAAACTGATTTACATTTAATTGGTTTTAATTTAGATTCAGAACAATTAATCAAATCACCCATTGTATATTGATAATATTGACGACATATCAAATGCATAAGTTTCCTGAAAATATTTTTATTGTGAAGAGTTGTTTTAGTGTTTGAATATAACAACTATGAATTGTCTCGAGCGTGACAGAGAGCTTTTAGCGCTGTTGTCTATGCAACAATTTCGAAATCATGAATAATTTTGTAATATGATGATTTTCCACTAATTCCATCTAGTCACTGCTGTAATAATTATTGAAACTTGAAAGTATACATGAATTTACAAAAACTCAAGACGGGATGGGGGTATGCTTCTTCTGGTACATATGTGAAAAATATTCCATGTACGTAATAGAATGTTGATGTTAATTACTCCTTAATTCACCATTTATTCATTTTTAATAGATGATGAAGCTATTTCATCCTCAAATATTCACCTTTCCGAAAGATTCTTAAGTGCGCTTTTCAAATTAGGCGATAATATTCAAGAGATTGAATCACAATTAAAGCTTTGCAATTGGCGAAAACATGATTCTATCTGGGGAAAACTGTCAAAATTATAATTCCAGAGAAATCGCAAGCAGCTTCGTCAAAAGATCATGCTTTTGTGGCACAAGAACCATTACGGAGTTAGATCACGATTTGAATCTAGCTTTTCGCTGCATAAACATGATTCTACAAAGGTTAGCTTTCTAGTCAGTATCGAAATTAAAAATTTGCATACTAGTGGATTTAAGTTTCCTAAAAATTCAGATAGGTTCGAGCTAGATAACATGGACGAATTTTCAATAATTGGACACGAAACTGTCAGACGCTCTGTTGATTATCCTACTAATTCATTAACTTGTTCAAAAGAAGAGTTAGCGATAATTCCTGATGCATTTGGTAATCAAACTTTGCATGAAAATTTATCTACTGAAACAGCAGTTGGAGCAAGTTATGTAATACAGCCTCGTATTCTAAGAAAAGAGAATTTGGAGGGTTATTCGACAAATCTCAAACAAATCGTTTTAAGTTTTGAAGAATGGGAAAAAATTAGACCACAATTCGGTGGTAAAAAGTTGCACTCCGAGTGGACTAACATTATTAGCAAAAAAATTGAATTTTTCAACCCTTTATGTGTTTTGAAATTTTCCTACCACAGAATTAATCTAAAATCAAATCGACGAGATTGCCACTTTGTGTTGGCCGAGGGAAAGTGTAAATTCGAAAACTGTATTACATTCAGACTCTGGATTAAATCGGAACCAGAAGGTATGAATGATGTCATAGTTAACTTCCTTACATATGGCTCTATTTCAAACCAGCACAATGATAACGAAACAGCGTTTAGCCGTCACCTATCTGGAGAAATTAGACAGGAAGTAAGCACCGAATTATCCAAGTCTTCCCCTATTAATTGTTATTACGAACAATTCAATGAATCCAAAAATTTATTTGCCGCTAAACATGAAATTTCAACAATTTACATTCGCAAGCTCTCTTACGGAAAATAAAAGCTGAGCATTTATCTAAAGAAAGGTATGATTGTGATATGTGGTTGGATGTTGTGGGTACCAAGAGAACATATGACGCTGCTATAAATGGAAATGTAATTCATGGTTATATTCAAACATTAGTGAGAGAACCAGTAATAATTCATATGTTTAGTGAGGAGCAAATACTTATTCTAAAACACTTTGATTTAAGGAAAATATCCTTACATCTAGATGCAACTGGTTCAGTCGTTCGGAAGATTGACAAACACCAAAAAGCTTTTCTTTACTACGCATTAACCATTAGACACCCAGATGCTAAAACCAGCCCTGTACCCCTCGCAGAAATGTTGAGTAGCGATCATACAAATATTGAGATATCACATTTTTTGAATAAATGGCTATATTGTGTTAAATCTGTAATACATAAAAACTTTGCTCCAAATCATGTAGAAATAGATTTCAGTTGGGCCATGATTCATAGCACTTGCCAAAGTTTCAATCATCAGAATCTGGAAGGCTACCTTAACGTTTGCTGGGAAATGAATAAACGTTCTTGTTCTGTGATCTATCCAAAAACAGTAATTCATATATGCTCCGCTCATATTATGCATCGATTTAGCCACAAACTGAACTATACATTGAGGGCAGATAAAGAAACAAAAAGAAGAATACTATTTGTAATGGCTCGTCTTATTAACTCTGTGTCATTAAAAGAAATTGATTCATTATTTTTCGCATTATGTATTTCTGTTGCTGCCAAAAAATTATATCCTGAAGTTCAACAGTATATCAGTGTATTGGAAAAGGCGATTAATTATGATGAAGATCAGATAGATATGGAAATAGAATATCTTGCAGAATTAGATGAGGAACTTCCTAACGAATTAGGAGATAGTCTAACCTATAAGAGTAAATCACCCTTTGGAAGACATTTCGAAAAGATCCTCACTACATGCCAGGCTTTGGTTAATCAGTTTGAAATTAAACATAGAGGATCGACTAAACTCCAAGATAATTTTTTCTATCTCCCTAAATTTCCTACATTTTTAGCAACTCATTATATGCCGATTTGCCCCTTATGGACTGGTTTTATTCTTGCCATTTTTTTGCCTGAACAAAGCACGACTTGTAGATGTTCAAATGCAATAGTGGAAAATTGGATGAAAATAGTCAAACACAACATCTTAACTAAGGAAGTAAAACTTAGACCAGCGGACTTCATCAGAAAAATCCGAGAAGGTATTCATGGAAGAGTAAATGCTTTTGATTTTGCATTTACTACAATAAGTGCCAAAATTCAATGCAGAAAGAGACGATCTTGCAAAAAAAGTGATTCTCATGCAGAAGAAATTTGGTGTAGGAGAAAAAAAGCAAAAAAAAGTTACTTCAATCCAAGTAAGTTATCTAAATCTGCATTATTAAAGCCTTCCAATAGCAAGTATCGATCAACAATTAATGACAAATCCACACATCCTGGAAAAGTTATCCAGCTTTTGCCAAACAAAGATGCAGTTGTTTCAAGTGAAGACAGAAGTCCATCACTGAAGGAAGAAGATGGAATAACATATTATCCTCAGGGGGAATTTATTCCAGTTGACTCAAAATGGCAAAAGAATAAAAGCAAAATGTTGAAGCTGACATTTATTATTGGTATTCTATCGGAAGATCAATCAACAGAGAAGAAATTAGATATTAGGCGATTGGCACCTTCTAAAGAAAAGAGGATTTCACCCGATGGAAACTGCTTGTTCAGTTCCCTGAGCTATGTGATTACAGGAACAGATTGTTTTCATAAAGAAATCAGAGAAAATCTGCTTGAAAATATGAAAGGGCAATATAAGGATATTTGCACAAATTATTGTTGCTCACATTATGAATTATTACCAGAATACAGATGCCACTCAGTGGATGATTATATCACAAAAAGTAACATGCACTTACTTGGATCATGGGGTACGGATATGGAAATATTTCTCGCAGCACAAATATTAACAACCGACATATTTGTCTATAGAGACACTCTTCAATGTTGGAATAAGTTTTCCGGGTATGGATTCAACAACAAAAAGGATGTACATAGATTGACCTCTAAAAGGATTTATCTGAGGTTACATCATGACCATTTTCAACCCGTACTCAAAGTTGATAAAGTAGAAAATTGTAGAATTTTCGAAGATTTGCAGTGCTTATGATGAAAAAGAACTGAAACCTAGCACCAAGAATGTTCCAATGATTTAGTTTAGAAATCTCTAAAGATTAGTGTAACATGTTTTCTATTTAGTATACTATTCCTCACTGTATTACTAACAAAAATTATATAATTTTGCAACGTCATTGTGGGAAGAGTAGGTGTGATATGTGTTAACAATTGAATAATTGAAAAGCACCATACTGACTGAAGGGGGCTGCCAAATTTCAGATGAATTGGATAAGAAATGAGTACTTTATTAAGGGCGAAGTTGTGCTCAATATTGCCTATGGGAATTTTGTATTAGAAATTTTGCAACGTCATTGTGGGAAGAGTAGGTGTGATATGTGTTAACAATTGACTAATTGAAAAGCACCATACTGACTGAAGGGGGCTGCCAAATTTCAGATGAATCGGATGGGAAATGAGTACTTTATTAAGTGCGAAGTTGTGCTCAATATTGCCTATGGGGATTTTGTATTAGAAATTTTGCAACGTCATTGTGGGAAGAGTAGGTGTGATATGTGTTAACAATTGAATAATTGAAAAGCACCATACTGACTGAAGGGAGATGCCAAATTTCAGATGAATCGGATGGGAAATGAGTACTTTATTAAGGGCGAAGTTGTGCTCAAATTTCGCTGCTGGAATTCGCTGCTAACTTCACACTCGTTTAGTTTCCATACTTATTTGTATTTGCTATTTATTAGAGTTTACCAAATCCGTAACATAAATACAAATATTATCGGAACCAATGGCAACTCCTATTTCGGTTGGCGTTCCACCCTTACGCGAAAGACAGACAATCAAGTCCTGACGTCCATTATTCGAAGCTGCTGTCTCTAACGCAAAGCGAAGATGGACAAAGAGCGGCAATAAGACTGCTACCGGCCTACGTGAGTCGTGGAGAACTAGAGCGTAAAGTCGTCTTAACTTTTTGATTAACTGTGCCCACCTTTGTCCGTTTGTATAGCTGTTGTATTCCTATATGATTTCCCATAATATAAACAATAATTGAATATACCCTCCCCTACCAAAAGTATCCGTACACCCAAAAATTTCCTATGGAAATAGTACTATATAACTCTAATATTTATCGCTAATGTATACAAATTCTATGAGATGTCGCCACTTTGGTTTCAGAATCGTATTCTACGCCACAGAATTGACCATTGTAGAAGCTTTCAACTCAATTACATATTTATTAGTTTGAAAATTATCATCCGGTGTCACCATGTACCACTTCTTCCATTTGTCCCCATGGTACAAGATGGGAATAAGTGGTACATGGTGGCATAGGATGATAATTTTCAACCTAATCAGTAGCTAATAGAGTTCAAAGCTTCTTTAAATCTGTATTTCGAATGCGTAGAATACGAATATGAAATCTAAATTGCAATATTCCATGTATTTAGTGTACAATAAACTAGGGCTGAAACGAATATACCGAATATTCGAATATTCGTTCGAAATGATTGAACGAATATTCGTTCGTTTGCAAACGAATATTCGTTACGAAACGAATATTCGTTTGGACGAATACTAGATTGAAACGGATATTCGTTGACTAATTTTGGACAACAACAAGACTTTTGTATAGCTTAGAGATATCGTAAATATAAATTCCCACTTAAACTAGCTGATTATTAGTTAAATTGTGTATAATACACTTCGTAACTATTATTATACCATTGTAACATTATCAAAAACCGATTTTCCAATGTATTTTGTCTCTAGAAATTGATTTAATGCTTAGTCATCCAAACGAACGAATATTCGAATATTCGTTCGTTTAGAAAAAGGTTCGTTCGTTACATTTCGAATATTCGTTTCAGCCCTACAATAAACATTATTATTGACACACTATATTACTATTTTCTATGGAAATGCTTATGGAGTACGAATACTTTTGGTAGGGGAGTGTATATATAGACCAATAAAATTCAACCTTACATTTGTGTTGGACAATTTAATAGTCATACCCAGTGGCGTAGCCAGCCTCGAGTGATTACCCGGACAGAGAGAGAAGTTGCCAGGGCCTGTGCCCCCCAGGCCCGGGCTTGGCTACGCCACTGGTCATACCTATTGCTATATAGTAGATAGATCGGGTTGACATATTTTGCCAACTTCTGTCATAATTGACATACTAAATCCAACCTGTTATTCAACTATTACGTATGCCACTTAAAAAACGTTCGCGTGTTGGTAATGATTGTAAACAAACGCCTAATACTGCGAAAAAGCGATTAAAACCTGAAAATGAAACTTACCACCAAATACAAAGCGTAGTAAACTAGCTTTTCGGCTAGTTTTATTCTAAATTAAATAACATGATGGAATGCATATACCTTGGTAACAATATATTGTCGGTCATTCAAATTCCAGATGCTGCCACTTCGACATATCTCAAATCGAGAATTTGGGAAAAGTAGGTATCCAAAACAATTTATATTGGAAAAGATAATCATTGAAAAGTTTAATAATTACATTTATACGAGAATGCTAAATTATTACAAGTCTCAAATAAGAGATACTGGTACATACAAGCTGTTTTTGGAATAGCTAATATCCCAAAAGTGCTATTAAAGTTATAAATTTATATGAACTACCTTATTATAGGAAATTAACGCGCCATGACATTAACGTGAACACGGACTACTAGATACCCGGACGCGACAAAGCCAAACCACTGTCAAAAATGCGTAGGCTGAACATTGTATGACTGAAAATATGGTCAATTCTGTATTTTTAGTCACTAAATTTGGTATCTAACACAATCTTTGGGCGCTGAATTAAAAAATGACAATTTCAAGGTTCAAAAACTCACTCCCCGCCCTAATTTTGGCAAAAAGGCGTGGTCACACCCAAATATGGTCAATTCCATATTTTTGTTCTATTACTTCATCATAACACTAAATTCGCAATATCCTCTTAACTAGGAATGATATTGTTGAAAATATGATTAATAAATTCTTCAACTAAATATATATTACTACGTTACGGTCGTGACCTTCGGTATACAAGGCCTGACTTGCTAGGCGAAAATTTGTGTACCATGGATTACTTAAAGTGCATTGAAAAATGGAGAATTGATCTTTATTCCAATAATTAGCAATGATAGAGCTGAAAAGTGTATTATAGCTATATAGGAATATGGTATCCAGGTATACATAGCACCCTCCAGAATTGTGATATGTCATCATCTGATGACGTTATGGTAATTTTGGTTGCGAATTATCTTGTTTTTCGCAACCAAAATTACCATAACGTCATCAGATGATGACATATCACAATTCTGGAGGGTGCTATGTATACCTGGATACCATATTCCTATATAGCTATAATACACTTTTCAGCTCTATCATTGCTAATTATTGGAATAAAGATCAATTCTCCATTTTTCAATGCACTTTAAGTAATCCATGGTACACAAATTTTCGCCTAGCAAGTCAGGCCTTGTATACCGAAGGTCACGACCGTAACGTAGTAATATATATTTAGTTGAAGAATTTATTAATCATATTTTCAACAATATCATTCCTAGTTAAGAGGATATTGCGAATTTAGTGTTATGATGAAGTAATAGAACAAAAATATGGAATTGACCATATTTGGGTGTGACCACGCCTTTTTGCCAAAATTAGGGCGGGGAGTGAGTTTTTGAACCTTGAAATTGTCATTTTTTAATTCAGCGCCCAAAGATTGTGTTAGATACCAAATTTAGTGACTAAAAATACAGAATTGACCATATTTTCAGTCATACAATGTTCAGCCTACGCATTTTTGACAGTGGTTTGGCTTTGTCGCGTCCGGGTATCTAGTAGTCCGTGACGTGAATTGCTCCAATTCGCGTTAATTTCATGGAACGTTAATTTCCGTCGCGTTAATTTCATGGTGCGTAAATTTCCTATAATAAAGTAATTATTAGTTTGCAATTAGTATGAGGAAACGCCCCTCAAGTGAGCGTGAGGAAGTATTTTCCAAAAGACAGAAAAACGAAATTCCAATTATCCTTAAGAGAAACAAAGAGATACGTACCTTCAAAAACACGTACAGGAGTTTCTCAACTGAATTCCAAACAAATACACTTTGTCTTCATTCCACCAAACAACTGATAGCAGTATACAGCATTTATTATCGCTATATGGTTATTTACACAATCGAGGGGTACCTCGTTACCAAGTTTAAGGTACAGGATTATTTGTGAACATCACATTTCATTGTACAGCTCAAAACATGACAAATGAAAAAATCTATTTCTCAGATCACATAATGATTACTTTTTTAATTCTTGGTACAATTGAGAGAGACCTGATCATATACAACGGCTACAATGTAAAACACAATATGGTACGTCTCGATTGCATTTTCGATTGTGGTGAAAACGAGTATATATATTTATGGGAAAAGGGGAATAATCGTATCAATATATACTCGCACGATTTTCAGAAAATAAGAACATTTACAGCTTACAAATCTGGTACTCCTATAGCACTCAAAATAAGAGGAGATACAATGGTGGTGCTCAATGCAGAAGAATCATCTTTTTCTGGTCGGTTCGGTGACCATAGAAATCTAACTTTTTTAAGTTTCTCAATTACGAACGATGAACTGCTTGAAAGTATTAAAATTAATACTAAATCCTTACCATACCCGAATTACATGTGTTTAGACCCGTTAAGTAACGTACTGATTACAAATTGTTACTCAAAGAAATTAGTCGTGTGGTATCGAGGCGGTCGACTAAGATACTACAAGAATACTCCAAAACATTATAACACTACTACATTATTGGGTTTGGAAATGACAGATGATTTTCAGATAATTAGGATTGTGAGTCCCTACTACCGTAATAATCCTGATCCCGCTATAAGGGTTTATATGGTCGAACATTCCCATTATATATATGGAGATAGATAGATATTTAATGTATTTGATATAAGCTGTATAGAGTATCAATTGTACCATAATTTAATTTTGTGGTATATCTATTAGACCTCTGCGCGGGTCGTATGCGGGACCGCCCCGCCCCGCAATACCCAGTGCTATAATGAAATGAACCCGCACTAACCCGCACCTATTTAAACTCACAATAACCCGCGCTAACTAGTATTCTCGCCAGGATATATAATAGTTATATATGTTGCAGTTACGGGTTTGGATTAGTCAGAACCGGTTTCAACTGTTAAAGTAGTTGAAACGGGTTCTGACTAGTTGAAACGCGTTTCAACTGGAAACGGCTTCTGACTGCAACATATACACTCGGCACACAATGCGGGCATAATATTTTTTACAGCCATAAGGAATAAGAAGAAGGTAACACGTGTTTGGGTGGATACTTGAACAGCGAATTCCGATTTTATTATACGAGATTATCAGATAATTTTACAGTACAATTCTTTCAATCGCAACACTTCCCCCATGTAATAACTCACCCCGCGGAGAGGCTGTTGTATCGTATTTAGGCACTATAGTATATTGAGGCGCTGTATAATACACTAATATAAACCATGGATATGCAATTACAAACTATACTGTGATATTTTGAGGCGCTCTGGTAAATTGAGAACGCTACTGTCATGAGCATTACTTATTAGTCAACCACAGCAAGACTACTCAGTCTTGATAGTTATTCAATACCTACTCTAGTACTATTAGTATGTTGTCTACTTAATATATACTAGCGCGCTTCGCTTGCTAGGTCGCTTCGCGACAGAACACAACCACACACCAACCGCTTCGCGGTTGGTGTGTGGTTTATATACTCCTAATATTGATTATAAAGCGTAAATAGGTCTAAATAGTCAAATTTGACAATGTTAATTTTAGTGATTACGTCATCATGCGATAATGAGTAAGCATATTGGTGATCTGGTGTGACCAACGTGTCCGCATCATTAATGTACATGTTCTATTAAATTTTCAGACTTTTATCTCTTAGAGGGCGCGAATTATGTGCGATTAAGTGAATTTTCAGGGTTCTCGAAATGTGACTGACGTCATAACTTGTCGAGGTGTGAGAAATTTGGAGTGGAAACCTCAACTTGTTGGCGGGTGCCAAAAGTTACCCCTATATATAGTGGGGTCAAAAATTAAGGTTCTGTGACCAACCTCTGGCTAGTTAAGTTTTATGCCTGATTTTGATACTTTAGGATATAACTCGCGATTTAAGCTCCCATGCCGCTCTGGTAAGTTTGGGCAAACTTTTTTATAGCGACAAATTCAAAGGGCCTCCGGCAATCATTTTGAAAAATTAAGGCCCCTCTCTGAACATTTCATAAATTGAGATTAGAGTATTTTTGAACAGTATGCAAATGCAATAAGTAGTAGCTGCACTGAAAATTTCAACTCAATCGGGACTATACTTTTGATGTAATAACCTTTTGAAGATTATTACGTCATTTGTCACCATGGGAGGTCCCTTCTTTAAACTATTTTTTTAAGGGATTTGAAGCATATCTCATCCTATATACATGCAATAACCTTTTAACTCGCTATGTAGTATGTCTCCATGTAAATCTCGGTAATAGACCTAAATTTACCACTAAAAATGATTGCCGGAGGCCCTTTGAATTTGTCGCTATAAAAAAGTTTGCCCAAACTTACCAGAGCGGCATGGGAGCTTAAATCGCGAGTTATATCCTAAAGTATCAAAATCAGGCATAAAACTTAACTAGCCAGAGGTTGGTCACGGAACCTTAATTTTGACCCCACTATATATGCCAAAAATCCCATTTGGAAACCGTCCACTTTCTTCAATCAACTCGTAACATACAAACAAATATATACACATATACACACACCCACACACCCAGGCTTGTGTTTTAATAGTATAGATTCATTATAACTTACCGCTGTGTCACTTAGTCTGTAACATTAAATATATATTAACTCAAAATATCAACTCACTAACTGATGACTGGTCCGTTATCTTTTCCTCCCCTCCATGAAACAGATCGCATAGAAGCCTGGAGACATCTTGTCAAGGCAGCTGTCACGAATATATTGGCGGAAGAAAACGGAAATGTGAGAGCCATCCAACTACTCCCGGCCTACGTAAACCGGAGAACAGCGGCACGAGAGCTAATAAAGGACCTCATAGACTCTGACATAGAGTATGGATAATTTGGACAATACACTGGACGCTCTGGAAAAGACGCTTGATCCTCCTGTCGACGCTTTTATATCAATGCAAAAACTAGGGAAATTGCATTGGGAACCAGGTCAGGAAATTGACGACTTTTTCTACGTCGCCAAAAGAAAGGCCGTTCATGCTAAAACAGGTATGAAATTCCTTGCATCAATTCTAGCGTCCCAACTACCGAGAGACGTACAGGTCAGCTAAAAGACAGAGTCAGAGATATAGGTGACGCCCTATAGGGAGATCAAGGTAGGGAGCTTATTCAAGTAGTAAAACGCGAGCTTACCGAACACGGGCATCTACTAAATATAGAGGTAATAGAGATTTCGAAGGAGTCGCTAAGGTCGCGGTATTATCTAAACCTGAATTGTATGCAGAGTCAGCCTCCACTAGCGAAACAGACAACGAAGAAAATGCGAAATTCGTGTTCAGCATACTTGTTTACCTATAATACCCGTTGAAAGCTAACTTCTAGGTTGATTTTGAATTTTAATTGATTTGTTTACCTATTTTGTGTAAACAACAACAACAAATATTATTATTAAAAATTTATAAACGCGAAATTCGAAATCAGCTTACTTGTTCCCTATTATAACATTTGTTTACCTAATATAACATTTGGAAGTTAGATTCTATCTCAATTATAAAAGCGGTTTCTATACCCCCATAATTTTAATATATTCCGGACAAACAAACAAACACACAAACACAACAATCGAGTTTTAATAATATAGATATACAATTTCAAGGGCCTAGGGGGGGTGTCAAACTGAGGTATTAAAAAGTACATAGCACATGCACGTTAAGTACATAGCGCATGCACGTTAAGTACATAGCGCATGTACGTTTAGTACATAGCGCATGCACGTTAAGTACATAGCGCATGCACGTTAAGTACATAGCGCATGCGCGTTAAGTACATAGTGCATGCGCGTTAAGTACATAGCGCATGTACGTTAAGTACATAGCGCATGCACGTTAAGTACATAGTGCATGCACGTTTAGTATATAGCGCATGCACGTTTAGTACATAGTGCATGCACGTTTAGTATATAGCGCATGCACGTTTAGTACATAGCGCATGCGCGTTAAGTACATAGCGCATGTACGTTAAGTACATAGTGCATGCACGTTAAGTACATAGTGCATGCACGTTAAGTACATACATGTAGTGCATGCGCGTTTAGTATATAGCGCATGCACGTTAAGTACATAGCGTATGCGCGTTTAATATATAGCGTATTATTAACTCTTAGCCCCCCTTAAGGATCTATAACTTTCATAGAGTTACTATTGCTATTGAATCACCCAAAAGTTCGACACTAATGGCAGAAAAACTATCGACTTCTCGCTTCGAAGTGCAGATCTCGAAAAAACGGAAACTTGTGGTAACCGACAAACTATCCGAATAATTTTTTTTCCCTACTCACATATCAGGTGTGTTGACTATTTCCTGAATTATTTCATGCTATTAACTACTACTTGTCTACTTATTTATCAACACTATTTAGATGAACAAGTAGAAGATCCGGACTTCTCCGAAACGATTATATTATCCGAACTCACAATGGAAACTTCCAAACTTGATAAGTATGTTAATATTCTAGCAGTTCAGAAGAAAGCCTGGAGTTTGTTGGATTATCCCCTCGTGTTGATGTCAGATAATGAATTTAGTAATGGTAATGATTCTAAATACTTGCAAACATTATTTATACGTTACAATAGTTACTCGAATACTATATTTTAGGTCAACTCAAACTCACAAAGAAGAAGATTATTATTCTCACAGAAACTGGGAAATGTTATTCTTGTTCATCATAAGTCTTGCATTCATTATCAAGCATTTGAACAATGTTCGGAGTTCCAGTGTCTTGTAATGGCTGAGTCCAAACTTCTTGGTAACATTCCGTACTTCACACTAGACCAGTAGACCTCAAAACTATTTTTCTAATTAATGATGGTTATCATTGTTTCCACTTAAAAGAAAGAAAATGGTACTGCGACAACTGTTGTGGGATCTGCAAACAAAAATCAATTCTATAAGATATCTTATTACAAGACCGATTAAATGAGCAAACACCTGTAAAGGACCTCGATTACTCGACAGTATCAACCCTACCAATTCCATACATTTTCTCCTCGGTTTCTGCTAAAACGTACAATACACAGCTTACTCAGGGTTTAATATTACCACCTGATCTGTTCCCAAATATCTCTTACTGTATAGGAAATCCAGTTCTAGAAAAGAAAGGGATTATAGTTTACACAGAAAATGGTGTCTTAGAACTCAAGGAACATAAAGGTACGTATTAAATTAAGTTGATAAATATTTCACAACCATGTTTATCTATATATACGTATAAAGTTGTTTGTGTGTATGTATGTGTGTATGTCCTCACATCTCCTCTGAGAGTTCTCAATAGATCTGAACCAAATTTTGTATGTCACTTAGGGGCTACCCAACCACCCTGAATAAGCAATTTTTAAGAGATATTTACATTTCTCGCGAAGTTAACTCAAAATATGTTATTTTTTTGGCACCTTCCCATACATTTCAATGGGAATTATCAAAAGTTCACAGTGCTGATAGAAAAACATTTCAAACGTGCAATCTAGGTTTTAGTGTATGAGGAATCCAAATATGATATTTTAAAGTCAATAGAATGCATAATTTTCAATTTACCACATGCATATTTTTCACACTTTGCGAGGGTACCGACCTTGACCTATCAGATTGCAGAGTTTTCACATTAATCTGACTCGAGTTTTATTGGTCTATTATTCAATGGGTCAATTGTGTATGAAAGAAAACAACAATTGGATGTCCCTTGCTATAGCTGACATTATTTAACCAATAATATTTAAGCTTGCATTGAGTTGACAATAGTCTCATTCCTATGGTCCCCGTAATATTAATACAACTGTTTACAATATTGTTAAGTTCTGTCATATCCGTCATATTACACATCCGTCATATTTCAAATCATAAACTCATTATAAGACATCCCGTGAATTTGAATACCGCGGCGAAGCGGGGGCACCCGGCTGGTTAATAATAAATGTAGTATATAGTTTGACGTGTGAAGGAGGTTGTAATTGCCAAAGCGTATTTCAAGGAGCTGATTATCTCTTATTGAATATTAATAATCATTATTTCATTCATTATGGAGTTTTATTCGAGTATAGCGAGTTTATGACACAGTCAAAGAATCATAGGCGTCGTTGTAGGGATCCGGGGGGGCCTGCCCCCCCCGGAAAAATGTCGGGGGGGGCAGCATAGGTCTCGCCCCCCCCCCCCCCCCCCAGATTTCGCATACCTGCCAACCTATTTGAGTCATGTCCCTGTACAGGGCTCCAATTTTCCCCTGTACATTGGCCAAAATCCATGTACACCTCCCAAAAATCTCTCGCTCGCTGCGCTCGCTCGTCCAAGAAATTACTATTCACTTACATTGCTAAATTAGTACTTGGAAAGGAGAAAGCATTGAATTATATATTGTACAGGGAATCCCTGAACGCTTGAATATATATATAAACCAGTTGTGCCTTTATGTGGTCAATGCAGAATGCATGGCAGAATATACTATCATCACTGTAGATTTTTTAGGCATTATTTGACACATAATTAGTAAATTAAAAATCTCTGTACGTACTGAACCGCCAAAATGTTTAAATCCCTGTACTGAACAGGGAATCCCTGTAGGTTAGGCAAGTATGATTCGTCCCCTCAGCTGGCGTTTCTCTTGAAAATTAGTTGAAACAGTGGAGGATAACAGCTTTTTAATTTGCCAAAGATTTCAAGTTGCATAAAGCTTTCTCAGTAAATTTACATCTCACTTACTTTATTTATTTACTATTTATGCGTGATTTTTGCGTATTAATTGCAAAATAAAATAAATGTCTTTTAAATGTTCTCTGGCTGCCCCCCCAGATTTTCAGAAAAATTGGAAAGTTCGACGCCTATGCAAAGAATACTCTACAAGTCTACATGGATACTTGAGGTACAGTGTATGCATATGATTTTAGTAGAAGTAATGTAACATATTAATATACCGTCTCATTACTCAAATATTCTTAGTCCTCACCTAATTTTATTCGTCAACTAGTTGAGCCTAGAATTTTATTAATATGAAAACTGCATTTTTAATTCCCAGAGAGGACATATGGGGCTGAGAAATTCCAAGGAGAGAAGTAAAGCAGCAGGGGTGCAAACCCAACTTAGTATAGGTCTCCTCCCAATTTGATTCTTCAATGATTTGATAAATTGTATTTCCTTAGAGCCAAAAATAACAAATTCCAGAGGATGGGTAGAGAATTGAAATTCAGTTACCACATATTGCAACATGGATGGAATGCCTATTTAAGAACGCTAGATGCAGACTACGTGTGAAATTTTACTTGTCCAATTTGTAAGGATAGCCCAGAAACTTTGGTACTGGATGGTGTTACAATGGGCACAGTCAAGGAGCTTCCAGAATCAAGCCATGACTGTGACGAGAACCAAAAGTACACATTAGTGCCTCTCAGAAAGAGGGTATTTATTTCGAAACTAAAAACTCGAAAATCTCTCAAAAATTATTGTGCATATGGAATTTTGGAAGGCATGTTTAATTTCTTGATTTGTTCTATCGAATTAAAAGAGTTTGCAGATTACATCATTCATTCAAATCAAGTATCAGGAAAGCTTTGTGCAATAAATAGTCAATATCCAAATGCAAAATTAATCATACAACTATTAGCACGCTCTGAGCCGATAACAGGATTATTTCAAATATTTCTCCTAACTAACGACGAACTAGCTGCCCTCATTCTGATTTCTCACGGAATTTTAATTAATGATCTCTTGTTGCAAAAGATATGTGACAAAATTATTACTATAATTTTGTCACAAATTATAGTAATAATTTTGTCATACATATCTTATTACTACTTACATTTTTAGGGAGCCGAAACTATTCAAGAATACAACATTTTTGGTAGATCGATTCCACTGGAGAAATCATTGCTGCAGTAAATCATATTCTCTCACATCTATTAGATGTGAAGAATACCAGAGAATTAATTATCAAGTATGTGAGCAGCTTTTCTCGACACTAAGAAGAATTTCTACACAAGTGGCTTTTATGCGTATTGAGAATGTTTTTTATAGGGCTGAAACGAATATTCGAAATGTAACGAACGAACCTTTTTCTAAACGAACGAATATTCGAATATTCGTTCGTTTGGATGACTAAGCATTAAATCAATTTCAAGAGACAAAATACATTGGAAAATAGGTTTTTGATAATGTTAGAATGGTATAATAATAGTCACAAAGTGTATTATACACAAGTTGACTAATAATCAGTTAGTTTAAGTGGGAATATATATTTACAATATTTCTCAGCTATCCAAAAGTCTTGTTGTTGCCCAAAATTAGTTAACGAATATCCATTTCAATCTAATATTCGTCCAAACGAATATTCGTTTCGTAACGAATATTCGTTTGCAAACGAACGAATATTCGTTCAATCATTTCGAACGAATATTCGAATATTCGGTATATTCGTTTCAGCCCTAGTTTTTTATAACGTCCGATACTTTTTATTCTGTTTAAACAAACAAATAATAAATAAGTTATAGATATAGCATTATTTCTTTTCTTATCTATGTCATTTCTTATAAATAATATTCACTATAAGGTTCTTCTACTTGATTTTCTTATTTTCACAAATTCTACATGTAAATGCTGGAACTGTTTAAGCAATATAGGGTAGGCTACACATGGTTTGTGAAACCACAGTTTACACGTCTCACACATAACCATATACTTAAATGCGTATTCCGGTAGTCAACAAACGCACCACAGCTTGATAGTAAACTCATTTGAAGCCTTTGCTGTTAAGACTTTACGCTGGAATGACGGTAGCGGGGTTATCTTTTCGGATAAAATACAATTTCGGAGGTGATTCCTCATACCTTCTTGACGCCATCTCAATGCACTCGGTTCTTGTCCATTGGCTAAGGCTATGCAAACGGCTATGGAAAAAACTCCACAGTTTGATATCCCCTTCTGTTGTTGCAGAGGTTGTACGGTTACGGTTAGATCTTCAGTCTCCTTGCGATAAAGAAGAGCAAGCTGAATATCCAACTGTTCACTCGTGTGATCATGAAATAATGAATCATAAAGATACACATGTCCAAGGTCATCAATCCGGGAACATAAGCAGTGTAGATTGCCATCATAGTGGATTTGGAAGCTGCCAACGGGAGCTCTAACAAAATGGCGATTCTATAGGATAATCAGGTTTATAAATGTTGATCTATAGAATACACAGTAACTACCATATTCGTTAATCACCTGAGAAAGGATGGTGTCTTGGAGTCCAATGAGGTCAGTATAATTGTTTTTCAACAGAACCTAAAGAAACCAATTAATATTAAATTCGGTAATCTTATGTAACTATGATCTGGCTATAATTAACTTACGGCAAAGGCGTTAATTGAGATGTCACTCAGAAATGTGTTTGCATTTGACAACTCGATTAGACATTGTCTACGCACATTTTCGTCTAAAATTGTTACAGGGATAATTTTTAGGGGAGATATAGGAACAACTCCAGATAGGATAGCAAGTGAAGTGCATTCGGGTTGCTGACTGGGTGAATCATAAATTACGACATCACTAGAGGAGGAAACATCTTCATCATTATCCCTTGAATTGGGTTCTTTTGTGAGAGAGTGTGTTGGAGACCGATCACGCAAAGTTGGTGAATTATATTCCTCCTTTTTATAATAAAACTTTTTGTAGGACTCAAGAATCGAAATCAATGCCTTCCTCTTTAATTGTCTTGAAATCTTCACAAAAGGGATATCGCTAGGCCACCATAGTGGCGTGAATTCTGGTTTGCCCCAAAAGTTTCTGGCTTTACCTAAAAATTAATTATATGTAAATCAGGGGCGGTCGCAGGATCTGGCCAGCCCGGGGCAAAAGAGCAGCTTTTAGTATAAATCCGGGGCATACTCCATGTAATTATACTACCAATTGGGCTGGAATCCGGGACAAAATATTTTAACCCGGGGCATTTGCCCCGGATGCCCCCCCCTGGGACCGCCACTGATGTAAATTCATAACCATAGGGATTTAATTAAACATTTAATAAGATTAGGCATGTGAATTTTATATCACAATATTACAATGGTATTGATAGCGTAATTAGCTAACATCTCTCAAGATGCTATTGTTAATAATATGGAAAATTCATACTTCCGATTCTATAATTGTAACACACATATTAAACAGTCTATACATCAAAATTAAGTTACGAGAATGGTGTTAATTTTCCAAATTAGTTTTCCTAAACATGCAATTAATATATCCGCATCAAATTTCAAAATTAATTATTTAATACTTACCAAGTGTCCTTTGTGTAGCCCATGATGCCATTCTTCTAAGAATGTACACATTATGATTGGGAATATTCTCTAGTAAAGCTAGCATCTCAAATTCTCTTTCTGGTATTGTTAATGGTTCTTTCGTCCTATTTACGAATGCAAGATTTTTCCAAATTTCATCTTTATTGTCAGCAATATAGGTCCTGAATTTATCATTTCCTAATGCGGAAACTCCTCCTCTCCAAGAATAGACTACTCCAACAGATTTATTTGTAACTGTTTGGAATCGTTCAATCGTCTTACAGAGCATCGAACGCGCATTTTCGTTGGTCATTAGTGGCATTTAGGAGATAAATGACAAAATAGTTCGCCAGAATATCCGTCAAATACCAAAGTTACGAAATTTGTAGTTTACATTAAAGGCCTATTAATTAAGCACGCGTGATACCACAGCGGATGCACTATGTACCTATCGTGCATGCACTATGTACTTATCGCGCATGCGCTATGTACTTTTTATTATATGGTCAAACTACCATAAATTCACAAATCAGTTCGGGATTTCACTGTTTGAAATGTAGAGATCAGAATGCAAACGTTGAATGTATCTCACAATTTTTTTTGAAAATACCACTTATTATGATTCTTGAAATTGGCCATCTCGATGTACAGTGTACCATCCCTCAAGATCAAATTGATGATAACATATGGATCAAACACAAAGCTGAGCAATTACATTACAGTCTAATTGGATATACAATACATGCTGGATTGCATTTTTATCTCAAAACGAAGCATGAAGATTGCTGGTACATTTATGATGGACTTGAAAAGCCTAAACTTATAAGAACTGAGAAAAACAGGGACATAACGTTAGGGTGCATTAACTGCATCCTATATGCATTAATCGAAATTACAAGTTAGTTTGATGAGTAGTGTGAGTTATGTAATTAGAGATCATCCTTGCTAATGCAATTATGTTAATAATTAAGGATCAAGGGAATTTAACATAAACTATTGGCAGTGCCGGGTGTAAATGCCCTAATTACCCAAAGCTTAGCAGCATTTAAACTTTGGTATTTCAGATTATTCAATCATAGAAGGTTTCAGTATTTCAGGAATTACTATTTGAGATTCTAGCTAGCTAATAGTACATAATAACTACAGTACACCCTCGCTAATCCGAACCCTCGCTAGTCGGAACAGGAGATCCAAAAATACTTTTCGCATCAATTTGGGAATTTTTTTAAAATATTTGTATATTACAACGGAATTAGAAAAAATAAGTCTCAGACAGGTATTTTAAGTAATATACTATATGTTTAGTTTGGATTTAAAAGGTTTGGACAAATTTGGTTCGGATTATCGGGGTCTCATTTTATATAGAGGCCTATAGAAAATGTATTACTCACTAATCCGAACGAATTAACTAATCGGAACGGATTTTTTCGAATCGGAACACGCCTGTTCGGATTAGCGAGGGTGTACTGTAATTACATAAATAAATTACAGTTGAAATTGAAGTTTAGAAGCAGGAAACAAATATATAATGATAACAATATTGATCAAAGTATTCGAATGAATTGACACTGAAAACCTCTAAGTGCTGTATAATCACGATCAGAACCTCAACAATGCTAAATCACATTTGATGACCATAACTATTATAGTATAATGGGGGGGACCAATTTCTGCATGGGGGACAAGTTTCTGCATCAAAATGTTAGTTTTGCAGAAATCAGTTCCCCCGGACCAATTAAGTAGGGGGGACCAATTTCTGCAAAACAACGAACACGAAAGGACCTGTTCGTATTAACCAGTGTCATTTGTATTGAAAATCCTTTGAAGGGTACAAAAATTGTATTCGTACTAACCGGAAATTCGTTTAACCGTGTTTCGTACTAACGAAGTTCTACTGTGAATGTTTATTTGTATATACGTAGTATCTATCAGTCAATGTGCTTATTATAGTGTTATTAACAATTAGATTCGAACTGACTGGTGGGTTTATTAAGAACTCTATCCTCTCTGCGCTTTCTATCGCGGTATCGCGAGACGGAGACAGCCCGAATGTCTGCCAGGATGATCTCCTGAAGGGAGCCAACCTGCAGCTCAGAGGCAGACTCAGAATGAAGGACTTCGACAGAAGAGTCATACCTTCTGTAGGACTGGATGAGGTAGGGTGTCTATAACTTTCCTTTATAGACATCACCCATTAGAGTGTATCTATTTACACACTACTCACTGTAGGTGATAATAAGCGCTGACATAATGTGTTCGCTGAAGGAGATAGTCCAGTACGAGAAGGCCCGAGCCGTCCTATTCGGCCAGTGGGGGTTCGGCAAGAGCTCAGCCAGAGGTCTGGCGGTACTGATGCACGGGAAGCCAGGCACTGGCAAGTCCCACGCAGCGGAGGCCATAGGCTACGAAGTGGGAAAGCCGCTTAAAGTGGTTAATTGCGGAGAGCTGCTGAGTAAGTGGGTGGGGGAGAGCATTAAGAACATAGACGCACTCTTTGAGGAATCCAAAAGCATTGATGCCATTCTATTGTTTGACGATTGTGATGGTTTGTTCGGCAGCCGAACTTCTATGGGAAGTTCCACCGACAGATATGCTAATGTGGATGTGGGAGTGTTGCTCTACCACATCAAGAGGTTCCCTGGCATTGTCATTATGACTACCAATGTTATTGAGAATCTCGATAAAGCGGTTTACCGCAGGTTTCGTTATATGCTGCATTTTGATAGTCCGAACCAAGTCGAACGAGCTAAACTCTGGAAGACACTTATTCCCAGCGAAACACCGGTCAAAGGTGAGATTGATTTCCTTAGCCTTAGCAATTTCGAAATGACTGGTGGCTCAATTAAGAATTGTATATTTCGCGCGGCAGCAAAAGCCGCACTTCGCCCGGTCCCTGAACGAATGGTAACAACAGACGACTTGATGAAGGCCGCAACAGATGAACTGGATAAAGAGAATAGGAATTTAGGCGATGCCAAAAACATATATTCTTGACGAGTTTGTTATGAGCTCATATAGTTTTATATTTTAGACAGCATGTATAGTGTGGAGGTTTGTAGGGTAAATATCATATTGTCTTGGAGTGAAAATCTGTTTTATACAGGTAGAGCTGAAACGAATATTCGAAATGTAACGAACGAATATTCGAATATTCGTTCGTTTTGATGACAATTATTAAATCAAATTCAAGGCTCAAAATACAGTGGAAAATATTTTTTGTTAATGTTACTATAGTTTAAGAATTTAGCTAGGATTTATGAACTTTCCAATCTAAACAAAAGTCATGTTGTTGTCGAAATGTAGTAACGGATATCCGTATCAACTTAATATTTGTTCAAACGAATATTCGTTCAATGATTTCGAACGAATATTCAGTATAATCGTTTCAGCCCTAATTATTTGCACACGTCCATAGAGCTGACAACTACATTTTATGTTATAAATTGAGTCTTGTTTTTGTCTCTCAATTTAATTACTAATTCGGACAACCTAGTCACCCATTGTAAAGTGCGTAAACTCAAAGTGGCCAGTCATGGCCAGATATTTTCAAGTTCCAATAGATGCATGGGAATATTAGCGGTTATATAATCCGTAACCTTCCCAAAAATTATCATGACTTGTAAGCTGGATAGGTCAAATTCTGCATATTCCTAGCAATGCATATATGTTTACTCTACATACTTCCTACAATCTAAAAATAAACAACAAATAGTATACCATCTATTAAATGCAAAACCATCAACAAGGCTACCAAATTCCAACAAGTGGATTTAATATGCTTGGGAGGATATATAATGAGCTAGCTATGATCCAAAACAGAGAAATATGTTATAGAAAAGATCTAAAGATTGCTAAGCTAAGAGTACTTACACCCAGTATACATTCACCCTGCCAACATTTGTTGCAATATTAAATTTCGTGGGGCAGACTTAGGGTGAATAATAAATGTCTGCTAAGAGTAGTGCTGTTGTATGACAGTTTAACTACCATGACAGTTTAACTACCTTGTATTAGTATAACCATGGATATTCCAGCCATGACAGTTTAACTACCAATAACAATTCTACAACTTCTTTGTATGACTTCCTCAACTTGTAGTTCCTATTGCATGATGAAGCATTCATTCAATCAAAGCTAATACCTCATCAGTCATCATACTTACTATAAATCGCTGAGAAATGGTATATAGAGGTAAAAATTTTAATATCTTTTCTTTATTAACTGAATTACATTACATCGATTTAATGTTCTATGCGTCTACCGCTAGAAAAAAATTGGAGAAATAAGGCATTTCTTTGATTTATTACACCATTAATTGACTCCCAGGTTTTATTTTTAGCTTGTTTGCATTGAAGTAAATGGGCAATAAGCCCATTTACTAACCCATTATGGACCCTTGGCAACAATAAATTTGTATTCATAGTACAGTATACTGTATTATTAACCCATATATTACTATATGAACTTTTATTCAATAGTAATCGCATCGCTAAAACCTAAAACTATACGAATCAAAGAATGAAGAATAGCGGCAATTATTTAAATCGATGACAGGTTGGTAGTGGTTAGAGCGGTTAACCAAATATATAGCGGGAGTGGTGTAACCTAGCAGACTTAGTGGTCAGCTCATTCGGAACAACTTCGGATTTGAAAAAAGTTGATAATTTGAAAATATTCTAATGGTTCCATGGCTAATCATGGGAGGAGTTTGTAGGGAAATTAAATATCAATAAATAATATTAGTCAGAAATAATTGACTGCTGAAAAACAAAAGTAAGACAATCATAACAGCCTATTAGATTTTATACGCCATGTGAGAAAAATGCTTCATCATGCAATAGGAACTACAAGTTGAGGAAGTCATACAAATAAGTTGTAGAATTGTTATTGGTAGTTAAACTGTCATGGCTGAAAAATCCATGGTTATACTAATACAAGGTAGTTAAACTGTCATACAACAGTGCTAACCAACCAAAAACATATTTCTTAATCAATCACCTTCAATCATGCAGAATTTTATTAGGAGACTAGATACATCATTTTTAATGAAGCCATTCAATTCCAAGCTATCAATAACTTATTAGTCAATAATAATTAATTTCGTTATAAAAATCAAATATGGTCTAATGCAGTGGTTCCCAACCTGGGAGGAATTCCTCCCTGGGGAGGAATTTGGCCATCCTCGGGGAGGAATTCGACATAGGTATACTTATAAATATTAATGAAATTTTCTGGATTGCTTTGTCTCACTGAATGATTTAATCACTGAGTAATTAAAAATACCTAGTATTAATAATATTGACAGTTCTCATTGACAGTATTATTTATATTTCTCTTAGTTTTTCAGTTATTTCAATGCCAAAATTCTACATTGTAGTGCTGGGGGGAATTATAGCAAAAATATAGGTTAGGGGGGTAATATCGTGAAATTTTTTGGAAAAGGTTGGGAACCACTGGTCTAATGTCTACTGAAAGTATCCCTGAAATTGGACTTCATGAATTTACATTCGTTTATGAGGTGTAAGTCAAGAAAAACCGTTTTTTAGAGCAATGACTGTCAAAAAATCCCAAATTGGTAATTTGTGATAAGCTATTTGCTACTAAATGCCTATTTCCCCTAATTTGTCATTCTCGCTCACTGCGAGCTACAATTTCCATGTGCTAGGTGTCCAATATAAATTAAAAATCAAGTGATAGGATGGTAATTCCAGTATAATGAAATAAATGCGATGAAACTAATAACTAAAATCTCTAACATTAATTAGTTAAACCAGGTTATACCTAGAATATATAAATACTGGAAGTGCCGTGGAAAACGTATATACTCCCATTAATTTTGTTTAAAGCAAACCCAGCAATGACAAATCCATTTCCGATTATGTGTACCAATTTACCTTTGGGATTGAAAATGAAAATCCCTCCATTGGAAATCAAAAGATTTTCTTCAATATCGATATCAAAATGTTTTGGTACAAAATCAAGTGACATACAGCTCAATAGTTTATGACTCTCCTTGGAGTAGAACGTAATATGGATAAGCATTAGGCTCTTTAGCTAGTATAACCAAGCGAGTTTCTGTGATTCCTAAATCCACAGGAGAACATGTCTTTCCCAGAAATATGGGAATGGTAGCCTAAGAACTTATTGAATCGAACTATTTTATCGTTTCCTGAGTCACAAACGTAGACATAACCATTTGACTCATCAATTGATAACCTTTCAGAATACTTGAGTTGATTTTGATAATTGTTTAGAGTAATTATTCTTTTTGGTACATCCTCGTTTCGAATTCTAAATTTCAGAATTAAATTAGAGTCTCTTTGAGAGACGTACATTTTATCTTCGTGAATAGCGATGTTAATTGCTAATCGCATATCATACGTCCCATATTCATACATAAAGTCTCCTTCGTGGGAGTAAACAAGGATCCCATATCTTGCATCATAGGTAGATATATATAGTCTCGATGTGTTCTGATCAATGCGCACACATCTAAGAGTACTAGAAATATCTAATCTGGTCTTCTTGAAGATAGGAGACTTTTTGGATGCATAATCAATTTTAACTAATGGGTTGTTCCAACCAATTCGATCAATATTGATACTAAGAGTCCCCAGATCTGGTACTACCTCTTCGATATCCTCATTCCACTCAAACGAGACATCCAGACCTGAGATTTCCTTCCTCATCCCCTCGATCTCGCTGTCTAGCCCACTCAGGACTCTGCCTTGTGTCTCGCTAAGTAGGTTCAGATTCAGAATATCTCTGGAGCTCTGTTTGAGCTCTTCGAGTTTCCTGAGTGCCGCCTGGCTCTCCTCACTCAGGCGGTGGTAGCGAGACACAGCCTCTGCTAACCGCAAGAGCAGTTCATTCCTACGGGCGTTTATTTGGGTAATCAGACGATCGAATTCTAAGTTAATCTGTTCACGAGCTTCCTCTGATTTGGAAAGGAAGTCTTTATGCGAAGCAACAGTGCTATCTGCTATATGTGCCATTATAGCTATATTATAAAATAACTGTTAGGGGTTACGTTACGTGCCGAAAATTTCAAGAAATTATCAACAGCCCCTTATCATCAAGAAAGAGCATTCACAATGATAGAAAATTTATTTGATATTTATAGTATGCAGGGTTGGGTTCAAGTACAATTTACTTAAGTACTTCTGTAATTAAGTACATTTTTTGAGTACTTGTACTTGTACTTAAGTACTTTCACCATTTTTCCGTTGTACTTGTACTTGTACTTAATTACTTTCCTCAATTTTCTAAAGTACTTGCACTTGTACTTGAGTACTTGTTACTCGTGACTTTTTTATCATTCAATATATTTCCAACACACATCATTGATGTTCCTCAAATCCCATCTCAAATAAAGTAGTGTTACTTAATACTTAGTATATTAGGAACTGTGTTCGTGTCAAGGACTACTGCTACTTTCAATTAAATAGATTTGGATGATACTATATAAACTATGTATTTAGCAATTTCTACTATTAGTACGAGAGATATATCATAAGAGCTTGGGAAGTACTTGTACTTGTACTTAAGTATTTTCCTAATTTTTTCATTGTACTTGTACTTGTACTTAAGTACTTTAAGTTTACCTGTACTTGTACTTGTATTGTATTTGAATATCTGAAAAGTAGTAGTACTTGTACTTAAGTACTTTCAAATGTACTTGAACCCAACCCTGATAGTATGTAAGGTAAATAGTCAAAAGCATTGAAGACAGACGAAATAAAGCAAGATAAAATTACAAAGAATATCCACTAAACCTGGGTTAAGTGCAAATCAAATCTGGGGTAACTAACGAATATAATCTAAAAATTCTAAAGTCAAAAGAATTGTAGACAAGCATTATTCTTCCCACACACAACTACAATCCGTCCTGCGTTATCTAGCACTATTCCCCACGGGTTAATGAACTCCCCAATACCCTGACCATTCTTCCCAATCCTGTGTATCTCTTCTCCCTCCTGATTGAATACATACACACAGTGATCATTGTAGTCACTCATAATGATGTTATAGTCTCTGTCTATGTCGAAAGAGACCGAATTCTTTGTTTGCTTACCATTGCCACGAGTTATCAGTCTGTTGGTTAGAATGTGATTTGAATCGAACACAAACATACACGGATCACTACCATCTAGCACCATTACTCTGTCTCGTGTAACCTTGATATCAAGTGGATATTTAAACTTAATCTCACCTATTCCTAGCATGGAATGGAACTTGAGATCCTCTGTGAAGATTTGTACTCTGTTATTACCAAAATCACAAACATAGACATTGTTAGTTTTATCAGAGACAGCCAGACCGTGTGGATAGTTGAACTGAGCTTCTCCACTGCCTTCGCTACCAACACTCTTGATTAGTTTGCCTTCTAGCTCGTACATATTAATACAATTACCACTGCCTTGTGTAACTAGCACGCTATTATGAGTTATACAGATACCTCGTGGCTTATTCATCTTCTCACTGAACATGAAGACATAGTCTCCGTTACAGGAAAATACTTGTACTAGTTGGTTGCTTTTATCCGCTATATAAATGTGTCCAGTCTTGTAATGCACAGCTATGCCTCTGGGACTATTCAGTTCCCCAGGAGCTTTCTGTTCGTTAGACTTCTTGCAGCAGTAAGCAGTAGGCAGCCGTTTAGCCTTGTAGTCCGGTACAAGAGGCTTCACTTGAGGGGAGAAAGTGCGGGTGGGAGATATCTTAGTCTGACCGTTAAGCTTAATACTTCCTAGCTGTTGGATGTCAGTCTCGAATAGATTGTCCCACTCGAACTCAATGCTAAAGTATGTATCAGCAGTTAGCTCTGCTATCTTGTTGTCAATCGTAGAATGAATTATTTCATTTGTTTCTTTTACTTTATTCGATTTGAGTGTGTGTGAGCTGATAGACTTAATGCTATTCAGAGATTCCACTAACTGGTTCATTTCCTGAGTTTTGCTATTGTACTCCGTCTCTATGCGATCAACTCGAGAGAGGAGGCTACTCTCTCTAACTCGCAGAGCTTCGTGAGACCTCTTGAAGCTGTCTCGTATGCTCTTACGGGTCTCTGTTATTTGTTCCGGGAAATTGTTATTCTGGAAGTTAGCCATTCGATAGAATCGTATTTTATTGAAACTTAGGACTAATTAGATATTTATAGTATATTTTGTAATATATACTTTATGGAGTTCAAGTTACACCAAGACTTCACAATTGTATTGTTAGATGCTAAGCCTTAATTTATTAATTCGCGTAAAACAGTTTGAGTTGAATAAACCAGGTTCCACAATCTAATTGTAATTTCCAATCTCGAAAAATTGCTAGATCTGAGGTTCGAATTACTGTAGTTTTTTTATGCCAGTGTTCATAGCATGTATTCATCAGGCAAAAAAGAGTGCTCACACTATATCAGGGGCCGTTAAAACATTACGTAACGCTTGAGATATGGGGGCAGATGGGCGAAAGCAGATTGAAGGGGTCAGACAAAGCAAGCAGTAGCATGACAATTTCCCCCCAAATACACATACGTAATTATGATTTATTTAACAGGTACACAAATGTTTCAAATTTGTTCCGCTGATTAAGAGCACCCCAATTATTGTGCAAACTCGATATATTCCGTAACTAGTTCATTCTTAAATTATCCGAACTGTATATTATCAGAATATATAGGCCTCAATAAGTTCGGATAATCAAGGTTGCATTGTAGTTTGCATGCAAAGAGTAATTAATGAGAATATAAACATATAAGCCAGCTGTATACACTCTACATAATGGTATGCAGGTTATTATTAATACAAGTCACATAGGACTCCACTGCGTATTGAACTCGTCTAGGGCTCGCGCTCTCTCCTCGCTGGGAATATCGCATCTGTCTATAACTCTGATGTGAGGAACAGCCTGTATTAGGGCTGTTGTATAGTTTGCCTTACGAGAGATGGGATTGTTAATGAAGCTGACCTCGTTGAGGAATGGGAGATCGGTTAGTTTAGCTAGTTCCTTCAATTCGTGTATCCTGTGGTTAGCAAGGAATAGTCTGTGAAGAGAGACCAGGCCACTCAGGTCGGGGAGGAATTTGAGACGATTCTCTTCAAGATGGAGTTCTAGAATGTTCTTTAAGCTAGTCAGGTCTTTCTCAGCAATATACTTAACCTTATTTCTATCAAGCACGAGCTCTATCAAGGAGGGAAACTCCTCGAAACCTTCCAGAGTGCTTACGTCATTATTCTGCAGGAAGAGAGCCTTGAGGGAGGGCAGTCTGTGCTGTAGCGGACACAACTTTGCGATTCCATTGCTAGCTAGCTGCAGCACGTGCAGGCCTGTGAGCACTGGGTATACCTCGTTGTCGTGTGTGGCATCTAGTGACGATATTCTGTTGTTGTTGACACAGAGTATCTTCAACAAATTCAACTCGAGGAAACCCTCCAGACTAGTCAGCTGGTTATTCTCAAGATTCAAAGAGCGCAGGTTGTCCAGTGCCTAGATGGGGTCTAAGTCAAACGACTTTATATTCTGGTTAACTAGACTCAGCTCTCGGATGTTGGAGAAGTTGCTGTGCCCTATGCGCTCGGAGATAGTACTCAGAGCTAGCTTGCCTCCATACATCTCTCTGGCCTGAATCAACTCATTCGTCTTAACCAACTCGTCGTTAAAACTACGAATGTTCGGAAGATGGAAGAAGCAAAAGTATCTAATGTTTCTATTCTTATCCAATAAATCTATCCCGGAAATGTTGAGTACTATCAGTGAGGTGTTCTGCTTGAGGTAGAGTATTTCTCGCTGGGATTGAATTGGGTTAGCGATGAGTGACAGGTCCAATAAGGCAGTGTACGCATTTGAGTTCTGTAGAGAGGTCACCATGTTGTGGTTAAGCACGAGAGATATGAGATTAATGTGTTTGGAAGGGAAGCGGGGAAGAGAAGTGATCCTGTTGAAAGAGCAGGAGAGATCTTGTAGGTTAGGGAGTGCGTCCAGTCCTTGTATCGTGGTTAGACAATTCCAGTCTAGGTTTAGTTCTACGAGACTGATGCAGTTGGAGAGACCGTGTAGAGAGGTTAGCGAGTTGTGCGATAAATCGGCGTGTCTGAGATTGGGCAGGTTAAAGTCAATGGGGAGAGCTTGTACACCTCTGCCCTGTAGACTCAATGTGGTGATAGCAAGATGCCATTTGTAGTCATGCGTTGTTATAAATGTCCTGCTGTCGATGGGAGAATAACTGAATAGCGTTAAATCTGTCGAGTGAATAGTGCTAACGCATTCCTGAGGCAACTGAGTGTTGTGCTCATTGAATACATAACTAGTGACAACGATAAACTCCTCAACAGGAGTCGTATTGAAGGTTAGTAAGTCTGGGAAAGAAACGAGAGTTTGCAGAACAACCCAGTTGTCTAACTCTATCTGTTTAGCCGTTATATCGCCAGCTTGTGTAGGCAGTGAGAACGGATTCATGTAGAGGGACAGGTCCCTAAGGGAGGGCGTGGTTATCTTGAGACGCGACAGCGTAGCGGTTATATCCGTAATCTTATTCCAGCTCAAGTTAAGAGTTCTAACAGAGGAGTGAGGCATGAGCTGGTCCATGCACTCGATACAGTTATGACTGATATCCAGGTACTGCAGCTTGCACGCGAGGAGGTCCGACACGCTAGATATCCTATTGGAAGCTAAACAGAGGGCGGTGAGGTTGGGGAACTGAGTGAGAGAGCTGAGAGACTCAATACCGCAGGCAGGCAGGTAGAGAGAGGTTAGACTGCTGGGGTCCATAGAGCTGGCAGTCTGTAGAATGTCGCGTAGACATATGGGCACTGGGCACTCAATGGAGTTAAGAGGTGAGTATATTGTATTGAGGAGCTCTTCATTAACGCTTATATGTAGGGTTGTGGTGGTGGTGGGGGAATTTATTGACTTTAGAGTAGCATGTTTGTGTATATTGACTAGCTCCTGTGTGTCTGTATTCATTTTGTATTCGAAGGAGATTAAGTATTCCTGGGACTATCAGGTCTCTGTCGGGGATTAGGAACAGTCGCTGATCGTCGCAGTAGCAGTCTGGGACGAATTCTTCTGTGTCAGAGAACTTAGAAATAACCGCAGTATCGTATAGATTGAAATCTACCTGTTTCGCCTCGGAGATGTGCCTCAACTGCTTAGCGCGCCCTAGAAACACTTTGCACAGAATGACATGTCCCTGGCTGACGCCAAATTTCTTCGTGTTGAATGCCAACCTCGGTAAATCAGCCTCATACACAGAATGAGTCAACACAAAGTAATCCAGATGTTTGCTTCTGTCCGTCCTAGGCAGTCCATCCTGGCAGAAAGCTGCGTGCATTCGCGACTGGTCTACATCAGCACTCGACTGTAGGAACAGATAGTCTAAGTAGACACAGTGTTCTGGTTAGGAATCGGCTCGGATTTAGTGCGCTGATTCCTCCCAGCCATCGCAAGCAGTTTGTGCTCAAACCTAGCGTGCAGGGGAGGGTTCTTAACCTGGTACACAGAGTGTGCGGCTATCCCTCTAACCCCCAGCTGGTGCACCCTGTCGGGAGGCGAGGGGGCGAGTAGCTCCAAGCATGCCTTGTACCAGTCCTGTTGTTGGGCACCAGGGATAAACTCGATGTTCCCAGCTGTCGAGAACTCCAGCTCGAGTCGACTGAGTGAGAACCGGAACGTCTCAGCTGATGACGTCACAGCCAGCCGACACGCGGTCTCCAGTCTGGCGATTACGTCATCCACACACGTCAGGAACGCATCCAGCTTTCCTTTTGCGTTAGACTCGTCTGCGCTAAACAGTGCGTTGTCAAAATCCGCAGTGAATATGGCACGAGTGACGTCATCTTCTAGAGACTCCAGAACCGCCAGGTCTGCTACGGCCGTGTGTCTCAGCGTAGAAGCGCGAGTTGTAACTGAAATCTCCGTGTTAAACAGCTGCTTTCTGAAAATGCGAAATTGCTCAGCTAACTTCCGCAGTCGAAGCTTATAGTATAGTTTCTTATTTTCAATTATTTCTCTCGCAGTCTTGACGAGTTTCTCTGAGACAGCGAAGGTGTCGAGATATTTTAGGCGGGGAAAATGAAACAAGACCAAAGTTGTGTAATTCCGCATTTTCGCAAGAGGGCATGATGAATACTGAGCATCAGCAAGGCTGAGAGAGGTGAGAAAAGCCGCGGTTTTCAACTCCTTAAGAGCATCGAATGTAATGATAGGGTTGCCGGATAAGTTGAGCGCAACTAAACTAATGTTCCCGATTAGCGACTCCCCTATACTCGCTATGTTATTATTAGCTATATTGAGTTCCAACAGTTCTTTCAACTTGTGCACTCCCTCTAATCTACTGATGCAGTTATCCGCGAGAGAGAGCGTCTTCAGTCGGCTGAGGTGTTGTATGTTCTCAATTCGAGATATCCTGTTCCCGTACAGGTAGAGATGCTGCAGCTTCTTGCACTGCTCCAAGCCTTCTATCTTCTCCACGCCAGTCTCGCATATCCATAGTTCCCGGAGCTGTAAGCAGCTCCTAAGGCATTCTATGCGGCTAACATTCTGGTTGAGAATGTAGAGATAGGTTAGGTTTGGGAACAAATGGTAGCCGTACATAGCCGGCACCCCGAAGAAGAAGATCTCGAGTTGAGTCACGTCCGGAAAGAGAGGGGGCTCTTCTTGTGCCGGGACCTGCTGGGGAATACCGTTTGCGTGGAGAAGCTCTGATAATAGTTTACTGTTGGAAAGTGTTTCTTCTTCCATGGTTAATACACACCAAAACACTCAGCTAACTAAATTTAGTGTAGTGAGCAAAGTATTTATCATTTCAAGTAGAACCTGCATAATCCAATCCAACCCTCTATATTCCGGAATTCAGCAGAACCGACACTTTTTTCGGACTATGAATTAGAGCCTACATAATCCGACAATTTGGCAATCCAACATTTTCCCTATCCCACTGTATTGTATTAGACAGGTTTTACTATACTGAAGTATAATCGGCACAATCCAAACAATTAAATATAGCAATTTAAGAGAATACAGTGGTTAATTAATAACAAATATGGTCATTTGAATCGCAAAAATAAAGTGAAAATCAAAAAGCAACAAATTTTCATTCACTAAATAGAATGTTCATAATTTAGTTATTTAGATAGCTAATAGTACTAGAGCGGGCACGTCACCTACCGTGCTTCTTATTAATAGAAATCTGTTCTGCCTTACAAGTGTCTCCGAAAAGTTTATTGTGGTCTCTGAGTTCCCTAAGTTCAATAAATTCTTTCGTACAGTACTCACAAGTATAGAACCTTCTTCTAGCAAACCTCTGCTTACAACTCCCTTTATACCTCCAATGGTGACTCTGTAAAGCGAAATAGGAATACCCTAATCCTCTCTTGCAATAAGGGCAATAGTAAGGAGTACTGTCCTGTTCAGTGACCAATTCATTAGTAGGGTTTACTGTAGTACTTATCGTAGACACAGGAATTGTATCCTCAAAGCTTTGGACTCGCTGTGGTATGTGTGTACCTGAAAATAGATTAGGTTATTTCTGAAATTATAATCCATTTGATTCATGTCAGTATATATCTACAATGTGTTTAGTCATTCTACAAGGCTTATTAATTGTATTTTTTATCAAGTGTATGATTAAACTTTCTACTCTTGTTAAGAATATTTCAAATACTATGTACATAACATTTATGCCACCAGTGAAAGTTTAACTTGTCTAAGGACATTTCTCTCAAATAAATGACAAAAAATGAAGGAAATAAAATGCAATTGCAAACAGAATGTCCTTAGATTACTAAATTAATGAAGGGCTATTATTATATGAGCCCTTCTTTAATACTATTCGGTCAAACAAACACAAAATATAGATATATGCCAACAGATTTTAAATTTGAGGCTTCACAAAGGTGAATCTTTGATGTATATATGATTTAATGTATTTTCAGTGTCTGAAAATACATTAAATATGGTGTTGGCCCATATATAAGTTATCCATAAAGGATATAATTCAAACAAACACAACTATAATGTAATAACTTACTGGAGTTATATTTCTCTCTATCAATTGAGATTTGCTTTGCCTTACAAGAATTGCCAAAGTCTTTGTAGTGTTTTTCAAGACTACAGATTTGAAGAAATTCTTGTTTACAAATCTTACAGCCGTACAAAGGTCTGCCAACATTATTCCTGCAATTTCCCTTAAACATCCCAATATGGCGATTGAGATTCTCAATAGAAAAGCCTAATCCTCTGCCACAGTCAGGACAATAGTAAGGAGCGTTATCTTCATGAATTACCAAATCATTAGGCGACTGTATTGTGGAATTTATCGTGGAATTAGATTTTGTTACATCCATACTTTGTCTTGGTGTCAGCATGTTTGAACTGCCACTGCTCATTGGAATCTCTGTAGATAGCAAGAAATTGAGTTTCATATTAATTCTTAAACATCAATACTATGCAGTAGAATCCCGCTATAATCTGGTCGTTGAAATCAAAAAATGGGTCATACTAAAAAAATTCATTCAGTGTTTTTTAGTTTCACTAGAAGCGCAATTTTTCGTAGAATAGCATATCCAAAATCCGCCAAAATCCGTTTTGGGTAAACATTTTATGTGGGTGGGAGTGTCGGCCTTTTCATAGTAAATCGCAGACATTTCCGAACTAACTTTCTCAAATCAAATCTAATCAAATTATCATAGGCGTAGCACGCGGTCCGGCTGGTCCGGACCAGTTTTCATTTGCTGTAAGCCTGTAACTACATTATATAGGAGCGTCCAGTTTGGCCAGACCACTATAATTGTTTGGCCGGACCACTTACCAGATCCGTGCGACACCCCTGATTATGATCACCATATTTGTACTCAGCGTAAAATTTCCAGCAATTTGATATATCACATCACCATATTTGGATGAATTTTCCTTAGCAACGCTGGAATTCAACTCCACTTGTATAATTATACACATAACGACCCTCTAGACGTGATTTATCTGAAAATCTTCAATCTTAAGGTATATCTAGAATAATCACGTCAAATCGCGTTTTAGAGGGTCGTTATGTGCATAATTATACAAGTGAAAATGGAATGTTGTTACATTCCTGATGCATTCCAGCGTTGCTAAGGAAAATTCATCCAAATATGGTGATGTGATATATCAAATTGCAGGAAATTATACGCTGAGTACAAATATGTTGATTATAAGCTGACTAGATTTGATTGATAAAGTTAGTTACGGAAATGTCGGCAATTTACTATGAAAATGCCGACACTGCCACCCACATAAAAAAATTCCCCAAAACGGATATCGCGGATTTTGAATATGCTATTCTACGAAAAATGCGCTTCTAGTGAAACTAAAAACACTTTGCATGAATTTTTTCTAGGTTCAACCATCCAACGACCAGACTAAATAAGACACCAGTGGACAGTAAAAAATATGTTTTACTCATTATCCCGAATTAGTATTAACCGATTCTAATTTGAATTGAAAAGTTTTCAAGGGGGGCTGAAATAGTGTGCGTACAATGAATCAACCGGAAATTTATACTGTTGTATGCAGGGCCGGACTAAGCAAGGTATGTTGAGGCTAGTGATCGACCGAAATAAGTTTCGGCCGAATATACGGCAAACCGAATATACGGCAAATGACGCCGAATAATGGTTTCGGCATTATATAGTATTTTAATGATTTGCATTCCTTAAGATCAAAACTAACAAAAATGTTATGTTATGCATTCAATGCCTGCATTGAATTACCTTTTATTACATGGTTTACATTTGACACGATACATAAGCTTTCTACTAAAATATTGTGTCTTGACGTAAAAGGTAAATTTAATGATTATATTCCTCACATCTATAATAATAATAGGTATTAGTATTTTGCCGAAACCGATATTCGGCACAAACTATTCGGTTTCGGCCGAAACCGAATATTCGGCGAAAAACAGTTTCGGTCGATCACTAGTTGAGGCCTAAGCTAAATGAGTGTAGGAGGCCCTACCCAATGAGTTTTATAGGTGTAACTAAAAATACCGGTGAGAGGAACCAAGGATTGTAATTTCGCTTAAAAAAAGAGGCGAATACAATAGAAAGAGGAGCTAAGCACTGAAAAGAGAGGATGAACACCTTTCCTAAATACAAGTTAGTAACGCCCAGTCGGCTATAAGAAAGCAATAATATGTACAAGCTACACAATGTCAATTAAGTGGGTTCGGACATCAATACAGTTACTTAAAGAATATTCTAATAAATGGATGTTGACTGTACATACAAGTGACTCCGGTAATACGAATTCCCGGAGAATACGAACAAGTTTAGACGGTTGTTTGCATCAACGAGAGTCTACTGTTGTATTTGTATTTGTACTGCATTGTATTGTATAATTATGGCCTGGAATGTGTATACACTATACTTACTGGGAGTTATAGAGTTATAGCGCCTGTGAATGCTCTCATCTTCGGGAGAGGGACCCTCTGAGTCCGTATCTCCCCTCTCTTCATCAGTGTCCCTACAGTACTCCATATAACCCATTCTGAATGTGTCATAGAATGCCCGCTTCTTCTCGGGAGAGAAAGTCTCCGGCTTTATGGAATGTATCAGACGGAAATGAGATATCATTTGCGCGCCTGTTTTTAGAACCAGTCCTTCGCACCTGATGCATTCAAATGTTTTTCTGTATCGACGCATTTAAGTGATCGGTTTGCTAACATAGAATAATATAGTCAAGTCTGTATTGTGAACAATAATTCGTCTGCTTAATATGAGCACATTTTTATTATGAGCAAGCCTATGGTCCCAATTTAAAACCTACAGGTGATTGAGTTGAGTTCGCATATTAGGAAGTCTCTCTATATGAACACAATTGTTGGTTGATGTTCATTATAACAAAAACCTGACTGAAATAGAAATTAATTCATATTTTGTATAAGAATAAATGAAGTTTAATGGATTCCACTAGATTCCACCATTCAGTCAACCACTAGATTATCTATATTCTGCTGCTGTTAATTCGATAATATACCAATACTCAAAAGTTAAAAAACAAAAATTAAATCACTAGACCATTAAAATAGTATTACGAATGCTAAACCTTATTAAAAACAGTTTTACCGTTTGACTATTAGCATAGAGAGACTTACTGAGTTAGTGAGCTAACATCAGAGTACCTCAAGTAATGTGATTTTATCAACTCAGCTGTGGGAAAATATTCCCTTATACATCACATACATTCATAATTCATATTTAGCATGCTGCATTTATAAACGTGCAGTCAACAAACTACGGTGGCTTAATTAACAATATTAATTTGATCAAACACATGGGATTTCAGATAAAACTAAGTGAAGTCAAATAAGCAACAAATTTTCATTTGCCAAATAGATTGTACATTATTTAGATAGCTAATAGCACTAGGCCAAAAACATTCCGTTCTTCTCATTAAAAGAAATCTGTCTGGCTTTACAAGTGTCTCCGAAAAGTTTGTTGTGGCTTTTGAGATGGGAAAATTGAATAAATTCATTGGTACAATACTTACAAGTATAGAATCTTTTTCCAGTAAACATCTCCTTGCAACGCCCTTTATACCTCCCAGTGTGAAGCTGGAAACCGTAATAGGAATACCCTAATCCTCTCTTGCAACAAGGACAATAGTAAGGAGTACTGTCCTGTTCAGTATTTCTCGTAGACACAGGAATTGTATCATTAATGCTTTGGACTCGCTGTGGTGTGTGTGCACCTGAAAATATATTTGGTTATTTCTGAAATTATAATCCATTTGATTGATGCCAGTGAATATCTACAGTGTTTTGTCATTCTACCAAGGCTTATTAACTGTATTCATTATCAAGTGTATGATTAAACTTTCTACTCGACTCTTGCTGAGAACATTTCAGATATGGACATAACATTATGCCACCCTGAAAGTTTAACTTGTTTCCTCTCAAATGAACACAAAAATGAAGAAAATAAAATGCAATTGCAAACAGAATGTCCTTAGATTACTAAATTAATGAAGGGCTATTTTTATAATGACTCTTCTTTAATACTATCCGGACTAACAAACACACAAATAAACAAACAACAATCGAGCTTCAATAATATAGATATAGGCCTGCTGTGGGCTCTGTTATACTTGATTATATTTGGTATCTACACGAGACTCACTCAGTGCCATTAAAATCTGTGCAATTTTTGTATTATTACATTTCACATATATTTTCATAACACCAGCCAATTACTCGATACCTTCCAGTCACCAAATTCATAAAAAAAAGATTATTCCTAATATTAATAGTGTACCCCAGTAGAACTACAAGCATGTCAACATTCAGGATCATTTCAAAATATGGTCAGTAATTATTGTGCATTCATTGAATATTTGTTACCCTTACTTACTTACTTAATAGAATAAGTTGTACAAAGGTAAATACTAAGCAACAATCACTCTGTCCCAATAACACTCCCAACGAACTGAACGAACAAAACTGAATATTGATAAATTATAAATACTGAATCATTAATCAATACGTAAATATAAATACATCACTACAAATAAAAATATAAATAGATCACTACTCATATCTGCTTGCAATACCTAATAACCACCCAACTCATCTGAACTGAATTAATTGAACGAATTAATTGAACGAACAGAAATAAAGAACTGAACGAATTAATTGAACGAACTGAACGAACGCGGGTCAGCCGTTGAACGAACTGAACGCGCATCAATTTGAGATGAACTGAATTGGGTTCGTCAACCTTTAATTCCCTAATTTTAACGAATTTATCTACACCGCGTAACAGCTAAGTGATCCATCGCGAAGCGGACGAGACCGAATGGCTCGGTAAATCTATCGGTATATTAAAAGCGGAATTGTTGTGTGTTTGTGTGTTTGTTTGTTTGTTTGTTTGTGTGTGTGTTTGTCCAGAATTAATAGGAAATACTACGAGTCCTAGAAAGCTGAAAATTGGCATGCAGGGGTAACTTTGTACTGCGACAACGATCTATTGGTTTTCTAAACAAAATAACGGGGTTATGACGTCATAAACGCACATATTTGGGAATAACTCTTTCAGTTCTTATCCGATTCGGCCACAATTTTAGATGGGAAGACAACATGAAATGAGACACACGTATACCGATTTCTGGGATTGTGACGTCACGTACGAACTAATTTGGATTCAGCTCTTACATTTTTTATTCAATCATCAAACAATTTTGTCACGTTATAAAACAGAATGTGTTGCCATGGCCTACTTAATATACGGCCGTGTATGTCACCGAGAAGGCCAAAAAAATAGAAGGCCAGTTTATAAATTTCATTCTAGGATAAACAATGCCTCCTATTGTTATCATTTGCATTGTATATGGGGTAATCAACCATCGCGAGTTCAATGGAACCACTTTTGATAATCTCAGATTTGTGGTTAAGCTGTTTAGACGCCATTTAATGATGACACAACAAATATACTATATATACAATTCGAGTCTAAAAGAACTACGAGAAAATGAGATATTTTGCTAATATGCTTAGTAAACATTTCCGAATATATAATGAGAATTAATAAATATAAACCAGCACTTATATACGTTTTATGGACGCAAATAGTAAGTTGTAATTCGGATACTACTTGTATTTTAGCATGTGGTTGCTTTATAATTTTTAGAATTTTTAGAATGTCGCCATTTTGTGCCTTGGAGTGTTAAAATAAATCCCTATTTTAGTATTCCTGTGATAAAATTATTAGAAGGTAGGAAGAAAATGAAATTTATGATAATTGAAAATTTTTCATTTTACCATAAATTGTTACCGTCACCATTAAATGGCGCCTAAACGGCTTAACCACAAATCTGAGATTCTCATAAGTGGTTCTAATGGACTCGCAATGGTTGATTACCCCATATACAACCAAAATAATAACATTAGGAGGCATAGTTTAGCTTAGAATAAAATTTATAAACTGGCCTTCTATTTTTTTGGCCTTCTCGGTGACATACACGGCCGTATATTAAGTAGGCCATGGTGTTGCATGTCTCTATAAATTTTTATGATTTTCGCATTTAATCTGAGCCAGGCAATAACAAAAATGTAATCTACAATTGCTGCGTCATTGCACATATTGAGGTTTGATGATTTAATCTCACCTACATTATTTCCGAAATTGCATACTTGATTAATCCAGCTTGGCTTCGTTTATTTCTATTCGTGATGTATTTAGCTTACGTCAATCACATAATAATATTACATATCAAAGTAATTAAACTATTTACAAACAATTTACTATGCAGTAAATCCTGGGTTAGTAAATAACATGAATTAATTAATTAATTACTTGACCTACTGGGGTCCCAAATAGCAACTGAACTGAACAAGTACGTGTAATTTACAAGTCACAGGTTTTAACTTATTTATATGAGTGATTTTATAAGGAGAGTAAGGCCGCGAAGCGGCCGTTAATTGTTTTGCGTAGTGTCTAATGCGAACGAACAAAGGTCGCGAAGCGACCTTTGTGAGAGAGTAATCCGTCGCGAAGCGACCAAGACCGAAGGGCTCGTTTTATTAAATCTCGATTGTTGTTTGTTTGTTTGTTTGTCCGGATTGTATTAAAGTGATGGGGGAATAGAAACCGCATTTATATATGAGATATAAACTAACTTCCAAATGTTATAATGGGTAAACAAATGTTATAGTAGGTAAACAAGTATGTTGAACCCGAATTTCGCGTTTATAAATTTGTAATATGAATATTTGTTGTTGTTGTTGTTTACACAAATTGGTAAACAAATTAATGAAAATTCAAAATCAACCTAGAAGTTAGCTTTCAACGGGTTTTATAGGTAAACAAGTATGCTGAAGACGATTTTCGCGTTTATAAATTTCTCATATGAATATTTGTTGTTGTTGTTTACACAAAATAGGTAAACAAATTAATGAAAATTCAAAATCAACCTAGAAGTTAGATTTCAACGAGTATTATAGGTAAACAAGTATGCTGAAGACGATTTTCGCGGTTAAATTTTTTAATATGAATATTTGTTGTTGTTGTTTACACAAAATAGGTAAACAAATTAATGAAAATTCAAAATCAACCTAGAAGTTAGCTTTCAACGGGTATTGTAGGTAAACAAGTATGCTGAACACAAATTTCGCGTTTAAATTTTCTAATATGAATATTTGTTGTTGTTGTTGATGTTGTTGTTTACTCAAAATAGCTAAACAATTTAATGAAAATTCAAAATCAACCTACAAGTTAGCTTTCAATGGGTATTATAAGTAAACAAGTGTGCTGAACACGAATTTCGCATTTATAAAATCTAATATGAGTATTTGTTGTTGTTGTGGTTTACACAAATAGGTAAACAAATTAATGAAAATCAAAATCATAACGTCCCTTTCTACCATTTCCATGGTAGAAAATGTGAGGAGTAAGGCCGCACAGCGGCCATTAACTTGAGGTGCGTAGCACCGATCTGTCGCAAAGCGACCGAGACCGAAGGGCTCGTATATATTACATTCCAATCTAAGGGATAAAAAAATCTAAGATTTCAGCTGTGCAGACAGCATTTTCTTGTGGAGGCACTATCAGTCATTGAACCACCAAATATAGAGCCTCCAATGAAAATGCAGTTGACACATCTGTAATTTTAGATTTTTTAATCACTTAGAGCTATAGAGGGTGCAAATTATGTGCGATTAAGTGACTTTTCATGCTTCTCAAAATGTGACAATGACGTCAAAACTCGGTGAGGAGTATTAAATTTTGCCTGGAAACCTAAATTCGTTGTCGCTATATGCCAAAAATAAGATTTAGAAACCGTCCAGTTTGTTCAATCAACTCGGAACAAACAAACAAAAATATACACACACAATGTCACACACACATATATATATATATATATATATATAACGGTTTGTGTTTTGATAGTATAGATATAAATCTTTGTGTTTTAATAGTATAAATATATCTAGAAAAAGAGCCTTTTCGGACACTATAAAGTGCATGGGTGCTGAAACTCTCCTACGCCAAGGCGGGTGCAACTTTTATATTCAAATGTGAATGGTCAAAAACAATGCGTAAAATTGAATGCTCAGGTCCCCAAAAGCATTTGAATGATTCATGAAAATATCGTCATAACCTTTTACAGGTACAGGGTTTCATCTATACCCCTTAGGTCCTCAGGGGGGGGGGTGGGGGGGTTAGCTCCCCTGAAATTTTTTTGAGAAAAAGGTTAATTATAAAAAGATAATTATGAAAAGTTTTGTGAATCTAAATTGGAGTCCCATACAGGGATATGACTAGAATAGGATAGCAGGTGGAGTTTTAATAAACCGAGTTGAAATTTATTACACCATAAATAGTTAGAATAAAACGAGTTAGAAAAAAACAGATAGAAATTAAGTAACAACGAATTAAATAATAAAGGCAGTAAATTCGTAAGAAAAAAACCATAGATAGAATAAACCAGAATAACCCGGTGTTAGAAACCCCGGATTCAACTGTATAAAAATATTTGTTATAATATTATAGATACATTCATGAGGAATTCTCTTAGGAGAACAAGGTCGCGTGACGGGCGTTAATTGCGTAGCTAGTATCTAAAACGAACAAACGAAGGAAGTTAGTCGGCCTAAGCGAGAGAGTAATCCGTTTTGAAGAGACCAAAAAGCAAAAGGCTAGAAAAATATCAAACCACGTATTAAACTATTATTTTCTAAATATAGAAATTACAGAATAGACAATCTTCGTTTTATATCGTGGTGGATAATTAAAGTAAATCAAAAAACTTTATCCAACTTAGTTAAAATCAAATCTCGAAATAGGAGATGGAAATACAGTAGAACCTCCCCAATCCGGGCAACCTCGTCCGGGGGGTGCCCGGATCTTAGAATTTGCCCGGATCTCGGAAATAATCATAATTTCTATTGTATAATCAACTAGTGTTTATGTTCTGGTGTCTCAATACCTATTGTCTGACCTGATACGCACCTCCGACATCTGATCTTGGTATAAGTTTACCCAAAGAGTTCATAAATTTCGAATATGAATCGTATATAAAGTAGCGAGATTACCAAATGGCCAAATCCAAATCAATATTTACCGCCCAGATAAGGGTGGTTCTACTTTTAGTAACATGTTTGACATACAAAACTGCAAAGATAAACTATATTTTTGAGGCTAATTCCCAGAAAAATGGCGAATTAATTTTGAACTTATACAAAAATGTTGCCCGGTTCTGAGAGGTCCGGATCGTGACAAGACAATTCGTGACAGGACAATTCGTGACATCCACAATTCGTGACAACCACAATTCGTGACAACCGGGGGCCTTATGCACTAAACTACTTAAACTTAGCATAAACTAAGTATTTACTTAGTTTAAGTGTAAGTTTAAGTGTAATTAGTTTAGTTCATAAGGCCCCAGGATTCATCTAGCCTTAGAAAATCTGCCGCACCTAGGGTGCGCAGATTCATTATTTCGCGCACCCAAACAATACAAAAATCCAAATTTACCTAGTTTAAGGCCTGGAGATGCGCACCAGGAAATTTTTATTAGAAATTGCGCACCTCTGGGTGCGCATTACGTACCCAGATGAAGATCTGGCGACAACGACAATTCGTACTATATTTAATTAAAAATGAACAGATTTCAATATGATCATATTAGAGATAACTTATAAATAGATTATAGAATCTCTGTAGAGTGCCAAATATTTATTTATGCAATTTTAGAGTGACAAAATATACAATTCTTTCCTAATATGTATTGTTCATGTAGTCAACTATATGTTTATGATTTCCTTGTTATATACTACATAATAAACTATACTATAGTATACGTGCAAGGTGCAACGATATTCATTCTTATCCACTGGAAATACAATATTCAAAATACTTTATTGTTGAGATATGGATTATATGGATATTCCTTGGTCTCTTTTGCCAATACACCCTTTGGTAGTGATTATACCAACATAAATTCAAAAGGTTTGGCCAATGAATCGAACATTGCTCAACTACGAAAGAAAATCACTGAAATGGACGCATTAACCTTCCGAGCGCTAGATAAACGGAACAAAACTACCCGATTATTACTGCTAAATATTTAACTATTCTTCAAACAAACTCAACAACTTCAACATCAATAACCGATGCTTTTAGCATACTTTTTGAAATTAGCGGCAATAGTGAAGTTGTTATTCTCAGAATTGTTCAAGAAGAGAGTGGTGTACCAATACGAGTGCAGATCTATTTGTTTTTGCAATATTGCAGGATTTTCCACTTGTTTGGAAAGATACCCATTTATTTACAGAACTGAGAACTTTGATAGACCAAACCTTTATAGTTTATCTGGAACAACAAGCTCTAAATGATCAGGCTGCAGCAGTCAACTCAAGTATCATCGAAATACTAAGAGATTTGTCATCAAATGGTCAAAATGAAAAGATCATTGAAAATGCTGACATTAGCTCAGAATCTGAATCTATTTTGGAAGATTGTATAAATCAAGATGAGTCTACTTCGGACCTTGAAAGTAGAGAAGAAGTTGATAATGAAACAGAAATGAAATTTTGCAAAACAGAGCGAGGCAAACCTTGCATTCTGGAAAAAGGTTATACGTATACAAAGCATCGTGTCTCCCAAAACACAATTCAATGGCAATGTGTAGAGAGAAAATCATGTAGAGCCAGGATACACACCAATGAATCAAAAGTCGTTAAAAGGTCCAATGAACATACCCATGAACCTAATTCTAAAATATTTCATTGTAATGAGGTTAAAGCCGGAATCAAACGAAGAGCAGCAGAATCTCAAGAGCCAACTCATTTAATTGTTGCCACTTGCCAGCAAGATTTCGAAATTGGAGGAAGAATCGGCTGTTTCTCTTCCCAGGTTGGATAGTTTGAAGAGAACTATATGCCGAGCGCGTAAGAAGGCAGAAAATGTCCCTTCCGAACCAACTTCACTAGATTCGCTTCAAATTCCAGAAGTTTATACAAGGACTAGTAAAGGCGAACCTTTCTTGTTAGTATATGTTTCTGGCTCTGATGCTGAAAACACAAGAATTATTTTTTTCGGAACTCAATCCAATCTAGCAACACTGAACACTTCCAGTATATGGTTAGCAGATGGAACATTCAAGGTGGCACCAAAGTTATTTCTTCAATTATATGTTATCCATGGATTAAAGGGGGGCCAGATCCTTTCGAAAATGGACATATTTTGCCAAGCTTATTTGTATTATTACCATCAAAATCTGAGAACATATATAAAATAATGTGGCGCAAAATAAAGGATTTATGTCCAACAGCTTGTCCTTCACACATTATCGTCGACTTTGAAAAGGCATCAATTAATGCTTTTAGAGAGAACTTTCCTCACACAACAATCAAAGGGTGTTTTTTCCATTTGACACAGAATGTGTGGCGGAAGATCCAAGAATTTGGTCTACAGTCGCGATATACCCAAGAACCTATTTTTGCATTAAAACTCAGGTTGCTACCAGCATTTTCGTTTGCTACTCCTACAGACGTACCTGATATATTTACGGAGGTGTTTATGGAATTGCCGACAGAAGCATATGATTTGGCGATATATTTTGAAACGACTTATGCTAATTATGTTGGAAGACACATTTCAAGCTCAATTCATGTTCCAAGCATGTTTCCAATTGAAATGTGGAATAATCATCAACTGGTGAATCATGGTATACCAAGAACCACAAACGCTATAGAGGCTTGGTAGATCGTTCAACCATTTAATGTCATGTCAACATCCCTCCATCTGGAAATTCATTAACCTATTAAAAAAGAACAAGGGCTGGTTGAAATAAACGAGCATTTTATATGAGTGAAAGAAATCCACCTAAAAGGAAGAAATATCAAGACCAAGAAAAGGCCCTAAGATCCTGATTGACGGTTATCTAACCCGCCCCAAGTTAGAGTTTTTAAAAGGAATTGCTTACAGATTTGAATTCTCCTCACAGTAAACATTAATTAATTAATTAATTCCTTTGACTCATTCCTTGATCATTATTAGTATACTTGCATCACAATGACACCAATTATATACATCCATTAAAATTCATATTAATATAGACATCATTCATAATAACTTACCTTTTTAAATTAGTTAACAAACAATATGCTTGTCTCAGTTACATAAATACCGTATTGAATCGAATAAGCGCCGGGGGATTGAATAAGTGCCGGGTCAATAAAAATGGCATTGGTATGGTATAATTATAACACATTAATAAATAGCTGGACAGTAATTACTTTGATTTTGGCAACTACGGTATGTATAGTGTCGCTGAAAACCATTGGAACCCACAAAAATATTATTTTCTGGATTTTTCAAAAAAATTAGAATAAATTTGGCCCACAAAAAAAATAAGTGATGGGGCGCTTAATCGAAGAAATACGGTATTTGCAATTGGGAGCATACATTATGACCCGTGTCTATAGTGAGAGTTATATGTATATTCAAATTGTCACGAATTGTCCTGTTACGAATTGTCTGTATCCCGGATCTGGGAGGTTCTACTGTACATTTAAAATGCAAGCTAGGATTTTAAGGTCAAACATAGTTGGTAATCACACTAATTATCAAAACGTGCAAGTTAATATTATAAAAAATTGCATCACTATACCTGTTTGGATTAGGTGTTCTACATTGTTGATAGACATCTGCAAGGTTTTACAGGTATGACCAAACTTTGTGTTATGTCTCTTGAGAGATCGGAGACTAAGATAATCAATTTGGCAATAAGGACAGGTATAGAATGTTCTCCCAAAGATCTTTCGTTTACAAAAACCTTTAGTCTTGCCAATATGAAATCGTAAAGTATTTAATGAATATCCTAATCCTTGACCACAATCTGGGCAATAATAAGGACCACTGTCTTCTCTCCGAATTAATTCTTTCTGTGACGATAACGTTTTACTATTTGTTGGTAATTCTTCTCCAGAGTCAATGCCTGTCATATCCATGGATTCATTAGGTTCTGTTATGTGGGTCAGTAAACAATCGGAGGAACTGGTGGCATCATCTGCAGGAGGAAACTCCTTCATTGTATCATCAGTTCCTCCTTCCTCTATTGTAAACTAGACACTTCTGTAATAAATGGATATCGTTCTTTAATCAGGTCTAAAGTCATAACCTGTGATACATCTGGTACGTTTACCTCATCGGCTGAATTGCACTCTACACTGATATTCGATCCTACATCTAACTCATCGACGTATTCTGTATCAAGAATATCATTCTCAGTCAAATTACTATTTCCAGCCTGCTTCTGTAGATCACTTTCTTGTACAGATTCAAAGTAACTATCAGAATTTTTTTTATTATTAACAGAAAGTTGTTCTGTACTGATATTGTGTTTCTCCTTGGATTGCATCAGTTGAGTTGTCTCGAAATATTTCTCACACTCCATTGAGACACTAGCTACTCAATCAGTGACATTTGAATATATTGAAAGTAATTACGCCCAGAATGCAACTAATGAATGCATCAATCCTTAATATATTGACGCATTCATTAGTGGGGCCCTGAAATTCTAACCATCTAAATATACTCCGCTGAATATACATATGGTCTACCTACTAATCAAGGGGGCTGACTGAATAGTGGAATCTAGTGGAACCTAGTGGAATCCAGTGGAATCTAGTGGAATCTAGGGTGACTGAATGGTGGAATCTAGTGGAATCTAGTGGAATCTAGTGGAATTACTAAATTTTAGTGGAATTGACTGAACGGTGGAATCGAGTGGATTTTCTAAAAACCGACTGAACAGTGGAATCGAGTGGAATCTTTGACTGAATAGTGGAATCGAGTGGAATCGAGTGGAATTTGACTGAATAGTGGAATCGAGTGGAATTTGACTGAATAGTGGAATTTGACTGAATAGTGGAATCGAGTGGAATTTGATTAAATTGTTAAACACTACGTATATGCTATAAGCTACGTGTGTATCATATTACGTTAATTTTCGCCCATCTAAAATTGTTTGCAATGATTGAACTAGTGTTGTGCATGAAGTGGGACAATATGATACTATATTAATATTCTTACTAATCATCTCTATTGAACTGCCCAATGAATATCAACTGGATTTGATAAGGAATTGTTGATAAATAATGTTAATAAGATGTGTCTAAATAACATGGTAACAAAGCCTAACTAATAAATCCTATTGTGTCACTTCATGCACAACACTAGTTCAATCATTGCAAACAATTTTACATGGGCGAAAATTAACGTAATATGATACATACGTAGCTTATAGCATATACGTAGTGTTTAACAATTTAATCAAATTCCACTCGATTCCACTATTCAGTCAAATTCCACTAGATTCCACTTGATTCCACTATTCAGTCAAATTCCACTCGATTCCACTATTCAGTCAAATTCCACTCGATTCCACTCGATTCCACTATTCAGTCAAAGATTCCACTCGATTCCACTGTTCAGTCGGTTTTTAGAAAATCCACTCGATTCCACCGTTCAGTCAATTCCACTAAAATTTAGTAATTCCACTAGATTCCACTAGATTCCACCATTCAGTCACCCTAGATTCCACTAGATTCCACTAGATTCCACTGGATTCCACTAGATTCCACTATTCAGTCAGCCCCCTAATCAAGTGGTAAAGTAAATATATTCAAGAACAGGTGAATAAACGAATAGATAAGTTGTATTTTGTTAATTAAATTTTTGCGTAATGTTAAATAAGAAAACATGTTATATTATAAAAAGTTGCTCATGGTTGTAATCTTCAGGAGAGGATCCTGAAAAATTTCCATTTACACAGCAGCGTAATTTCTACAGAAGGGAGATCTCCCGTGACAGCGTTTGGAAATTTAATATCAAAAACATCGAACGAGCGATCGAAAATTTGTTGACGTTCTAGCCCTCCAGAAATGTTTTTATCCGAAATTCGACTAACCGAACATGCCCACTGGTCCCCGTTCCTAACCATTACATAGTGGTCTATGTATCGGGAGACCTAGGTTATCCGGGAAAAGATTCTGCAAGCCTAGATTTAGTTAGAGATCGCACATAAGCGCGCAAAATACTCAATTTGTATTACGTCTATGGGAGCAACTCGTCACATACGCCTGAATGAAACCCTTGTTATCAGAACCTTATGGACTTGTCCTAACGGGTCCGGGTTATCGAGTTTACATTTAATTGAAACGAAAAAAATCCAGAAGAAATATGAGAGAACACTATTGAGATTTTTCTGCAGTCACCCTTGCAGCAGGTACTAACTATTTAAGCGCGGCCCGCAAGGCTGAAATACTCACTCTATGTTCGGGAATCGGGCCTTGTCCCGACTTCCCCCTCTGGATAGGCCACTGCCTACACCACCGTAATTAGCCTTTGCTTGTTTTCTCTGAAATGTGATTTTATCAAATCTGCTGCGAACCAAATATGGCGGCTTAGTTAACAATATTTATTTCATAAAACACAAGTGATTTCAGAGAAAACAAAGTGAAGATCAAATAAGCAATAAACTTTCATTCGCTAAATAGAATGTTAAAAATTAAGATAGCTAATAGTACTAGAGCGAAAACTTTCTGTGCTTTTTATTAAGCGAAATCTGTTCGGTCTTACAAGTGTCTCCGAAACGTTTGTTGTGGCTTTTTAGATTCGGAAAATCAGTAAATTCTTTCGTACAGTACTTACAAGTATAGATCCTTCTTCCAACAAACCTCTCCTTGCAACTCCCTTTATACTTCCCAGTGTGAAGATGGAAAGCGTAATAGGAATACCCTAATGCTCTCTTGCAACAAGGACAATAGTAAGGAGTACTGTCCTGTTCAGTATTTCTCGTAGACACAGGAATTGTATCCTCAAAGCTTTGGACTCGATGTGGTATGTGTGCACCTGAAAAGATATTAGGTTATTTCTGAAATTATAATCCATTTCATTGAGGTCAAGTGTATATATATATACAGTGCAGTGCTCGACAAATTAGGTGGTTTGGTGGCAATAGCCACCAAACATTATTTGACTTTGTGCAGAATGTATTTTTCGTTGGGGTAGTGAATCTGCTGTTAACAGCCATTTTGGCTGTTTGCTGTTAACAGCTAACTGTTTTCTGTTAACAGCTAAGAATTCGTCCCTAATTGGCATTAAAACTTAACCGCATTTAAGTCGCCTTTAAGTTGTTAATTAACGCCAATTTAAGCTGTTAGCAGCCCATTTTGAGCTGTAAACAGCCAATTCTAGCTGTTAACAGCCAATGTGAGCTGTTAATAGCCCATTTTGAGCTGTTAACAGCCAATTCTAGCTGTTAACAGCCAATGTGAGCTAATAATAGCCCAATTTAAGCTGTTAACAGCCAATTCAAGCTGTTCGAATTCAATAACTGTATCAGCAAAATTAAGGAAAAAGGGACAAGCAAAGAAAGTTATACTCAAAAATGTTTAAATTCGAATTGTATATCGTATTTACATAACAGTGAAATTAGAAACTAAATGATTATATTATAATAATTCAATTATTGCATTGGTCAGCATCTAGCTGTTAACAGCTTCGATTTTCATTTGCTGTTAACAGCTTGCCTGTTTCCATCCCTGAAATTTATTTGTTATTCATAATATTGTTGTTTTACAGCATCAAGAGTTTGTTAAGCCATAAGTGGTTTGTTAAACCGGGTGTTGTTTATTCTTTAGCCACCAGAAAATGTGAGGTGGTGGCTTAATTAGCCACCATCAAAATTTCATTTTATCGTGCACTGCTACAGTGTTTTGTCATTCTACAAGGCTTATTAACTGTATTCATTATCGAGGGTATGATTAAACTTTCTACTCGACTCTTGTTGAGAACATTTCAGATATGTACATAACATTTGTGCCATCAGTGAAAGTTTAACTTGTCTGAGGAGTTTTCTTCAAATAAATGACAAAAAATGAAGGAAATAAAATGCAAAATGCAAACAGAATGTCCTTAGATAAATAAATTAATTAAGGGCTCATTTTAATACGAGTCCTTCTTCAATACTATCCGGTATTTAACATTGTGATAGAAACTAACTTCTAAATGTTATAAAAAGTAAACAGTAGGCTGAAATCGAATTTCGCATTTATAAATTTCTAATATGTATATTTATTATTTTGGTTTAGTAAATAGATAAAATTTTTATTAAATATCAAAATGAAGCTAGAGGCTAGCTTCCAACGGGTATTATAGGTAAAAAAGTAGGTATGCTGAATTCGAATCATTTGTTTCAAAATTTTAGTTAAATATATATTGTACAGTATATTGAAAATTTCGAGACTGCGTAGGGGTTGAGTTATTCATCGCGAAGCGACTAAGAACGAAGGGCTCGTATATAATAATTGTGCTATACAAGTTCGCACTAGTGGGAAGTCTGTTATAACAACTTTAGTGCGATCTAACAATAATAATAAATATTAATGCACAAAGATATGGGCCGAACCTATTTTGGTCAGTAGGGCCATTCTTGGACAGGCAAAATTGGTCCCGAACCATTTTTGACCCGGACCAAATTTATCGTGACTTATGCACATATAAATCTTCCACTATTGTTTATAAAAGTTTTGAGAGTCTAAATTGGAGCCAGTACAGGGATACGTATATATGTTATGTCGATTTTGTTAAATGTCGATTTTACAAAATCAACATGAATCAACATTCTCTGCCAAGGTGTGGAATGAGGGTAAAGCCATGCTTAACTGAGTAAGCATGTAGCACATAACAAGATAAAAGAATCTGGCTGTAAATAAAGTGTCTTGTATTTGAAACGCTCGGGCCATTTTAAGTGTGGGTTTAAAAATTCAACAATTAAGATATGTCGATTTTATAAAATCAACACATTTTATAAGTTGATTTTGTAAATCAACATTCTGAAATGTCGATTTACAAAATCAACATTTCAGATTGTCGATTTTACAAAATTAATTAATAAAAAAATGTTTATTTTACAAAATCGACATTCTGAAAATAGTGAATTTTATAAAATAAACTATTTATAAATTAAAGTTCAGTTTGTATGTTGATTTTACAAAATCGACATTTTGGATGTCGATTTTACAAAATAGACATGACATATACTCACAAGTACGAAGCGCTAAATGGTAACAGTATTTAGTGCTTAAGGTCAAAAGACATGATTCGAATATAGTAGGTAATCACATTAATTATCAAAACGTATAAGTTAATATTATTAAAAAATTGCATCACTATACCTGTTTGGATAAGGTGATTTACATTGTTGATAGACATCTGCCAGGTTTTACAGGTATCACCAAACTCTGTGTTATGTCTCTTGAGAGATCGGAGACTAAGATAATCAGTTTGGCAATAAGGACAGGTAAAGAATGTTCTCCCAAAAATCTTTCGTTTACAAAGACCTTTAGTCTTGCCAATATGAAGCCGTAAAGTATTTAACGAATATCCTAATCCTTGACCACAATCTGGGCAATAATAAGGACCACTGTGTTCTTTCCTAATTGATTCTTCCTGTGACGATAATGTTTTACTATTTGTTGGTAATTCTTCTCCAGAGTCAATGCCTGTCATATCCATGGATTCATTAGGTTCTGCTATGTGGGTCAGTAAACAATCGGAGGAACTGGTGGCATCATCTGCAGGAGGAAACTCCTTCATTGTATCATCAGTTCCTCCTTCTTCTATTGTAAAACTAGACACTTCTGTAATAAATGGATATCGTTCTTTAATCAGGTCTAAAGTCATAACCTGTGATACATCTGGTACGTTTACTACATCGGCTGAATCGCGCTCCACACTGATATTCGATCCTACATCCAACTCATCTACGTATTCTGTATCAAGAATATCATCCTCAGTCAAATGACTATTTCCAGCCTGCTTCTGAAGATCACTTTCTTGTACAGATTCAAAGTAACTATCAGAAATCTTATTATTATTAACAGAAAGTTGTTCTGTATTGATATTGTGTTTCTCTTTCAATTTCATCAGTTGAGTTGTGTCGAAATATTTATCACACTCCATTGAGACACTAGCTACTCAATCAGTGACATTTGAATATCAGTAATTACGACCAGAATGCTACTAATGAACGTGTCCATCCTTAATATATACAAAGCCAGGCCTGTAGGAGTGCTGAGCCGACCTGGATAATGCGTCAATATATTAAGGATTTGGGGACTGTAAGTCTGTAACTTTCTGGCCATGAACCAAGCTACAGTCGACTTCGCTTAATTTCAGCATAGGTTAGGAATTACGTTCCATTCATAGTCATATTAATAGGAAGCCAATATAAGCAGGGTTGCCAACCACTGAAAACAAAAACTGGGAGATTTTGCCAATTTTGGCGGGAGTTTACCAAAAAAGCGGAGGTCGAAGATGAAAAAGCGGGAGAAAAGCGGGAGACTCAAAATATAGGCCATTTGTTTGAATTTATCATGAATAGAACGTTACAATATGATTATTTTTTGTTTGGATATTTACAATTAGGAAACGCTTATTTTTCTAGTTCTATCTATATAATTTCTTCCCGCATATCTCGTATTCACCCAATGTATGCAATGATACAACAAAACGAAATAGCATAGCTCAATGAATTATAATTTTTTTACAAGGCTTGTTTTTTTATTAGATATATGTACGTCTATGTAGCAGATTTAAATATGTTCAAAAGTTCTCGAAATTTACAGGGATTTTTCTTGAGATTCAAGGAATTTCATGACGTTATGGTATCAAATTTGTAAAATGTGTTGTAAAGCGTATTTCACCCGTGGTTGCATAGATCGACATATAAATTAAAAACGGTAAAAAATTCAGCATCGTACCTAGTGTAACAACTTTGTAAGCACAAGGCCATCGAGATATTATTAATAATTTCTTCCAAATTCGAATTAAAATATAATAGTACAGTGTATTAATAAGGGGGCTAAATAATCTTTGCTAACTCACAAGTATATAAGTAGAACATAACTTGGTACTCGTATCTTGACTAATTGTAGCAAAAAAGTTATTTACTTATCAGTAGAACCTTTAGAAAGTGAACACCCTGGGGACTAGCCAAAACGTTCACTTTTGAGAGGTGTTCACTTTTAATGATTTATCATAATGTGTGTCTAATGCAATGGAGAAATTTGGGACAGAGAAAAAGTATTCATATTTTGGAGTTCATTTCTTGGAGAGGTGTTCACTTTTGGAGGTTTTACTGTACAATATCATAAAAGCTAAAATAGAAACAATTTCCAAAAAAGCGGGAGTTTATAAAAAGTTTGGCTCGAGGTCGGAAGGATGGGATAAAAAAATACAAAAAATCGGGAGGGTTGGTAAGCCTGTATAAGTGATAACTTATAATAAATAAACAATGCATCAAATAAGTTAAGAAAAAAGTTGTGAATTATTAGTGAATAAGCCCCAGTTGGATTAGTGGGTCACTTTAAAATAACTATTGATACCTATTTTGGCTTTGAAATAACTAAATCCGTATAATTTGATAGCTACAAGTTCAATTACTAAAACAGAAAGGGATTGTATTTCAAATAATTAATAATAGTTTTTGACTTATGGCTTCAATTCTACTGATTTATTTTCCAAAGTAATATAGGAGTTTATTTACATTCCATTAAAATCCAAAATTTCGAATCAAGTGAACTAATTCATCCCAAATTATGTTTTCTCTTCTTATTCATGCTCTATCATGCTCTCCTCATCTGATCTTACTTCAATTAATCGATCGACGTAATAATTCCTATATAACCTAAATTCTCAATCTAACAAACTGAGTCTGATATAGTCTCTCAATAATTGTCTACCAATTAAAAACTGTAAATACTAGTATTGATTCGACACCATCTTTGTTTCTATGTTCATATTGACACCTGGCAGAATGACCTCCTTCAAGTTATACTTGTCCTATTCTCTTTCTTTCATTCTCTCTCCTCTCAGAGCTACTCTTCTTCGTGCTATGGTTCTTATGGTCATTCTTATTATTACTTCAACAGTTTTAACGGTGCATTGTGCTGCTACAGATATTCCTATAGAAGTTCAACCCATAACACATACTATGTCTACTGTCCATCTACACATATTCTACAACTGTTCAAGCCACTACTTCCATATCTAATAACTGTAATACTTAACGAGTGTGAAGTTAGCAGCGAGTTCCAGTAGCGAAATATGAGCACAACTTAACACTTAATAAATCAGTCACTTTTCATTCAATTAACATGACATTTCTTGAGGACCTTAATCTAGGTTGGGGCTTTTGCCATTTCCAAAATCTAACCCATATCACACCTACATTTTCCACAATGACATTGCAAATTTTCTAATACAAAATCTCCATAGAGGATTTCGAACACAGCTTAACACTTACAGAATCAGTCACTTTTCATTCAATTAACATGACATTTCTTGAGGACCTTAATCTAGGTTGGGGCTTTTTCTTTTTTAATGGGTAAATTGCATAACCACCTCTCATACTAAGTTCCTATTCCTGGACCAAATCATACTAAATATATTTCTATTTATTCAACCAATTGCTTATAAATTATCCACACATGTGTGTTTAGAAGATTATTCTTCCTAAAGTGCTAGAATTGGCACATTTTTTCTTCTGCACTTAGATGATTTCTTCAAGCTAAAATCTTGGACAATCAACACTTACATTTAGATATTAACACTTACTTTTATCAACATTGTGGTTTATGTTTTTTCTTTGGCTTCTTATTATATATGTAATTCCTTGCTATATAATCCAGAAAGTGAATAAATTTGTTAAAAATATTTCTTTATACACACAATTCTAATCGACGTTTGTTTTTATGTCTTTCCAATTTTGCAATCTACTTAATAATATTCCTATTTTATGTTTTGTTTGGATCGCATCTTCAGTGCGAATGATGTGCTGTGGCGATGTTGAAGCTAATCCTGGACCCATTTCTTCAGGTTGGTTTCTGAGATGTTTTATTCACTTAATGAATAATAGTAGGGCATTAGGTCGCACGATCATTATCGCGATCCTTTTCTAACGATCGTAGGGGAATGGCGAACATATTTACAGGAGGATCAAATTGGAGATCTCGATCATTCTCCTCCCTAAATTTCGATCCTTACATTCCGATCTTTTGAAAATCTGATAAGCTATAAAGCGCTTAGATTATATTATCAGCTCTCTCATAAGATTTATAATTATGATCATAACTGTTATTAACATATATAATTATCATAATGAATGTTGCTGGTTGCTCACTAAAATTTCTATTACATTTAGAAGGAAATTAAATTCGAATTTAATCAACATTTCATTTGTATATATGTTTTGTCGATTTTGTCAAATGTTGATTTTACAAAATCAACATGTCGATTTTACAAAATCAACAAGAATCAACGGAACTAAAACAAGTGTTCGACTTTGGCTATATTACTCGGATAAGCCTTAGTTTTATTGCATTTTGTTCAGAATTCGTTTCATCCAAGTATATACCGATTTATATGAAGAAATTTTTTACCACAATGAAATTTTTTATTAGAATGAAAAAATATTCCAGGGTGATTTTGCAAAATCAACGAATAAAATATGTCGATTTTATAAAATCAACTATTTTACAAATTAAACTTAAGTTTGTATGTTGATTTTTAAAAATCGACATTTTGAATGTTGATTTTGTAAAAACGGCTATTTGACAAAATGGACATAACATATACACAATGGTACTATTAAGAAATGATCTCAAAAACTATCGTGATCGAGATCGGCGATCCTTTTTTTCACAAAGGGCTAATGTCCTATATTATAGTATAATGACTAACGATTTTCTTTATATAGATGAAAATGAAAACAGACATAGGGATATATCAGATTTGATGGTAAAAGCTCTGATCAAATTAGATTACAGTTTGTCTGAAATTGATGATAACTTAAAACTCAATAATTGGCGCAACCCTAGCTCAATCTGGGGTGAGTTATCAAAGTTAATCTTCCGAAGAAACATTAGCAAGTACAGAGGTAAGATTAGACTTTTGTGGTACAATAACAGATGCAATGTTCAAAATCGATTTAGAACGGCTGTATTGGAACACAAAACTTCATTAACTAATGTAAACACACAAAACAGCAATCTCAACTCTAAAATTCCCACAACTCTGAAGGAAACAGGTTATTCGGATGTGAATGAAAATATAGATTCCAAATCTGCTTCCTTTTCTAATATTTCTTCTCAGATAGTTCCATTAAAAACATTTCATGAATCGACTACATGCATCCTTAAAGATAATCCATGTGAAATCGAGTGCAGTGCTTCAAAGTTTCATTTAAGCTATCAAGAATGGAGCCAAATAGAGCCACAATTTGCATATGGAAAGTTGCAACCCGAATGGACTAATATTTTTACTCTAAAAATAGCAGAATTTTACCCATTCTGCGTGTTGCTGTTTAAATACCACCGAATTAACGTAAAGTACGAAAGTCTAAAATGTCACTTTCTAATTGCTGAAGCAAATTGCAAATTCACAAACTGCATTACACTAAAATTTTGGATTGATAGAGCACCAGAAAATTGGGTGGATAGTGTGAAAGTAAACTTCCTAGTAAACGGTTCAATATCTTCTCAACATTTCGATAATAGAACGTCACATAGTCGTCACATTACTGGTGCAAAAAGGAAGGAACTGACTCTGAACATATCCTCATCCTCTCCCATTAATTATCACTATGACCAATTCAAAAGTTCTGAAATTTTGTATAGCATGGTAATTTCAACAACATACATTCACAAAGTGTTCTACGAAAGATAAAATCACAGGAATTATCTAGACAACGGTTGAATAGCGATTTGTGGGTTGATATTGTTAGCACAAAGAAAACCTATGATATTTCCATAAAAGGAAATATTTTAAATGGTTATATCCAAAGCTTATCCAGAGAACCAATTGTAATTCACCTCTATAGTAAAGAGCAAATACTTCTGTTGAAACAATTCCAATCAAAGAGAATTTTTCTACACCTAGAAGCGACTGGCTCAGTTGTTCGCAAATTAGACAAAGGTCAAAAACTTTTTCTCTATTATGCTTTAACTATTAGACATCCTGAAGCAAAAATAAGTCCAATACCCCTTGCTGAAATGTTGAGTAGTGATCACACAAAATGTTGAGATTACACATTTCGTAAATAGATGGCAGTATACTGTGAAAAAAGTACTTAATAGGGAATTTACTCCAGCACTTATAGAGGTGGACTTTAGTTTGGCGATGTTGCATAGTGCCTGTCAAAGTTTTAATCACGAAAATTTGGAAAATTACCTCAAATCTTGTTGGCAAATTACTAACACCTCGTTGCAAATCTCGGAATCAAAAATAGAACCTAAAACAGTTATTCATATTTGCACAGCACATTTAATGCATCGCTTTAGTTACAGGCTTGATCGAACAATGAGGGTACAAAAAAACACCAAGAAGATTTTACTTTTTGCAATGGCTAGATTAGTTAATTCTACTACATTAGAAGAATTAAGACACCTGTTTGTTGCCTTATCAATTTCCTGTATTGCTAAAAAGCTATATCCAGAAGTTCAAAAATATATTGGTGATTTAGAAAAGGCTATAAATGGTGAAGAAGAACGAGAATATCTTGCTATTGATTACCTTGAAGATTTAAATGAAGAACTTCCCAATGATCTAGGTGATAGCTTGACATACAAAAGGAAATCTCCTTTTGGAAAATATTTCGAAAGAGAATTAACTAATTGTCAGGATTTCATAGATAAGATGGAGGAAACTTATTCAGGGAGACACGATTTCGAAGAAAACTCCCGTTATTTTCTTCCTAAACTACCAATCTTTTTATCTACCCACTATATGCCTATCTGCCCCCTCTGGACAGGTTTGATACTCTGCCGCCTATCAACATCAGAACAAAATCTTATGAGTAAATATTCAAATGCAATCATCGAAAATTGGATGAGAATTTTGAAAAAAAATATTTTATGTAACGAAATTAAAATGACACCAGCAGATTTCATAAGGAAAGTTCATGAAGGGATTCAAGGTAGATTAAAAGCATTCGAGTTCGCGTTTTATCCAATAAGTTCAAAAATAATAAGACGAGTGAAAAATGACCTCACAGATAATAGTCAGATTGAAGAAGTTTGGGATAAGCGAAAGAGAAAGAAAAAGAGTTACTTTGATCGCTATAACATATCAAACAAAATTACAAAGAATATTGGAAAAAGACGTAAAAATGAATTTTCTCCAATTAAAAAAATACCGAGAAATACCAAAACTTCAACAAATCAATTGATCTCTAAATCGCATTCAAGTATATGTTCAAAAAAGATTAGCGAAAACATTGAACTTTTAAGTGATGTCAGTGATGATGAGCCTGTAGTGATCAATAATTAAATCAAGGTTTATCCTCTAGGCGAATTCTGTCCGATAGATTCTAAATGGCATAAAGAAAAATGTAAAGTATTGAACTTAACATTTATATCCGGAATTCTTTTTGAGAATCAGTCCTCAATAAAGAATCTTGACATCCGCTGTCTTGCACCTTGGAAAGAGAAAAGGATAGCTCCCGATGGAAACAATTTGTTTAGTTCCTTGTCATATATTCTCACAGGTAATGATCGCTCCCACAAAGAAATCAGAATATTATTACTAGAACATATGAAGGGTTTTTATCGAGACATTTGTACAAGATACTGCAATTCACATTACGATCTACTACCAGAAAACCGCTGTCATTATGTAGATGACTATATAAGTAACAGTAGAATGGAATCTAATGGTAGCTGGGGTACTGACATGGAAATTTTCCTAACAGCCCAAATCTTAAAGACGGACATATTCGTTTAGAGAGACAATTTCCAAAGCTGGAACAAGTTTTCTGGATATGGGTTTGTTGATAAACATAATGCACATGATCTAACTGAAAAAAGAATATACATGAGATTGTGTTGGGATCATTATCAGCCTATAGTTAAAGTTGATAGAGTAGAAAACTGCAAGATTTACAAAGATTCTCTAAATTTTTGAGATTGTGACGCTAGAAAAGATAACAAAACAGAGGATAGTGAGATGATTATCTACATCAATTAAAGAGTTAAATAGAATTTAGTACACCTAGTAGTTTAGAAATTGAAACCGATATTATAAATTAAATCTAGAATGTCAGCTATAATTTTATTGTGGGAAATTTAGAGAAATACTTACAATGTCATTGTGGAAAATGTAGGTGTGATATGGGTTAGCTTTTGGAAATGGCAAAAGCCCCAACCTAGATTAAAGTCCTCAAGAAATGTCATGTTAATTGAATGAAAAGTGACTGATTTATTAAGTGTTAAGTTGTGCTCATATTTCGCTGCTGGAACTCGCTGCTAACTTCACACTCGTAATACTTACTATTACAGTTATTATTATTCCAGCAACTGCTGTTATAAGAACGTAGCAGCTTACAATCCCTACTATTCATCAAATTATTATTTCACTACAACTGACTGTGCTATACCTGCCACTACCACCCCAGCTCCTACGACCTGCAATTACTATTATTATAGCAGTTATTATGGAACTAAATGTTGTACCTTCTATGATTCTTCTTCTTCTAACTACGATCAATACTGTCCTACCACAAGCACTCTATCATCTCAATGTGGTACAGGTTGCTGTACAGCTTATGCCCCAGTATACGATGGTTCTGAGACTTTCTATTACTCTCAGTACTTCTGTCCTGATACTAGTTCTTACTGTGGATCTTTTTGTGTAATGGCTGTATCCTTCGGTGTACTCGGTCTTTGCTTTTGTATTTATGGACTGGGATTCACTATAACTTTCATCAGGGCCGGATTAAGACTGTGCGGGGCTCTAGGCTATACATTTTTTGGGGCCCCCTAAGACTAAATACATATTAATGAAATTCAATTACAAGGTAATATTTTGTTTAGAAATAGGTTCTCAACATTAGTAGTCCGACAGTGTAGAACTTCAAAGTACACAACAGATATTTAAAAGGTATAATAATTATTACAAATAAGGCTCATTGGAAACGTATTTTAAACTACTTAGCGGGCGTCATCGATGAATAAATAAAGGATGTATACAATAATATCAATGTTATAAAAACGTATGTTGAATTTGGTTGCCTTATAAATAGTAGAAATTTGCATCCATCAATATCAATTTATAAATTAAAATTAGTAACACTATATCCGATAATAACGGACCCAATATAAATATTAGCATCCTTGCTTGACACGATGAGTCCATCTGCCCAATACATGAAGCCTCATTTTTAATAATTTTTCAAAAAATTCACCTATACGCCCCGGAGCCGCTAAAAGCGCTGGGCCCCCCAAAGCGCGGGCCCTAGGCCATGGCCTACTTGGCCTATGCGGTAATCCGGCCCTGACTTTCATCATTCTCACTGTTGTAATTGTAACTAAGAAAACAGACACAAAAGTCTAAGTAACACAACCCAATCACTACCGTTCCATCACAGTAAGAGATCAAAAGTCAGCCGGACTGGAATATAGCACTGTTGAACTATAGCAAGTTTGGCGCAAGGAATCTCTCCCTCCTAATATCCCTGCAGGGCCGGCGGAAGCAGCTATAAAGTGGTCAGGCCATGGCTTGACCAGCCTAACTACATCGTAAGAGTGGTCAGGCTATTGGACTGGCCACTTGATAAAAGTGGTCAGGCCATGGCCTGACCGGCCTGACTGCTTCCGCCTCCCCTGCCCTGGTTACACATATAAAGTTATCACAACCGACATACAGTCCTTACCTCAGTCTGCAGGAGCTACCAATGTACCTCCCAACCCAGCCTGTGTCTCTTCTCATATCGAGACTTGAAAACTAGAATAGATTCTGGCAACAACCGATCCCATAATACGCTTTTAGAATTTTATTACCACTAACCATTGTTTTTGTTATCTCGTTATTTATCATTTCTTTCTTAATCTTATTTATTTTTAGTCTTAGGAAATTAAATATATTTATTTTAATTAATTATATTTCGGCCAACAACTTTTCTTTTATCAGTATCCGTAAATTCGAGCGCATTTTCAACATAGAAATTCACGTTTGCGATCACGGGGGATCGCAAACTATTAAGAGAATTGGGATTGTATAGCCGTTGGTCTTTCAATCATAAAAACACAAGATTCCTCAGTTTATCATCCATTTACACGAATTATAATTTAATTGAAATAAACAACTACATAAAGTTGTTAGATACGGTACCCACGGCCGTAGGAAGCGCACCCCGAACCCCCCGGCCGGGGGGGCCCCCGCATTTAGGGCAGGGTTGCCAACCTCTGAAAACAAAAAAGCGGGAGATTTTGCCAATTTTGGCGGGAGTTTTACCAAAAAGCGGGAGGTCGAAGATGAAAAAGCGGGAGACTCAATATATATGCTATTTTTAAAAATCTATCATGAATAGAACGATATAATATGATTATTTAGTATGTTTTGATATCTACAATTAGGAAAAAAACTTGGTACTCGAAAAAAAACTGAAAATTAAAAACTACAACTAAAAAAACTTGAAAAAAAACTGAAAAGAAAAAACTTGTTGCTCGTAGGTTGACTAATTTACTTGAATAATTTGAACAAATCGCGTTATTTTACTTAATTATCATAAAATCTAAATATATAAACAATTTCCAAAAAGCGGGAGTTTTAAAAGTTTGGCGGGAGGTCGGGAGGATGAGAGAAATAAATGCAAAAAAGCGGGAGGGTTGGCAACCCTGTTTAGGGAGCCCCATAATTTCATATAACAAAATTATATTACTTATTCATTCCTATGTAGGGGCCCCCTGAAGGGGTCCGGGGGGGCCCCCAGGAGACATAGCTACGGCCCTGACGGTACCACTCAAATGTACGTAACTAGAGATGCATCGGATCCACTTTTTTGAAATTCGGGCGGATCCGGATCCGCTTTGAACGCATACCGAAATATATGGAGCATGTAGCATTAAATACATGGTAAAAGATACGCATTACATACAATGTATCCATTGTTGAGATTCAAATATATTTCTTTACCTTGAACTGACTCAATATTCCATAAATTAATGTTAGGCATGATTTCATTCCCGCATAGTATCCTTTAATTAACGCTAAAAGTTTAAATATGTAAGTACAGTGCGGGGCACAGTGGCATCCAGATGCGAAGAAAATGTGAATTTGGGAAATATAATGTTAATTCCATATTTATATTTTCCCTGTAAATGGGAGGGGTAACAATTTGAAATGGGAGAGGTAGGGCAATACCGATATTCCACTGGTTAAAGCATTGACATCGTCCAATTTTATCCCGTGTTCAGTCCTAAAACATTTGTACTATGTATTTATTCAATTTGATTTGTTTTTAATACGAATCTTATGAATCTTTCCAGGGAAAATACCTGATCGTTAGTAATTGCACGGGGGCATGACCCAGATTTATACTAAAAGCTCCTCCAAGTGCCCCGGGCTGGCCAGATTCTACGATCGCCGCTGCTGGGCAATTCCAAAATTTAATTTTTCCTCTGCCTGAAGTACCATATTAGGTGCTCCTTATTAAAAATGTTCACAGGTCATAGATAAAATTTATTTATTCACTTAAATAAAGAGATAATTTATAATTATATAGATCTCAGCTCTGTCACTGGAAAATTGGTCTCCGAAAAAAATGGTCCCAGGACCAGTTTTCCATGGAATATTGGTCCCCCGGAACTCTTTCCCCGAACCAAAATTCCGGATCAATTTTTCGGGCCCAATTTTCCAGTGACATGCTGATTCATAAAGATTTAGTCCCAATATGGCGAATAATCGCCAGGCACTATTCTAGGTAACTAAATAAACACAAACCTCAGAGGGACCAATTTTCCACAGAAGGGCTAAATTTTCATGAAAGTTTTGGTCCCCCCGAACCAATTTTCCAAGGGGACCAAATTTCCGTGACAGCTCTTTTGAAAAATCGTGCACTGTGAAATGTGAAAAGGTGTAGAATTAAATTCTCTATTGAATGCTTATAAATTGAATATTCGGCCACTATTTATTGTTCCTGTTGTGACATTAAATAGGTGCAAAAATGTGTCCAAAAATGTATCAAGAATCGTGACCCCAGGTGCACATCTGTACCCATGAGATACCTGTCCTGAAAACTTGTGCTCTTAGTTAATAAAACTCTGTTCTGTGGAGGGGATATGGACTAAAAATAGGACACTATAGCACTATAGTACCACTACACTAGAGTATAGTCGGCACAATAATATTAATAAAGGCAGTGAGATTAGAACTGGACCACTATACTATAGTATAGTCGGCACAGTATATAATAATAAAGGCAGTGAGATTAGAACTGGGCCACTATATATTAGTCGGTACAGTAAAGAGTTAGCATAGAGTCATAAACAAATGTCTGACAGACAAAAAATTGTTTTAACCTCTAGATGTGCAAATGATGTAAATCACTCATTCAGCAGGACATACCTGACCAAATACATTGATAACCGTCTTTACACTTTTACTTATCACTGGGGAAATATTGCTTATATCTTGTATTTAAATATCATATTAGCGGAATATGTCGAGCTGTTTTAATGTATTTGTGATATTCTCCACCCATTATATGGGACACTAGTTTGTTTACTGAATTATTTGAGTCAAATTGAGCTCTTTTTGATATACAGTATACGTGTATAGACTATAGTATATTGTATGGTAGTTAGTAGCCTAGTCAAGTTATTAGTTTTAACCAGTAAAATGTATTTCATGGACAATAAATAAACAAAAGAATAGCGCAAGGTGGGGGACTTTAATTAACACTATTACAGTTCGGTATTCACAACAAAAAGTAAATTAACCCTGACTATCTTTCTACTGAAATAGTTGTCCGCCTAAATTTTTCTTTTAGGGAAAATCCTCACTGATAATTTCCCTAAAGTCCACCATACACGATGCAACTTCGTTTCATGCAACGAAGTAACATACACGGTGCATAAAATCGAACACTGCTCTATTTTTCATGCAACATTGCACCATACACGGTGCAACTTTGTTGCATCGTTTATGGTGGGCTTAACGCAACAATGTGCAGGCTTTTGTGTTATCTAATTTGTTATCAAAAAGGAGTTAAACTAGTTGTAGTGAACTCGTGATGCTGTTCGTCGAAAACATGGCAGCTGGTCCTAAGTAAAAACATTAGACAAGACAACAATAATTATCGTATTCACTGAATAGTATCAAAACAATGGTAAATAATTTATACCTAGCTAGATAATAATAAAGTTGGGTAATAAATGAGGGAGTTGGTTTATGGATTAATGGCATGCAATCTATCTTCTCATACTCCTAGAGTAACTCACATGAAATAATCGTTAGGGATACTATTCAAGTAAAACGGTATATTAACAGTTTGAAGACTCTAAACTTTTAGTATCATGGCTGCCAAACCATTCATTGTTGCCTGCTTTTGTTTTCGGAATACATCACAAACAATAGAATTTATTAGAAAAATATCCAAAATTGCACCCTATGTCGACGCATGTTCCTTTGGTGGCACTATATTTCTGTGGTTGTTTATTAATAGTGCCTCCAAAGGAACAAGATGTCGGCACAGGCTGCAATTTTGGATTTTTTTGCAAAGTCATCAACGCCAGAGGGTGTCAAAAACCATTTGCTAATTGGTCCGAGTCACAAGGAACGGTAGATAAATTTGAAGTTTGTTTCTATCATAAACCATCTTGAGTTTAATGCCATTAATTCATTATGTATTGATAATAAATTATATTATTAGTTATTTATTTTAGCAATGTTATCCACGGTGAGTGAATTAAGTCAACAAATTCCTTATATTATATTATATTATTCAATCCATTGTAAAGTAAACTAAATAGAAGCCAGCTGGAATTTTAAGTTAAATCAATATAATTATCGCAAGTTGAATCAATAGAGTAGGATTTAACAAGTTAAATCAATATAATTATTACAAGTTGAAACAATGGGATTAGATTAAACACTTTTACAGAAATTGAAGTGTGAGTAAACAAAGAAATTTTAACCCCCATTAATGGCAGAAATTAAACCCTTTGTTAAAAAATTTCTTCTCCTATCAAACGCAGAATTTTATGGTGAATCCAAATGTGAAATATAATTTGGGGGTTTAGTAAAACATTTTTAGTGTGCTTCTTCTAGTAAAAAAAGTTATAGTAGGGTCCTACTATAGTTTTATACTATAAGTGCACACTATTGAATTTACCTCTGCCGGACTTCCGGCCGGCCGTACGCGATGGCCTGACTAAACCATTGGTGATAGAGATTTAAAATTTGGACAGGAGATATAGAATTTTCTGGAGATGATCACCTCGAAGCCTGATTTCTCAATTTCGCATTTGTTCGTCAGTTATATCGAAATTTGTATTCTGGTCCAGTGACTCTTTAATAATTCGAATTAGTTATTGAAAATATAGAGGTTGTATTCTCCTAAGGATGTTCTTTCTATATATCATTTAAAATTATTAGGTCGCTAATCAATTCTACGTTTTATTAACGATTATTTACATAAATCAGCCATCTTCTCCATATTGTAATTACTCTATAGTATACTGAATACAATAGAACATATTACATAAGCCTACTATCTGCTAGATAATGACTGTTGTTTGATTGGTTTGTTAGTGAATATGTGTTTCATACAAGTGCAATTAAAACACTTGGAAGTTGGAATATTTTACAAGTTGATGATGATGTCAATTTATTATTCAAAATAGTAACGTAAATACTAGCATGTATACCTAATTTCTATTTGTAATAATTAATTTTTAATTAATTTAATTAAACATTTGAAGTCTTCACAATTCAAACATTAATTAAATTGTATTACACTAAGATGAAATGTAATTTGAATATTGAAATTCTAGTTAATTAAACATTGGGGAAGTGTAATCAGAAGGAGCACACTCCCATCCCGTCTGTGAGGGGTTTTAGTTATGGACCAGAGAAATTTTGAAAGGTGTCAAAAATGTGTCTAAAATGTGTTAATCAAAAATCGAAACCCAGGTGCAAATTAGACGGTCCATTCGCAAATACATGCCAAGTTTCAGCCCATCAACTATTAAGCTCTGGCCAGGGCACCGTCTACGGAGAAGAAATATAAAAAAATCCAAAATTGCAGCCTGTGCCTACAGCATGTTCCATTGGAGGCACTATCAATAAACCACACCAAAATATAGTGCCACCAAAGGAACATGCGTCGGCACAGGCTGCAATTTTGAATTTTATTATTACTATTATCCTCCCGTAGATCATCCACAGAACAGAGTTTTATTAACTAAGAGCCCAAATTTTCACGATATGTGTCTCATGTAGAGGATCCGGATGGATTACGGATTTACGGATTTACGGATTTGGAATCCGTCAAAATCCGTAATTGACGGATTAGGAAAAAATCTCAAATCCGTTCCAAAATCCGTATAAATTGGATTTAGAATAGATTTTGAAATTATTCTCAAATCTATCAAAAATCCTTTATGGTAATATGTTATAATGGATTTTTGGAAATTCGAATGGAATTCGGAAATCCGTATGAATTTGGAATCCATATGGATTTTATTAGAATTTAATAATCTGCAATTGAGAGAGGGTCGTATGGATTACGGAATTACGGATTTCAAATCCGTAATTCACGGATATGGAACGGATTTGGAATTTTAATTCTAGATGAGATGGATTATGGAGCGGATATGGATACGGGTTCCGATCCATTCGGATCCTCTGGTCTCACTCTCATGGGTTACAGATGTGCACCTGGGGTCACAATTTTGATACATTTTTTTGGACACATTTTTACACTATTCAATGTTAGAAAAGGAACAATAAATAGTGCGCGAAAATTCCATTTGTATGCATTCAATAGAGAATTAAATTCTACACTTTTTCACAGTGCACGAATTTTCAAATTGCGCTTCATTTGTGCCACAATTGAGTTGCTAATTTCCTTTGTTTACTAACACTTCAGTTCAATTGAAAGTGTTATATAAATATCTTGCTATTGTTATAAACTTCATAAACTTGAGATTTTAAGTCATTTTTTCCAATATCCATGAATATGTGTCCCTACCACGTGCCACTTGTAGTACACGTGGGACAAATGGGAATGTGACTGTATTTCAGTGGAAAATAATCGAAATGGTTAGAAAATAAGCACCTATAGTAATTCGACCATGTGGTATTCAAATCTTAAATCAGAATTTGTATATTCTAATTCTCTCATTATGATCATAAGTTGTATATTTCATTATCAACACCTCCATAAAATGTAAATTAATATTGTTTTGGTCAACTTATCGTTTTAAGTAAACATCAATGTTGAAGCATCTACAAATGTTATTATCGTGCTAGAAGCTCGAATGTATGAATACAAATTATTATTGTTTAAATCCTTTTGACCGTTTAGTGTATTTTTAGATTTTCAATAGTGACACTTATGTGAATTTGAATCTTATATCTATATTAGTCAACATCCCTGTCAACATCCCTTAAACAACTTATTCCCCTTATTATTCGCTGATTATACGATATAAAGGTTGTGCTAGCATATATGTCATGATGGCCGACAGGAGTGCGCTAGAGGGATCCTAGCGTAGGTGAGTCGTACGGCCTGAGAAGGCATACGGTATGGCTCACTGGTAACTAGAACTGGAGTAGACCAGTTGTAGTGTGGTCGAGGGTTACCCTCCTGATGAGTCCTTGTGATAGGACGAAACCACTACCCATCACACGTTGCTCTCGGTGAGTGTGGGATACATATTACGGTGTCTCATGCTCATCACATATATCTTAGCTTGAATGACCCAACAAAGGAACATTTTATAGTAGAGCACTTTTTGAGATGTCTTATGGCAAAAAAACTGATTTTGTTGTTGTTTGTATAATGTAATTAACTGTAACGGATTAACGTTAACTTCCGTTGTATTTTTAACGTATTAACGAATTAAATGTTAACGAAGTTAACTTTTTGATTAACTGTGCCCACCTTTGTCCGTTTGTATAGCTGTTGTATTCCTATATGATTTCCCATAATATAAACAATAATTGAATATATATACTATAGACCAATAAAATTCAACCTTACATTTGTGTTGGACAATTTAATAGTCATACCCAGTGGCGTAGCCAGCCTCGAGTGATTGCTCGGACAGAGAGAGAAGTTTCCAGGGCCTGTGCCCCCCAGGCCAATTCGCGTTAATTTCAATTCGCGTTAATTTCATGGAGCGTAAATTTCATGGAGCGTTAATTTCCGTCGCGTTAATTTCATGGTGCGTAAATTTCCTATAATAAGGTAATTATTAGTTTGCAATTAGTATGAGGAAACGCCCCTCAAGTGAGCGTGAGGAAGTATTTTCCAAAAGACAGAAAAACGAAATTCCAATTGTCCCTAAGAGAAACAAAGAGATACGTACCTTCAAAAACACGCACAGGAGTTTCTCAACTGAATTCCGTACAGATACACTTTGTCTTCATTCCACCAAACAACTTATAGCAGTATACAGCATTTATTATCGCTATATGGTTATTTACACAATCGAGGGATACCTCGTTACCAAGTTTAAGGTACAGGATTATTTTGTGAACATCACATTTCATTGTACAGCTCAAAACATGACAAATGAAAAAATCTATTTCTCAGATCACATAATGATTACTTTTTTAATTCTTGGTACAATTGAGAGAGACCTGATCATATACAACGGCTACAATGTAAAACACAATATGGTACGTCTCGATTGCATTTTCGATTGTGGTGAAAACGAGTATATATATTTATGGGAAAAGGGGAATAATCGTATCAATATATACTCGCACGATTTTCAGAAAATAAGAACATTTACAGCTTACAAATCTGGTACTCCTATAGCACTCAAAATAAGAGGAGATATAATGGTGGTCCTCAATGCAGAAGAATCATCTCTTGATGCTTCGTCCGGTCGGTTCGGTGACCATAGAAATCTAACTTTTTTAAGTTTCTCAATTACGAACGATGAACTGCTTGAAAGTATTCAAATTAATACTAAATCCTTACCATACCCGAATTACATGTGTTTAGACCCGTTAAGTAACGTACTGATTACAAATTGTTACTCAAAGAAATTAGTCGTGTGGTATCGAGGCGGTCGACTAAGATACTACAAGAATACTCCAAAACATTATAACACTACTACATTATTGGGTTTGGAAATGACAGATGATTTTCAGATAATTAGGATTGTGAGTCCCTACTACCGTAATAATCCTGATCCCGCTATAAGGGTTTATATGGTCAAACATTCCCATTAGATATATGGAGATAGATAGATATTTAATGTATTTGATATAAGCTGTATAGAGTATCAATTGTACCATAATTTAATTTTGTGGTATATCTATTAGACCTCTGCGCGGGTCGTATGCGGGACCGCCCCGCCCCGCCCCGCAATACCCAGTGCTATAATGAAATGAACCCGCACTAACCCGCACCTAACTCCCAATAACCCGCGCTAACTAGTATTCTCGCCAAGATATATAATAGTTACGAGCCCTTCGGTCTCGGTCACTTTGCAACAGATCGGTGCTACGCACCTCAAGTTAACGGCCGCTGTGAGGCCTTACTCCTCACATTTTCTACCATGGAAATGGTAGAAAGGGACGTTATGATTTTGATTTTCATTAATTTGTTTACCTATTTGTGTAAACAACAACAACAACAAATACTCATATTAGAATTTTATAAATGCGAAATTCGTGTTCAGCACACTTGTTTACTTATAATACCCATTGAAAGCTAACTTCTAGGTTGATTTTGAATTTTCATTAAATTTTTTCAGCTATTTTGAGTAAACAACAACAACAAATATTCATATTAGAAAATTTTAACGCGAAATTCGTGTTCAGCATACTTGTTTACCTATAATACCCGTTGGAAGCTAACTTCTAGGATGATTTTGAATTTTCATTAATTTGTTTACCTATTTTGTGTAAACAACAAGAACAAATATTTATATGAGAAATTTATAAACGCGAAATTCGTGTTCGGCATACTAGTCTACCTATAATACCCGTTGGAAGCTAACTTCTAGGTTGATTTTGAATTTTCATTAATTTGTTTACCTATTTTGTGTAAACAACAACAACAAATATTTATATGAGAAATTTATAAACGCGAAATTCGTGTTCGGCATACTTGTTTACCTATAATACCCGTTGGAAGCTAACTTCTAGGATGATTTTGAATTTTCATTAATTTGTTTACCTATTTTGTGTAAACAACAAGAACAAATATTTATATGAGAAATTTATAAACGCGAAATTCGTGTTCGGCATACTTGTCTACCTATAATACCCGTTGGAAGCTAACTTCTAGGTTGATTTTGAATTTTCATTAATTTGTTTACCTATTTTGTGTAAACAACAACAACAAATATTTATATGAGAAATTTATAAACGCGAAATTCGTGTTCGGCATACTTGTTTACCTATAATACCCGTTGGAAGCTAACTTCTAGGATGATTTTGAATTTTCATTAATTTGTTTACCTATTTTGTGTAAACAACAACAACAAATATTTATATGAGAAATTTATAAACGCGAAATTCGTGTTCGGCATACTTGTTTACCTATAATACCCGTTGGAAGCTAACTTCTAGGATGATTTTGAATTTTCATTAATTTGTTTACCTATTTTGTGTAAACAACAACAACAAATATTTATATGAGAAATTTATAAACGCGAAATTCGTGTTCGGCATACTTGTCTACCTATAATACCCGTTGGAAGCTAACTTCTAGGTTGATTTTGAATTTTCATTAATTTGTTTACCTATTTTGTGTAAACAACAACAACAAATATTTATATGAGAAATTTATAAACGCGAAATTCGTGTTCGGCATACTTGTTTACCTATAATACCCGTTGGAAGCTAACTTCTAGGATGATTTTGAATTTTCATTAATTTGTTTACCTATTTTGTGTAAACAACAACAACAAATATTTATATGAGAAATTTATAAACGCGAAATTCGTGTTCGGCATACTTGTTTACCTATAATACCCGTTGGAAGCTAACTTCTAGGATGATTTTGAATTTTCATTAATTTGTTTACCTATTTTGTGTAAACAACAACAACAAATATTTATATGAGAAATTTATAAACGCGAAATTCGTGTTTGGCATACTTGTTTATAGGGATCGACCGGGATAAGATTTCATGCCGGGATTGTCAGATTTTTGCCGGGATTCCCGGCTTGCCGGGAATTTGCCGGGAATAGTACATAAACGTACTTAATACACAATTATGTACTAGTATAGTAGTATGAGAATCTAAATGTCACATTAAGAAGTTCAACTATTATTTGGAACTATTTGAAGGTACTATTAGTATGACTAAATAGGATGTACATCATTTATAGATATGTACGTATGTATCTACATTGCAATGTATTGTCTCGTCTATAATTGTCAATCAAATGTTTTGGTTCAACACGTAAACTATTGATTCAACAAGTTGTAAACTATTGATGTTATGAGTGGACTGTATTTCTGAGGATAAAGGTAGCCTTAGGTAGGGTTTCGTCCTAAAGAATGGTCGGGATTCGGAATAGCGGGGTGTCCAGAATTCTGAAATAATTTAATTTTAATGTCTATAGTGTATAATAAATAAGTTCATTGGCGCGCCCCGTCAGCCTTCTGTAAAAGATTCCAGAAAATATATAAATATATACAGAGTATGAAATCACGACTATTTCAATCAAGAATAGCTATACTTTCCCGATATTTTATCAATAATTTACTGTACGAGTATACCAATTGGGGAATACCGCTTAACGACCACCTCAGAATAAAATCATCCCGATATTGCTACTACTTTTTACATTCTCGTTCAACCACTTATTAACATTAGTATTAATTGATTTTGGAATTACGACCACGCCGCTATTCAAAATTTTGGCCATTGTATATGAACGAAAAATTATTTTCAAACACAGAATCACGCCCCGTCAGCTTTTGGTAAAATAATTAATAACTCTACGCCTATGAATACGTTTAACCATAAATTAATTAGTAGAATATAAATATTTCGAAGTTCCACTACATAAAGGTTTTAAAAATTCCCGGCTAGATCCCGGTAAATTCAGGCGTTCCCGGCAAAATAACCAAATCCCGGCAAAACCGGGGATTAACCGGGATTCCCGGTCGATCCCTACTTGTTTACCTCTAATACCCGTTGGAAGCTAACTTCTAGGTTGATTTTGAATTTTCATTAATTTGTTTACCTATTTTGTGTAAACAACAACAACAAATATTTATATGAGAAATTTATAAACGCGAAATTCGTGTTCGGCATACTTGTTTACCTATAATACCCGTTGGAAGCTAACTTCTAGGATGATTTTGAATTTTCATTAATTTGTTTACCTATTTTGTGTAAACAACAACAACAAATATTAATATGAGAAATTTATAAACTAGTGAGATTGAATTCAGTAACATTTTGGTATTATGTATTCTGTTTCTAGATGATACGCCTTTCTTTAGGGTATTTTAGGAGACCTAATGGGAAATAAATTTAAATCATGTTACTGTATGTTACCAAAGTTAACAGAACTAATTTCGTTCTGACTAGTTGAAACGCGTTTCGACTGGAAACGGCTTCTGACTGCAACATATACACTAGGCACACAATGCGGGCATAATTTTTTTTACAGCCATAAGGAATAAGAAGAAGGTAACACGTGTTTGGGTGGATACTTGAACAGCGAATTCCGAGTTTATTATACGAGATTACGGATAATTTTACAGTACAATTCTTTCAATCGCAACACTTCCCGCATGTAATAACTCACCCCGCGGAGAGGCTGTTGTATCGTATTTAGGCACTATAGTATATTGAGGCGCTGTATGATACACTAATATAAACCATGGATATGCAATTACAAATTATACTGTGATATTTTGAGGCGCTCTGGTAGATTGAGAACGCTACTGTCATGAGCATTACTTATTAGTCAACCACAGCAAGCTACTCAGTCTTGATAGTTATTCAATACCTACTCTAGTACTATTAGTATGTTGTCTACTTAATATATACTAGCGCGCTTCGCTTGCTAGGTCGCTTCGCGGCAGAACACAACCACACACCAACCGCTTCACGGTTGGTGTGTGGTTTATATACTCCTAATATTGATTATAAAGCGTAAATAGGCCTAAATATTCAAATTTGACAATGTGAATTTTAGTGATTACGTCATCATGCGATAATGAGTTAGCAGTGGCGATCTGGTGTGACCAACGTGTCCGCATCATTAATGTACATGTTCTATTAAATTTTCAGATTTTTATCTCTTAATAGTATAGATTCATTATAACTTACCGCTGTGTCACTTAGTCTGTTACATTAAATATATATTAACTCAAGATATCAACTCACTAACTGATGACTGGTCCGTTATCTATTCCTCCCCTCCATGAAACAGATCGCATAGAAGCCTGGAGACATCTTTTCAAGGCAGCTGTCACGAATATATTGGCGGAAGAAAACGGAAATGTGAGAGCCATCCAACTACTCCCGGCCTACGTAAACCGGAGAACAGCGGAACGAGAGCTAATAAAGGACCTCATAGACTCTGACATAGAGTATGGATAATTTGGACAATACAATGGACGCTCTGGAAAAGACGCTTGATCCTCCTGTCGACGCTTTTATATCAATGCAACAACTAGGGAAATTGCATTGGGAACCAGGTCAGGAAATTGACGACCTTTTCTACGTCGCCAATAGAAAGGCCGTTCATGCTAAAACAGGTATAAAAACCTTGCGTCAATTCTAGTCAGAGATATAGGTGACGCTCTATAGGGAGATCAAGGTAGGGAGCTTATTCAAGTAGTAAAACGCGAGCTTACCGAACACGGGCATCTACTAAATATAGAGCCTGAGGTAATAGAGATTTCGAAGGAGTCGCCAAGGTCGCGGTATTATCAAAACCTGAAATGTATGCAGAGTCTGCCTCCACTAGCGAAACAGACAACGAAGAAAATGCGAAATTCGTGTTCAGCATACTTGTTTACCAATTATACCCGTTGAAAGCTAACTTCTAGGTTGATTTTGAATTTTAATTGATTTGTTTACCTATTTTGTGTAAACAACAACAACAAATATTATTATTAAAAATTTATAAACGGGAAATTCGAAATCAGCTTACTTGTTCCCTATTATAACATTTGTTTACCTAATACATAGACTCCTTTAAATAAGGACTGTAGGCGCTCATACTCGGGTCCTGGAATTTGGGTCCATTAGGTATTTCGTAATCGATTAAAGTTAGACACATAAAATGTATTATTGTCGTATAGGAAGTCATAGTTAAGGAGTCCAACGGTCATATTGGATTATCGAAAATATTTGTGGAATGTGAGTTATGCCGTTTTCATACCTTTCCATATATGGTAATCTATGTTTTAAAAGCGGAATTGTTGTCTGTGTGTGTGTGTGTGTGTTTGTCCAGAATTGATTGGAAAGACTACGAGTCCCAGAAAGCTGAAAATTTATATCCTAGGGTAATTTTGTACTGCGACAACGATCTATTCGTTTTTGAAACAAAATAACGGGAGGAGACAAAATAAAGGCACTTATTTGGGAATAACTCTTTCAGGTCTTATCCGGATCACCCACAATTTTAGATGGCAAGACAACATGAAATGAGACACACGTATTCCGATCTATGGGTTTATGACGTCACGTGGGAATTTATTATTATTATTATTGCTTTAAATTCATTGCACATATTCACATATTAAATTCACTCCACATATTGAGGTTTGGTGATTACCTGCTGGAGCCACCTGCATGTGTACAGTTTAGTTAGTTCTATTAGTGATTTATTAATAGCATGCAGAAATGCATAAGTTTAGATACGGTATTTAGATATGAATAAGTGTTTATATAAATTCTTATTTGAACTAGATAAATCTTTTCTCTATTCTGTTTTACCTCACGGCGGGTAAGGCCGCGAAGCGGCCGTTATTTGTATTACATAGTGTCTACCACGAAAGAACAAAGGTCGCGAAGCGGCCTTTGTGAGAGAGTGATCCGTCGCGAAGCGATCGTGACCGAAGGGCTCGTATTGTTAAAATCTCGAGATCAGTTAGCTTCAGACATTTGAAATGTATTATTGTTGTATAGGAAGTCATATTTTGGGAGTACAACGGACATATTGGATTATCGAAAATATTTGTGGAATGTGAGTTATGCCGTTTTCACACCTTTCCATATATGGTAATATTAATAAAACCACGACAGCAGTTAAAGTTAGGCATATTTAAATATATTATTTGCGGATAGGTAGCATAATATGGTGAGCAATTTGTCGTGATAATTATTTGCTATACCTATAATGTATAAGTTACAAGTTTGGATTCGATTAGTATGATTGTTAGCATGGAGAAAGTATTATCAGTACATTGACTGTATCTAAAAAGTGTTCACAATTAATAATTTTCTTCTTGTAACTTTTCTCTCCGTCGAAGACATCCAATCTGTTGCTCACGATCACTGAAGTGGTTAACTTGAGCTTTTAAGAGAGTATTAACTAATGAGCATAGAGCTACATTGTCTTCAGCAAGAGGATGATCAAAAAATGAAAGGACTTTAATTACATATGTTCGACAACTATTTTTGGCCCTCGGAAGTAACTCAAGAAGATTAACAGCGTTTTGAACAAAACAAGTCGTGGACAATGTTGGCACTCTCAGCCCTCCCCTGTCGAGTTCTTGTAGAAATCAGTAGATACTAGGTCCCCTTCCATTTCACCATGCTTAAATGTTATATATCCAGCAATGAACACTACTTTGTGCTTTAAAGTATTGCCTGAATCAAGGAGGAGTTGCGTGTCCTCAATACTGATCTCTTGCATTAGCTCTATATCTCCCAAACTGACTGGCGTTGTACATTCTGGGCAGGTAAACTCTGGAATTCCTTGAGGAATTATATTGTATTTCAGCAACTGATGTAATCGCTGTGCTTTGGCTGCTGAGAGTACATCAACAATATCAATGTAAAAGTTTCCTCCATTGCGCTGTCTGGCTTGTCCAAAGAATTTTTCCAAGGGGTCTTGTGAGAAAACCGCAGGAAGAACATACTGAAAATTGTGGTAAGTCAATAGATAAGTGGCGGCTACAATACTATATTTTGTTGTGATCTTAAAAGCATCGGCAGTGAATTGAGTAAGCTTTTTTTGTCGAAATCTTCCTCCTTCCCATCGACAGGAATCTATAACGTCGCACATTGCTGATAGTTTGCTAAAGTTGTCACAATTCAACGTCCAAGGTGCACGATGTGGATCACGAAGATGTATTGTGCTAAACTTGTCTTTTACGTTCATCATTCTGAACCAGTTTGTTACCAATGTGAGAAATTTAATAGTTCCCTCCTGATAATCGATAGTACCAAAGGCTTTGAATGCTGCAATCGTCTTTTCATGAAAGACTTGACATACCAGCGGTACGCTCTGTCTTTGTAGTGGTTTAGGAAAGACTGAGGTGTGAGTAAGCTTTGTAAGACGTAATGGCATCTTCTTATCTTCCTCATATAGAGCTTGGATGTCTCTCCAACATGCCAGATATTCTACACCGTTCTCTTTAAAGGACAATTCCTTGGTCTTCTCAGTTATCCAATTATTCCTCAAAATTTTTAGGATATGAACGTAATCATAAATTAAGTACATATCGACACCGCATACCTCCACTTTCCCAGGACCACCAAGTAAGCGGTACACACCTTGATTTAGCGGACAGTTATCACAGATAAAGGATATTGGCTGGATATCCATTTTTCTCAATCCTTCAATTGTTTCCATCAAAATATCTCGAGCCTTCGCTGCATTTATTTTAGAAACTGGATGAACACCAATCACTAAGCGTGGCCCTCCGTGATGGCAAACAATTTCTATACAAAAGGCAGATGTAGCAACTGCCTCTGTCGCATTAGTAGCATAACCAATGATGTGGCCTCCTGTTAAGCGCGTGGTCTTCAATAACTTTACTTCATCAAATAGTATGTTAACAAGACGTTGCTCAGATTTCAGTACTTTGAATATGAGCGGCAGATTGGTGTTTGCGAAACTACGAGACATTAAATTTCGAACAAGTTGTTCCCTAGGGAGCTTTATTATTCTGTAATTTCTTATCATCCTGTATGCAGCTGGAGATATACAAAGAAGTTCTCCAGCAAAAATCAGTAGGTGTTTTGTATACCGGATATTATTATCTGAAATCAAGAGAAATTCTAGCTGGGTCTCTAGGAACTGAAAATGCGTTGATTCTTGTACATCTATTGTCATTTGTTTCAACTCTTCCATGGCCTTTAACAAATGATCATTGTTAGAAGTTTCATTATTATTAACAATCGAGAGGATTTCTTCCATCTGAGACCATCTATGAAGGAGGCTATTCTTCTGTAGATTGAAAATTATCTTTGGAATTTCATAACCATTCTTTTCTACCTTAGACAAATGAAGAAACCCAAAGCAAGACTCTACTTTCTTAAAGCAGAAATACTGAACCACTTTACTCCCTAATTCATCCACCATGAAAACTGTCAATTTTTCTCCGTGATTTCTAACGCTGAATGATGTGAATCGTCTTTCAAATTCTTCTGCAAAAGTGGTGAAATCTAAGATCTTATGAGGAAAGCGACCAATTGGACCTCCTACATATTTTAAAGGTGTGCCCAAGTCTTGTCAGAAGCAGTCTATTACACATCCAAGGCCAACAGGAAAGACTACTTCTGCTGTAAGGGATAAATTGCAGAGAGAGTATATTGACAAGTGTGACCCGTACAGTTACCCATTTGCATTCAAAGTGTGATGAACAGACAAATATCTCTTTTCGATCTTTAAGACTCCCAGGTTCATTAGGCATGGCCTCAATCCATCTTGTCCTTTCAACCCTATCTATGGGAAAACTGACAACTTGACTATATGGTTCCCCATCATAGTTACCACGACAGTTGAAAGCTGCACAACGTTTTGGCATGATTACTGTGCTTGTGAGATCATATGCTAAATATTGTAAATACGAAATAAAATGTAAAAACTAAGCATTATTATTCTTTACCATCAACATTTAGTCCGATACTACTTTCTCCATGCTAACAATCATCTAATCGAATCCAAACTTGTAACTTATCATACTTGCCAACCTAAAGCAAGTCTTTGGCGGGACGGAGGAATGAATTTTGGCGGGGCATAAGGAAGTTTGGCGGGACAAAGAACATTAGTACATAAATAAGTGAAAACACTATAAATACTACTTAAGGTTGGCTAAGTATTGGCTTTTAGATGAATAGCTATTAGATGTACGGATGTCCTAGTAATTGTAATAATTTGATTATCTCAACGGAAGGAACCTTGCTCCAATTGCATAAAACGAGACGTCCCACTAAAAGAACGGGACGCTAGTCAATTCTACAGATTTATTACCTAATTGGAAGAAGCAATGCTCAGATCTTTATATTTTATAGTTATTATCACAAAAATGAAATACAGGGTACAGAAATCGGGACAAACGTGTCTAAAAGCGGGACGCGGGACAATTCACAAAATCTTTGCCAAAAAGCGGGACGGTTGGCAAGTATACTTATACATTATAGGTATTGCAAATAATTATCACGACAAATAGCTCACCATATTATGCTACCTATCCGCAAATAATATATTTAAATATGCCTAACTTTAACTGTTGTCGTGGTTTAATTAATATTACCATATATGGAAAGGTGTGAAAACGGCATAACTCACATTCCACAAATATTTTCGATAATCCAATATGTCCGTTGTACTCCCAAAGTATGACTTCCTATACGACAATAATACATTTCAAATGTCTAAAGCTAACTGATCTCGAGATTTTAACAATATTACCATATATGGAAAGGTATGAAAACGGCATAACTCACATTCCACAAATATTTTCGATAATCCAATATGACCGTTGGACTCCTTAACTATGACTTCCTATACGACAATAATACATTTTATGTGTCTAACTTTAACCGATTGCGAAATACCTAATGGACCCAAGTTCCAGGACCCGAGAATGAGCGCCTACAGTCCTTATTTAAAGGAGTCTATGTTTAAAGCAAACGCAGTAATGACAAATCCTATTTCGATTCTGTGTACCAATTTACTTTTGGGATTGAAAATAAAAATCCTCCATTGGAAATCAAAAGATTTTCTTCAAAATCGATATCAAAATGTTTTGGTACAAAATCAAGTGAGAGACAGCTGATTGGTTTATGACTCTCCTTGGAGTAGAACCATATTGGATAAGCATTAGGCTCTTTAGCTATTATAATCAAGCGAGTTTCTGTGATTTTCAAATCCAGAGGAGAGAACATGTCTTTTCCCGAAATATGGGAATGGTAGCCTAAGAACTTATTGAATCGAACTATTTTATCGTTTCCTGAGTCACAAACGTAGACATGACCATTTGACTCATCAATTGACAACCTTTCAGCATACTTTAGTTGATTTTCATAATTGTTTAGAGTAATTATTCTTTTTGGTACACCCTCGTTTCGAATTCTAAATTTCAGAATCAAATTAGAGTAACTTTGAGAGACGTACATTTTATCTTTGTGAATAGCGATGCCATTAGGTTTTGCATGACTTCTTTCCCGAACTCAAACATAAAGTCTCCATCTTGGGAGTAAACAAGGATCCCACCATTTACACTATAAAAAGATACATATAGTCTCGATCGATGTGTTGTGATCAATGCACACACAATTAAATGAAACAACTGAATAAGGAAGGGACTTTCTCAAAATAGGAGATTTTTAGGATGCGTAATCAATCGTAGTTAATGGCTTGTTGCTCCCACCAATTCGACCAATGTTGACACTAAGAGTCCCCAGATCTGGCACTACCTCTTCGATATCCTCATTCCACTCAAACGAGACATCCAGACCTGAGATTTCCTTCCTCATCCCCTCGATCTCGCTGTCTAGCCCACTCAGGACTCTGCCCTGTGTCTCGCTAAGTAGGTTCAGATTCAGAATATCTCTGGAGCTCTGTTTGAGCTCTTCGAGTTTCCTGAGTGCCGCCTGGCTCTCCTCACTCAGGCGGTGGTAGCGAGACACAGCCTCTGCTAACCGCAAGAGCAGTTCATTCCTACGGGCGTTTATTTGGGTAATCAGACGATCGAATTCTAAGTTTATCTGTTCACGAGCTTCCTCTGATTTGGAAAGGAAGTCTTTATGCGAAGCAACAGTACTATCTGCTATCTGTGCCATTATAGCTATATTATAAAATAACTGCTAGGGGTTACCTTACGTAACGCAAATTTCCGGATATTATCAACAGCCCCTTATTTATAAAGAAAGAGCATTCACAATCAGGGGCGTAGACTTTGAGATTGGTCATGGGGGTGCCAACCATGGGCATAGCCATGGGGGGGGCCTGGCCCCCACAGAATTATACCTGGGCCCCCCAAATTTTCTACAATAACTTTTAATAAGGATAGATTGAGCTTTCGCTCACTTTGTTGTAATGACTCATAAAAATAATGGCCCTCACAAAGATTTTTCGGGCCCCCCGAAAATTTTTTGGTTGGCTACGCCGATGGTGCCAACATGGCACAAACCCACTTACACCAAATAGAGACATTTGGTAGTGGATAGAACCAATGTATTACAGAGTTAATTTAGATGACGTTAACTTGAATATTTTTTAAAAAAATTATTCGCGTTAATTTCATGTATTTAAAAATGTTCTTCCCTCAATCGCGTTAATTTCATGTATTTGAAAATGTTTTGTTCCAAATCGCGTAATTTCCTTCGGGTTAATCTTCTATTATAAGGTATTCTACATCTTGCACAAGCGGCACTACCAAGCATTTCGTCTTGGCAAGGCAACAGAAAATCAAGGCGTGCAAGGCAGGCCTGGCACCCCCAAAGTTTACGCCACTGTTCACAATGATAGAAAAGGTTATTTGATATTTATAGTATGTAGGGTAAATAGTCAAAAGCATTGAAGACAGACGAAATAAAGCAACAAAAAATTACAAAGAATATCCACTAAACCTGGGTAATAGAGCAAATAAAATCTGTGGTAACTAACGAATGAAATCTAACAATAAAAGTCAAAAGAATTGTAGACAAGCCTTATTCTTCCCGGAGACAACTACAATCCGTCCTGTGTTATCTAGCACTATTCCATACGGGATATAGAACTCCCCAATACCCTGACCCTTCTTCCCAAACCTGTGTATTTCTTCTCCCTCCTGATTGAATACACACACACAGTGATTACCGCAGTCACTCATAATGATGTTATAGACTCTGTCTATGTCGAAACAGAATGGTTTGTTAGTTTGCTTACCATTACCACGAGTTATCAGTCTGTTGGTTAGAACGTGATTTGAATCGAACACAAACATACACGGATCACTAGCATCTAGCACCATTACTCTGCTCGTGTAACCTTGATATCAAGTGGATAGTTAAACTTAAACTCACCTATTCCTAGCATGGAATGGAACTTGAGATCCTCTGTGAAGATTTGTACTCTGTTATTAAACCAATCACAGACATAGACGTTGCTATATATCAAATTGCTGGAAATTTTACGCTGAGTACAAATATGGTGATTATAAGTTGATTAGATTTGATTGAGAAAGTTAGTTACGGAAATGTATGCGATTTACTATGAAAAGGCCGACACTGCCACCCACATTAAAAAAATCCCCAAAAACGGATTTTGGATATGCTATTCTACGAAAAATGGCGGTCTAGTGAAATTAAAAAACACTTTGCATGAATTTTTTCTAGGTTCAACCATCCAAAGACCAGACTAAATACGACACCAGTGGACAGTAAAAATATGTTTTACTCTATATCACGAATTAGTATTAACCGATGTAATTTGTATTGAAAAGTTTTCGAGGGGGGCTGAAATAGGGTACCTACAATGAATCAACCGGAAATTTATACTGTTGTATGCAGGGCCGGACTAAGCAAGGTATGTTGAAGCCTAAGCTAAATGAGTGTAGAAGGCCCTACCCAATGAGTTTTATAGGTGTAACTAAAAATACCGGTGAGAGGAACCAAGGATTGTAATTTCGCTTAAAATAAATCCAAAATTGCAGCTGTGCCGACGCATGTTCCTTTTGTGGCACTATATTTTGGTGGTGGTTTATTGATAGTGCCTCCAAAGGAACACGCTGTCGGCACAGCTGCAATTTTGGATTTTTTTCGCCATGTCATGAACGCCTCATAGTGTTTAGTCTCATTTGACAAGTTGTACGGGATAAAGGAACCATTGTTGATTTTAAATTATTTCTATCTTGAACCATCTTGGGTTTAATGTCATTCATTCATTATGTATAGATAATAAATGATATAAATAGTTAATTATTTTAGCAATGTGAGTTGAGTTGAGTTAAGTAAAAAAATTTCCAATTTAATTTAAATTGCTTTAATCCATTGAATATTAATATACTGTTTAAAATTGGAAATCAGCATACTTGTTTACTTAGAATGACAAAAGGGATCTAGTTTATATTCCTATTATAACCCCCTATCACTCTAATACAATTCGACCACCAAACACGCACACAGACGAATAGTCATTTAATAGATATTCCATTTCATTAATCCATTGTTTGTATATCAGTCATCGTTTTAAAATTGAAATCAGCATACTCGCTTACTTTGAATGACATATGGGATTAAGTTTATATTTCCATTATACGTAAATGCTTTATAAACCCCCCCTTACACTCTAATACATTTCGGGCACCAAGCACACAAATAGACAAATATTTATACAAATAGATATTCCATCTCATTAATCCATTGTTTGAATATCAGAAATCGTTCTGAAATTGAATAACTGTTGAGTGAAATTGAATTTTCATATAGGAGAAAACTTTAAATACAACTATTGTATTAGAAATCGATTTATATACTATTGAATCAAATTGAATTATTCATATAAATAGAATAAATTATTGTAACTATGATATCAGAAATTGATTTGTATAGTAATAGCTATTGAATGTAAATTAATTATTCATATATACTAGAATTCTTTATTGTAATTATGATATCAACAATAACTTGAATCGAAATAACAGTGAATCAATTGAATTATTCATAAATAGTAGATCTTGATCGAAACCACGAAATAATTGCATAATTGAATATTAATGAATTTACTATTTTAGAAAGTTAAGGGTGGATTGTGGCAACTTTGAGCCTAATTCTCAGGAAAATGAGGACGGATTAAAAAAATCGTGAAGAGCTATCAGTTGCAAAATACTTTTCTGAAGCTAACGATTTGAAATTTTTTCTTGTTATTGCTTTTATTTTCTTATGGGACAAAAAAAGCTAAAAGTCCCGTTAAAAATTTTCCCAAGTCGAAATTGAAAAATCAGGCCACGAAGTGCACATTAATCAACAACCAGACACCTATCCTGAAAATCTCAGAGCTCTAGCACTTATGGTTTAGCCAGGGGAGGCGACACGGAGAAAACAAAAAACATCCAAGGCAGTGAGATTAGAACTGGGCCACTATACTATAGTATAGTCGGCACAGTAAAAAGAGGCGAATACAATAGAAAGAGGAGCTAAGCACTGAAAAGAGAGGATGAACACCTTTCCTAAATACAAGTTAGTAACGCCCAGTCGGCTATAAGAAAGCAATAATATGTACAAGCTACACAATGTCAATTAAGTGGGATCGGACATCAATACAGTTACTTAAAGAATATTCTAATAAATGGATGTTGACTGTACATACAAGTGACTCCGGTAATACGAATTCCCGGAGAATACGAACAAATTTAGACGGTTGTTTGCATTAACGAGAGTCTACTGTTGTATTTGTACTGTACTGTATTGTATTGTATAATTATGGCCTAGAATGTGTATACACTATACTTACTTGGAGTTAGAGAGTTATAGCGCCTGTTAATGCTCTCATCTGCGGGAGAGGGACCCTCTGAGTCCGTATCTCCCCTCTCTTCATCAGTGTCCCTACAGTACTCCATATACCCCATTCTGAATGTGTCATAGAATGCCCGCTTCTTCTCGGGAGAGAAAGTCTCCGGCTTTATGGAATGTATCAGACGGAAATGAGATATCATTTGCACGCCCGTTTTTAGAACCAGTCCTTCGCACCTGATGCATTCAAATGTTTTTCTGTATCGACGCATTTAAGTGATCGGTTTGCTAACATAGAATAATATAGTCAAGTCTGTATTGTGAACAATAATTCGTCTGCTTAATATGAGCACATTTTTATTATGAGCAAGCCTATGGTCCCAATTTAAAACCTACAGGTGATTGAGTCGAGTTCGCTTATTAGGAAGTCTCTCTATATGAACACAATTGTTGGCTGATGTTCATTAGGCCGTGTAAATAAATAACTTGTTTATGATCCCCGCCCGCCCCAATTTTTACTATCCGTCCGGATCTATTTTATTATTATCTTATGAACATAATCGTACAAAATATAAGCAATAACTTGTGTAAAGTACCTACTATGCATAAATCTTTAATAAGTCCTATATTTTAGAGCATTACTTTAATTATTTGGGCATTGTTATGATATTTTCTAATTAAATTAAATATTTATATTTATTTTTGGCATAGGATGATGTTATTTGCATATTAATGGGAATAAAAAATAAAAATAAAATCCCGTCCGCCGTCCCAATTTTCTCGAAAAATATGGATGATAAACAAGTAATTTATTTTATGTGGCCTTATAACAAAAACCTGACTGAAATAGAAATTAATTCATATTTGTATAAGAATAAATGAAGTTTAATGGATTCCACTAGATTCCACCATTCAGTCAACCACTAGATTATCTATATTCTGCTGCTGTTAATTCGATAATATACCAATACTCAAAAGTTAAAAAACAAAAATTAAATTACTAGACCATTAAAATAGTATTACGAATGCTAAACCTTATTAAAAACAGTTTTACCGTTTGACTATTAGCATAGAGAGACTTACTGAGTTAGTGAGCTAACATCAGAGTACCTCAAGTAATGTGATTTTATCAACTCAGCTGTGGGAAAATATTCCCCTATACATCACATACATTCATAATTCATATTTAGCATGCTGCATGTATAAACGTGCAGTCAACAAACTACGGTAGCTTAATTAACAATATTAATTTGATCAAACACATGGGATTTCAGATAAAACTAAGTGAAGTCAAATAAGCAACAAATTTTCATTTGCCAAATAGATTGTACATAATTTAGATAGCTAATAGCACTAGGCCAAAAACATTCCGTTCTTCTCATTAAAAGAAATCTGTCTGGCTTTACAAGTGTCTCCGAAAAGTTTGTTGTGGCTTTTGAGATGGGAAAATTGAATAAATTCATTGGTACAATACTTACAAGTATAGAATCTTTTTCCAGTAAACATCTCCTTGCAACGCCCTTTATACTTCCCTTTATGATACGGGAAAGAGTAAAGGGAATACCCTAAACCTCTCTTGCAATAAGGACAATAGTAAGGAGTACTGTCCTGTTCTGTGACCAATTCATTAGTAGGGTGTACTGTAGTACTTCTCGTAGACACAGGAATTGTATCATTAATGCTTTGGACTCGCTGTGGTGTGTGTGCACCTGAAAATATATTTGGTTATTTCTGAAATTATAATCCATTTGATTGATGTCAGTGAATATCTACAGTGTTTTGTCATTCTACAAGGCTTATTAACAGTATTCATTATCAAGTGTATGATTAAACTTTCTACTCGACTCTTGCTGAGAACATTTCAGATATGTACATAACATTATGCCACCCTGAAAGTTTAACTTGTCTAAGGAGTTTCCTCTCAAATGAATGACAAAAATGAAGAAAATAAAATGCAATTGCAAACAGAATGTCCTTAGATTACTAAATTAATGAAGGGCTATTTTTATAATGACTCTTCTTTAATACTATCCGGACTAACAAACACACAAATAAACAAACAACAATCGAGTTTTAATAATATAGATATAGGCCTGCTGTGGGCTCTGTTATACTTGATTATATTTGGTATCTACACGAGACTCACTCAGTGCCATTAAAATCTGTGCAATTTTTGTATTATTACATTTCACATATATTTTCATAACACCAACCAATTACTCGATACCTTCCAGTCACCAAATTCATAAAAAAAAGATTATTCCTAATATTAATAGTGTACCCCAGTAGAACTACAAGCATGTCAACATTCAGGATCATTTCAAAATATGGTCAGTAATTATTGTGCATTCATTGAATATTTGTTAACCTTACTTACTTACTTAATAGAATAAGTTGTACAAAGGTAAATACTAAGCAACAATCCCTCTGTCCCAATAACACTCCCAACGGACTGAACGAAGGAACTGAACGAACAAAACTGAATATTGATAAATTATAAATACTGAATCATTAATCAATACGTAAATATAAATACATCACTACAAATAAAAATATAAATAGATCACTACTCATATCTGCTTGCAATACCTAATAACCACCCAACTCATCTGAACTGAATTAATTGAACGAACAGAAAGAAAGAACTGAACGAATTAATTGAACGAACTGAACGAACGCGGGTCAGCCGTTGAACGAACTGAACGCGCATCAATTTGAGATGAACTGAATTGGGTTCGTCAACCTTTAATTCCCTAATTTTAACGAATTTATCTACACCGCGTAACAGCTAAGTGATCCATCGCGAAGTGGACGAGACCGAATGGCTCGGTACATCTATATTATTAAATCTCGATTGTTGTTTGTTTGTTTGTTTGTCCGGATTGTATTAAAGTGATGGGGGAATAGAAACCGCATTTATATATGAGATATAAACTAACTTCCAAATGTTATAATGGGTAAACAAATGTTATAGTAGGTAAACAAGTATGTTGAACCCGAATTTCGCGTTTATAAATTTGTAATATGAATAATTGTTGTTGTTGTTGTTTACACAAATTGGTAAACAAATTAATGAAAATTCAAAATCAACCTAGAAGTTAGCTTTCAACGGGTTTTATAGGTAAACAAGTATGCTGATTTCGAATTTCGCATTTATAAATTTATAATATGAATATTTGTTGTTGTTGTTTACATAAAATAGGTAAACAAATTAATGAAAATTCAAAATCAACCTAGAAGTTAGCTTTCAACTGGTATTGTAGATAAACAAGTATGCTGAACACGAATTTCGCGTTTAAATTTTCTAATATGAATATTTGTTGTTGTTGTTGTTGTTCACTCAAAATAGCTAAACAATTTAATGAAAATTCAAAATCAACCTAGAAGTTAACCTTCAATAGGTATTATAAGTAAACAAGTGTGCTGAACACGAATTTCGCATTTATAAAATTCTAATATGAGTATTTGTTGTTGTTGTTGTTTACACAAATAGGTAAACAAATTAATGAAAATTCAAAATCATAACGTCCCTTTCTACCATTTCCATGGTAGAAAATGTGAGGAGTAAGGCCGCACAGCGGCCATTAACTTGAGGTGCGTAGCACCGATCTGTCGCAAAGCCACCGAGACCGAAGGGCTCGTATATATTACATTCCAATCTAAGGGATAAAAAAATCTAAGATTTCAGCTGTGCAGACAGCATTTTCTTGTGGAGGCACTATCAGCCATTGAACCACCAAATATAGAGCCTCCAATGAAAATGCAGTTGACACATCTGTAATTTTAGATTTTTTAATCACTTAGAGCTATAGAGGGTGCAAATTATGTGCGATTAAGTGACTTTTCATGCTTCTCAAAATGTGACAATGGCGTCAAAACTGGGTGAGGAGTATTAAATTTTGCCTGGAAACCTAAATTCGTTGTCGCTATATGCCAAAAATAAGATTTAGAAACCGTCCAGTTTGTTCAATCAACTCGGAACAAACAAACAAAAATATACACACACAATGTCACACACACATATATATATATATATATATATATAACGGTTTGTGTTTTGATAGTATAGATATAAATCTTTGTGTTTTAATAGTATAAATATATCTAGAAAAAGAGCCTTTTCGGACACTATAAAGTGCATGGGTGCTGAAACTCTCCTACGCCAAGGCGGGTGCAACTTTTATATTCAAATGTGAATGGTCAAAAACAATGCGTAAAATTGAATGCTCAGGTCCCCAAAAGCATTTGAATGATTCATGAAAATATCGTCATAACCTTTTACAGGTCCAGGGTTTCATCAATACCCCTTAGGTCCTCAGGGGGGGGGTTAGCTCCCCTGAAATTTTTTTTGAGAAAAAGGTTAATTATAAAAAGTTTTGTGAATCTAAATTGGAGTCCCATACAGGGATATGACTGGAATAGGATGGCAGGTGGAGTTTTAATAAACCGAGTTGAAATTTATTACACCATAAATAGTTAGAATAAAACGAGTTAGAAAAAAACAGATAGAAATTAAGTAACAACGAATTAAATAATAAAGGCAGTAAATTCGTAATAGATAGAATAAACCAGAATAATCCGGTGTTAGAAACCCCGGATTCAACTGTATAAAAATATTTGTTATAATATTATAGATACATTCATGAGGAATTCTCTTAAGAGAACAAGGTCGCGTGGGCGCGTGACGGGCGTAAATTCCGTAGCTTAGTATCTAAAACGAACAAACGAAGGAAGTTAGTCGGCCTAAGCGAGAGAGTAATCCGTTTTGAAGAAACCAAAAAGCAAAAGGCTAGAAAAATATCAAAGCACGTATTAAACTATTATTTCTAAATATAGAAATTACAGAATCGACAATCTTCGTTCTATATCGTGGATCGTGGTGGATAATTAAAGTAAATCAAACAAACTTTATCCAACTTAGTTAAAATCAAATCTCGAAATAGGAGATGGAAATACACTTAAAATGCAAGCTAGGATTTTAAGGTCAAACATAGTTGGTAATCACACTAATTATCAAAACGTACAAGTTAATATTATAAAAATTCCATCACTATACCTGTTTGGATTAGGTGTTCTACATCGTTGATAGATATCTGCCATGTTTTACAGGTATCACCAAACTTTGCGTTATGTCTCTTGAGAGATCGGAGACTAGGATAATCAATTTGGCAATAAGTGCAAGTATAGAATCTTCTCCGGGAATTATGTCGTTTACAAAGACCTTTACTCTTGTCAATATGAAGCCGTAAATTATTTAATGAATATCCTTTTCCTTGACCACAATCTGGGCAATAATAAGGACCACTGTGTTCTTTCCTAATTGATTCTTCCTGTGACGATAATGTTTTACTATTTGTTGGTAATTCTTCTCCAGAGTCAATGGCTGTCATATCCATGGACTCTCTAGGTTCTGTTATGTGGGTCGGTAAACAATCGGATGAACTGGTGGCATCATCTGCAGGAGGAAACTCCTTCATTGTATCATCAGTACCTCCTTCCTCTATTGTAAAACTAGAAACTTCTGTAATAAATGGATATCGTTCTTTAATCAGGTCTAAAGTCATAGCCTGTGATACATCTGGTACGTTTACTACATCGGCTGAATTGCACTCCACACTGATATTCGATCCTACATCTAACTCATCTACGTATTCTGTATCAAGAATATCATCCTCAGTCAAATGACTATTTCCAGCCTGCTTCTGTAGATCACTTTCTTGTACAGATTCAAAGTAATTATCAGATATCTTTTTATCATTAACAGAAAGTTGTTCTGCATTGATATTGTGTTTCTCCTTGGATTTCATCAGTTGAGTTGTCTCGAAATATTTCTCACACTCCATTGAGACAGTAACTACTCAATCAGTGACATTTGAATATCAGTAATTAGAATGCAACTAATGAATGCGTAAATCCTTAATAGATTCTCAAAAGTGGTTCCATTGGACTCGCAATGGTTGATTACCCCATATAAAATGCAAATTATGCCAATAGGAAGCATAGTTTAGCTTGGAATAAACTCTTTTTTGTTTAATGATTCGGTAGCATGTGTAGCCGCATATATAGTAGGCTATGAAGCAAGTTACAATTTGGTTAAAATTCGTTATACCTTGGTGCAATTGGTTCTAACTAATTATATATTTACGCAAACTTGTCTCTCTCAAAATCAAAATGTGATTTTATAAACTCGGCTGTGGGGAAATATTCCCACACACCCTAGCATTCATATTTAGCATGCTACATTGTTAAAAGTGCAGCGAACCAACTACGGCGGGTAAATTGACAATATTTATTTCATAAAACACTAGTGATGTCAAGATCAAATAAGCAATAAATTTTCATTCGCTAATATAGAATCTTAATAATCTAGATAGCGAATAGCACTAGAGCGAAAACATTTCGTGCTTCTCATTAAGAGAGATCTGTTCGGCTTTACAAGTGTCTCCGAAAAGTTTGTTGTGCCTTTTGAGATGGGAAAATTTAATAAATTCTTTCGTACAGTACTTACAACTATAGAATCTTCTTCCAGCAAACTTCTCCTTGCAAATTCCTTTAAACGTCCCAGTGTGATTCCGGAAAGAGTAATAGGAATACCCTAATCCTCTCTTGCAACAAGGACAATAGTAAGGAGTACTGTCCTGTTCTGTATTTCTCGTAGACAGAGGAATTGTATCATTAATGCTTTGGACTCGCTGTGGTGTGTGTGCACCTGAAAATATATAAGGTTATTTCTGAAATTATAATCCATTTGATGAGGTCAGTGTATATCTACAGTACAGTATTTTGTCATTCTACAAGGATTATTAACTGTATTCATTATCGAGTGTTGATTAAACTTTCTACTCGACTCTTGTTGAGAAGATTTCAGATATGTACATAACATTTATGGCACCTCTGAAAGTTTAACTTGTCTAAGGTTTTTCCTCTCAAATAAATGACAAAAAATGAAGGAAATAAAATGCAATTGCAAACTAATGAAGGGCTATTTTATATGATCCCTTCTTTAATACTATACAGACAAACAAACACAAAATATAGATATATGCCAACAAAATTGAAATTTAAAACCCGGCTTCACAAAGGTGAATCTTTGATGTTCAAATGATTCAATGTATTTCAGTATCTAAAAATACATTAAATAAGGTGTTGTCCCATATATAACTAATCCATAAAGGACATAATTCAAACAAACACAACTATAATGTAATAACTTACTGAAGTTATATTTCTCTCTATCAATTGAGATTTGCTTTGCCTTACAAGAATTGCCAAAGTCTTTGTAGTGTTTTTCTAGACGATAGATTTGAAGAAATTCTTGTTTACAAATCTTACAGCCGTACAAAGGTCTGCCAGCATAATTCCTGCAATTTCCCTTATATATCCCAATATGATGTTTGAGACTATTAATAGAGTAGCCTAATCCTCTGCCGCAGTCAGGACAATAGTATGGATCTTTTTCTCTCAATAAACTATATTGTGGGACCAGGGAAACCAATGACTGATTATTTGTTGGTGAGCAGTTAGTCGAGTTTATTATAGACTCTGATATATTTCCATCTAAGATGTAAATAAAAATCTAATTACAGCTGTGCAGACAGCATGTTCCTTGGAGGCACTATCTTGGGTGATTATTTGTTTGATAGTGCCTCCAAAAGAAAATGCGGTAATAAATTCCTTAATCAAGGCGTTAAACCACATCGGAAGGTAACGACCCTAATTGCGTTGGAGTTGCATTCTAGCTAACTTCATTTCATAGCTACTAGCATGCTTCGCTTGCTAATTAGCTTCGCGGCAGAACACAACCACACACACATACCTCGCCGGTGGTGTGTGGTTTATAAATTTCTAACATTGATTATAAAGCGTTAATTCTAAAAACAACAAACGAAGGAAGTTAGTCGGTCTCAGCGAGAGAGTGATCCTTGAAGAGACCAGTTGTGTTTTGCCAAAAAAAGAAGAGGGGGGCGCTTCCTTTCAAATTTAGCACTTTCTTAGAAAACACAGGTGAAAACGGCCCCCAATAATGAAGTGGGGGGCCATGCACATTGTACATGCCAAAGGTTCATGCCAAAGCCAAAATCTAGGAACTTTGTTCATGATCTGTCAACACTGCTCAAATTTCACAAATATACTTTCTAGGATGAAAGGAAATTTAGAAATTTTCAAAAATCATCGTAAATCTGTTATAATAGATCCATAGAGAACTATAAAGATATTAAATGAGGGTAAGTTAAAATGGCGACAAAATTTTTTAACTTGATGTTACATTCTATAGATAACTGATAGGAAGGAGCACCCCTCCTGGGATATCACTGGAAGAGACAAAAAGCAAAAGGCTCGGAAAATATCAAACTTTTATTCTAAAGATAGAAATTAAAAAATCTACAATATTCGTTCTATATGGTGGTGGATAAATTAGGGGGAAAATTCCAAAAATACTCAAGTTTTTAAAAAATTTCCAAATATACTCAACTTTTTACTGATACTCAAATATAAAACTAGATCTTTCCGAATCTACTCAAGTTTTTCAAAATAATTCCAAATCTACTCAAGTTTTTCAGAATAATTCCAAATCTACTCAAGTTTTTCAGAATAATTCCAATTCTGCTCAAGTTTTTTCAGTAAATTCACAGATCTACTCAAGTTTAGAAAGGCTATATTTAGTCTATCTTATATATTAAATCACAATGTTTTTGTGTTTGTTTGTTTGTGTGTTTGTTCAGAATTGATTGAGGAACTGGTAAAAGCTACAGACCCAAAATTTGGCAGTGGGGTGGGGAATACTAGTATTGTATGTACAAACAAGTTCAATATCTAAAAAGAGATTCACATCTTCCATCACAAAAGGTGTCAAAACCTTTAGCCAATTAAATTCGAGGGTTGTTCCAGTATGGATTAGCAGCTAGCATTTCAATTAGTATAATCGAATGCTTTAGTGTCTGTCAAATGTTAAGTATACATTATGGAATACTGAGAAAGTAATCTAATTGATCGAGAGGAAGTTCAGGCATTTAATCAGTTATTTGTGTTCTGTCTGTCTAGCCATACATTTATAACATTCCATTGTGTTATTTGATATCAAATTATTATCAATCAATACAATAACTTCTCCACATCCCAAAGTTAGGGGTCCACTGGTACAGTTTCTTAGTGATATTTAATTATATATTTAGAATTGGTATATTATTATACACGGACAAGCTTATATATCTAGAAAATTATCTGTTCAAATTTGCATAAATATCCAAATTATTTAATCTGTCCTTATAGAAACCTGTAGCTAGGATGAACGGATATAAATAGACGGCTAGCGGCCAACCATCAAGAACGACATTTAATTTGAAAAGCAGATGCTTTAAATACAAGCGAGGGCCGTAGACCCGAGTACAAGTTGTAAGGACGCGCGTAGAGCAGACGAGCAGATTGTACTAATAAATATTTTTTGTGGTTGGAATCTCCATACTAGTTTCAATAATCCAATAAAACTTGAGTATATTCGGAATAATCCAATAAAACTTGAGTATATTTGGAATAATCCAATAAAACTTGAGTATATTTGGAATAATCCGGTAAAACTTGAGTATATTTGGAAAAACTTGAGTATATCTACAAATTAGTTGAGTATTGTTGAGTATATTTGGAAATTTTTAAAAAACTTGAGTATTTTTGGAATTTTCCCATAAATTAGGTAAATCAACCAAACTTCATCCTAATTTGTCAAAATTAGTTTCTAGAAATAGGAGATGGAAATAAACACATAAATGCAAACTAGGATTTTAAGGTCAAATGACATGATTCGAAAATAGTAGGTAATCACAGCATGGCCTACTTAATATCGGCCGTGCATGGCCTACTATAGCTATAGTACGGCTATACATGCTGCTGAATCATTGTATAAAATATGAGGCCAGTTTATAAATTTTATTATGAGCTAAACTATGCTTCCTATTGACACAATTTACATTGTATATATGAGGTAATCAACCATCACGAGTCCAATGGAACCACTTTTGAGAATCTGAGATTTGTGGTTAAGCTGTTTAGGCGCCATTTCATGGTGACGGTAACAATTTATGGTAAATGGATTTTTTTTTTAATATCATAAATTTCATTTCCTTCCTACTTTCTAATAATTTTATAACAGGAATACTAAAATAGGGATTATTTCATACCCCAAAGGCTACTAAATCACAAAATGGCGACAATCTAAAAATTTTAAAAATTATAAAGCAACCACATGCTAAAATACAAGAAGTATCCGAATTAAAACTTATTATTTTCGTAATAAAACGTATATAATTGCTGGTTTATATATACAGTGGAACCTCCACAAATGGGGCCTGTGGAAACGGGGATCCTCTGAAAATTGGGTAAAAAATGCAGGAAATTCCTAGTCCCACATAAATGAACCTCCACAAACGGGGAATCGGCAGAAATGGGGAATCGGGGTGGCTAAGACCTTGCGTCCCCGGCACCCCGTTTCTGCAGGTTCTACTCCATTCATTCTCAATATATATTCGGAAAATGTATTCTAAGTACATATATAAGCAAAATATCTTAATTTACTCGGAGTTCTTGAGACTAGAAGTGGATTTATAGTATATTTGTGGTGTCATCACTAAATGGTGCCTAAAAGCTTAATCACAAATCTGAGATTCTCAAAAGTGGTTCCATTGGACTCGCAATGGTTGAATACCCCATATACAAGTATAATACAACCCAAATAATAACAATAGGAGGCATAATTTATCCTATAATGAAATTAATAAACTGGCCTTCTATTTTTTTGGCCTTCTCGGTGACATACACGGCCGTATATCAAGTAGGCCATGATTACACTAATTTTCAAAACGATAAAGTTAACATTATTAAAAAATTGCATCACTATACCTGTTTGGATTAGGTGTTCTACATCGTTGATAGACATCTGCCTGGTTTTACAGGTATCACCAAACTTTCTGTTATGTCTCTTGAGAGATAGGAGACTAAGATAATCAGTTTGACAATAAGGACAGGTATAGAATGTTCTCCCAGAATTATCTCGTTTACAAAGACCTTTACTCTTGCCAATATGCTTCCGTAAATTATTTAATGAATATCCTTTTGCTTGACCACAATCTGGGCAATAATAAGGACCATTGTGTTCTTTCCTAATACTATTTGTTGGTATTTCTTCTCCAGAGTCAATGCCTGTCATATCCATGGATTCATTAGGTTCTGTTATGTGGGTCAGTAAACAATCGGAGGAACTGGTGGCATCATCTGCAGTAGGAAACTCCTTCATTGTATCATCAGTTCCTCCTTCCTCTATTGTAAAACTAGACACTTCTGTAATAAATGGATATCGTTCTTTAATCAGGTCTAAAGTCATAGCCTGTGATACATCTGGTACGTTTACTACATCGGCTGAATTGCACTCCACACTGATATTCGATTCTACATCTAACTCATCGACGCGTTCTGGATCAAGAATAACATCCTCAGTCAAATGACTATTTTCAGCCTGCTTCTGTAGATCACTTTCTTGTACAGATTCATAGTAACTATCAGAAATCGTTTTATTATTAATGCTATTCAGAGATTCCACTAACTGGTTCATTTCCTGAGTTTTGCTATTGTACTCCGTCTCTATGCGATCAACTCGAGAGAGGAGGCTAATCTCCCTAACTCGCAGAGCTTCGTGAGACCTCTTGAAGCTGTCTCGTATGCTCTTGCGGGCCTCTGTTATTTGTTCCGGGAAATTGTTATTCTGGAAGTTTGCCATTCGATAGAATTGTATATTATTGAAACTTAGGACTAATTAGATATTTATTGTTATATTTTGTAATATATACTTTATTGAGTTCAAATTACACCAAGACCACAATTGTATTGTTAGATGCTAATCCTTAAATTATTAATTCGCGCAAAAACAATAGTAAACAGTTTGGGTTGAATAAACCAGGTTCCACAATCTAATTGTAATTTCCCAATCTCGAAAAATTGCAAGATCTGAGGTTCGAATTTATGTAGTGGCTATTTTCTGCCAGTGTTCATAGCATGTATTAATCAGGAAAACAAGAGTGCTCAATCTATCTAAGGGCCGTTAAAAACACTATGTAACGCTTGAGATATGGGGCAGGCCGTGCGAAAGCAGATTGAAGTGGTCAGACAAAGCAAGCACTAGCATTTCAATTTTTCCCCAAATACACTTAAATAGGATTTTTTAACAGGTACACAATGTTTCAAATTTGTTCCGTCTGATTAAGAGCCCCCCAATTACTATGCAACCTCAATATATTCCGTAAACTAAGTCATTCTTAAATTATCCGAACTGTAGATTATCTGAATATGTAGGCTGGCCCCAATAAGTTCGGATAATAACGGTTACACTGTAGTAGTCTAATTGCATGCCAAGAGTTAATGAGAATATAAACATATAAGCCAGCTGTATACACACGCTACATAATGGTATGCAGGTTATTATTAATACAAGTCACATAGGACTCCACTGCGTATTGAACTCGTCTAGGGCTCGCGCTCTCTCCTCGCTGGGAATATCGCATCTGTCTATAACTCTGATGTGAGGGACAGCCTGTATTAGGGCTGTTGTATAGTTTGCCTTACGAGAGATAGGATTGTTAATGAAGCTGACCTCGTTGAGGAATGGGAGATCGGTTAGTTTAGCTAGTTCCTTCAATTCGTGTATCCTGTTGTTAGCAAGGAAGAGTCTGTGAAGAGAGACCAGGCCACTCAGGTCGGGGAGGAATTTGAGACGATTCTCTTCAAGATGGAGTTCTAGAATGTTCTTTAAGCTAGTCAGGTCTTTCTCAGCAATATACTTAACCTTATTTCTATCAAGCACGAGCTCTATCAAGGAGGGAAACTCCTCGAAACCTTCCAGAGTGCTTACGTCATTATTCTGCAGGAAGAGAGCCTTGAGGGAGGGCAGTCTGTGCAGCTGTAGCGGACTCAGCTTTGCGATTCCATTGCTAGCTAGCTGCAGCACGTGCAGATCTGTGAGCACTGGGTATACCTCGTTGTCGTGTGTGGCATCTAGTGACGTTATTCTGTTGTTGTTGACACAGAGTATCTTCAACAGATTCAACTCGAGGAAACCCTCCAGACTAGTCAGCTGGTTATTCTCAAGATTCAAAGAGCGCAGGTTGTCCAGTGCCTCGATGGGGTCTAAGTCAAACGACTTTATATTCTGGTTAACTAGACTCAGCTCTCGGATGTTGGAGAAGTTGCTGTGCCCTATGCGCTCGGAAATAGTACTCAGAGCTAGCTTTCCTCCATACATCTCTCTGGCCTGAATCAACTCATTCGTCTTAACCAACTCGTCGTTAAAACTACGAATGTTCGGAAGATGGAAGAAGCAAAAGTATCTAATGTTTCTATTCTTCTCCAATAAATCTATTCCGGAAATGTTGAGTACTATCAGTGAGGTGTTCTGCTTGAGGTAGAGTATTTCTCGCTGGGATTGAATTGGGTTAGCGATGAGTGACAGGTCCAATAAGGCAGTGTACGCATTTGAGTTCTGTAGAGAAGTCACCATGTTGTGGTTAAGCACGAGAGATATGAGATTAACGTGTTTGGAAGGGAAGCGGGGAAGAGAAGTGATTCTGTTGAAAGAGCAGGAGAGATCTTGTAGGTTAGGGAGTGCGTCCAGTCCTTGTATCGTGGTTAGACAATTCCAGTCTAGGTTTAGTTCTACGAGACTGATGCAGTTGGAGAGACCGTGTAGAGAGGTTAGCGAGTTGTGCGATAAATCTGCGTGTCTGAGATTGGGCAGGTTAAAGTCAATGGGGAGAGCTTGCACACCTCTGCCCTGTAGACTCAATGTGGTGATAGCAAGATGCCATTTGTAGTCATGCGTTGTTATAAATGTCCTGCTGTCGATGGGAGAATAACTGAATAGCGTTAAATCTGTCGAGTGAATAGTGCTAACGCATTCCTGAGGCAACTGAGTGTTGTGCTCATTGAATACATAACTAGTGACAACGATAAACTCCTCAACAGGAGTCGTATTGAAGGTTAGTAGTCTGGGAAAGAAACGAGAGTTTGCAGAACAACCCAGTTGTCTAACTCTAACTGTTTAGCCGTAATATCTACAGCTTGTGTAGGCAGTGAGAACGGATTCATGTAGAGGGACAGGTCCCTAAGGGAGGGCGTGGTTATCTTGAGTCGGGACAGTGTAGCGTGTATATCCGTAATCTTATTCCAGCTCAAGTTGAGAGTTCTAACAGAGGAGTGAGGCATGAGCTGGTCCATGCACTCGATACAGTTATGACTGATATCCAGGTACTGCAGCTTGCACGCGAGGAGGTCCGACACGCTAGATATCCTATTGGAAGCTAAACAGAGGGCGGTGAGGTTGGGGAACTGAGTGAGAGAGCTGAGAGACTCAACACCGCAGGCAGGCAGGTAGAGAGAGGTTATACTGCTGGGGTTCATAGAGCTGGCAGTCTGTAGAATGTCGCGTAGACATATGGGCACTGGGCACTCAATGGAGTTAAGTGGTGAGTATATTGTATTGAGGAGCTCTTCATTAACGCTTACATGTAGGGTAGGGGTGTTGGTGGGGGAATTTATTGACTTTAGAGTAGCATGTTTGTGTATATTGACTAGCTCCTGTGTGTCTGTATTCATTTTGTATTCGAAGGAGATTAAGTATTCCTGGGACTATCAGGTCTCTGTCGGGGATTAGGAACAGTCGCTGATCGTCGCAGTAGCAGTATGGGACGAATTCTTCTGTGTCAGAGAACTTAGAAATAACCGCAGAATCGTATAGATTGAAATCTACCTGTTTCGTCTCGGAGACGTGCCTCAGCTGCTTAGCGCGCCCTAGAAACACTTTGCACAGAATGGCATGTCCCTGGCTGACACCAGATTTCCTCGTGTTGAATGCCAACCTCGGTAAATCAGCCTCATACACAGAATGAGACAACACAAAGTAATCCAAATGTTTGCTTCTGTCCGTCCTAGGCAGTCCATCCTGGCAGAAAGCTGCGTGCATTCGCGACTGGTCTACATCAGCACTCGACTGTAGGAACAGATAGTCTACGGTAGACACAGTGTTCTGGTTAGGATTCGGCTCTGATTTAGTGCGCTGATTCCTCCCAGCCATCGCAAGCAGTTTGTGCTCAAATCTAGCGTGCAGGGGAGGGTTCTTAACCTGGTACACAGAGTGTGCGGCTATCCCTCTAACCCCCAGCTGGTGCACCCTGTCAGGAGGCGAGGGGGCGAGTAGCTCCAAGCATGCCTTGTGCCAGTCCTGTTGTTGGGCACCAGGTATAAACTCGATGTTCCCAGCTGTCGAGAACTCCAGCTCGAGCCGGCTGAGTGAGAACCGGAACGCATCAGCTGCTGACGTCACAGCCAGCCGACACGTGGTCTCCAGTCTGGCGATTACGTCATCCACACACGTCAGGAACGCATCCAGCTTTTCTCTTGAGTTAGACTCGTCTGCGCTAAACAGTGCGGTGTCAAAATCCGCAGTAAAGATGGAACGAGTGACGTCATCTTCTAGAGACTCCAGAACAGCCAGGTCTGCTACGGCCGTGTGTCTCAGCGTAGAAGCGCGAGCTGTCACTGACTTCTCCGTGTTAAACAGCTGCTGTCTGAAATTGCGAAATTGTTCAGCTAACTTCCGCAATCGAAGCTTATAGTATAGTTTCTTATTCTCAATTATTTCTCTCGCAGTCTTGACGAGTTTCTCTGAGACAGGGAAGGTGTCGATATATTTTAGGCGGGGAAAATGAAACAACACCAAAGTTGTGTAATTCCGAATTTTCGCAAGAGGGCATGATGAATACTGAGCATCAGCAAGGCTGAGAGAGGTGAGAAAAGCCGCGGTTTTCAACTCCTTAAGAGCATCGAATGTAATGATAGGGTTGCCGGATAAGTTGAGCGCAACTAAACTAATGTTCCCAATAAGGGACTCCCCTATACTCGCTATGTTATTATTAGCTAGATTGAGTTCCAACAGTTCTTTCAAGTTGTGCACTCCCTCTATTCTGCTGATGCAGTTACCGCGAGAGAGAGCGTCTTCAGTCGGCTGAGGTGTTGTATGTTCTCGATTCGAGATATCCTGTTTCCGTACAGGTAGAGATGCTGCAGCTTCTTGCACTGCTCCAAGCCTTCTATCTTCTCCACGCCAGTCTCGCATATCCATAGTTCCCGGAGCTGTAAGCAGCTCCTAAGGCATTCTATGCGGCTAACATTCTGGTTGAGAATGTAGAGATAGGTTAGGTTTGGGATCAAATGGTAGCCGTACATAGCCGGCACCCCGAAGAAGAAGATTTCTAGTTGAGTCACGTCCGGAAAGAGAGGGGGCTCTTCTTGTGCCGGGGCCTGCTGGGGAATACCGTTTGCGTGGAGAAGCTCTGATAATAGTTTACTGTTCGAAAGTGTTTCTTCTTCCATGGTTAATACACACCAACTCACTCAGCTAACTAACTCTAGTGTAGTGAGCAAAGTATTTATCATTTCAAGTAGAACCTGCATAATCCAATCCGACCCTCTATATTCCGGAATTCAGCAGAACCGACACTTTTTTCGGACTATGCATTAGAGCCTGCATAATCCGATAATTTGGCAATCCAACATTTTTCTCTATCCCAACTGTATTGTATTAGACAGGTTTTACTATACTGAAGTATAATCGGCACAATCCAAACAATTAAATATAACAAATTAAGAGAATATTGTGGTTAATTAATAACAAATATGGTCATTTGAATCGCAAAAATAAAGTGAAAATCAAAAAGCAACAAATTTTCATTCACTGAATAGAATGTTCATAATTTAGTTATTTAGATAGCTAATAGTACTAGAGCGAACACCTAACGTGCTTCTTATTAAGGGTAATCTGTATTGATATTCGGGCGTTCACGGTGAATCTCAGAATTGCATAATTTACTACTAGGAATACTCTAGATGAGATAGAGATTGACTTCTATGATTTTTTTTTTCTTAATTTTCAATCAAGATGGTGTTTTTTAATAAAATAAGACGTCGACTTCCTTATATGGGCATGACATTTTTTCAAAAATTGTTGAATCTTTTTGAATTTTTGAACATATTATTATGAGACTATTTCCTCTCAGTAATAATTTTTATTTTATTTATTTTTGCAGAAGAAACGATGCTAAAGGGCATTTTTTCAAAATAATCATAAAACGCAGTCGTGCACTAAACTATCGTTATAAAATGTTAGAAGAAAAAATTTTCAATTCTAGTTCAAGGGTCTGAGGATGCATCATGTGTTACCCCAGAGAAATTTTTTGACTTTCTGATTATTATTTTTGGTTTTATAAGCATTCTAAGGCTGCGGCCCACGAATTTTTCCGAATTTCATCATCAAAAGAGGTGATAAAATTCTACACTGCCATATATTGTTCCCAAAATTAAAAATTTCGGAATCTACAGGTCAAAATATACAGGTTCACGTCAAAAAGTTCAGGAATATGTCAAAAATTAGGAAATTAGGGGCATAAAAGAATATGAAGGGTATGTAAGTACCCGGTGATCATATATTACTGTGGGAAATTGGACAGCAGAATAATTCTGTTATTCTTCATAAAAATGCGCCAGCTTCTTATCTATGCGTAGCATTTGTTTTCAACACTTTTACAATAATATATCATGAGTTATGACCAATTTATGACTATGGTTTTGTCTGTTCTGTCATATTTTCACACCTCAAGGCCCTCAAATATACAATAAAGTATTATATAAAACACCAATTTGGTAATACAAATATGGAAATGGCATTTGCGCACAAAATGAGACGTTACACAACACGATCCAATCATTATTCGATAAGTTATGGACTTTTGGGCCACAGAAGGGGGCAAAAAATCTGACATTTCACACCTGTTGATATTTCAGAAACGCTTTGAGATAAAATGATCATAGGCATTAGAAAATACTGTAAATACCTGACTTTCTATACGTTTATAATACATTTTAGGACTCTAGGTGTCACACTTTTTAACATGACCATATATGGTAATTTGATGTGCCCAATTTTGATGACGAAGCAAATTTTGTAACTCTTGATCTCTGGACAGCAGAGACTAGCTCTAAAATTCTAGTCACATCATGATACTATTTCTTACTCATTGGATAAACTTTTGGGATTATATTATAATTCGAATGATGTGTTCTGATTTCAAATGCCCAAATATGGTGGTGTCAAAGTGGCAATATGTTAAAAAGCTGACAAAAATCCAACTTCTGATCCAAATGAGATAGAGCTTAGCTCTAAATTTCTAAAAATAGTATAATTCAATTTCAAATGACATTATCTATTTTATGCAGTTTAGGAACTCCTTTTCCTCGCACTTTCATATTCTGGACTCAGCCACTTCGACACAAATTAATTAAATGCTAATTATGAAGGTGTAAAAAAAGACCATTTGGGCATATGGATGTAAAAAAGAGAATTTTTATTCTAGAAAGTCAAACTTTTTTTTAAAATGCTCAGTATATGTAGGCGCATGTTTTAAAAGCGGGCAGTTTTGGCAATATAATACAAAAAAATTGAATTAGTATACTTTTAATGAAAAATAGTGGGTTTTTTTTGACCAATTTCACAAAAATGACAATAACATAGAGTAGATTAAAGAAAAAGCATATTTCGGTTCGATTTAAAACATTGAGTATTGACTCAGGTATATTTTATAATTGACATGTTTCGCGCTAAAAACTAACATAAAAATTTTTTGTAAATATTTGGCTAGTATGGATTAGGCCTATATTGACATTGTCTAGTTCATAACTAAGGATATATACATAGTAGAACTCTAATATTTTCAGGGATATCTTAGATATATTAGTACTATCCAAAAACGCAATAAAAACATTAGGTCGTCGGGTGTCAAAATATCAGTACAGAGCACCCTTAATAGAAATCTGTTCGGCCTTACAAGTGTCTCCGAAAAGTTTATTGTGGTTTCTGAGTTTCGAAAAAACAGTAAATTCTTTCGTACAGTACTTACAAGTATATAATCTTCTTCCAGCAAATCTCTCCTTGCAACTCCCTTTATACCTCCCATGGTGATGCTGGAAAGCGTAATAGGAATACCCTAATCCTCTCTTGCAACAAGGACAATAGTAAGGAGTACTGTCCTGTTCAGTGACCAATTCATTAGTAGGGTGTACTGTAGTACTTCTCGTAGACACAGGAATTGTATCATTGATGCTTTGGACTCGCTGTGGTATGTGTGCACCTGAAAAGATATTAAGTTATTTCTGAAATTATAATCCATTTGATTCATGTCAGTGTATATCTAAAGTGTTTTGTCATTCTACCAAGGCTTATTAATTGTATTTATTATCAAGTGTATGATTAAACTTTCTACTCTTGTTAAGAATATTTCATATATGTACATAACATTTATGCCACCAGTGAAAGTTTAACTTGTCTAAGGACATTTCTCTCAAATAAATGACAAAAAATGAAGGAAATAAAATGCAATTGCCAACAGAATGTCCTTAGATTACTAAATTAATGAAGGGCTTTGTGTATATGAGGCTTATGAGCCATTCTTTAATAATACTATTCGGACAAACAAACACAAAATATAGATATATGCCAACAAATTTGAAATTTGAACCCAGCTTCACAAAGGTGAATCTTTGATGTATATATGATTTAATGTATTTTCTGTGTCTGAAAATACATTTAATAAGGTGTTGGCCCATATATAAGTAATCAATAAAGGACATAATTCAAACAAACACAACTATAATGTAATAACTTACTGGAGTTATATTTCTCTCTATCAATTGAGATTTGCTTTGCCTTACAAGAATTGCCAAAGTCTTTGTAGTGTTTTTTAAGACTACAGATTTGAAGAAATTCTTGTTTGCAAATCTTACACCCGTACAAAGGTCTGCCAGCATCATTCCTGCAATTTCCCTTATATAACCCAATATGATGTTTGAGATTCTTAATAAAGTAGCCTAATCCTCTGCCACAGTCAGGACAATAGTATGGATCTTTTTCTCTCAATAAACTATATTGTGGGACCAGGGAAGCCAATGACTGATTATTTGTCGGTGAGTGGTTACTCGAGTTTATTATAGAATCTGATATATTTCCATCTAAAATGTAGATAAAAAATATAAAATTACTGCTATGCCGACGGCATGTTCATTGGAGGCACTATCTTTGGGTGGTTGTTTGTTTGATAATGCCTCCAAAAGAAAATGTGGTAATTAATGCTTTAATCAAGGTGTTAAACCATAACGGAATGTAACGACCCTAATTGCGTTGGAGTTTCATTCTAGCTCACTTCATTTCATAGCTACTAGCGCGCTTCGCATGCTAGGTCGCTTCGCGGCAGAACACAACCACACAAAGCTACCTCGCGATTGATGTGTTGTTTATATGCTTCTAACATTAATTAGAAAGCGTAAATAGGCCTATAATAGTAAATATTAACAATATGACATTTTAATCTGTGACCAACGTGTCCGCATCATTAATGCATGTGTTCTATTATATTTTCAGATTTCCATCTTTTAGACGCCAACTATAATACGGCTATACATGCTGCCGAATCATTGTAGAAAATAGAAGGCCAGTTTATAAATTTCATTCTAGGATAAACTATGCCTCCTATTGTTATTATTTGGGTTGTATATGGGGTAATCAACCTTTGCGAGTCCAATGGAACCACTTTTGAGAATATGAGATTTGTGGTTAAGCTGTTTAGGCGCCATTTAACGATGACAACAGAAATATACAAAATATACAATTCGAGTCTAAAGAAGAAAGAGAATATGAGGATATTTTCTAATATGCTTAGTCGTGACCTATGTTATAATAAGACCTATCCAGTGTTATCAAAATATTGACCATGGATGCTATCGAAGGCCATTGATCCAAGATACAATATATATATATACTAATTGATAAGCAAAGTATATAGTAATATTTTGCATATATTTAATCTAGATACTTGTGCAAGTATCATTGTAATATAATAAATGATTAAATTCAATATAAATTAAGAGATTACTAAAATAAGTTAGCTCTACATAAATTAGTGAGCTAATTGGGCTTGACTTTCCTCAATTTACGAGTATTTTCGATTTGAACTGCCTGCAGGGAATTAAGTTTTTTATTTTATTGGAAAGGATGTAGTTTTACGTAGATGTCAACAATTTGTTTAGTATGTCCCACAGCAGTATGCCACAAGTATTGCATACGTTTCGCCATAATTCCGCTTGTTCGTTTTCAATAACAGTTGTTGTTAAGCGTACTAAAATGATTCGCGATTGTCCTGTGATAAAACTGTCCATTAAATGTGGCTGGTTTTCGATGGAAGAAAAAACCTTCCATAATGTAACAATAGCTTCTATGACATAGTTACTTGGCCATTTGAGTGAACCTCTGTCTATTATCTGAATAAGTTTGTACTTGGAATCGGACGGTATTTCAATTTCCATTTCCTTATCTTCTGTGAGCAGTGAGAGACAAGTATTACATTTAATAGAGTGCTTGTAATATACATGTACTGTATACCCTGCAATAAAAGACAATGATTGGAGTAATGGAGTATTTAATTCCAGTTGAAAATTAACTTCAATCGCTGAGAGGTACAAATCAAGATTGAGAGAGGGATTAGGATCGAGGTTACAAGCTGGAGTACAAGAATCTAAAAACGCCTTCAATGATATCTGACGCTCTGAAGACTCTCTCGAAAATAATTTAAGAATGTTGGATAACTTGATTCGTCGTTCAGATTCCAATATTTGACATAGGCTTACATGATATTGAGCACCCGACATCATTCGGTACAAGCCAAAGTGGTGCTCAAGAGGATCGTTTTGCAGGAACGAGGAGAGAACATAAGAAAAACCACAAACCTGAGTAAGATGGTTAACTATAGCCGATAATGCGATACAAGAGTGGCGCAGACTAGTGAATGTTTGAGAACTTAGTTTACCGTTTTTTTCCGGAAGAGCTTTCCAGCATTCTGTCCAATCGATAACATGTTGTATAAAACCAAACCTGTGATCATTGTAAGTTAGTGGAGTTGAAAAATCGTCTTTTAAAATGAATCCTTTGTTAGGAGTATTGATATTGAAAATCTTCCACAGTTTACAAAAAGTAGAGATGAATTCTGCTGTTTGTGAATTAGTAGAGAAATGGTGTAGGGAGAGGTGTTTAAGATTAAAGGCAGCAGCAGTAGAATCATCGAAAATTCTTAGTGCTAAATTAACATTTTGCCTTTCGAAGGTTGAGGGCCAGCATGCTTTAGAGGTTAACCGTGGTGCTAACTTTGCAACCGAATGTTGGTCATCTTTGTAGAGACATCGAACATCTTGAAAAACTGCAGTGTTAGTAATAGCAAAATTATCAAAATTAGGATAAATTAAAGTTCGATTGTAATCTTTTTGATTAAGCCAATTGTTGCGAATAGACTTGATGATATGCACGAAGTCAAACACCAAAACTAGTGATCGATTTAAGTCTGATGGGTGAGGGACAATAGGTTCCAAAGTTCGGGTTGGTGAGAATAATTTAAAAATATTAACATTCATTGGATAGTTATCCGTACAAAGAACTTGAACGAATAGTCCACACGATTCAACATCACCAATGACAGCTTTGATAGTGGATATTAGTTCGGTAGCTGATGTGTTCGCAACGGGAAGTAAACGAACGATTGTAGGCCATTTTTTCGACAGACTGGATACCATGAAAGCAAAAACAGTTTTAGCAGGGTTGGTAGGAATTAGTGAAGATCCTATTATTCTTCCTCCTTTATAGGTAAACGTTGACTTGACATGAATCTCGTCCATTTGAATGATGACATTACGTTCCCATTTGTTGAAATCAGATGTTGATTGTCTGAGATAAGTAGAAAACTCTTGATCCAGACCAAAATTGGAGTATAATCGATTTAGTGTTGAATGATGTGGAAAGCAAAGGCAGTTAAGGGAGTGTAGAAATCTATAACAAACTGGTGAAATAAGTTGATACTTGAGCGCAATTACAAGTGTTCTTACGTTATAACGCCTTGCATGTTTTGATACCAAGGAATTCTCTAATTGGCATAGAATGAACTGAAGACGTGATAAATAAATTGATTGCTGGGGCCTTATTCACTAAACTACTTAAACTTAAACTTAACTTAAACTTAACTTAAACTTAACTGTAAACTAAGTAAATACTAAGTTTTCGTTAAGTTTATTCGGGTTACTTAAACTTATTCCATACTAAATAATTACTTTGTTGCTGGAAGTTATACTCTCCGTTAAATTTCCAAGTTTCGAATCAATATTATGGAGAATTTCAATTTTCTGTATTTCATTTTCCAGAATCCTTTCCTTAACAGAATCAGTTACAAGATCATTGGAAAATTTCCTTTTCCTTGGATATTTAATTTCTACATCAAACTCAGAACCCGATTGTGAAGTTGTCTGTAATGGAGCTACTGGACTAATAATAATATCAACTTCGCTCAATGGGCTGTTAGTTACCATAGAAAGATCTAACCCTGTAGAAATTCCTTCGAAGTGTTCCTTTCCCTTGATAGACTTGAGCTTTAGTTCCAACTCCGTAAGTCCTGCTTCAGCAGGTCCGCCACCTGTTCTTTTCGCAGAGGATAGTTTGTCGCTGATAATTGGTTTGTATTTAACCAAAATATTGGTCCATTTTTTAAAGACATCATTTTTGGTTCTGATTGTCTGATGTTCTTGGGAAATTGTACTAGCAATTTGTTCCCAGATAGCGTTCTTCTCGTCGAAAGTTAACGTTGCACTAAATGAACCAAAGAGCTTAGGTTTGTTTTCCATAACTAAATCAACTAAAGTGGAAATTTCTTCATTGGAAAAGTTCTTGGCTCGAGTTTTTGTTACAGACATATTTCGTAATAAATGCTATTACTGATATTTTAGTTTTTCAACTTGACATTTCTATAATTTATATTGTTTCCTGTTATATATTTAGTATTTGGAATAGTAATTGCACTTATTTAATCGTGATTTATTAGATCCTCAACGTAATCAATCATCTATTAATTTACGCAAACCCATCAATAGATACGTTCACTGTTTTATTGCGTAATTAGAGTGAGTGGTGCAAATTATATGAACTTTGTTACGTAACGAGTTTGATCATGAGCACTATGTATCAGCGGAATTACCAACTCAAACAAGATAAACATTAAATAATCATATTTTGGTTAATTTGTTTAAGTTAAGTCACCTCAGAACTCAACTTAAAAAACAAATCAATTTTAGACGAAAAACTAAGTGAAAACTAAGTAAAATTAAGTGCTGTACTTATGATAAAGAAAACTAAGTATTTTACTTAGTTTGGGTTCGTGAATACCAACTTAGTTTCCAAACTAAGTATTGAAAATACTTAGTTTTTATTTAGTTTATTACTTAGTTTATAGTAAAATTAAGTATAAACTAAGTAAAACTAAGTATTTACTTAGTTTTGCTTTGTGAATACCAACTAAGTTTGCGCTGTCTAATCAGGGGAAATACTTAGTATTTACTTAGTTATCACTTAGTTTTCATTCAAAAACTAAGTATTTACTTAGTTTAAGTTAAGTTTAAGTTTAAGTAGTTTAGTGAATAAGGCCCCTGGTCCTTAGATTCGTCATTCTGTAAAGGAGTTATTAATTCAATAGCTTGGCGAATATGTCTGATAGCGTCATAGACATGGTGTTCAATTGTACTGTCCCCAGGATGTAAGAAATTTTAAGAAGAGATGTTGATAGAGTGTTGATCAATTTCTTGAAGTAAGATGTCAATTTCACGAATATCCTTGATAGTATCTAAGGTTAGAGCGATAGTATTTCCATCGTGAATACCTAGAGGCTGTAGTGTTTCAGTAATAGTTAGAGAGGAACGAGTAGATATCAAATTATTAGTGATAGACGGCTTAATCAAGTGTAGGGAATATTATCAGGATTCCAAATTATCCATTGATTTGGAAGATTTCGGGGCATTAATTTCAAATATATATCCTGTAGTGAGCTGATACGAAATAATTCTTCTTCAACTTTATACTGGTCTGTACTTTGTTCTAGAGCAGTATAAAACAACTTCTGTTCTCTGGCAGAATGATCCAACCGTTGAGGTTTAGTTAGGGAAGATGAAGATAAGTAAGAGGGGCAGCCTGGAAGGAATCTTGGAAATGCATCTTTACGTAAATGTGGATTAGCACGTTCAACTTCCAATAAGGCGCGACTGAGCCACCTAACCTAGTCCATCAATGGATAAGAGCGCTGTCCAGAGAAGGTATAGGAAACTTGAAGCGGATTTATGTTTGTGCGAATCACTTCCTTCCCGCTAGTATCTATATAGATTGATTCTACAGTATAGCTATATATACTAGTGCGCTTCGCTTGCTAGGACGCTTTGCGGCAGAACCCAACCACATGCCAACCGCTTTGCGGTTGGTGTATGGTTTCTACGCTTCTAACATTGATTATAAAGCGTAAATAGGCCTGTTGTATGCTAGAATGACACAAACCATGGATATTCACTATCTATGCTAGAATGACACGCTCTACTAATCATCTAATGACTGTTAGAACTTCACAGGTTTCTCAGTTCATTCAGACAAATACATTTCACTTTTTGCTATGGCTTCTTTATCTTGAGATTTAAAAAATCCAAAATTGCAGCTGTGCCGACGCATGTTCCTTTGGTGGCACTATATTTTGGTGGTGGTCTATTGATAGTGCCTCCAATGGAACATGCTGTTGACACAGGCTGCAATTTTGGATTTTTTTCGCCATGTCATGAACCTCACATGGTGTTTACACCCATTTATCAATTTGTTACGGGACAAAGGAACGTTTGATAAATTTTCATGCTTCTTTCTATCTTAAATCATCTTGAGTTTAAGTTTATATTTCCATTATAAATGCGTTTTAGACCCCCCTAACACTCTAATACAATTCGGGCACCTGTTATTACGGGACAAAGGATTGATTGATAAATTGGAATTTTGTTTTTATCTTAAACCATTTTGCGTTTAATGCCATTCATTCATTATGTATAGAAATAAATGATATAAATAGTTAATTATTTTATCAATGTTATCCACTGTGAGTTGAGTTAATAAGTAAACAAATTCCCAATTTAATTTACTTTGCTTTAATCCATTGAATATTAATATACTGTTAAAAATTGGAAATCAGCATACTTGTTTACTTAGAATGACAAAAGGGATTGAGTTTATATTCCCATTATAAATGCGTTTATAACCCCCCCTATCACTCTAATACAATTCGGGCACCAAACACGCACACAGACGAATAGTCATTTAATAGATATTCCATTTCATTAATCCATTGTTTGTATATCAGTCATCGCTTTAAAATTGAAATCAGCATACTCGCTTACTTTGAATGACATATGGGATTAAGTTTATATTTCCACTATAAATGCTTTATACCCCCTTACACTCTAATACATTTCGGGCACCAAGCACACACATAGACAAATATTTATACAAATATATATTCCATCTCATTAATCCATTGTTTGAATATCAGAAATCGTTCTGAAATTGAATAACTGTTGAGTGGAATTGAATTTTCAAATAGGAGAAAACTTCAATACAACTATGTATTAGAAATCGATTTATATAGTAGCAGCTATTGAATCAAATTGAATTATTCATTTACAATATAATACTTTATTGTAACTATCTATGATATCAGAAATTGATTTGTATAGTAATAGCTATTGAATGTAAATTAATTATTCATATATACTAGAATTCTTTATTGTGATTATAATATCAACAATAACTTGAATCGAAATAACACTGAATCTAATTGAATTATTCATAAATATAGTTATTCATCGAAACCACGAAATAATTGCATAATTGAATATTAATGAATTTACGATTTTAGAAAGTTAAGGGTGAATTGTGGCAACTTTGAGCCTAATTCTCAGGAAAATGTGGACGAATTTAACAAATCTTGAAGAGCTATCAGTTCCAAAATACTTTTCTGAAGCTAATGATTTAAAAAAATTTCATGTTATTGCTTTTATTTTCTTATGGGACAAAAAAAGCTAAAAGTCCCGTTAAAAATTTTCCCAAGTCGAAATTGAAAAATCAGGCCACGAAGTGCACATTAATCAACAACCAGACACCTATCCTAAAAATCTCAGAGCTCTAGCACTTAAGGTTTAGCCTGGGGAGGCGACACGGAGAAATATATAAAAAAAAAAAAATCCAAGGCACTAAGACCAATACTGGGCCACTATACTATAGTATAGTCGGCACAGTAAAAACAAAAAACAAACCAAAGCACTAAGACCAATACTGGGCCACTATACTATAGTATAGTCGGCACAGTAATAAATGCGTTATAAACCCCCCCCCCCCCTTACACTCTAATACATTTCGGGCACCAAGCACACACATAGACAAATATTTATACAAATAGATATTCCATCTCATTAATCCATTGTTTGAATATCAGAAATCGTTCTGAAATTGAATAACTGTTTGAGTGAAATTGAATTTTCATACAGGAGAAAACTTTAATACAACTATGATATCAGAAATTGATTTGTATAGTAATAGCTATTGAATGTAAATTAATCATTCATATATACTAGAATTTGTATTGTAATTATGATATCAACAATAACTTGAATCGAAATATCACTGAATCAATTGAATTATTCATAAATAGTAGATCTTCATCGAACCACGAAACGATTGCATAATTGAATATTAATGATTTTACGATTTTAAGGGTGAATTGTGGCAACATTGCATTGAGCCTAATTATCGGGAAAATGAGGACGGATTTGACAAATCGTGAAGAGCTGTTGTGTGGTATTTTGAGACGCTGTGGTATTTTGAGACGCCTATGTGATACACTCTATACACCATGGATGTGCTATTGCAAATTAGACTGTGGTATTTTGAGACGCAACTATATAAGGCAAATTTTATCCACTCTCTTTGCCTACAACTATCACAACACACTCAATCATCAAACAAATCAAAACAAATCAACACAAATAATCAATCATTTATATTCTGATTTACAAATGAATTCAGAAGAGTATCAAGAAATTATTCAGTTTCTTCGCGAACAAAAATATCCAGAGACAGTACAAGACACACGGCAAACAAGATGGAATTACTAAAGAAAACTGTCCTCCTATTTCATTGCAGAATCCGACACACTTTTTAAGGTGAGATTTATTTTTTAAACCCCAAAAATGACTCGCTATACTAATAAATAATCCCATTATTTATATATTAATTAAAATACAGTAGATCCTCTTTAACAGCCACTGTATAACGGTTACTTGTCTATAACGGCCATTTTCCCTATCCTTTACTGGTCCTTATTACTTAGCAGGTTCTACTATATTTGATTTAATAGTTTTAATAAATCTTCTCCTTAGAGAGTTAAACTGGGAGGTACAGAAACAGATTTGGAAGTTCCATTTAAGTCTCAGTTGGATGATATTTATCAAAGGTTCCATGACCAAATTGGTCATCCAGGGATTCACGCCACTCTTCATTCAGTTCAGCAAAGATACACATGGACAGGCGTGCACATTGACGTTCGAGATTATGTAAGTTAATATGATAATGAAATTTATTTGAACAATTGATATCGTTATTTTAGTTTATATTTCATTGGGTTTTTATTATTACGAGCCCTTCGGTCTCGGTCGCTTTGCGACAGATCGGTGCTACGCACCTCAAGTTAACGGCCGCTGTGCGGCCTTACTCCTCACACTTTCTACCATGGAAATGGTAGATAAGGACGTTATGATTTTGATTTTCATTAATTTGTTTACCTATTTGTGTAAACCACAACAACAACAAATACTCATATTAGAATTTTATAAACGCGAAATTCGTGTTCAGCATACTTGTTTACCTACAATACCCGTTGAAAGCTAACTTCTAGGTTGATTTTGAATTTTCATTAATTTGTTTACCTATTTGTGTAAACAACAACAACAAATATTCATATTAGAAAATTAAACCGCGAAAATCGTGTTCAGCATACTTGTTTACCTATAATACCCGTTGAAAACTAACTTCTAGGTTGATTCTGAATTTTCATTAATTTGTTTACCTATTTGTGTAAACAACAATAACAAATATTAATATGAGAAATTTATAAACGCGAAATTCGTGTTCGGCATACTTGTTTACCTATAATACTCGTTGAAAGCTAACTTCTAGGTTGATTTTGAATTTTCATTAATTTGTTTACCTATTTTGTGTAAACAACAACACAAATTTTAATATGAGAAATTTATAAACGCGAAATTCGTGTTCGGCATACTTGTTTACCTATTATAACATTTGTTTACCTATTATAACATTTGAACATATTAATTGCGGTTTCTATTCCCCCATCACTTTAATATAATCCGGACAAACACACACACAAACACACACACAACAATCGAGATTTAATAATATAGATTTACCCTAACAATGTGATAGGTATTTGATGTCTTTATAATTAAAATTGCTTAATTAATAAGGGTAACTGTTATCTACTCAAAATAGGAAAAAGTAGTTACTTTTCAAATTATAGCCAACTGGACCACCCTTGTCCTCATTTTGCAACTTAAACCAATCTAATCTTTGACTTCTGCACGAAAAATTTGCCTATTTCCTAACGATTATATAATATATACGTATTATATATATGATATCCCTTAACCTACTATTAGTTCGATTTATTTTCATTTAAAATCAATTTGTAATATTATGTAGATATATTCATTTGATTTATTTTACAATTACTGGGTAAATTGCATTGCAATTATCAATTCATTACAGTACATACTCGTATCAGACGTACCAATTTCTATTTCTAGAAATCTGTCAGCAGAACTCCGTTAGTGTTTTGATTGTCTGAGTACGTGACAACCAAAATACTTTTATCGTATCGTAAAGTATGTTTGAAGACTTGTATATCCTTACATGGTATTTACACAATTGAACAAGTCAGTATTTCGACCTGTGGATTATGCATACTGATAAGACATGCCTCGGTTAGTACGTACTGTCTTGTTTCCCAAGGCTGGTACGCCTTAATTAATCGAGTTCTACTATACTTCTATTCTAATTGATGTACATTCCAAAATAGCATTAGAATGCAGTGTTAGTGGAACATTTGGTTGAATCATCCATTTGCTGTAATTATTCAGTTAGATTGTCTAATTAGTAAAGCATTTTATTTTGACGACTAATAGCAACTAACATGATTTCGCAAGATTCCCAATTGTTTTTATATTTATTTTTATAACAGTTAACTTCAATTAACCATTTACGAATTTTATATAATGGTGTAATTAAATATCGATGCTGTAACTAATACAAAATTATTAAAAAATGCCATATTATAATGACTTTCTTGTATACTAAAGGTAAGGACTTGCTATACATGTCAGATGACAGCGGCCTTGCCACCACAACCGCAAAAGAAGCTCCAACCAATCCCACCTCCATCTAAAACGTGGAAACATATAGGGATGGACCTTATATGTGATTTATCTGAGAGCAAAGATGATTATAAACTCATCTTAGTCACTGTTTGCTATCTGAGCAAATACGTTGCAGTGCGGGCTCTCAAGTCGAATACATCAGAAGAAGTAATCCAGAATCTTAAGGATATCTACCTCGATATGGGATTACCCGATATTATTCAACACGACCAAGGAAGAGAGTTTACAAGTAATGTGAGTTGCATAATAATTTTTCTACATTCTAATCAAATATTATCAGTGACATATTGTTAAATATTTATTTTTAATAATAGAAACGATATTAATTAATAATTGTTATATAGCGCTGTAGTACAGAGTTGTGGATTTGATTGATATTTCATTCAAATCCAAATCAAATCAAATCAAATCCAAATCAAATCCATCCAAATCAAATCAAATCATTTTCCTTTTAAAATGCATCAAATCCATCCAAATCAAATCCAAATCAAATCAAATCCACAACTCTGCTGTAGTATGCCATAAAAAAGAGTATCTAATTTCAGTACATATGTCTGGTTATAATTTGGTGGTTTAAAAACCCTCAGTCTCATGTAATGGGTAAATTGTCCTGAGCCTAGGTCCCGCTAATGGTGTCAAGAGAAAAGTTAGGTGTTCTCAGGTAAGCTCTTGACATCCCTCAACCGTTAGGCTCGCGGTTGGGGAAAGGTACAGAGTGTGTTCCAAGTACACTCACAACGAAACTACTCTTTAGTAGGTAGCTGCAGCCCTGAGGGACCAACCTACTATTTATTAATTAATTAATTAATTAATTAACACTACTTCACAGCATAATCAATTATCTTTCCATATAGGTTACTAACAGGCAGTTATCAAGACATTTCATCTTATTACTCTGCGAGAAGAATCGAGCCTGAACATTGTACAAGCCAGAACAAGTAGTTCCCGTCCTGAATTTGTGTATTTTGATGGATTAGTTTTATATATATCCTTTACACGTTAGTTATGTGGTATATTTATTACATCTTTCTGAAACTGTTACTCTGATATTTCCAATTAAATATATTAATAACAGATATCAATGCATAATGTAGTGGATAATCTTAATAACAGGGTGATAAAAATAAATTTTAAATATTAATTGCTTTTATTTAGACAATTTTTATAATCAAAAATATAATCAGGGAGTAATAAGGTATGTATTGTAGCCAAACAAAGTGGCGAGAGAGAAATAAGATAATAAACTAGTAGTTAGATAAATTAGATATCGTGTTACCTAGGAAACTTTTTAAGCTTCCAGAATGTGTGCACTTGTCCCAAATTACGTTTTGAAAGTTTCATGACTCAGTTTTGTGCTACAATGATTTACAACTTACAACTATAAATACCACATGAAATATGCAAAAGTAATTACAACTATAATGGATTCTTCAGACAGATACTATATTGAATTCATTTGAACAGATGCAAAAAGAACATGAGGAAAAAAAATGAGCATGATGGAAGAGACATGTAAGATGATTGATGAACATAAAGCGTATATAGATATGAAAAGGGCGGAATGGGAAATCGAGAAAAAGCATTTTAAAATAATCAGAAAATTAAAACAAACGATAATACGATTGGGGGATATGGATTCAGATTAAGTGTAGAATTATTTAATGAAAAGAAGAGTATTAGACTTTAGTTTGTATGTGTTTTTTTGTTAATTCATAAGATTAAATGAAGTTGTGCTTTACTAGTATTTTAATTAATGGTATTATTTAATTAATTAATCTATAAGGGAAAATGCGTATAGCTTGACTAGATCCTGTCTTTTTTAAGGCAAGTGGATTAGAGAGTTAAATCAATCAATTATAAGAATTATAAATATGATGTATTGTAGCCAACAAAATGCTTTAGATAGAAAAAATTTAAGATTTGCAAGATATCGAATTTAGTGATCGTTTTGGGAACCAGTTACCTCAATTCTTATAATCGGAAGTGATACATAACTAACGCATTCCATTTAATTCCGGAATTTGATTCAAGAATATAAGCTGTTAGTTCGGATTACATCAAATTTAATGATCAATGCACATGATATTCGTGATTACTTCGTTGAGTATTTCTATTATCAAAGATGTATAAACATATAAACTATAAATAGGTTACAGTTTAGGAATTATTGAATTAGGATGGTTTCAATGATTTATGTGTACGAGACAGAAGAGATTCAGAATCAGCCGAAGAGCAGATCGAGCTGCCAAGATGCAGTCGAACAATTTTAACTCATTAATTCTTTTAATTAAGAGCAGAGGATACCTGGAGAATGAGAGAAGAGTATGGCAGGATGAGAGAAATGCTTTGAAAAGAAAAATTAGGGAGAAAATTAGAAAACTGCAAAACATGGAGACTTAGCTGGAGGGTTCCGAGAAGTGGAGGGGATATCATTGGAAACTAAAATAATTTGTATACTTTATTATTTAGATGTTTGTTATGTCAATTAATGAAATAAAGTTGAGTTGCTACTACGTATTAATTGTATTTTAATTAATTAATAAACAAGGGAGAATATAAATACATTAATTAATAAACACCTTCTTAATAAAGCAAGTGAATTACAATTAAATCTTTAATTATGATAATTAAAAGGGATACATTATTGTAGTAGAGAGTAAATTTAGATAAACAATTAATTATATAATAAATTAATTTGTAAAGTGGAAAATTCTTTTCACTACCAGCGCCTCAAATGACCACAGTAGATGGAAAATCAAATCCAGAAATCACTAGTTATACTAAGTCTCAAATTCACAATTAAATAAGTATAACATGAAAGAGTAAACTTATAGTAGAGTGGATAAAATTTGCCTTATATATAGTTGCGTCTCAGAATACCACAGCGTCTCAAAATACCACAGTCTAATTTGTAATAGCACATCCATGGTGTATAGAGTGTATCACATAGGCGTCTCAAAATACCACAGCGTCTCAAAATACCACACAACAGAGCTATCAGTTCCAAAATACTTTTCTGAAGCTATTGATTTGAAAAAAAATTTAGTTATTTCTTTTGTTTTCCTATGGGACAAAAAAAGCTAAAAGTCCCGTTAAAAATTTTCCCAAGTCGAAATTGAAATTCAGGCCACGAAGTGCACATTAATCAACAACCAGACACCTATCCTGAAAATCTCAGAGCTCTAGCACTTATGGTTTAGCCTGGGGAGGCGACACGGAGAAATAACCAAGGCAGTAAGATTAGAACTGGGCCACTATACTATAGTATAGTCGGCACAGTAAAAAAAAACATCCAAGGCACTAAGACCAATACTGGGCCACTATACTATAGTATAGTCGGCACAGTAAAAATCCAAAATTGCAGCCTGTGCCGACGCATGTTCCTTGGTGGCACTATATTTTGGTGGTGGTCTATTGATAGTGCCTCCAATGGAACATTCTGTCGCACAGCTGCAATTTTGGATTTTTTTTTCACCATGTCATGAACGCCTCATGGTGTTGAGACTGATTTAACAAGTTGTTACGGGACAAAGGAACGATTGTTGAATTTGAAGTGTATTTCTATCTAGAACCATCTTGAGTTTAATGCTATTCATTCATTATGTATTGATAATAAATTATATTATTTAGTTAATTATTTTAGCAATGTTATCCACTGTGAGTTGAGTTAAGTAAATAAATTCCCAATTTAATTTAATTTGCTTTAATCCATTGAATATTAATACACTGTTAAAAATTGGAAATCAGCATACTTGTTTACTTCGAATACAAAAGGGTTTAAGTTTATATTCCCATTATAACCCCATATCACTCTAATACAATTCGGGCACCAAACACGCACACAGTCGAATAGTCATTTAATAGATATTCAATTTCATTAATCCATTGTTTGTATATCAGTCATCTTTTTAAAATTGAAATCAGCATACTCGCTTACTTTGAATGACATATGGGATTAAGTTTATATTTCCATTATTAATGCGTTATAAACCCCCCCTTATACTCTAATACATTTCGGGCACCAAGCACACACATAGACAAATATTTATACAAATAGATATTCCATCTCATTAATCCATTGTTTGAATATCAGAAATCGTTCTGAAATTGAATAACTGTTGAGTGAAATTTAATTTTCATATAGGAGAAAACTTTAATACAACTATGTATTAGAAATCGATTTATATAGTAGCAGCTATTGAATCAAATTGAATTATTCATTTACAATACTTTATTGTAACTATGATATCAGAAATTGATTTGTATAGTAATAGCTATTGAATGTAAATTAGTTATTCATATATACAAGAATTTTTTATTGTAATTATGATATCAAAATCCAAAATTGCAGCCTGTGCCGACGCATGTTCCTTTGGTGGCACTATATTTTGGTGGTGGTCTATTGATAGTGCCTCCAATGTAACATGCTGTCGACACAGGCTGCAATTTTGGATTTTTTTCGCCATGTCTTGAACGTCACCAGTGGCAGATCCAGACATGTTGAAAAGGGGGGGCTCAAGAAATAATGCGAGCGTAGTGAGCAACTTATAAGGGGGTATGGGGGGTAACCCCCCAGATTTTCTTTGGGTTATATACACTCAGAAGTCATTTTAAACGCTAATTTCTTTATAATGAGCCATAATTCAAACTTGAGGCTGAAGTTTCATAATTATTTTGTCAATTTCAGCTAAATTTCAGTCAATTTCATTTTTGAAGGGTGGGCCCAGGCCCCCTGACTCCGCCCCTGGTCACATGGTGTTTACACCCATTTTTCAATTTGTTACGGGACAAAGGAACGTTTGATAAATTTCATGCTTCTTTCTATCTTAAACCATCTTGAGTTTAAGTTTATATTTTCATTATACATGCGTTTTAGACCCCCCTATCACTCTAATACAATTCGGGCACCATACACGCACCAGGGGCGTAGCCAGGGTTTTGTATTGGGGGGGTCCTGAGCGAGTGAAGCGAGCCAGTAACAGGGTTTGGGGGCATCGCCCCCAGCGATTTTCGGTACGAGAAACTCTATTGCAGTAATCTCTACCCATTAACAAATGTTTATTATATAATAATAAACATGATAATTAACAGACAGTAATCAAGTACTATTAAGTAGACCCTATGTATGTTTTTTTGAGGTACTTTTGAAACATGAATAGTCCTCTGTTTTTTTATTGCTAATGAAAAAAAATCAGTCTGACAGATTGGGGGGTCCTAGGACCCTCAGGACCCCCCCCCCCTCCCTACGCCACTGACACGCACACAGACGAATAGTCATTTAATAGATATTCCAATTCATTAATCCATTGTTTGTATATCAGTCATCGTTTTAAAATTGAAATCAGCATACTCGCTTACTTTGAATTACATATGGGATTAAGTTTATATTTCCATTATTAATGCGTTATAAAACCCCCCTTATACTCTAATACATTTCGGGCACCAAGCACACACATAGACAAATATTTATACAAATATATATTCCATCTCATTAATCCATTGTTTGAATATCAGAAATCGTTCTGAAATTGAATAACTGTTGAGTGGAATTGAATTTTCAAATAGGAGAAAACTTCAATACAACTATGTATTAGAAATCGATTTATATAGTAGCAGCTATTGAATCAAATTGAATTATTCATTTACAATATAATACTTTATTGTAACTATCTATGATATCAGAAATTGATTTGTATAGTAATAGCTATTGAATGTAAATTAATTATTCATATATACTAGAATTCTTTATTGTGATTATAATATCAACAATAACTTGAATCGAAATAACACTGAATCTAATTGAATTATTCATAAATATTAAATAGTAGTTATTCATCGAAACCACGAAATAATTGCATAATTGAATATTAATGAATTTACGATTTTAGAAAGTTAAGGGTCAATTGTGGCAACTTTGAGCCTAATTCTCAGGAAAATGAGGACGGATTAAAAAGATCGTGAAGAGCTATCAGTTGCAAAATACTTTTCTAATACTAATGATTATAAAATTTTTCTTGTTATTGCATTTATTTTCTTGTGGGACAAAAAAAGCTAAAAGTCCCGTTAAAAATTTTCACAAGTCGAAATTGAAAAATCAGGCCACGAAGTGCACATTAATCAACAACCAGACACCTATTCTGAAAATCTCAGAGCTCTAGCACTTATGGTTTAGCCTGGGGAGGCGACACGGAGAAAAAAAAAAAATCCAAAATTGCAGCTGTGCCGACGCATGTTCCTTTTGTGGCACTATATTTTGGTGGTGGTTTATTGATAGTGCCTCCAAAGGAACACGCTTGTGGCACAGCTGCAATTTTGGATTTTTTTCGCCATGTCATGAACACCTCATAGTGTTTAGTCTCATTTAACAAGTTGTACGGGACAAAGGAACCATTGTTGATTTTAAATTATTTCTATCTTGAACCATCTTGGGTTTAATGCCATTCATTCATTATGTATAGATAATAAATGATATAAATAGTTAATTATTTTAGCAATGTGAGTTGAGTTGAGTTAAGTAAACAAATTTCCAATTTAATTTAATTTGCTTTAATCCATTGAATATTAATATACTGTTTAAAATTGGAAATCAGCATACTTGTTTACTTAGAATGACAAAAGGGATCTAGTTTATATTCCTATTATAACCCCCTATCACTCTAATACAATTCGACCACCAAACACGCACACAGACGAATAGTCATTTAATAGATATTCCATTTCATTAATCCATTGTTTGTATATCAGTCATCGTTTTAAAATTGAAATCAGCATACTCGCTTACTTTGAATGACATATGGGATTAAGTTTATATTTCCATTATACGTAAATGCTTTATAAACCCCCCCCCCCCCTTACACTCTAATACATTTCGGGCACCAAGCACACAAATAGACAAATATTTATACAAATAGATATCCCATCTCATTAATCCATTGTTTGAATATCAGAAATCGTTCTGAAATTGAATAACTGTTGAGTGAAATTGAATTTTCATATAGGAGAAAACTTTAATACAACTATTGTATTAGAAATCGATTTATATACTAATGAATCAAATTGAATTATTCATATGAATAGAATAAATTATTGTAACTATGATATCAGAAATAGATTTGTATAGTAATAGCTATTGAATGTAAATTAGTTATTCATATATACTAGAATTCTTTATTGTGATTATAATATCAACAATAACTTGAATCGAAATAACACTGAATCTAATTGAATTATTCATAAATATTAAATAGTAGTTATTCATCGAAACCACGAAATAATTGCATAATTGAATATTAATGAATTTACGATTTTAGAAAGTTAAGGGTCAATTGTGGCAACTTTGAGCCTAATTCTCAGGAAAATGAGGACGGATTAAAAAAATCGTGAAGAGCTATCAGTTGCAAAATACTTTTCTGATACTAATGATTCAAAAAAAATTTTTGTTATTGCATTTATTTTCTTGTGGGACAAAAAAAGCTAAAAGTCCCGTTAAAAGATTTTCCAAGTCGAAATTGAAAAATCAGGCCACGAAGTGCACATTAATCAACAACCAGACACCTATCCTGAAAATCTCATAGCTCTAGCACTTATGCTTTAGCCTGGGGAGGCGACACGGAGAAAAAAAAAAAAAAAAAAAAAAAAAAAAAAAAAAAAAAACATCCAAGGCACTAAGACCAATACTGGGCCACTATACTATAGTATAGTCGGCACAGTAAAAACAAAAAAACATCCAAGGCACTAAGACCAATACTGGGCCACTATACTATAGTATAGTCGGCACAGTAAAAATAGCATTACAGGTACTTACTTGTTTTAATGAATTCTAAGATTTCGTATTTGATTGATTTCATTATTTTAAAACCAATATTCGCTGATAGAAAAAGCAAAAGTATGTTTAAAATTAAGACATTAACATAGGTATTAACACCGATTATTCGGTATTTAAATTGTTTGATAGAATACTGTTCTAATTAATATTCCTGTACTTGTAGATTTACTAGATAAGGCATCATACAGTAAGATTCCTTTCAATAACCATAGTTATATTGTTATAATTCAATCCTATCAAAATTCTAGCATAGATAGTGAATATCCATGGTTTGTGGCATTCTAGCATGCGAGTCATTCTGGCATACTACTGTATTTTAAAATCTAAAGATAAAGAAGCCATAGCAAAAAGTGAAATGTAATTGTCTGAATGAACTGAGAAACCTGTGAAGTTCTAACAGTCATTAGATGATTAGTAGAGCGTGTCATTCTAGCATAGATAGTGAATATCCATGGTTTGTGTCATTCTAGCATGCGAGTCATTCTGGCATACAACAGGCCTAAATAGTCAAATTTAAAAATGTGAAATTTTAGTGATTACGTCATCATGTGATAATGAGTAAGCATATTGGCAATCTGGTGTTACCAAAGTGTCCGCATCATTAATGTGCATGTCTATTAAATTTTCAGATTTTTATCTCCTAGAGTGCGCTAATTATGTGCGATTAAGTGACTTTTCAGGGTTCTCGAAATGTGACAATGACGTCATAACTTGTCGAGGTGTGAGAAATTTTGAGTGAAAACCTCAAATTGTTGACGGGTGCCAAAAGTTACCCGTATATGCCAAAAAACACATTTGGAGACCGGAAACTTAATGCTTTATCAATTTTTATAATTGGAGCCTCTCAAACTCAAGTTAAAACCCCCGAGATCGCGACGTTCCAGTCCTTTACTTAAGGAGTCTATGGAATAAATAGACTAGTAAATTTACTGGAGATAATATAATCGCGAAACTTCAATTCAAAATGGAATCGACTTGTTATGGTTAATTAAGAAAATGGCCTTCGATAGCATCCATGGTCAACATTTTGATAACACTGAACAGGCCTTATTATAACGTAGGTCAGGGCTTAGTATACATTTCCGAATATATAATGAGAAATACAGTCAGGTTCTTTTATTATGAACATTCAAGGGACCAAAGATTGTGTTCATAATAGAGAGACTTCATAATAAGCGAACTCAACTAAATACAAACCCTATGTAAATTATTAAATTGGGACCGTAGGGTTTGTTCATAATAAGAAATCTTCATATTAAGCAGACGAAATCTTGTTCATAATAAGCAAACCTGACTGTAGAAAGTTCTAACTCAGAAACTACTTGTATTTAGCATGTGGTTGCTTTATAATTTTAAAAAAAAATTAGAATCTCGCCATTTTGTGATTTAGTAGCCTTTGGGGTATGAAATAAATTCCTATTTTAGTATTCTTGTTGTAAATTATTAGAAAGTAAGAATAAAATGAAATTTATGATATTATAATTTTTTTCATTTTACCATAAATTGTTACCGTCATCGTTTAATGGTGCCTAAACAGCTTAGCCACAAATCTCAGATTCTCGAAAGTTCCATTGGATACGCAATGGTTGATTACCCCATATACAACCCAAATAATAACAATAGGAGGCATAGTTTATCCTAGAATGAAATTTATAAACTGGCCTTCTATTTTTTGGCCTACTCGGTGACATACACGGCCGTATATTAAGTAGGCCACACTAATTTCAAAACGTACAAGTTAACATTAATACATTATTAAAAATTGCATCACTATACCTGTTTGGAATAGGGGTTCTACATCGTTGATAGACATCTGCCATGTTTTACAGGTATCACCAAACTTTGTGTTATGTGTCTTGAGAGATCGGAGACTAAGATAATCAGTTTGGCAATAAGGACAGGTATAGAATCTTCTCCCAGAATTATCTCGTTTACAAAGACCTTTACTCTTGTCAATATGATGCCGTAAATTATTTAATGAATATCCTTTTCCTTGACCACAATCTGGGCAATAATAAGGACCACTGTGTTCTTTCCTAATTGATTCTTCCTGTGACGATAATGTTTTACTATTTGTTGGTAATCCTTCTCCAGAGTCAATGCCTGTCATATCCATGGACTCTTTAGGTTCTGCTATGTGGGTCAGTAAACAATCGGAGGAACTGGTGGCATCATCTGCAGGAGGAAACTCCTTCATTGTATCATCAGTTCCTCCTTCCCCTATTGTAAAACTAGACACTTCTGTAATAAATGGATATCGTTCTTTAATCAGGTCTAAAGTCATAGCCTGTGATACATCTGGTACGTTTACTACATCGGCTGAATTGCACTCCACACTGATATTCGATCCTACATCTAACTCATCTACGTATTCTGAATCAAGAATATCATCCTCAGTCAAATGACTATTTCCAGCCTGCTTCTGTAGATCACTTTCTTGTACAGATTCAAAGTAACTATCAGAAATCTTTTTATTATTTACAGAAAGTTGTTCTGCATTGATATTGTGTTTCTCTGTGAATTCCATCAGTTGAGTTGTCTCGAAATATTTCTCACACTCCATTGAGACCTATCTACTCAATCACTGACATTTGAATATATTGAAAGTAATTACGCCCAGAATGCTACTAATGAATGCGTCAATCCTTAATATATTGACGCATTCATTAGTAGCAGGGGGCCCCTGAAATTCATACCATCCAAATAAACTCCGCAGAATATACATATGGTTTTCTTAAGAAATGAGACTCGGCCCCCCTACTATCACTTTCTGGCTACATGCCAGTACCATGCTATTAAAATTATAAACCTATTTTTAGTTATTCATGACAAAAATTGGTCAAATCTTAATAGTTAAACCTACCAAAAAAAATTCAACGAACAGTGACATTAATTCGAAATGAATGTAATATGAGAGTACAGTGTTGAGATTTTTCTGGAGTCACACTTGCAGCTTGTACTAACAATTTAACCGCGGCCCGCAAGGCTGAAATACCCACTCTTTGTGCGGGAATCGGGACTAGCCCCGACTTCCCCCTCTGATTAGGCCCTGCCTACACCACCGTAATTAGCCTTTGCTTTTGTTTTCTGAAATGTGATTTTATAAAATCACCTATTGGGAAATATTCCCTACACATCTAACCAGGGCCGGCGGAAGAGGGGCGGCCTGGGTCGCCCCACTTTTTCTGTGATTTCTTTGGTACTCTGCACATCTCACACATTTATACTTAGCATGCTGCATGTATAAACGTGCAGCAAACCAACTACGGTGGCTTAATTAACAGTATTATTTGAAAAAACACAAGTGATTTCAGAGAAAACCAACTTAATGTCTAATAACTTAGTAATAAGCAATAAATTTGCATTCGCTAAATGGAATGTAAATAATTTAGATAGCTAATAGCACTAGAGCGAAAACATTCCGTGTTTCTCATTAAGGGAGATCTGTTCGGCCTTACAAGTGTCCCCGAAAAGTTTATTGTGCCTTTTGAGATAGGAAAGTTGAACAAATTCTTTCGTACAGTACTTACAAGTATATAATCTTCTTCCAGCAAACCTCTCCTTGCAACTGCTTTTATACTTCCCAGTGTGACTCTTGATAGCGTAATAGGAATACCCTAATACTCTCTTGCAACAAGGACAATAGTAAGGAGTACTGTCCTGTTCAGTATTTCTCGCAGACACAGGAATTGTATCATTAAAGCTCTGGACTCGATGTGGTATGTGTGCACCTGAAAATATATTAAGTTATTTCTGAAATTATAATCCATTTGATTGATGTCAGTGTGTATCTACAGTGTTTTGTCATTCTACAAGGATTATTAACTGTATATATTATCAAGTGTATGATTAAACTTTCTACTCGACTCTTGTTGAGAACATTTCAGATATGTACATAACAATATGCCACCACTAAATTTTGACTAGTCTAAGGAGTTTTCTCTCAAATAAATGATAAAAATGAAGGAAATGCCTTACAGAAAACAAAAAAAGTTGCAAACAGAATGCCTTAGATTTCTAAACTAAAGAAGGGCTTATCCGGACAAACAAGCACATAAATAAACAAAAATCAATTGAGTTTTAATAATATACAAGCTGCTCGTCCGATCTACGGCGTTCTTACAACTTGCACTCGGGCCTGCGGCCCTCGATTGTATTTAAAGCAGATACCTTTTCATAGTAAATGCCGGTTGTATGTAAATACATACTCCAATAGACGTAATGCAAATTGAGTAAGGTATGCAGGACCGGCGGAAGAACATGAGAGGTGGGGCGGCCTTGTAAAATAGTATCGCGAACCACGCTCGCGACTATACTATCTTTGGGTGGTTGTTTGTTTGATAGTGCCCCAAAAGAACATGTGGTAATAAATGCTTTAATCAAGGTGTTAAACCATAACGGAATGTAACGACCCTAATTGCGTTGGAGTTTCATTCTAGCTAACTTCATTTCAAAGTTACTAGCGCGCTTCGCTTGCTAGGTCGCATCGCAACAGAATTCAACCACACACACCTACCTCCCAGTTGGTGTGTGGTTTATATACTTCTAACATTGATTATAAAGCGTAAATATGCCTATAATAGTCAATTTTAACAACATGAAATTTTAATCTGGTGTGACCAACGTGTCCGCATCATTAATGCACACATTCTATTATATTTTCAGATTTCTAGCTCTTAGAGGGAGCGAATTATGTGCGATTAAGTGAATTTTCATGCTTCTCAAAATATGACAATGACGTAATAACTTGGCGAGGTGTGAGATAATTTCGAGTGGAAACCAAAACTTGTTGTCGGGTGCCAAAAATTGTCAATATATGCAAAAAATCAGATTTGGAAACCGTACAATTTCTTTAATCAACTCGGTACATCTCAGAAATGAAGAGAGCTAAAAGAAACTTCCACCACTCCAAGGGTCGTTGCATTTCGAAACACCTTTCTGAATTGGTTTAATACCTTCATAGTGACGATGACTTGACGAAAAATCTAAAAATTTTACCTGTGTCGACAGCATGTTCTTTTGGAGGCAATATCAATCCACCAACCACCAAAAGATAGTGCCTCCAAGGAACATGCTGTCGGCACAGGTGTAATTTGAGATTTGTTATTGCCTGGCGCATATTAAAATGCTAAAATTATAAATTGTAGAGACACAGTACAATCTATTTTATAATGTGACAAAATTGTTATTAGATTGAATCAAAATTATAAGAGCTGAATCAAAATTAGTTACAATTCTAACGGGAGCAGCCAAGAGAGTTGGCTCATCCCAATAATTCCACTCTCGCCAGTGGATATGCAATTCGAATTCAAAAGGCTTCAATTCGCGATTAAATTAAGTTTTGCGATGACCATCAACAAGTCGCAAGCGAAACGGCAGTCTATAAAGGTAGTCGGTCTCCACTTGGAATCGGCATGTTTTTCCCATGCCAACTATATGTTGGTCAAGTTCAGGGGTTTTTTTAAGGTTGAGAGTTGAGACTTTGGTGCAACTCAGCGCGGCCTTGGTGAACTCTACACTGCATCGGCCGCGGCCGACCCTTAATCGTGGTGTAATTCTACACTGCAGAGGCCGCTGCCGACCCGAATCGTGGTGTAACTCCCAAAATTCTTGGTGCAAATTTTACACCAAGATCGGCCTTAAAAACCCCTGGTCAAGTTGGATCCAACCCAAATCTCCACATAATAGCGAAGGATGGCAAAACGATTAATGTTGTATATGCCAAAGCTCTACAATAGTCAATAGGTATGTACTTATATTAATGCATCTATACATGTATCTATCAATGGTCTACTATAATACGGCTATACATGTATCTATCATATATACCCACACAAAATAAAATTGTACAGTGAACAATAAATTTTGTAAAGGGGCCGAAGGCTTGCGGAAAAAGACTTCCGCAAGATTTAACAGAAAAGTTCCGCCCAAAGGACGGCTATTTGGCTAGTATATTTATGTATGAAGGTTTATGTTTTAATAGGACGAGCCCTTCGGTCTCGGTCGCTTCGCGACGGATCACTCTCTCACAAAAGTCGCTTCGCGACTTTTGTTTGTTCGTGTTACACACTACGCAACACAATTAATTAACGGCCGCTTCGCGGCCTTACTCTCTTCAAATATCACTCTTAATAAGTTAAACCTGTGACTTGTAAATTACACGTACTCAATTCAGTATGCTGCTATATGGGACCCAAGTATGTCAACTAATTAATTAATTCATTCATGTTAATAACTAACACAGGATTTACTGCATAGTAAATTGTTTGATTATTATTTAATTTGCTGCATCATCAATATGTAATTTATTATGCAAAGATATAGGTATAGTAAATAGTTGAATTACTTTGATAGTAATATTATGCATACTTATGTGATTGACGTAAGCTAATAATACATCAATCACCAATTAGAAGCCAAACTGGATTATTCAAATCTGCAATTTCGGAATTAACACTTGCACTTTGCTATACCTGTGTTGGTACAATACACTATTTATGGTTGATTAGTGTAGGGACTAATTAATTAACTGTGTCAACATCAGAAGAAAAATGGGAATTCGTGAAATGCAATCAGGTGTAGAAATTTAGTGTACGTCTCATGATTTGAATTTTCTACATATCGGAGCAAAATGGGAAGCTAGTACAAAATATCTGTTTTTCGCAACTGTGACGTCCTAATCCCGTTATTTTGTTTCAAAAACCAATATATCGTTGTCACAGTACAAAATTACCCCTGCATGCCAATTTTCAGCATTCTGGGACTCGTAGTCTTTCCAACTAATTCTGGACAAACACACAAACACACAAACACACAACAATTCCTCTTTTAACGACTGTGCTACAGATAGTCCTTAGTAGTATACGTAGATATAGATATATATATAACGAGCCCTTCGGTCTCGGTCGCTTTACGACAGATCGGTGCTACGCACCTCAAGTTAACGGCCGCTGTGCGGCCTTACTCCTCACATTTTCTACCATGGAAATGGTAGAAAGGGACGTTATGATTTTGAATTTTCATTAATTTGTTTACCTATTTGTGTAAACAACAACAACAACAAATACTCATATTAGAATTTTATAAATGCGAAATTCGTGTTCAGCACACTTGATACTTATAATACCCATTGAAAGCTAACTTCTAGGTTGATTTTGAATTTCATTAATTTGTTTACCTATTTGTGTCAACAACAACAACAAATATTAATATTATAAATTTATAAATGCGAAATTCGTGTTCAGCAGACTTGTTTACCTATAATACCCGTTGAAAGCAAACTTCTAGGTTGATTTTAAATATTCATTTATTTGTTTACCTATTTTGTGAAAACAACAACAACAAATATTAATATGATAAATTTATAAACGCGAAATTCGTGTACAGCATACTGTTTACCTATTATAACATTTGGAAGTTAGTTTCTATCTCATTTATAAATGCGGTTTCTATTCCCCCATCACTTTAATACAATCCGGACAAACAAACAAACAAACAAACAAACAACAATCGAGATTTAATAATATAGATAATTGTCCTATACAAGTTCGCACTAGTAGTGGGAAGTCTTTTTTAGCAACTATAGTGTGATGCAAGAGTAATAGTAAATATTAATAATGAACAAAGATCTGGGCCGGACCATTTCTTGGACAGCCAAAATTGGTCCAGACTCCAAAACAAAAATTCTCGTGACATATGCATACATATATAAAGAATCCACTAATATTTATAACAAGTTTTGTGAATCTAAATTGCGAGTTAGAAAAAAAAATAGAAATTAAGTAGCAACGAATTAAATAATAAAGCATTAAATTCGTTAGAATTTCCGTGATTCAGAATAATCCGGTGCTAGAAAATCCCGGTTTCAACTGTATATAAATACTTGTTATAATATCATAGATGCGTTAATGAGGGAAATTTTTTAGGAGAACAAGGTCGCGTGACGGGCGTTAATTCCCGAAAAAAAACAAAAAAACGAAGGAAGTTGGTCGGCCTTAGCGAGAGAATGATCCGTTTTGAAGAGACCAAAAGCAAAAAGCTAGAAAAATATGAAACTATTATTTTCTAAAGATAAAAATTACAGAATCGACAATCTAGGTAAATCTTCGTTTTATATCGTGGTGGATAAATAAAGTAAATCAATCAAACTTCATCCAACATTGCTAAAAAAAAATCTCGAAATAGGTGATGGAAATGAAATACACATAAAATGCAAGCTAGGATTTTAAGGTCAAATGACATTATTCGAAAATAGTAGGTAATACCACTAATTTCAAAAAGTACAAGTTAATATATTATTAAAAATGCATCACTATACCTGTTTGGAAAAGGTGTTCTACATTGTTCATAGACATCTGCCAGGTTTTACAGGTATCACCAAACTTTCTGTTATGTCTCTGAAGAGACCAGATACTAAGATAATCAGTTTGGCAATAAGGACAGGTATAGAATGTTCTCCCAGAATTATGTCGTTTACAAATACCTTGACTCTTGCCAATATGAAGCCGTAAAGTGTTTAATGAATATCCTAATCCTTGACCACAATCTGGGCAATAATAAGGACCACTGTGTTCTTTCCTAATTGATTCTTTCTGTGACGATAATGTTTTACTATTTGTTGGTAATTCTTCTCCAGAGTCAATGCCTGTCATATCCATGGACTCTCTAGGTTCTGCTATGTGGGTCAGTAAACAATCGGATGAACTGGTGGCATCATCTGCAGGAGGAAACTCCTTCATTGTATCATCAGTTCCTCCTTCCCCTATTGTAAAACTAGACACTTCTGTAATAAATGGATATCGTTCTTTAATCAGGTCTAAAGTCATAGCCTGTGATACATCTGGTACGTTTACTACATCGGCTGAATTGCACTCCACACTGATATTCGATCCTACATCTAACTCATCTACGAATTCTGTATCAAGAAAATCATCCTCAGTCAATTGACCATTTCCAGCCTGCTTCTGTAGATCACTTTCTTGTAAAGATTCAAAGTATTTTCAGAAATCTTTTTATCATTAACAGAAAGTTGTTCTGCATTGATATTGTGTTTCTCCTTGGATTTCATCAGTTGAGTTGTCTCGAAATATTTCTCACACTCCATTGAGACACTAGCTACTCAATCAGTGACATTTGAATATCAGTAATTAGAATGCAACTAATGAATGCGTAAATCCTTAATAGATTCTCAAAAGTGGTTCCATTGGACTCGCAATGGTTGATTACCCCATATAAAATGCAAATTATGCCAATAGGAAGCATAGTTTAGCTTGGAATAAACTCTTTTTTGTTTAATGATTCGGTAGCATGTGTAGCCGCATATATAGTAGGCTATGAAGCAAGTTACAATTTGGTTAAAATTCGTTATACCTTGGTGCAATTGGTTCTAACTAATTATATATTTACGCAAACTTGTCTCTCTCAAAATCAAAATGTGATTTTATAAACTCGGCTGTGGGGAAATATTCCCACACACCCTAGCATTCATATTTAGCATGCTACATTGTTAAACGTGCAGCGAACCAACTACGGCGGGTAAATTGACAATATTTATTTCATAAAACACTAGTGATGTCAAGATCAAATAAGCAATAAATTTTCATTCGCTAATATAGAATCTTAATAATCTAGATAGCGAATAGCACTAGAGCGAAAACATTTCGTGCTTCTCATTAAGAGAGATCTGTTCGGCTTTACAAGTGTCTCCGAAAAGTTTGTTGTGCCTTTTGAGATGGGAAAATTTAATAAATTCTTTCGTACAGTACTTACAACTATAGAACCTTCTTCCAGCAAATCTCTCCTTGCAACTCCCTTTAAACGTCCCAGTGTGATTCCGGAAAGAGTAATAGGAATACCCTAATCCTCTCTTGCAATAAGGACAATAGTAAGGAGTACTGTCCTGTTCTGTATTTCTCGTAGACACAGGAATTGTATCATTAATGCTTTGGACTCGCTGTGGTGTGTGTGCACCTGAAAATATATTAGGTTATTTCTGAAATTATAATCCATTTGATGAGGTCAGTGTATATCTACAGTACAGTATTTTGTCATTCTACAAGGATTATTAACTGTATTCATTATCGAGTGTTGAGTGTTGATTAAACTTTCTACTCGACTCTTGTTGAGAAGATTTCAGATATGTACATAACATTTATGGCACCTCTGAAAGTTTAACTTGTCTAAGGTTTTTCCTCTCAAATAAATGACAAAAAATGAAGGAAATAAAATGCAATTGCAAACTAATGAAGGGCTATTTTATATGATCCCTTCTTTAATACTATACAGACAAACAAACACAAAATATAGATATATGCCAACAAATTTGTAATTTAAAACCCGGCTTCACAAAGGTGAATCTTTGATGTTTAAATGATTCAATGTATTTCAGTATCTAAAAATACATTAAATAAGGTGTTGTCCCATATATAAGTAATCCATAAAGGACATAATTCAAACAAACACAACTATAATGTATTAACTTACTGAAGATAAATTTCTCTCTATCAATTGAGATTTGCTTTGCCTTACAAGAATTGCCAAAGTCTTTGTAGTGTTTTTCAAGACGATAGATTTGAAGAAATTCTTGTTTACAAATCTTACAGCCGTACAAAGGTCTGCCAGCATCATTCCTGCAATTCCCCTTAAATCTCCCAATATGACGATTGAGATTCTTAATAGAGTAGCCTAATCCTCTGCCGCAGTCAGGACAATAGTATGGATCTTTTTCTCTCAATAAACTATATTGTGGGTCCAGGGAAACCAATGACTGATTATTTGTTGGTGAGCAGTTAGTCGAGTTTATTATAGACTCTGATAAATTTCCATCTATGTAAATAAAAATCCAAAATTGCAGCTGTGCCGACGCATGTTCCTTTTGTGGCACTATATTTTGGTGGTGGTTTATTGATAGTGCCTCCAAAGGGACATGGTGTCGGCACAGCTGCAATTTTGGATTTTTTTCGCCATGTCATGAACGCCTCATAGTGTTTTAACAAGTTGTATGTGACAAAGGAACGATTGTTGATTTTAAATTATTTCTATCTTGAACCATCTTGAGTTTAATGCCATTCATTCATTATGTATAGATAATAAATTATATAAATAGTTAATTATTTTAGCAATGTTATCCACTGTAGTTGAGTTAAGTAAACAAATTCCCAAATTCATTTGATTTGCTTTAATCCATTGAATATTAATATACTGTTAAAAATTGGAAATCAGCATACTTGTTTACTTAGAATGACAAAAGGGATAAAGTTTATATTCCCATTATAACCCCCTATCACTTTAATACAATTCGCCACCAAACACGCACACAGACGAATAGTCATTTAATAGATATTCCATTTCATTAATCCATTGTTTGTACATCAGTCATCGTTTTAAATTGAAATCAGCATTCGCTTACTTTGAATGACATGGGATTAAGTTTATATTTCCATTATAAATGCGTTATAACCCCCCCCCCCCCCCCCCCTTACACTTTAATACATTTCGGGCACCAAACACACACACATAGACAAATATATATACAAATAGATATTCCATCTCATTAATCCATTGTTTGAATATAAGAAATCGTTCTGAAATTGAATAACTGTTGAGTGAAATTGAATTTTCATATAGGAGAAAACTTTAATACAACTATGTATTAGAAATCGATTTATATAGTAGCAGCTATTGAATCAAATTGAATTATTCATATAAATAGAATAATTTATTGTAACTATGATATCAGAAATTGATTTGTATAGTAATAGCTATTGAATGAAAATTAATTATTCATGTATACTAGAATTTGTATTGTAATTATGATATCAACAATAACTTGAATCGAAATAACACTGAATCTAATTGAATTATTCATAAATAGTAGATCTTTATCGAAACCACGAAATAATTGCATAATTGAATATTAATGATTTTACGATTTTAGAAAGTTAAGGGTGAATTGTGGCAACTTTGAGCCTAATTATCGGGAAAATGAGTACGGATTTGACAAATCGTGAAGAGCTATAAGTTCCAAAATACTTTTCTGAAGCTATTGATTTTAAAAAAAATTTAGTTATTTCTTTTGTTTTCCTATGGGACAAAAAAAGCTAAAAGTCCCGTTAAAAATTTTCCCAAGTCGAAATTGAAAAATCAGGCCACAAAGTGCACATTAATCAACAACCAGACACCTATCCTGAAAAATCTCATAGCTCTAGCACTTATGGTTTAGCCTGGGGAGGCGACACGGAGAAATAACCAAGGCAGTAAGATTAGAACTGGGCCACTATACTATAGTATAGTCGGCACAGTATAGATCTAATTACAGCTGTGCAGACAGCATGTTCCTTGGAGGCACTATCTTGGGTGGTTATTTGTTTGATAGTGCCTCCAAAAGAAAATGCGGTAATAAATTCCTTAATCAAGGTGTTAAACAACATCGGAAGGTAACGACCCTAATTGCGTTGGAGTTTAATTCTAGCTAACTTCATTTTATAGTAACTAGCACGCTTCGCTTGCTAGGTCGCTTCGCGGCAGAACACAATCACACACACACCTAGCTCGCGGTTGGTTGTGGTTTATAAATTTCTAACATTGATTATAAAGCGTTAATTCTAAAAACAACAAACGAAGGAAGTTAGTCGGTCTCAGCGAGAGAGTGATCCTTGAAGAGACCAGTGGTGTTTTGCCAAAAAAAGAAGTGGGGGGCGCTTCCTTTCAAATTTAGCACTTTCTTAGAAAACACAGGTGAAAACGGCCCCCAATAATGAAGTGGGGGGCCATGTACATTGCACATGCCAAAGGTTCATGCCAAAGCCAAAATCTAGGAACTTTGTTCATGATCTGTCAACACTGCTCAAATTTCACCAATATACTTTCTAGGATGAGAGGAAATTTAGAAATTTTCAAAAATCATCGTAAATCTGTTATAATAGATCCATAGAGAACTATAATGATATTAAATGAGGGTAAGTTAAAATGGCGACAAATTTTTTTAACTTGATGTTACATTCTATAGATAACTGATAGGAAGGAGCACCCCTCCTGGGATATCACTGGAAGAGACAAAAAGCAAAAGGCTCGGAAAATATCAAACTTTTATTCTAAAGATAGAAATTACAAAATCTACAATATTCGTTCTATATGGTGGTGGATAAATTAGGTAAATCAACCAAACTTCATCCTACTTTGTCAAAATTAGTTTCTAGAAATAGGAAATGGAAATAAACACATAAATGCAAAGTAGGATTTTAAGGTCAAATGACATGATTCGAAAATAGTAGGTAATCACAGCATGGTCTACTTAATATCGGCCGTGCATGGCCTACTATAGTACGGCTATACATGCTGCTGAATCATTGTATAAAATATGAGGCCAGTTTATAAATTGTATTATGAGCTAAACTATGCTTCCTATTGACACAATTTACATTGTATATATGAGGTAATCAACCATCACGAGTCCAATGGAACCACTTTTGAGAATCTGAGATTTGCGGTTAAGCTGTTTAGGCGCCATTTCATGGTGACGGTAACAATTTATGGTAAATGGATTTTTTTTTAATATCATAAATCTCATTTCCTTCCTACTTTCTAATAATTTTATAACAGGAATACTAAAATAGGGATTATTTCATACCCCAAAGGCTACTAAATCACAAAATGGCGACAATCTAAAATTTTTAAAAATTATAAAGCAACCACATGCTAAAATACAAGTAGTATCCGAATTAAAACTTATTATTTTCGTAAATAAACGTATATAATTGCTGGTTTATATATACAGTGGAACCTCCACAAATGGGGCCTGTGGAAACGGGGATCCTCTGAAAATTGGGTAAAAAAATGCAGCAAATTCCTAGTCCCACATAAATGAACCTCCACAAAAGGGGAATCGGCAGAAATGGGGAATCGGGGTGGCTAAGACCTTGCGTCCCCGGCACCCCGTTTCTGCAGGTTCTACTCCATTCATTCTCAAGATATATTCGGAAAATGTATTCTAAGTACATATATAAGCAAAATATCTTAATTTACTCGGAGTTCTTTAGACTAGAAGTGGATTTATAGTATATTTGTGGTGTCATCACTAAATGGTGCCTAAACAGCTTAATCACAAATCTGAGATTCTCAAAAGTGGTTCCATTGGACTCGCAATGGTTGAATACCCCATATACAAGTATAATACAACCCAAATAATAACAATAGGAGGCATAATTTATCCTAGAATGAAATTAATAAACTGGCCTTCTATTTTTTTGGCCTTCTCGGTGACATACACGGCCGTATATCAAGTAGGCCATGATTACACTAATTTTCAAAACGATAAAGTTAACATTATTAAAAAATTGCATCACTATACCTGTTTGGATTAGGTGATCTACATTGTTGATAGACATCTGCCTGGTTTTACAGGTATCACCAAACCTTGTGTTATGTCTCTTGAGAGATTGGAGACTAAGATAATCAGTTTGACAATAAGGACAGGTATAGAATGTTCTCCCAGAATTATCTCGTTTACAAAGACCTTTACTCTTGCCAATATGCTTCCGTAAATTATTTAATGAATATCCTTTTCCTTGACCACAATCTGGGCAATAATAAGGACCATTGTGTTCTTTCCTAATGCTATTTGTTGGTATTTCTTCTCCAGAGTCAATGCCTGTCATATCCATGGATTCATTAGGTTCTGTTATGTGGGTCAGTAAACAATCGGAGGAACTGGTGGCATCATCTGCAGGAGGAAACTCCTTCATTGTATCATCAGTTCCTCCTTCCTCTATTGTAAAACTAGACACTTCTGTAATAAATGGATACCGTTCTTTAATCAGGTCTAAAGTCATAGCCTGTGATACATCTGGTACGTTTACTACATCGGCTGAATTGCACTCCACACTGATATTCGATCCTACATCTAACTCATCTACGTAATCTGTATCAAGAATATCATCCTCAGTCAATTGACTATTTCCAGCCTGCTTCTGTAGATCACTTTCTTGTACGGATTCAAAGTAACTACCAGAAATCTTTTTATTATTAACAGAAAGTTGTACTGTATTGATATTGTGTTTCTCTGTGAATTCCATCAGTTGAGTTGTCTTGAAATATTTCTCACACTCCATTGAGATACTAGCTACTCAATCACTGACATTTGAATATATTGAAAGTAATTAAGCCCAGAAATGCTTAATATATTGACGCATTCATTAGAATCAAGGGGGGCCTGAAATTCTTACCTAACCAAATAAACTCCGCAGAATATACATAAGGTTTCTTAATAAATGAGACTCGGCCCCCCTACTATCACTTTCTGGCTACAGGCTTGTACCATGCTATTTAAATTATAAACCTATTTTTAGTTATTCTCATGAATTTCAGATGAAAATCTAGTTGGAAATGGAAATTTTTCCTTGCATTTAGGGGGGCAAAAAACCCCGATTTCGACTGTAAATGTTGTTCAGAATGTGATATGAATTTATAGCATCAAAACTATTATTTGTTTATTCACTCTTACCGTCAGCTGGAAAATGGAAAAAAGATCCATGATTGCAACCAATGATGCCTATAACGGCCTCTCATCCCAAAGCTTGGTCAAATCTTAATACAGTAAACCTAGTTAGTACGAACACATTTAATACGAATTTCCGGATAAGACGGACAAACAGATCCACAAAATCAAGTCCCTACAATGCCTATTGAATGGGTATTACTCCGGTTAATACGTACTCCGGATAAAGCGAACGAAATTTTTACCGTCCGTTGGTGTTCGTATTAACGAGATTCCACTGTAGTTAATCCTACCAAAAAAAATTGCAACGAACAGTGACATTACTTCGAAATGGATGTAATAAACAGTATTTATTTGATAAAAACAAGTGATTTCAGAGAAAACCAACTGAAAGTCAAATAAGCAATACATTTGCATTCGGAAAATAGAATGTTAATAATTTAGATAGCTAATAGTATTAGAGCGAAAACACTCCGTGCTTCTCATTAAGGGAGATTTGTCTGACCTTACAAGTGTCTCCGAAAAGTTTGTTGTGGCTTTTGAGATACCAAAGTTGAATAAATTCTTTCGTACAGTACTTACAAGTATAGAATCTTCTTCCAGCAAATCTCTCCTTGCAACTGCCTTTATACTTCCCAGTGTGTGTCTGGAAAGCGAAATAGGAATACCCTAATCCTCTCTTGCAACAAGGACAATAGTAAGGAGTACTGTCCTGTTCAGTATTTCTCGTAGACACAGGAATTCTATCCTTAAAGCTTTGAACTCGCTGTGGTATGTGTGCACCTGAAAAGATATTAAGTTATTTCTTAAATTATAATCCATTTGATGATGTCAGTGAATATCTACAGTGTTTTGTCAATCTACAAGGCTTATTAACTGTATTCATTATCGAGTTTATGATTCAACTTTCTACCCGACTATTGTTGAGAACATTTCAGATAGTATGTACATAACATTTATGGCACCTCTGAAAGTTTAACTTGTCTAAGGGTTTTCCTCTCAAATAAATGACAAAAATGAAGGAAATAAAAAGCAATTGCAAACAGAATGTCCATAGATTACTAAACTAATGAAGGGCTATTTTATATGAACACTTCTTTAATCTATCCGGACAAACAAAAACAAAATATAGATATATGCCAACAAATTTGAAATTTAAAACCCGGCTTCACAAAGGTGAATCATTGACACCTTATTTAATGCATTTTCAGTGTCTTAAAATACATTAAATAAGGTGTTCGCCCATATATAAGTACTCCATAAAGGATATAATTAAAACAAACACAACTATAATGTAATAACTTACTGAAGTTATATTTCTCTCTATCAATTGAGATTTGCTTTTCCTTACAAGAATTGCCAAAGACTTTGTAGTGTTTTTCAAGACTAAAGATTTGAAGAAATTCTTGTTTACAAATCTTACAGCCGTACAAAGGTCTGCCAGCATAATTCCTGCAATTTCCCTTATACATCGCAATATGATGTTTGAGATTCTTAATAGAGTAGCCTGATCCTCTGCCGCAGTCAGGACAATAATATGGATCTTTTTCTCTCAATAAACAATATTGTGGGACCAGGGAAACCATTGACTGATTATTTATCGGTGAGCCGTTAGTCGAGTTTATTATAGATTCTGATATACTTCCATCTAAGATGTAAATAGAAAATCTAAAATTACAGCTGTGCCGACGGCATGTTCCTTGGAGGCACTATCTTTGGGTGGTTGTTTGTTTGATAGGCTTCCAAAAGAAAATGCGTCAATCAAGGTGTTAAACCATATCGGAAGGTAACGACCCTAATTGCTTTGGAGTTTCATTCTAGCTCACTTCATTTCAAAGTTATTAGCGCCCTTCGCTTATTAGGTCGCTTCACGGCACCCGTCCAGTTTCTTCAATCAACTCGGAACATCTCCCAAATGAAGTGAGCTAAAATGAAACTTCCACTACTGCAAGGGTTGTTGCCTTTTGAAACACCTTTCTGAATTGGTTTAACACCTTCATAGTAAGGTTGACGTGATGAAAAAATCTAAAATTATACCTGTGTCGATACCATGTTCTTTTGGAGGCAATATCAATCCACCAACCACCAAAAGATAGTGCCTCCAAGGAACATGCTGTCGACACAGGTGTAATTTTAGATATTGTTATTGCCTGGCGCATATTAAATGCGAAAATTATAAAAAATTGTAGAGACATACAATACAATCTATTTATAATGTGACAAAATTGTTTGGAGATTTTGAATCAAAATTGTAAGAGCTGAATCCAAATTAGTTCTTTTTCGGGGAAATACGGTAGATACATATTATAGATACATATTTGCCATCATGTTAGCAACATGTGGACTATCGCCCCAATTGCAAATCGAGAAATCTTGAAAGAAACAAATTACTGCATTGACCTTTTGGAGTCGTACATTCAAGACACAGAACCTCTGTTAGTGCCATATCAAGCCACTGGATATGTCAGGATGAGACTAACTGTTCAAGAAGATAGAGATGGAGCACCAATAATGCTACTTCGAAACTTAGATGCACCAAAATTGTGTAATGGTACAAGACTTACAGTGAAAATGCCTCACGTATTGAGTCCACAATTCAAACGGGAGCAACCAAGAGAGTTGTCCTCATCCCAAGAATTCCACTCTCGCCAGTGGATATGCAATTCGAATTCAAAAGGCTTCAATTTGCGATTAAATTAAGTTTTGCGATAACCATCAACAAGTCGCAAGCGTAACGGCAGCTATAAAGGTAGTCGGTCTCCACTTGGAATCGGCATGTTTTTCCCATAGCCAACTATATGTTGGGTGCTCTCGAGAGCACCCAACATATAGTTGGCTATGGGAAAAACACTCGAGAGCTCTCGAGTTGGATCCATCCAAAGTCTCCACATAGTATTAGAGTCGGATGGCAAAACGATATATGCCAAAGCTCTACAATAGTCAATATGTACTTATATTAATTCTATACATGTATCTATCCATGGCCTACTATAATACGGCTATACATGTATCTACCATATATACCCACATAAATAAATTTGTACAGTGAACATAAATTTTGTGAAGGGCCGAAAGCCTTCGGAAAAAGCCTTCCGCAAGATTTAACAGAATAGCTCCGCCCAAAGGGCGGCTATTTGGCTAATATATTTAAATATGAAGGTTTGTGTTTTAATAGTACGAGCCCTTCGGTCTCGGTAGCTTTGCGACGGTTCGGCGATTCACGCCTCAATTGACGACCGCTGCGCGGCCTTACTACGCCTTGAAACTAATCATTTAGAATTATACATCTCTGTGGTGTATTAAATATATTCTTCATAAAGTCCCCTTAATAAGAATGCTATACAATGTAATTTGTTTGGGAAATTCAAATTCTCATTTTATATATTAGTAGCTCAATATATTTCAGTTGCACGATTAGGATAGCTCGAATCCAAATAATACTAAAAGAAAAACATGCAATAGAATAGACAAATGATTGATTGGTGAAATTAATTTATTTTCAATCAATCAGATTGCAACCTCCGAAAATATTTCTATTATGCACAGGTTATTTATACAAATTGAATAAGTTAGCTGATCCATACTAACAAACCCTCGAATTTAATTGGCTAACAAATTTTGTCACCTTTAAATGTGAATATTTCTCTTAAAAAACCAATAGATCGTTGTCGCATGTAGCAAATTACCCCTGTATACAAATTTTCAGCTTTCTGGGACTCGTAGTCTTTCCAATTAATTATGTACAAACAAACACACAAACACACACACACACACAACAATTCCGCTTTTAATATACGAGCCCTTTGGTCTCGGTCGCTTCGCGACGGGTCACTCTCACAAAAGTCGCGAAGCGACTTTTGATTGTTCGTGTTTGGCACCACGCGATGCAATTTTCATAATTTACATAGCACACACACAATGTTACACATACTATATAGACTGTATAACGGTTTGGGTTTAATAGTACAGATGTTACAGTGTATTAGAAAACTTAGTGTGTTCACACGAACACACACGTGAATTCGCGAATACACAATATTATTGTGGGTATTGGAGTTTTTCTTAGGTAAGGAATAAAGTATACAAACTAACAATCAGTCAAGTAAACTTCTAATGGCGAAACAGAAGTTTCTTGAAACAATCCGGTCTTTTCCAATGACGAACAGATCAGAGCTGTATTCATCAGATGATCTGGTGACATTATGGAGAAGATCAACATTATGTCAGGTCCTAAACCGACAGAACATTCCTCTCTATTGCGTTGGAAAGACTCCAAGCAAGGTTTAAGATCTTACCTTATCAGAGTGTAAGAGTGCGCGAAGCGCGGACGAGCAGCTTGTTGTAATTTAAGTAGCTATCGTCAATTCTAATAAAAGTGGTCCTAATATATATTCCCTTACCATACCTAAGTCCGATTCACGACTCACAAGAGCCCTGCAAATCCCCATTCCTAATACACGAGTACAAAGGCGCCCACAGACCCCAAAAAAAGTTACGCACATTGTTGTAAGGAAATATTTACAAAAATTAGGATGCCATATGATTGCATAAACTAATGAATATAAATTAACCATAATCAAGAAAAACTCCAATACAACACAATAATATTGTGTATTCGCGAACACACAAAGTTTGAAACTGTGTGTTCGTGAACACACAGAAGTTTCGAATACACTGCAACATAGATATAAATCTTTGTGTTTAAATAGTATAGATATATCTAGAAAAGAGCCTTTTAGGACAGGGCGTTTCGGACACCATAAAGTCATAGGCGTCGGACCCACCCGGCCACCCGGCATGGGCCGGGTGGCCCAAAGGGGCTACCCGGCCCTACCCGTCCCGTGAATGTAGCGGCCCCGAAATCGATTGGGCCTGCCCAAGAGCCTATGGGCCGGCCTCAGAGCCTATGGGCCGGCCCCAGAGCCTATGGGTCGGGCGGCCCGAAGGCTCGGCGGGCCCATTTCCGACGCCTATGCATAAAGTGCATGGGTTCCGAAACTCTCCTACGCCAGGGCGGGTGTAACTTTTATATTCAAATGTGAATGGGTAAAAAATGAGTATGGAGCTAAAAATGAATTATGTTGGACGGTATAACGGTATGTGTCACGTCAAAATTGGTCCTACGGGACCAGTTTTGGTCGCCATAGTTGATCCGCCAAAGTTGGACATAGCTATTAATTTATACAAAAAATTGAAATGCTCAGGTCCCCAAAGCATTTGATTGGTTCAAGAAAATATCACCATAACCTTTCACAAGTCTTGAATTTTTTAGATCTGATAATTATTCGTCCAGGTTCTCGTAAATTGCGCGTCGTTTGGAACTGGTTTAAACTATTAACGACCACTGGTTCATATCGACGTGCTGTGCTACAGACAACAGTCCTTAATAGTATTCGTATATATATATATATATAATTGTCCTAAACAAGTTCGCACTAGTGGGAAGTCTGTTTTAGCAACTATAGTGCGATGCAACAGTAATAGTAATTATTAAGTACAAAGATCTGGGCCGGACCAATTATTGGACAGCCAAAATTGGTCCAGACTCCAAAACCAAATCTTTCGTGACATATGCATATATAAATAACCCACTATTATTTATAACAAGTTTTGTGAATCTAAATTGCGAGTTAGTAAAAAATAGAAATTAAGTGGCAACCAATTAAATAATAAATGCAGTAATTCGCTAGAAAAAAAAAGATAGATAGAATAACCCGGTGCTAGAAAAACCCGGTTTCAACTGTATATAAATATTTGTTACAATATTATAGATGCATTCGTGAGGGAATTTTTTTAAGAGAACAAGGTCGCGTGACGGTTGTTAATTCCGAAACTTAAAATCCAAAAACAACAAACGAAGGAAAGTAGTCGGCCTTAGCGAAAGAGATCCGTTTTGAAGAGACCAAAAGACAAAGGATCGGTGAATATCAAATTTATATTCTAAAGATAGGAATTACAAAATCTACAATCTTCGTTCTAAATAATGGTGGATAATTAAAGTAAATCATTCAAACTTCATCACTTTGTTAAAATAAATCTCGAAATAGGAGATGGAAAGACACAGAAAATGCAAGCTAGGATTCTAAGGTCAAATGACATTATTCGAAAATAGTAGGTAATCACACAAATTTCCAAAACGTACAAGTTAATATTATTAAAAAATTGCATCACTTACCTGTTTGGATTAGGTGTTCTACATCGTTGATAGACATCTGCCTGGTTTTACAGGTATCACCAAACTCTGTGTTATGTCTCTTGAGAGATCGGAGACTAAGATAATCAATTTGACAATAAGGACAGGTATAGAATGTTCTCCAGAATTATGTCGTTTACAAAGACCTTTACTCTTGCCAATATGAAGCCGTAAAGTGTTTAATGAATATCCTTTTCCTTGACCACAATCTGGGCAATAAAAAGGACCACTGTCTTCTTTCCTAATTAATTCTTCCTGTGACGATAATGTTTTACTATTTATTGGTAATTCTTCTCCAGAGTCAATGCCTATCATATCCATGGACTCTCTAGGTTCTGTTATGTGGGTCAGTAAACAATTGGAGGAACTGGTGGCATCATCTGCAGGAGGAAACTCCTTCATTGTATCATCAGATCCTCCTTCCTCTATTGTAAAACTAGAAACTTCTGTAATAAATGGATATCGTTCTTTAATCAGGTCTAAAGTCATAACCTGTGATACATCTGGTACGTTTACTACATCGGCTGAATTGCACTCCACACTGATATTCGATCCTACATCTAACTCATCTACGTATTCTGTATCAAGAATATCATCCTCAGTCAAATGACTATTTCCAGCCTGCTTCTGTAGATCACTTTCTTGTACGGATTCAAAGTAACTACCAGAAATCTTTTTATTACTAACAGAAAGTTGTTCTGCATTGATATTGTGTTTCTCTGTGAATTCCATCAGTTGAGTTGTCTTGAAATATTTCTCACACTCCATTGAGACACTAGCTACTCAATCAGTGACATTTGAATATATTGAAAGTAATTACGCCAAGAATGCTGCTAATGAATGCGTCAATCCTTAATATATTGACGCATTCATTAGAAGCAGGGGGGGGCAAACAAACTCCGCTGAATATACATATGGTAATATGTTAAAAACTTGCTCGTGGTTGTAATCTTCAGAAGAGGATCCAGAAAAATTTCCTTTGACACAGCAGCGTAATTTCTCCAGAAGGGAGATAACCCGAGAGTTCGAAAGCTTTGGAATTTTATTATCACAAGCTGCGCTTCCGCGCTACGCGCGTTCTTAGGACTTGCACTCGGGCTTGCGGGCCTCGCTTGTATTCAATACACATGCCTTTTCAAATTAAATGTTGGTTTTATCTAATTATATACTCCAATATGCTTAAACTGAATCTAGGCTCCTATTTAAAACTTTCGATTATGGAACGAAAAATTGACGAAAAAATTATATACCCCCTCTCTACATCACACTTTTTGTCATTTTTGCAATAAAAGAGAGTGGAGAAGTTGTTGCATTGATTGGTAATTATTGGATAACAAATAGACACAATGGAATGTTAGAAATGTATGGGTAGACAGACTGACACAAATAACTGATTGGATGAATGAACTTCCTCTCGACCAATTAAATTAGTCTCAGATAGGCATTCTATAACGCACACTTGACAATTGATAGAGACACTAAAATCCTTTTATACTAATAGAATGCTAGCTGCTAATCCATACTGGAAAACACTCGAATTTAATAGGCTAAAGGTTTTGTCACTTTTGGGAGAGGAAGATGTTAATATTTTTCTAATATATTAGAACTTTTTTCTAGATACAGTATTCCCTACCCCCTGCCAAATTTAAAGTCTGTATATCCTACCAGTTCCTAATCAATTCTGAACAAAGAAAAAAAGAAAAAATCATTGTGATTTAATATATAAGATAAACATCGAGCGAGCGAGCGAATTCCCTCCAGAAAAGTTGTATATTCGAAATTAGATTAACCGAACATGCCCAGTGGTTCCCGTTCCTAACCAATTACATAGTGATCTATGTATCGCAAGACCTAGAGATAAAATACACAATTTGTATTACGTCTATGGGAGCATTTCGTCACATACGCATGAAAAAATACTTGTTATCTGAACCTTTTGGACTTGTCCTAAGGGGTCAGGTTAATTGAGTTTGCAATTAAATGAAACGAAGAAAATTCGAGGAAATATGAGAGTACAGTGTTGACATTTTTCTGGAGTCACACTTGCAGCAGGTACTAACTATTTAGGCGCGGCCCGCAAGGCTGAAATACCCACTCTATGTGCGGGAATCGGGCCTAGCCCCGACTTCCCCAACTGGTTTGGCCACTGCCTACTCCACCGTAATTAGCCTTTGCTTGTTTTTCTACGAAATGTTATTTTATCAAATCGCCTGTTGGGAAATATTCCCTACACACCTCAACATTCATACTTAGCATGCTGCATTTAGAAACGTGCAGGGAACCAACTACGGCGGCTTAATTTCATAAAACACAGGTGATTTCAGAGAAAACAAAGTGAAGAACAAATAAGAAATTTTTCATTTCATTTGGGTGAGGAATAAATTTTCATTAACTAAATGGAATGTTAATAATTTAGATAGCTAATTGCACTAAAGCGAAAACACTCCGTGCAACTCATTAAGGGAGATCTGTTCGGCCTTACAAGTGTATCCGAAAAGTTTGTTGTGGCTTTTGAGTAACGAAAGTTGAATAAATTCTTTCGTACAGTACTTACAAGTATAGAACCTTCTTCCAACAAACTTCTCCTTGCAACTCCCTTTAAACGTCCCAGTGTGATGCTGGAAAGCGTAATAGGAATACCCTAATCCTCTCTTGCAATAAGGACAATAGTAAGGAGTACTGTCCTGTTCGGTATTTCTCGTAGACACAGGAATTGTATCATTAATGCTTTGGACTCGCTGTGGTGTGTGTGCACCTGAAAATATATTAGGTTATTTCTGAAATTATAATCCATTTAATTGATGTCAGTGTATATCTACAGTACAGTGTTTTGTCATTCTACAAGGATTATTAACTGTATTCATTATCGAGTGTTGATTAAACTTTCTACTCGACTCTTGTTGAGAAGATTTCAGAAATGTACATTACATTTATGGCACCTCTGAAAGTTTAACTTGTCTAAGGGTTTTCCTCTCAAATAAATGACAAAAATGAAGTAAATAAAATACAATTGCAAACTAATGAATAGCAATTTTTATATGAGCCCTTCTTTAATACTATCCGGACAAACAAACACAAAATATAGATATATGCCAACAAATTTGAAATTTAAAACCTGGCTTCACAAAGGTGAATCTTTGATGTTTAAATGATTCAAAATATTTTCAGTGTTTGAAAATACATTAAATCAGGTGTTGGCCCATATATAAGTACTCCATAAAGGACATAATTCAAACAAACACAACTATAATGTATTAACTTACTGAAGATAAATTTCTCTCTATCTATTGAGATTTGCTTTGCCTTACAAGAATTGCCAAAGTCTTTGCAGTGTTTTTCAAGACGATAGATTTGAAGAAATTCTTGTTTACAAATCTGACAGCAGTACAAAGGTCTGCCAGCATCATTCCTGCAATTTCCCTTAAATCTCCCAATATGACGATTGAGATTCTTAATAGAGTAGCCTAATCCTCTGCCGCAGTCAGGACAATAGTATGGATCTTTTTCTCTCAATAAACTATATTGTGGGACCAGGGAAACCATTGACTGATTATTTGTCGGTGAGTCGTTAGTCGAGTTTATTAAAGATTCTGATATATTTCCATCTAAGATGTAAATAAAAATCTAATTACAGCTGTGCAGACAGCATGTTCCTTGGAGGCACTATCTTGGGTGGTTATTTGTTTGATAGTGCCTCCAAAAGAAAATGCGGTAATAAATGCCTTAATCAAGGTGTTAAACCACATCGGAAGGTAACGACCCTAATTGCGTTGGAGTTTAATTCTAGCTAAGCACGCTTCGCTTGCTAATTAGCTTCGCGGCAGAACACAACAATACACACCTACCTCGCCGGTGGTGAGGGTTTATATACTTGTAACATCTATATATATAAAGTAGTAGGTTTGTGTGTGTCTGTCATCACATCTCCTCCGAGAGTTCTCAACAGATCTGAACCAAAATTTGTATGTCACTTAGAAGTTACCCCACCACCCTGAATAAGGAGTTTTTAAGAGATATTTACATTCCTCGCGAAGTTAACTCAAAATATGTGATTTTTTTGGCACCTTCCCATACATTTCAATGGGAATTATCAAAAGTTCACAGTGCTGCTAGAAAAACATTTCAAACGTGCAATCTAGGTTTTAGTGTATGAGGAATCCAAATATGATATTTTAAAGTAAATATAATGCATAATTTGCAATTTACAACATGCATATTTTCACACTTTGCGATTGTACCGACCTTGACCTATCAGATTGCAGAGTTTTCACATTATTCTGACTCGAGTTTTATTGGTCTATAATTCAATGGGTCAATTGTGTATGAAAGAAAACAACAATTGAATGTCCCTTACTATAGCTGACATAATTTAACCAATAAAATTTCAGCTTGCATTGAGTTGTCAATAGTCTCATTCCTATGGTCCCCGTTATATTAATACAATTGTTTACAATATTTTTAACTTCTGTCATATCCGTCATATTTCACATTTCATATCCATCATATTACACATCCGTCATATTAATATTACATATCGGTCATATTTCTAATCATAAACTCAATGAATACCGCGGCGGAGCGCGGGCACCCGGCAAGTTGATTATAAAGCGTTAATAGGCCTATTGGGATCAATTATAACAATATGAAATTTTAATCTGGTGTGACCAAAGTGTCAGCGTCATTAATGCACATGTTTCACCAAATTTTCAGATTTCTATCTCTTAGAGGGAGCGAATTATGTGCAATTAAGTGAATTTTCATGCTTCTCAAAATATGACAATGACGTCATAACTTGGCGAGGTGTGAGAAATTTAAGTGGAACCCACCAAAATTTGCCACTATATGTCAAAAATCAGAGGACCAATTATGCGCGAGATCGGGATTTTGTCAGACTTTTTTCGACAATTTTTGGCCGCCATCTTAAAATAATATATTTTCGTGATGCCTCCAAATCAGTGATGTGCTCCGTTACTAGTAACGGAGTCACGGTAACGGTAACGGTAACGGAAAAAGTAACGGTAACGGGTGTCGACAAGTAACGGTAACGGAAAAAAGTAACGGTAACGGGTGTCGACAAGTAACGGTAAAGGAAAAAAGTAACGGTAACGGGTGTCGACAAGTAACGGTAACGGAAAAAAGTAACGGTAATTGGCATCCGTTAATTTTAACTAGTTACCGTTATCTTTAATCAGTCACTCTTACCATTACATTACCGTAACACAGTAACCGTTACTACGTTAAACTTATTCCATTGCCATCACATTTACATTAAAGTAAACTGTACTGAATAAAGGTAAACGGATAAAATTAACAAAAGTAACGGTAACGGAAGAAATAAAGTAACGATAACGGAATAAAAGTAACGGGAGAAAAAATTAACGGTAACGGAGTAACGGTAACGGGAGATATAAAGTAACGGTAAAGGAGTAACGGAGGATTTAGTAACGGAGCACATCACTGCTCCATATACATATCTTTTTATATTATATTTGTCTATGTCTGTGCCAATTTTCATGCTTGTATCAAAAATTGAACAATTCACGCCAAAGTCGCCAATATGGCTGTTATGCTGCCCCACTATTAGAGAAAAAATCCGAATCCGAGATCAATGCATCAGTGCAGATACCTGACCTTTAAAGAAGATCTCGAGCTATACAACATCGTAAATACAATTGATTTATGAACCGTACGGTGCTCCAAATAAGAATTGATCATGTGTGAAGGATGGCCGATGCACACAAAATCTTCCAACGCTTAGTGAGGAAACACAGTGTGAAGAGACTGATATCCCAAGTACCAAAGAAGAGCACCTGCTGAAGGCGGTTTCTCAGCAGCCGTGCGACAAGGACAACTAGGTGAGGTGACTGTTGATAACAAATGGGCAGTCAGCTACAGTCCCTTGCTGTGCAAAACCTTTAATGTACATATCAACATAGAGTTTTGCAACTGAATCAAATCCATCAAATATGTTTGCATCTAACTTGATAAATAAGGAAGGGATGAAATACTGTAACAGAATTTCAACAAGGACGTTCATTTGTAGCAACTAGGCATTCTGGAGACTTTTCAGCTTTCCGATCCATGATCTAGAAAATGGCCAACGTATCTATTTCACAGAAGAGATATTACATCAACAAATAAAAAGGTCCCACCAATACCACACTTGCTGCATTTTTCCAACTTTTCCCGAAGTATACTCTATGTGGAAGTCCCAAAGTACTACACCTCGGGACAGAGTAATAAAAAGTTTGAACTACGAACCCAAGGAGCAGCTTTAGAAGGATTTCAAGAAATCAAGGCAAGTGATGCACTTAGGAGAGTTTATACAGTCCACCCCAATAACTACGAATGCTTCTGTTTGAGGCGGCTTCTACCCATTTCAACAATTGAGAACTGTGAGTAGTCGTGATTATCCGACTTACAGAGTAGCATGCAATGTGTTGCTCTGTTGGAAGATGATTCTCACAGGAATGATACCTTATCAGAAGCTGCTACGAATGGTTCTTCGGCAAAGCTTAGATACATATTTGCCATCATGTTAGCAACATGTGGACTATCGCCCCAATTGCAAATCGAGAAATCTGGAAAGAAACAAATTACTGCATTGACCAATTCGAGTCGTACATTCAAGACACAGAACCTCTGTTAGTGCCATATCAAGCCACTGGATATGTCAGGATGAGACTAACTGTTCAAGAAGATAGAGATGGAGCACCAATAATGCTACTTCGAAACTTAGATGCAACAAAATTGTGTAATGGTACAAGACTTACAGTGAAAATGCCTCACGTAATTGAGGCCATAATTCTAACGGGAGCAGCCAAGAGAGATGTCCTCATCCCAAGAATTCCACGCTCGCCAGTGGATATGCCATTCGAATTCAAAAGGCTTCAATTCTCGATTAAATTAGGTTTTGCGATGACATCAACAAGTCGCAAGCGCAAGGTCAGTCTATAAAGATAGTAGGTCTCCACCTGTATTTTGGGTGCTCTCGAGGTGGATCCAGCCCAAATCTCCACATATTAGCGATTGATGGCAAAACGATGAATGTTGTATATCCCAAAGCTTTGAATAAAGTCAATATACTTATATTAGTGTATCTATCTATATCTGTATCTATCATATACGTACGCGTACGTGTACCCACGCGCAGTGGCGGAATTACCATAGAGCTGGTAAGGCTAAAGCCCTAGGCCCACTTCACTATCAGGCCCAGTTTAGGTAAACTGACCTGGAAATGGGATTGATTTGGAAGTAGAAACTAGTTTCATCTTATTTAAACAGAAATTTGAAGCACACTTCACTGTTTATTGAAAAAAATCGTTTGAGGATTTTCCATTCACTGTTTTGTTCCATATATCACACATATATGGAACAGAATGGATATGGGAATAGTTCGTCTGATCTGAATCAATTGTTAGATTACAATCAATTTTCAAGGATAGAAAAATAGGCCCAAATAATGACTTAGCCCTAGGCCCACGACAGCGTAAATCCGGCACTGCCCACACGATAAAATTATACAGTGAACAATAAATTTAGTGAACGGGCCGAAAAAACCTTCGGCAAGATTTAACAGAAAAGCGCCACCCAAAGGGCAGCTATTAGGCTAATATATTCATATATAAAGGTTTGTGTTTTAATAGTATAGATATAATAAATCTTTGTGCTTTAATGAATTACAGGTCACTAGATATTAATTGATTTGCCCCGAATATCCTTAGGATAAGCACTAATTGTGAGATGAGAAATCATGACAGTTGATTTCATACTAGTGACTAGTGTAGTTAATTTCACAATTTCCCGGTTTCAACTGTAAATAAATATTTGTTATACTATTATAGATGCATTTATGAGGGGTTTATTTTTGGAAACAAGATCGCGTGACGGTTGTTAATTCCGAAACTTAAAGTCTAAAAACAACAAACGAAGGAAGTTAGTCGGCCTTAGCGAGAGAGTGATCCGTTTTGAAGAGACCAAAAGCAAAAGGCTCGGAAAATATCAAACATTTATTCTAAAGATAGAAATTACAAAATCTACAATCTTCGTTCCAGTGGCGGCGGAAGCTAATAAAAACTAGGGGGGCTAACCTGTGTAGCTATGTCACCTTCAAATAGGAGAACGAAATATTTGGGCGACAATGTCAGAGATGGAACCGGTCGGGATTTTCATGACCCGACCCGACCGGCCGGTCGACCGGTCAATCATAGTTAGCAATAATTTATAAATAATAGAATAAGAATCTACTGTAGTGTCATGTCATATAATTTAGGAATAAATATTATGGCCATAGACCATTTAAGGAAGCCTCCTTTAAGACTACTAAGCTCTCAAGGGCTATTGGAGCCAGATTCAATCAAAACAAATTATGATATTATGATATCGAATATATCATATAGAGATCTCGACCGGTGTCGGTCAGACCCGACAGGTTCCGTCTCTGGGCGACATATATACTCTATGACTATGACTCTATGAGTATTGTAAATCTTACGATTGGTCACAAAATCACAATTAGTATTCGAAATAAATATTTGCTACATAAGTATATCTATGTATACCATTGTTTAAATAATAAATATTCCAAAATGATAGCGAGGACTGACATTTCTTTGTCATATTATAGTTTAATAGTGAATTAAGTGATATTACAAAATTTCAATATTCAATTAATTTCTCAGATCATTCAAATAAATAACAAATCGTCAAATAAATTCAAAAAACAACATAAAACAATTTAAATCAATTTTCAAGTCATTTTCCAAATAACTAAAGTATTGAGAAAACAACATCAACAAATAATACAAAATTGAATATCAAGTGGCTGGTACACACACTAACGCAGATAGTTACTGAATATCCTTTACTAGTATTATTTAAATTAGTATAATGTATATGAGGGGTAAAGTGGGGGGGGGGGGGCTAAGCCCCCCCCCCCCTATTTCAAAAGTAGGGGTCCCTAGCCCCCTGCTACCGCCGCCCTTGCTTGATTCTATATCGTGGTGGATAAATAAGGCAAATCAATCAAACTTCAGCCAACTTTGTCAAAAATTGTTTCGAGAAATAGGAGATTGAAATAAACACATAAATGCAAGCTAGGATTTTAAAGTCAATGACCTGATTCGAAAATAGTAGGCAATCACACTAACTTCAAAACGTACAAGTTAATATTATTAATAAATTGCATCACTATACCTGTTTGGATTAGGTGTCCTACATTGTTCATAGACATCTGCCTGGTTTTACAGGTATCACCAAACCTTGTGTTATGTCTCTTGAGAGATTGGAGATTAAGATAATCAGTTTGACAATAAGGACAGGTATAGAATGTTCTCCCAGAATTATCTCGTTTACAAAGACCTTTACTCTTGCCAATATGCTTCCGTAAATTATTTAATGAATATCCTTTTCCTTGACCACAATCTGGGCAATAATAAGGACCATTGTGTTCTTTCCTAATACTATTTGTTGGTAATTCTTCTCCAGAGTCAATGCCTGTCATATCCATGGACTCTCTAGGTTCTGTTATGTGGGTCAGTAAACAATCGGAGGAACTGGTGGCATCATCTGCAGGAGGAAACTCCTTCATTGTATCATCAGTTCCTCCTTCCTCTATTGTAAAACTAGACACTTCTGTAATAAATGGATATCGTTCTTTAATCAAGTCTAAAGTCATAGCCTGTGATACATCTGGTACGTTTACTACATCGACTGAATTGCACTCCACACTGATATTCGATCCTACATCTAACTCATCTACGTGTTCTGTATCAAGAATATCATCCTCAGTCAAATGACTATTTCCAGCCTGCTTCTGTAGATCACTTTCTTGTACAGATTCAAAGTAACTATCAGAAATCTTTTTATTACTAACAGAAAGTTGTTCTGCATTGAGATTGTGTTTCTCTTTGAATTTCATCAGTTGACTTGTCTCGAAATATTTCTCACACTCCATTGAGACACTAGCTACTCAATCAGTGACATTTGAACATTTTGAAAGTATTACGCCCAGAATGCTACTAATGAATGCGTCAATCCTTATTATATTGAAGCATTCATTAGTAGCAGGTGGGGAGGGTAAATTCTTACCATCCAAACAAACTCCGCTGAATATACATATGGTTTATCTACTAATCAAGTGGTATAGTAAATATAGACAAGAACAGGAAAACAAACGAATAGAGAAGTTGTATTTTGTTAATTCAATTTTTTGCGTAATTTTAAACAAGAAAACTTGTTATATTTTAAAAGTTGTCCGACGACGTGGTTGTAATCTTCAGGAGAGGATCCAGAAAATGGAGCGAGCGAGTGAAAACCCTCAAGAAAGTTGTTTATCGGAAATTAGAAAAAACCGAACATGCCCAGTGGTTCCCGTTCCTAACCAATACATAGTGGATTAGTGGTCTATGTATCGCGAGACTTAGGTTATCCGAGAAAAGATTCTGCAAGCATAGATTTAGTGAGAGATGGCTCACAAGCGCCTAAAATACTCAATTTGTATTACGTCTATGGGAGCATTTCGTCACATACGACTGAATGAAACCCTTGTTATAGAACCTTTTGGACTTGTCGTAAAAGGTCCGGTTAATCGAGGTTGCATTTAATTGAAACGAAAAAAATACCGAGGAAATATGAGAGTACAGTGTTGAGATTTTTCTGGAGTCACCCTTGCAGCAGGTACTAACTATTTAAGCGCGGGCCGCAAGGCTGAAATACCCACTCTATGTGCGGGAATCGGGCCTAGCCCCGACTTTTCCCCTGGTTAGGCTACTGGTACACCACGGTACTTTCGCCTATGCTTGTTTTTCTCTGAAATGTTATTTTATCAACTCGGCAACGAACAAACTACGGCGGCTTAGTTAACAATATTTATTTCATGAAAAACAAGTGATTTCAGAGAAAACAAATTGAAGATCAAATAAGCAATAAACTTTCATTCGCTAAATAGAATGTTAATAATTAAGATAGCTAATTGCACGAGAGCGAAAACGTGCCGTACTTCTCATTAAGCGAAATCTGTTCGGCCTTGCAAGTGTCTCTGAAAAGTTTGTTGTGGAATCTGAGATGCGGAAGATAAAAAAATTCTTTCGTACAGTACTCACAAGTATATAATCTTCTTCCAGCAAACCTCTCCTTGCAACTCCCTTTATACGTCCCAGTGTGAATCTGGAAAGCGTAATAGGAATACCCTAATCCTCTCTTGCAACAAGGACAATAGTAAGGAGTAATGTCCTGTTCTGTGACCAATTCATTAGTAGGGTTTACTGTAGCACTTCTCGTAGACACAGGAATTGTATCATTGATGCTTTGGACTCGCTGTGGTGTGTGTGCACCTGAAAAGATATTAGGTTATTACTGAAATTATAATCCATTTGATTAATGTCAGTGTATATCTACAGTGTTTTGTCATTCTACAAGGCTTATTAATTGTATTTATTATCAAGTGTATGATTGAACTTTCTACTCGACTCTTGTGAGAACATTTCAGATATGTACACAACATTTATGCCACCACTGAAAGTTTAATTTGTCTAAGGAGTTTTCTCTCAAATAAATGTCAAAAAATGAAGAAAATAAAATGCAATTGCAAACAGAATGTCCTTAGATTACTAAACTAATGATGGGCTTATTTTTATATGAGCCCTTCTTTAATACTATCCGGAAAACAAACACGCAAACAAACAAACAAACAACAATCGAGTTTTAATAATATAGATATATGCCAACAAATTTGAAATTTAAAACCCGACGTCACAAAGGTGAATCTTTGACACCATATTCAATGTATTTTCAGTGTTTGAAAATACATTAAATAAGGTGTTGTTCCATATATAAGTAATCCATAAAGGATATAATTAAAACAAACACAACTATGTATAATGTAATAACTTACTGGAGTTATATTTCTCTCTATCTATTGAGATTTGCTTTGCCTTACAAGAATTGCCAAAGTCTTTGTAGTGTTTTTCAAGACTACATATTTGAAGAAATTCTTGTTTACAAATCTTACAGCCGTACAAAGGTCTGCCAGCATCATTCCTGCAATTCCCCTTAAATCTCCCAATATGACGTTTGAGATTCTTAATAGAATAGCCTAATCCTCTGCCACAGTCAGGACAATAATATGGATCTTTTTCTCTCAATAAACAATATTGTGGGACCAGGGAAACCAATGACTGATTATTTGTTGGTGAGCAGTTAGTCGAGTTTATTATAGACTCTGATATACTTCCATCTAAGATGTAAATAAAAATCTAATTACAGCTGTGCAGACAGCATGTTCCTTGGAGGCACTATCTTGGGTGGTTATTTGTTTGATAGTGCCTCCAAAAGAAAATGCGGTAATAAATGCCTTAATCAAGGTGTTAAACCTCATCGGAAGGTAACGACCCTAATTGCGTTGGAGTTGCATTCTAGCTAAGCACGCTTCGCTTGCTAATTAGCTTCGCGGCAGAACACAACCACACACACCTACCTCGCCGGTCGGTGGTGTGAGGGTTTATAAACTTCTAACATTGATTATAAAGCGTTAATAGGCCTATTGGAGTCAATTTTAACAATAGGAAATTTTAATCTGGTGACCAAAGTGTCCGCATCATTAATGCACATGTTTCACCAAATCTTCAGATTTCTATCTCTCAGAGGGAGCGAATTATGTGCAATTAAGTGAATTTTCATGCTTCTCAAAATATGACAATGACGTCATAACTTGGCGAGGTGTGAGAAATTTAAGTGGAACCCACTATTTGTTGTCGGGTGCCAAAATTGGAAATTATATGTCAAAAATCAGAGGACCAATTATGCGCGAGATCGGGATTTTGTCAGACTTTTTTCGACAATTTTTGGCCGCCATCTTAAAATAATATATTTTCGTGATGCCTCCAAATCAGTGATGTGCTCCGTTACTAGTAACGGAGTCACGGTAACGGTAACGGTAACGGAAAAAAGTAACGGTAACGGGTGTCGACAAGTAACGGTAACGGAAAAAAGTAACGGAAACGGGTGTCGACAAGTAACGGTAAAGGAAAAAAGTAACGGTAACGGGTGTCGACAAGTAACGGTAACGGAAAAAAGTAACGGTAACGGGTGTCGACAAGTAACGGTAACGGAAAAAAGTAACGGTAACGGGCATCGCCGAGTAACGGTAACGGAAGAAAGTAACGGTAATTGGCATCCGTTAATTTTAACTAGTTACCGTTATCTTTAATCAGTCACTCTTACCATTACATTACCGTAACACAGTAACCGTTACTACGTTAAACATATTCCATTGCCATTACATTTACATTAAAGTAAACTGTACTGAATAAAGGTAAACGGATAAAATTAACAAAAGTAACGGTAACGGAAGAAATAAAGTAACGGTAACGGAATAAAAGTAACGGGAGAAAAAAATTAACGGTAACGGAGTAACGGTAACGGAAGAAAAAAAGTAACGGTAACGGAGTAACGGTAACGGGAGATATAAAGTAACGGTAAAGGAGTAACGGAAGATTTAGTAACGGAGCACATCACTGCTCCATATCCATATCTTTTTATATTATATTTGTCTATGTCTGTGCCAATTTTCATGATGTATCAAAAATTGAACAATTCACGCCAAAGTCGCCAATATGGCTGTTATGCTGCCCCACTATTAGAGAAAAAATCCGAATCCGAGATCAATGCATCAGTGCAGATATCCTGACCTTTAAAGAAGATCTCGAGCTATACAACATCGTAAATACAATTGATTTATGAACCGTACGGTGCTCCAAACAAGAATTCATCATGTGTGAAGGATGGCCGATGCACACAAAATCTTCCAAACGCTTAATGAGGAAACACAGTGTGAAGAGACTGATATCCCAAGTACCAAAGAAGAGCACCTGCTGAAGGTGGTTTCTCAGCAGCCGTGCGACAAGGACAACTAGGTGAGGTGACTGTTGATAACAAATGGGCAGTCCTTTGCTGTGCAAAACCTTTAATGGGCATATCAACATAGAGTTTTGCAACTGAATCACATCCATCAAATATGTTTGCTATATATAAATAAGGGTACAGATCAGGTGGTATTCTCACTTGATAAATAAGGAAGGGATGAAATACTGTAACAGAATTTCAACAAGGACGTTCATTTGTAGCAACTAGGCATTCTGGAGACTTTTCAGCTTTCCGATCCATGATCTAGAAAATGGCCAACGTATCTATTTCACAGAAGAGATATTACATCAACAAATAAAAAGGTCCCACCAATACCACACTTGCTGCATTTTTCCAACTTTGCCCGAAGTATACTCTATGTGGAAGTCCCAAAGTACTACACCTAGGAATAATATTTAGGAATAAATATTATGGCCATAGACCATTTAAGGAAGCCTCCTTTAAGACTACTAAGCTCTCAAGGGCTATTGGAGCCAGATTCAATCAAAACAAATTATGATATTATGATATCGAATAGATCATATAGAGATCTCGACCGGTGTCGGTCAGACCCGACAGGTTCCGTCTCTGGGCGACATATATACTCTATGACTATGACTCTATGAGTATTGTAAATCTTAAGATTGGCCACAAAATCACAATTAGTATTCGAAATAAATATTTGCTACATAAGTATATCTATGTATACCATTGTTTAAATAATAAATATTCCAAAATGATAGCGAGGACTGACATTTCTTTGTCATATTATAGTTTAATAGTGAATTAAGTGATATTACAAAATTTCAATATTCAATTAATTTCTCAGATCATTCAAATAAATAACAAATCGTCAAATAAATTCAAAAAACAACATAAAACAATTTTAATCAATTTTCAAGTCATTTCCAAATATCTAGGTCATTTCCAAATAAATAAAGTATTCAGAAAACAACATCAACAAATAATACAAAATTGAATATCAAGTGGCTGGTGACACTCACTAACGCAGATAGATACTGAAATGTCCTTTACTAGTATTATTTAAATTAGTATAATGTATATGAGGGGGAAAGTGGGGGGGGGGGGGGTGAGCCCCCCTGCTTCCGCCGCCCTTGCTTGATTCCATATCGTGGTGGATAAATACCAACTAAGTCAAAAATAGTTTCGAGATATAGGAGATTGAAATAAACACATAAATGCAAGCTAGGATTTTAAAGTCAATGACTTGATTCGAAAATAGTAGGTAATCACACTAATCTTCAAAACGTACAAGTTAATATTATTAATAAATTGCATCACTATACCTGTTTGGATTAGGTGTTCTACATTGTTCATAGACATCTGCCAGGTTTTACAGGTATCACCAAACTTTGTGTTATGTCTCTTGAGAGATAGGAGATTAAGATAATCAGTTTGGCAATAAGGACAGGTATAGAATGTTCTCCCAGAATTATCTCGTTTACAAAGACCTTTACTCTTGCCAATATGCTTCCGTAAAGTATTTAATGAATATCCTTTTCCTTGACCACAATCTGGGCAATAATAAGGACCATTGTGTTCTTTCCTAATACTATTTGTTGGTATTTCTTCTCCAGAGTCAATGCCTGTCATATCCATGGACTCTCTAGGTTCTGCTATGTGGGTCAGTAAACAATCGGAGGAACTGGTGGCATCATCTGCAGGAGGAAACTCCTTCATTGTATCATCAGATCCTCCTTCCTCTGTTGTAAAACTAGAAACTTCTGTAATAAATGGATATCGTTCTTTAATCAGGTCTAAAGTCATAGCCTGTGATACATCTGGTACGTTTACTACATCGACTGAATTGCACTCCACACTGATATTCGATCCTACATCTAACTCATCTACGTGTTCTGTATCAAGAATATCATCCTCAGTCAAATGACTATTTCCAGCCTGCTTCTGTAGATCACTTTCTTGTACAGATTCAAAGTAACTACCAGAAATCTTTTTATTACTAACAGAAAGTTGTTCTGCATTGATATTGTGTTTCTCTGTGGATTCCATCAGTTGAGTTGTCTCGAAATATTTATCACACTCCATTGAGACACTAGCTACTCAATCAGTGACATTTGAATATCAGTAATTACGTCCAGAATGCTATTAATGAATGCGTCAATCCTTAATATATACAAATCCAGGCTTGTAGGAGTGCTGAGCCTCCCTGGATAATGCGTCAATATATTAATTAAGGATTTGGGGACTGTAAATTTCTGGTCATAGGCCTGTACCAAGCTACAGTCGACTCCGCATAAATTCAGCATTGGTTAGAAATTATGTTCCATTCATAGTCTTATTAATAGGAAGCCAATATAAGCAGGGTTGCCAACCTTTGGAAAAAAAATCGGAAGATTTTGCCAATTTTGGCGGGAGTTTACCAAAAAAGCGGGAGACTCAAAATATAGGCCATTTCTTTGAATTTATCATGAATTGAACGATACAATATGATTATTTTTTATGTTTGGATATCTACAATTAGGAAACGATTATTTTTCTAGTTCTAACTACAGTCAACATCCGATAACTCGAACCCTCAGGGGAATGAAAATCCGTTCGAGATAACGAATGTTCGAGTTAACGGGCATTCGAGTTACCGGATGTTGACTGTATATCATTTCTTCCCGAATATCTCGTATTCACCCAATGTATGCAATGATACAACAAAAACGAAATAGCTAGATCAATGAATTAGAATTTTTTACGATGTTTTTTTATTAGATATATGTACGTCGATGTAGCAGATTTAAATATCTTCAAAAGTTCTCGAAATTGACGGGCATTTTTCTTGAGATTCAAGGAATTTCATGACGATTAGGCTATCAAATTTGTAAAATGTGTTGTAAACAATGTAAAGCGTATTTACCCGTGGTTGCATAGATAGACATATAAATTAAACGGTGAAAACTTCAGCATCGTACCTAGTATAACAACTTTGTTAGCACAAGGCCACTCGAGATATTTTTAAGAATTTCTTCCAAATTCGAATTAAAACATAATAGTACAGTGTATTAATAATTATGGCTTAGAGGGCTAAATAATCTTCACTAACTTACAAGTATATGAGTAGAACAAAACTTGGTACTCGTATCTTGACTAATTTTAGCAAAAAAGTTATTTTACTTATACAGTAAACCTTTAGAAAGTGACACCCTGGGGACAAGCCAAAAAGTTCACTTTTGAGAGGTGTTCACTTTTCATGATTTATCATAATGTGTGGTTAATGCAATGGAGAAATTTGGGACCGAGAAAAAGTGTTCATATTTTGGAGTTGTTCATTTCTTGGAGGTGTTCACGTTTGACTTTTGGAGGTTTTGCTGTACTATATCATAAAATCTAAATATAGAAACAATTTCCAAAAAAGCGGGAGTTTATAAAAAGTTTGGCGGGAGGTCGGGACTCGGAAGGATGGGATAAAAAAGACAAAAATCGGGAGGGTTAGTAACCCTGTATAAGTGTTATAATAATAAACAAATAAAACAATGCATCGAATAAGTTAAGAAAAATGTTGTGAATTATTAGTGAATAAGCCCCAGTTGGAAAAGTGGGTCACTTTAAAATAACTATTGATACCAATTTTGGCTTTGAAATAACTAAATCCGTATAATTTAATAGCTATAAGTTCAATTACTTAATTAAACAGAAGGGGTAGTAGTAGTTCAAATAATTAATAATAGTTTTGACTTATGGCTTCAATTCTACTGACATATTTTCCAAAACTCCAAAGTCCAAAGTATTTATTCACATTCCATTAAAGATCCAAATTTTCGAATCAATGAACTAATTCATACCAAATTATGTTTTCTCTTCTTATGCTCTCCTCATCATACTAACCTCATCTGATGCTACTACAATTAATCGATCGACGAAATAATTCCTAAATATAACCTAAATTCTCAATCTAACAAACTGAGTCTGATATAGTCTCTCAATAATTGTCTACCAACTAGTAACAGTAAATACTAGTATTCGATTCGACACCATCTTTGTTTCTATGTTCACATTCACACCTGGCAGAATGAAATACTTCCTTCAAGTTATACTTGTCCTATTCTCTCTCTTTCATTCTCTCTCCTCTCAGAGCTACTCTTCATGCAGAAATTCTTATGCTTATTCTTATTATTACTTCTACGATCTTAACGGTGCATTTTGCTGCTACATATATTCCTATAGATCAGCCCATTACACATACTATGTCTACTGTCCATACTACACAACAAGTGCTCCAGCTACTACTTCCATATCTAATGACTGTAATACTTACTATTACAGTTATTATTATTCCAGCAGCTGCTGTTATAAGAACGTAGCAGCTTACAACTCCTACTATTCATCTAATTATTATTACACTACAACTGACTGTACTATACCTGCCACTACCACCCCAGCTCCTACGACCTGCTATTACTATTATTACAGCAGTTATTATGGAACTAAATGTTGTACCTTCTATGATTCTTCTTCTTCTTCTAACTACGATCAATACTGTCCTACCACAAGCACTCTATCATCTCAATGTGGTACAGGTTGCTGCACAGCTTATGCCCCAGTATACGATGGTTCTGAGACTTTCTATTACTCTCAGTACTTCTGTCCTGATACTAGTGCTTACTGTGGATCTTTTTGTGTAATGGCTGTATCCTTCGGTGCACTCGGTCTTTGCTTTTGTATCTGTGGACTGGGATTCACTATAACTTTTATCATTCTCACTGTTGTAATTGTAACTAAGAAAACAGATACAAAAGTCCAAGTAACACAACCCAATCACTACCGTTCCATCTCAGTTAGAGATCCAAAGTCAGCCGGACTGGAATATAGCACTGTTGAACTACAGCAAGTTTGGCGCAAGGAATCTCTCCCTCCTAATATCCCTGGTTACACATATAAAGCTATCACAACTGACATACAGTCCTTACCTCAGTCTGCAGGAGCCACCAATGTACCTCCCAACCCAGCCTGTGTCTCTTCTCATATCGAGACTTGAAAACTAGAATAGATTCTGGCAACAACCTATCCCATAATACGCTTTTAGAATTTTATACCACTAACCATAGTTTCTGTTATCTCGTTATTTATCTTTTCTTTCTTAATCTTATTTATTTTTAGTCTTAGGAAATTAAATATATTAATTTGAATTAATTATATTTCGGCCAACAACTGTTCCAGTGTTCCTATATCAGTATCCGTAAATTCGAGCGCATTTTCAACATAAAAAATCACGTTTGCGAACCCCGGTGGATTGAAAATGTGTTAGTTATTAGCCCTTTAGGCTTTAGCCCTTCATCTCCAAGATTTTGGATTGTATGGCTGTTGGTCTTCCAATCATAAAAACACAAAATTCCTCAGTTTATCAACCATTTACACGAATCATAATTAAATTGTAATCCTTTGTTTAGAATTGAAATAAACAACTACAGAAAGTTGTTAGACACGGTATATACGTATCTACCCACTCAAACGTACGTAACTAGAGATGCACCGGATCCACTTTTTTGAGATCCGGCCGGAACCGGATATTACCGGTCCCGGATCCGCTTTGAACGCATACCGAAAAATAGAGCAGGTAGCAATGAATACATGGTATCAGGGGTTTATCCAGGAGCGCGCCATACGCCTAGAGGCGTATATATTGGAATATGTTTGCGTTTAGGAGCGCGAAAACTGCAGAAAGTCGCCATAGAGTAATACAAAACTAACCTTTTAGGCGTACAAATTCATACTCTAGTGACCTTAGGACAGTTAGCGTTAGGAGTGTTCAATTCTACTCCTGCATAATACGCTGCGTGGTATATAGATACGCATTACAATGTAAGTTAACCATTGTTGAGATTCAGTTATCTTTTCTTTATATAAACTTACTCAATATTCCTTAATTAATTAATGTTAGGCATGAGGCATAATCGTCTACTAAAAATATATTTCCCCCCATAGTATATTTTAATGTTAAAAATTTTTAATATATAAGTACAGTGCGTGGCACAGTGACGTCCAGATGCGAAGAAAATGTGAATTTGGGGAAATATAATGTTAATTCCATATTTATATTTTCCCTGTAAATGGGAGGGGCAACAATTTAAAATGGCGGAGGTAGGGCAATACCGATATGCCACTGGTAAAAGAATTGACATCGCCCAATTTTATCCCGTGCTCAGTCCTAAAGCATTTATACTATGTATTATTCAATTTGATATGTTTTTAATACGAATCTTATGAATCTTATCCGGGGCAAAAGCCCAGGTTGTTAGTAATTGCACGGGGGCATGACCCTGATTTACACTAAATGCTCCTCCAAGTGCCCCGGGCGGGCCAGATCCTACGAACGCCCCTCCTGGGAGATTTTAAAAAATGTGTTATATAACGTTCACAGGTCATTGATAGAATTTATTTATTCAATTAAATAAAGAGACAATTTAAATAGAGCTCAGCTCTGTAACTGGAAATTGCATTTGGTCCCCCGAAACACTTTCCCCAGACCAAAATTCCGGATCAATTTTTCGGGCTCCAATTTTCCAGTGACAGGCTTATTCATAATTTTTTTTAGTCCCAATATGGTGAAAAATCGCCTAGGCTACTTTATAGTATTGTAAATACGGTAAACAAATAAACACAAACCTCAGAGGGACCAATTTTCCACAGAAGGGCCAAATTTTCATGAAAATTGTGGTCCCCCCGGACCAATTTTCCAAAGGGACCAAAATTTCCGAGACAGCTCTTTTGAAAAATCGTGCACTGTGAAATGTGAAATGTGAAAAGGTGTAGAATTAAATTCTCTATTAAATGCTTATAAATTTAATATTCGGGCACTATTTATTGTTCCTGTTGTGACATTAAATAGGTGTAGAAATGTGTCCAAAAAATGTAATAAAGAATCGTGACCACAGGTGCACGTCTGTAACCCATCAGACGCCTGTCCGGAAAACTTGGGCTCTTAGTTAATAAAACTCTGTTCTGTGGAGAGGATACGGACTAAAAATAGGTAACCAAGGCAGTGAGATTAGAACTGGGCCACTATACTATAGCATAGTCGGCACAGTAATCATAATAAAGGCAATGAGATTAGAAATGGGGCACTACAGTCAAAGTTAGCATAGGAGTCATAAACAAATGTCTAATAGACAAAAAAATGTTTTAAACTCTAGATGTGCAAATGATGGAAATCATCATTCAAGATACCTGATCAAATACATCGATAACCGTCTTTACACTTTTATTTCTCACAGGGGAAATTTTGCATGTATCTTGTATTTAGATATAATATTAGCGGAATATGTCGAGCTGATTTAATAAGTATTTGTGATATTCTCCACACATTATATTTGACACTAGTTTACTGAATTATTTGAGTCAAATTGAGCTCTTTTTGATGTATATAGTACAAGCTGCTCGTCCGAGCTACGCGCGTTCTTAAAACTTGCACTGGGGCCTGCGGCCCTCGCTTGCATTCATGGCAAATACCTTTTCAAATGTTATGCCGGTTGTATTTAAATATGTAACGGAAAATTAACGAAAATTATACATCTCTTTCCTTACGTCAATTTTTTTGTCATTTTGAAAAAAAGTACGATCTGTGACATTCGTTATCCTTCTCCCCCCTCCAAAGCGTTACATAACGTTCGAAGGCCTCATACGCAGGTTAATTATATTACGGGAAATCATTCAGGAATTATAATAGCTGGCCGCTAGCCTATGTACAAATGACCGTGTATAGAGTGACCTTTAGCAGATTCTACTATACAGTATGTAGGTAGCAGATCCCAACCTTATTGAGCTGTGGCCCCCTAAGCAGTATATTTAAGCTGATCGACCGCACTACGGTTCTCACAACTTATTCTCGAGCTTCGGCCCTGTCGTGAATTTACAACAATTTGGTTCCTTAATTAGATTAGACAAATTTGTTACTTCTGAAAGAAAGTAACACCTCAATCAATTCTGAACAAACAAACAAACAAACAAAAAAATCATTGTGATTTAATATATAAGATATATTGCGTGGTAGTTCGTCAGTGTTTGCCAAGAAAAGACCACCCCGGAAAAAACCCCATGGAAAAAACCGGTTTTTTCCATCCCGGAAAAGGACAGTAAATTTGGAAAAAAACACTTATGACCATATGTGGCAACACTGCATGCCCATTTATGGTCAGCTTCTATTTGCAAGAGACAGATTTTCTAAAGAGATTCTACACTTCTAGTGCACCGATTGTTAAATTTAGGACTATTGAGAGTGGGTCCCTAATGTTAAACTAAGGTTAGTGGATTAACCACTGAATACACTGATATACGTATTTGGTATGTTTACTAATACGAAGTACCAAAGGTGCTAGGTGAACGCTGATAAGTGGGTATGTAGGAATTCTTCGATACCAAATAATCATTTAAAAGTAATCTAACCGTGTGAAAGATATCAAATTGGAGAATAAGCATTTACTTACTATAGACAGTAAAATAGTATCCGCACTTTCACCGAAATATATTAATCATGCGAGGCCAGTAAATAGAAAAAGGCAGAAAAGTCCAGAAAAGGGCGGTTTTTCCACCTGCCCCGGTCTTTTCTAGAAAAGGGCGTTTTTTTCCGAACACTGTAGTTCGTAACCTAGTCAAGTTAATAGTTTTAACAAGTAAAGTGTATTTCATGGACAATAAATAATCAAAAGAAAAGCGCAAGGTGGGGGACTTTAATTAACATTACTACAATTCAATATTCACAGCAAAAAGTAAATTATCCCTGATTATATTTCTACCGAAATAGTTGTCCGCCTAAATTTTTCTTTTAGAACAAATCCTCACTGATAATTTCCCTAAAGTCCACCATACACGATGCAACTTCGTTGAATGCAACAAGGTAACATAAAAATCGAACACTGCTCTATTTTTTATGCAACAATGTGCAGGCTTTTTGTGTTGTCTCATTTATTATCAAAAAGGAGTTAAACTACTAGTCGTGAACTCGTGATGCTGTTCATCGAAAACATGGCAGCAGGTCCTAAGTGAAACATTAGACAAGAAAAAAATAATTTTCGTATTTACTCGAATAGTATCAAATCCATGCTAAATAATTTTATACTTTGCTAGATAACTTATCAAGTTGGGTAATAAATGATCATACAACGCCAAGTTAGCATGTAGGGGAATTGGTTTATGGATTAATGGCATGCAATGTATCTCCTCATACTCATTAGAGTAACTCACATGAAATAATCGCTAGGGATACTATTCAAGTAAAACGGTTTATTAACAGTTTGAAGACTCTCACCTCTTAGTATCATGGCTGCCAAACCACTCATTGTTGCCTGCTTTTGTTTTCGGAATACATCACAATTCACAAACAATACAATTTTATTAGTAAAAATAAGTAAGCATAGTATATAGAATAGAAATATAGTAAATATATTAATAGCTGGTATAATAAAATATAATTTAAAAATAAATATATAATATCTATATTATTAAATCTCGATTGTTGTGTGTGTGTGTGTGTGTTTGTTTGTTTGTTTGTCCGGATTGTATTAAATTGATGGGGGATAAGAAACCGCAATTAATATTGGGATATAAACTAACTTTCAAATGTTATAATAAGGTAAACAAATGTTATTAAGGTAAACAATTATGCTGAACACGAATTTCGCGTTTATAAATTTCTCATATTAATATTTGTCGTTGTTGTTTACACAAAATAGGTAAACAAATTAATGAAAATTCAAAATCAACCTAGAAGTTAGCTTCCAACGGGTATTATAGGTAAACAAGTATGCTGAACACGAATTTCGCATTTATAAATTTCTCATATTAATATTTGTTGTTGTTGTTTACACAAAATAGGTAAACAAATTAATGAAAATTCAAAATCAACCTAGAAATTTGCTTTCAACGGGTATTATAGGTAAGCAAGTATGCTGAACACGAATTTCGCATTTATAAATTTATAATATTAATATTTGTTGTTGTTGTTTACACAAACAGGTAAACAAATTGATGAAATTCCAAATCAACCTAGAAGTTTGCTTTCAAAGGGTAAACAAGTGTGTAGGTAAACAAGTGTGCTGAACACGAGGTAAACAAGTGTGCTGAACATAGGTAAACAAGTGTGCTGAACACGAATTTCGCATTTTTTAATTTCTAATATGAATATTTGTTGTTGTTATGTTGTTTACCAAAAATATGTAAACAAATTAACGAAAAATTCAAAATCATTCTAGAAGTTTGCTTCCGACGGGAATTATTCGTAAACAAGTTAAAACTATGGAAATGGTAGAAAGAGTTGTATATAACTTCCTCTAACATTTTCCATGGTAGCAACGGTGGGGAGTAAGGCCGCATAGCGGCCGTTAACTTGAGGTGCATAGCACCGATCTGTCGCAAAGCGACCGAGACCGAAGGGCTCGTTATATAATAAAATACAATAAAATAAAATAAAATAAAATAAAATATAATATAATAAAATATAATATAATAATATGTCTAGAGTTTTTTGTTTTTTTTATAGGAGTTTTTGTTTTTTTTTGTATATTTTTATAGGAGTTTTGTTTTTTGTAGTATTTAAGTAAGTGGTAAGGAGTAATTATGGAATAGTAACAGATGTCAACAATACGAAATGAATAAATAGAAAGCGAAATATGTGTAAACTTAAATTAATAAAAAAATGAAAATAATGGAATTTTTTGGAGGATAAATGCAGGTGGATAGACAAAAAACCAACTCACACATCAGGAACACTTGTCACAGGTGAAAGAGCCAGCTGAGACAGTCTCGTAGTCTACATCAGCACAGTAGCAGTGTACCCAGTCTGAGCAGACATCACAGCACACCCACTGAGACTCTATCTTCTTCCCGACTCGTCTGAGTGCTACTGGGTCCGGCTCTCTCTGATTGCAGATGGCACAAAGTGTTGTCGACTCGTCTGAACTACTAGACTCATCACCAGAAGACTGACTAGAGACAGAAGGCGTGCTACGCTCCTTGAGTTTCCGCTTCACGCCTGTAGAAACTCCTCTCGCCTGTCTACCCCGTCCTCGGGTCTGCCTACCTCTCTTGCTTTGCGTGCTCTCAGCTCCAAAATGTCCTCCTCTATAGCTACCCCCGCCTTCTGACTTCAGCAGTGCCTTCTCTCGATACTGTTTGACAAGTTTAATTCTTCTTCGTCGTCGCTGAAAATTAGACTTAATCTTGGAAGTTCGGGAACTTTGCAACTTATGAATTCGGCTGACTATAGACTGGTAGGCCTGCCGAGATGGAGACAGCCCAAGGTCATGCATCATCCCGAATAGCGACAGTTCTCCCTCGTTGAAACTCAGAACAGCGATGGCAGTGCTAATCCTGATAGATTGAGGAGAAACGTACTTATTCTTGGGGCAGAGACACCATATCATGTTGTGCAAGGATTCATTTGCATTCTGAGTTAGACCCAGTGTCAGATGGCTACAGAACTCACTCGTGGCATATGCATTGAACACCTCGCGTACTTTCTGGATGTCAACGGCTGTGAAGATAGTCAAGGTAGCTGGTGTTGTAGAGCTGGATGGTTTATTCGATCGACACCAAGTGTTGTCTCCGGTAGGACAGCCAGAATGATTCCCTGACGCATGATCGAGGAGAATATGTAGAGCGCGTGACAGCTTTTCAGGTGTTGCTCCCCGATTCTGTGAGATAATAGTAGAATAGTTAGCGGCGATATAATCTGCTTTCCATTCTGGGAGTTTATGCTGTATATAAGTTTTTGTCTTCGTATTCGGGTTGATCTTCTTTAGATTCTTCTTCAGACGCTTGATAACATGTACCAGACATTCTTCTTTCCGCACTTTCACAAGAGGGTAGGGATCAAGAGTTGTCACATGCTGAAAGGCCTTAGAGTCTCCGTCACCAACAAACACGGAATACACCAAGCTGTTCTTCTCCAAGCTGCGACCCCAGATCCTCTCGGCAGCTTCGGGCTCCATTGCTTGGGAAGATCCTGTGTAATTCCTGTTGCAGTTCGGCGTATGACGCTCTAGCCACTTCTCGTACTCGGACGGTTTGTCCTTCTGTTTCTCTTCTGTCCATATAGAGCACTTCTCGCATAGTCGACTCAACACTTCGTAGTCTAGCACTTTCTTGGTGGAGGTAGAGATGGCAGCACCGAAACCCATATTTGAGTAGAAACCCCTGGTCTTCCAGGAGCTGTCGAAACTGATCGGAACGTTGACAGCTTTAGGCTCGGGGGATGGTTCTGAATCTACCTTCCTGTGCAGATGATCAGCAGCTTCCAACATCGATATTTGCACTGCGCTCTTAGTGACATCTTCAAGACGGATGGCATATCGAGATGGCATAACTTGAACTGGAGGTGGCATATCAAACACTGTTGCTATTTTGTGCAAATCACGCCATGACATACCGGTTGTATGTGTGGCTAGCACCGACCTCATCGTAACTTCATTCATATCTTTGGGGGTAAACGGCACATTGACACAAGTATGGTGGCTGGGTATGTCTAAAGAGCGTGAGGAAGGGAAGGTAGCGTGTTCTGAATTACATTTCTGGCATTTGACCCTAAAGAATGTCTGCCAGCCGTGCTTCAATTCCTCCTCATACAAGGCTAGAGTACCATTGCATTTGTTACACCGAATAGTCGAGAATACATCTGCTAAAATGCCTACATCAAGAATTCTCATACCCTTTGGTTTGGAAACGATCCTCGTAGTGTCACCCTGAGATGTTGTAAATTCCAGCGGTCTAGGATAGTTGCATACAGGAACACGGAATTTAGAGGTATATCCTCGACGGGGATGGGTTTTCGAGAACTTGTGACCCCTGGGCTTGCTCATCTTTGGAATACAGTCTGCAGGCTTGACTAAGGCATCTTCTCTGGTGTTAACTTTGCCTAAAGTATGCCTTCTGGCGTAGATTCGCTTGCAAGGGCGACCCATACGTCTCCGTTTTGGCATACTGTCTGCATTCTGAGGCTCTACATAAAGATTGCAGAAGGACTCCGATATCCCAGGAGTTGGTGGAGGGATAGATGTTTGGGATGATGTCGCTGTAGGTGGAGGAGGTCCTTGAGAAGAGATTGTAGCAAGGGGAGACTCGGGGTCAGAAGGAATACAGTCTGAATCAGTTGAATTAGGCTTCGGGACAAAATCATCAAACTCATTGAAAAGTTGAGCGTCTAAGCTTGAATCGCTTGTCATTATTTGGAATCTACTAGTTGAAAAATAAGCTGAAAAGTTATAGCATTACGACTATACATGATTCCAATAAATAACCATCGAATAATATGTTTGAATATACAGTCGGACGGAATTACATTTTGGCTCAAAATATTTTCGGTTAATAGATTTCTCCGCTTAATCGGGTCAAAGCAAACTGGTCCCGAGTTGACTCTAATAAGCGAAGTCGACTGAACTCCTAATTACGTGCTGATGGATTGTAAGCGCGATTTAGGGCCTCAGCCCTATATAGCTAGCGTCTTGGGGACCCGAGACAGGATTAATGTATTACGATCCCTACAGTTCAAAGCAAATTATATAAATTACAAACAAACATACAAAGGTAGAAACAAACAAAATACGATCACAAAATATCAACAATAAAGAAAGCAGGAAGTTACAACATAAGTAAACAGAATTGGTAAGAATGTCCGTTTAGTGAACTCCTTTTATAACGAAGTCGGATATAACGAAATACCCACTTATAACGAAATGGAGATTTTCCCCCAGAGCACTATCCCGTAATCCGCTAATGCTAGACATAGGAAATGTATTATTGTCGTATAGGAAGTCATATTTTGGGAGTCCAACGGTCATATTGGTTTATCGAAAATATTTGTGGAATGTAAGTTATGCGATTTTCACACCCTTCCATATATGGTAATATTGTTAAAATCTCGAGATTAGTTAGTTTTATACATATGAAATATATTTATGGCGAATGGGAAATGGGAATTCATATTTAGGGACTCAGTAGATCACATTGATTTACCTAAGGCGTTCCCCAAGCCTATATTATTATTTTGGCACTCTCCACAGGAGGATTGCCCCGTCCCTGTTTTGTAGTTTAGCTAATTCTTACCTATCAGATATCTGTCATTATGTTGTTTATTAAAAGACAACAAGGCTGGATTCGGTTAACCGGTTAACCGTTGCTGACATCGGTTAACGGTTAGAGAACTTAGAGATTGTATTAACTTAGCCGGTCTGTTGAATAACAGCAGAGTTATTGGGAAATTAATGTATAAAGTATTAAATTTTTTTGAATTTTATCAGAATATGTAGTCCTAAATCCATTTCTCATCACCACTTAATACATTTTATTGGACAACATTGATTTAAATATAGATTTGAAAGAAACTTATCAAGATTTTTTAATAAACAACATAATGACAGATATCTGATAGGTAAGAATTAGCTAAACTACAAAACAGGGTCGGGGCAATCCTCCTGTGGAGAGTGCCAAAATAATAATATAGGCTAAGGGGAACGCCTTAGGTAAATCAATGTGATCTACTGAGTCCCTAAATATGAATTCCCATTTCCCATTCGCCATAAATATATTTCATATGTATAAAACTAACCAATCTCGAGATTTTAACAATATTACCATATATGGAAAGGTGTGAGAATCGCATAACTTACATTCCACAAATATTTTCGATAAACCAATATGACCGTTGGACTCCCAAAATATGATTTCCTGTACGAAAATGATACATTTCATATGTATAAAGTTAAGTAATCTCGAGATTTTAACAATATTACCATATATGGAAGGGTGTGAAAATCGCATAACTTACATTCCACAAATATTTTCGATAAACCAATATTACCGTTGGACTCCCAAAATATGACTTCCTATACGACAATAATACATTTCCTATGTCTAGCATTAGCGGATTACGGGATATCAATAAGTAACAATACTGTTTTAGGCCTACGCTAATTTTACCGTAAAACGAAGTTTACAGTCCCTATATTAAAGAAGTCCCTGGTAAAACAAAAAGATTTAGGAAAAAACTACACACGCCAAATTAATCAATAAAAAAGATAGACTGTATATAATCATAAACTCACTTGTTATCCTTTCTAGTTAGCACCTTCCAAAAAAGCACTCGACTTCAATAGAAAGCTTAGCTTGAATATCGAATAGAATAAGAAAGTTTCTCAATATAAAAATGATAAGAGTTGCCACAAATTAGATTCGAGAAAGTTGCCTCCAAAGAAGAGAATAAAAGAAAATATTTAATAAAACACAGGTGCAGTCAGTTGCATACAAGTGCCGGTGTAAGCGATGTTGCGGAAATTCTTCTATTTATAAGATAGAAGAATTCCGCAACATTGAAAGACTTACGTAGGTAAATCGTTATATACGACTGGGGATACAAAGATGACTAGTTTATACGAGGTGGACATGTAAAAAATTAAAAATAACGGAAATGATTACTTTAGTACGTAAACAAATTATCAAAAAAATTGCTTATATATACATTGGCTATGTTGAATATGAATGAATAATATGGGTCAATAAAAATATCAAAAATTATAAAATGGGTGTATAATAATCAGGGGGGGTCAATCTTAAGAATACTAATTAGCCCATAGGTGACTTCATGGAAAAATATATTTTTAGGGCATTAACGAATTTCTTGCTTTTGGACCCCTGCACCCATTCAGTATTTGCCACAAGTGACACTCTGGAGTTGTCACCGGTGTCAGATAGCATAAATTGATACGAAGTTAATTACATCTGGTCCCTAAAGTCCTCCTATGAGCATTTTACCCAAAACACACTTTTTTTAATTTTTTTACAATTTTAATTAGTCAGCAATTCTCACCTTTAGGTGTGATAAGATTTTAAAAAATAACCCTTAGTGTAAATTCTTGATAATTTGCTGCAAAATTTCGCAATAATATTGATTCGTACCCTCCATGAAGTACCAGGTACTTCATGCATGTACCTTTCAAAATGGGACCCACCCCCTGGCTATGGGTCAAGTATCTGCCGATTGATCCCCCCCTGTAATAATTGATAATGTTTTTTTTTTAATTAACTATATTTAGTAAGGATAAATTGTTAATAAATTGATTCCCATAAACAGGCTAGTATAAAAAATCCAAAATTGCAGCCTGTGCCGACGCATGTTCCTCTGGTGGCACTATATTTTTGTGGTGGTTTATTAATAGTGCCTCCAATGGAACATGCTGCTGCACAGGTGCAATTTTGGATTTTTTCGACATGTCATCATCACTATGAAGGTGTTAGAGTAATTCAGATAGGTGTTTCGGAATGTAACGACCCTTAGTGAGTTGGAAGTTTCATTTTAGCTCACTTCATCTCAAAGATATTCAAGTTTCAGTGGAAAATAATAGGTGATAACTCAGCATTTTCTATGTGCGTGTTGGGTGATCACCCACCACCAACCAACCCATTCGAATTATATATTTCACAAAATTGTGAAAACTAATTTTTTTACGATGTCATCATCACCTCAAGGTGTCAAGACACATTTGTAGAGGTGTTATGTGCCATAAGGATCAATTGATAAATTGTAAGTTTGTTTCTATCTTGCATCATCTCTGAGATTAATGATATTTAGCTAATTAGTATAAATATTAATTAAATTATTAATAATTTAACACCAATTTGAATTTACTAAGTAAAATTAATTTGGACCAAATTTCAATTCCGCACACTCGATGTTCCCTAATAAACAAATTGGAAGCATCTATATAATATTATGTCAATTATAGACTGAGTTAATTATAATTAATTACATCAGTATATTAATATTGTTTAAGAGTGTTCTTGAAGAAGGAAATGTATTCACATAATTTGTCGTTTTATGGAATATATAATCATAATTTTCAATTAGAAAATCGAAGCCTATTCGATCTCACAAGTTGAATCAATATAATTATTACAACTGAAATAAATGCGTTATAAACCCCCCCTTACACTCCAATACATTTCGGGCACCAAGCACACACATAGACAAATATTTAAACAAATAGAAATTCCATCTCATTAATCCATTGTTTGAATATCAGAAATAGTTCTGAAATTGAATAACTGTTGAGTGAAATTGAATTTTCATATAGGAGAAAACTTTAATACGACTATGTATTAGAAATCGATTTATATAGTAGCAGCTATTGAATCAAATTGGATTATTCATTTACAATATAATACTTTATTGTAACTATGATATCAGAAATTGATCTGTATAGTAATAGCTATTGAATGTAAATTAATTATTCATATACGTACTATAATTCTTTATTGTAATTATAATATCAACAATAACTTGAATCGAAATAACACTGAATCTAATTGAATTAATCATAAATAGTAGATCTTCATCGAAACCACGAAATAATTGCATAATTGAGTATTAATGAATTTACGATTTTAGAAAGTTAAGGGTGAATTGTGGCAACTTTGAGCCTAATTCTCAGGAAAATGAGGACGGATTAAAAAAATCGTGAAGAGCTATCAGTTGCAAAATACTTTTCTGATACTAATGATTAAAAAAAGAAATTTGTTATTGCATTTATTTTCTTGTGGGACAAAAAAAGCTAAAAGTCCCGTTAAAAAATTTCTCAAGTCGAAATTGAAAAATCAGGCCACGAAGTGCACATTAATCAACAACCAGACACCTATCCTGAAAATATCAGTGCTCTAGCACTTATGGTTTAGCCTGAGGAGGCGACACGGAGAAATAAAAAATCCAAAATTGCAGCCTGTGCCGACGCATGTTCCTTTTGTGGCACTATATTTTGGTGGTGGTCTATTGATAGTGCCTCCAATGGAACATGCAGTCGACACAGGCTGCAATTTTGGATTTTTTTCGCCATGTCTTGAACGTCACCAGTGGCAGATCCAGACATGTTGAAAAGGGGGGGCTCAAGAAATAATGCGAGCGTAGTGAGCAACTTATAAGGGGGTATGGGGGGTAACCCCCCAGATTTTCTTTAGGTTATATACACTCAGAAGTCATTTTAAACGCTAATTTCTTTATAATGAGCCATAATTCAAACTTGAGGCTGAAGTTTCTTAATTATTTTGTCAATTTCAGCTAAATTTCAGTCAATTTCATTTTTGAAGGGTGGGCCCAGGCCCCCTGGATCCGCCCCTGGTCACATGGTGTTTACACCCATTTATCAATTTGTTACGGGACAAAGGAACGTTTGATAAATTTCATGCTTCTTTCTATCTTAAACCATCTTGAGTTTAAGTTTATATTTTCATTATACATGCGTTTTAGACCCCCCTATCAATACAATTCGGGCACCAAACACGCACACAGACGAATAGTCATTTAATAGATATTCCAATTCATTAATCCATTGTTTGTATATCAGTCATCGTTTTAAAATTGAAATCAGCATACTCGCTTACTTTGAATTACATATGGGATTAAGTTTATATTTCCATTATACGTAAATGCTTTATAAACCCCCCCCCCCTTACACTCTAATACATTTCGGGCACCAAGCACACAAATAGACAAATATTTATACAAATAGATATCCCATCTCATTAATCCATTGTTTGAATATCAGAAATCGTTCTGAAATTGAATAACTGTTGAGTGAAATTGAATTTTCATATAGGAGAAAACTTTAATACAACTATGTATTAGAAATCGATTTATATAGTAGCAGCTATTGAATCAAATTGAATTATTCATTTACAATATAATAACATATTGTAACTATGATATCAGAAATAGATTTGTATAGTAATAGCTATTGAATGTAAATTAATTATTCATATATACTAGAATTCTTTATTGTGATTATAATATCAACAATAACTTGAATCGAAATAACCTGAATCAATTGAATTATTCATAAATAGTAGATCTTCATCGAAACCACGAAATAATTGCATAATTGAATATTAATGAATTTACGATTTTAGAAAGTTAAGGGTGAATTGTGGCAACTTTGAAGCCTAATTCTCAGGAAAATGAGGACGGATTAAAAAGATCGTGAAGAGCTATCAGTTGCAAAATACTTTTCTGATACTAATGATTCTAAAAAATTTCTTGTTATTGCATTTATTTTCTTGTGGGACAAAAAAAGCTAAAAGTCCCGTTAAAAATTTTCTCAAGTCGAAATTGAAAAATCAGGCCACGAAGTGCACATTAATCAACAACCAGACACCTATTCTGAAAATCTCAGAGCTCTAGCACTTATGGTTTAGCCTGGGGAGGCGACACGGAGAAAACAAAAAATAAACATCCAAGGCACTAAGACCAATACTGGGCCACTATACTATAGTATAGTCGGCACAGTAAAAAAAAACATCCAAGGCAGTAAGATTAGAACTGGGCCACTATACTATAGTATAGTCGGCACAGTAAAAAAAAAATCCAAAATTGCAGCCTGTGCCGACGCATGTTCCTTTGGTGGCACTATATTTTGGTGGTGGTTTATTGATAGTGCCTCCAAGGACATGCTGTCGGCACAGGCTACAATTTTGGATTTTTACTGTGCCGACTATACTATAGTATAGTGGCCCAGTATTGGTCTTAGTGCTTTGGTTTGTTTGTTTTTACTGTGCCGACTATACTATAGTATAGTGGCCCAGTATTGGTCTTAGTGCCTTGGATGTTTTTTTTTTTTTTTTTTTTTTTTTGTTTTTTTTCCTCCGTGTCGCCTCCCCAGGCTAAACCATAAGTGCTAGAGCTATGAGATTTTCAGGATAGGTGTCTGGTTGTTGATTAATGTGCACTTCGTGGCCTGATTTTTCAATTTCGACTTGGAAAATCTTTTAACGGGACTTTTAGCTTTTTTTGTCCCACAAGAAAATAAATGCAATAACAAAAATTTTTTTTGAATCATTAGTATCAGAAAAGTATTTTGCAACTGATAGCTCTTCACGATTTTTTTAATCCGTCCTCATTTTCCTGAGAATTAGGCTCAAAGTTGCCACAATTGACCCTTAACTTTCTAAAATCGTAAATTCATTAATATTCAATTATGCAATTATTTCGTGGTTTCGATGAATAACTACTATTTAATATTTATGAATAATTCAATTAGATTCAGTGTTATTTCGATTCAAGTTATTGTTGATATTATATCACAATAAAGAATTCTAGTATATATGAATAACTAATTTACATTCAATAGCTATTACTATACAAATCTATTTCTGATATCATAGTTACAATAATTTATTCTATTTATATGAATAATTCAATTTGATTCATTAGTATATAAATCGATTTCTAATACAATAGTTGTATTAAAGTTTTCTCCTATATGAAAATTCAATTTCACTCAACAGTTATTCAATTTCAGAACGATTTCTGATATTCAAACAATGGATTAATGAGATGGGATATCTATTTGTATAAATATTTGTCTATTTGTGTGCTTGGTGCCCGAAATGTATTAGAGTGTAAGGGGGGGGGGGGGTTTATAAAGCATTTACGTATAATGGAAATATAAACTTAATCCCATATGTCATTCAAAGTAAGCGAGTATGCTGATTTCAATTTTAAAACGATGACTGATATACAAACAATGGATTAATGAAATGGAATATCTATTAAATGACTATTCGTCTGTGTGCGTGTTTGGTGGTCGAATTGTATTAGAGTGATAGGGGGTTATAATAGGAATATAAACTAGATCCCTTTTGTCATTCTAAGTAAACAAGTATGCTGATTTCCAATTTTAAACAGTATATTAATATTCAATGGATTAAAGCAAATTAAATTAAATTGGAAATTTGTTTACTTAACTCAACTCAACTCACATTGCTAAAATAATTAACTATTTATATCATTTATTATCTATACATAATGAATGAATGGCATTAAACCCAAGATGGTTCAAGATAGAAATAATTTAAAATCAACAATGGTTCCTTTGTCCCGTACAACTTGTTAAATGAGACTAAACACTATGAGGTGTTCATGACATGGCGAAAAAAATCCAAAATTGCAGCTGTGCCACAAGCGTGTTCCTTTGGAGGCACTATCAATAAACCACCACCAAAATATAGTGCCACAAAAGGAACATGCGTCGGCACAGCTGCAATTTTGGATTTTTTTTTTTTTTTTTTTTTTCTCCGTGTCGCCTCCCCAGGCTAAACCATAAGTGCTAGAGCTCTGAGATTTTCAGAATAGGTGTCTGGTTGTTGATTAATGTGCACTTCGTGGCCTGATTTTTCAATTTCGACTTGTGAAAATTTTTAACGGGACTTTTAGCTTTTTTTGTCCCACAAGAAAATAAATGCAGTAACAAGAAAATTTTTAGAATCATTAGTATCAGAAAAGTATTTTGCAACTGATAGCTCTTCACGATCTTTTTAATCCGTCCTCATTTTCCTGAGAATTAGGCTCAAAGTTGCCACAATTCACCCTTAACTTTCTAAAATCGTAAATTCATTAATATTCAATTATGCAATTATTTCGTGGTTTCGATGAATAACTACTATTTAATATTTATGAATAATTCAATTAGATTCAGTGTTATTTCGATTCAAGTTATTGTTGATATTATAATCACAATAAAGAATTCTAGTATATATGAATAACTAATTTACATTCAATAGCTATTACTATACAAATCAATTTTCTGAATCTCCTGATATCATAGTTACAATAAAGTACTATTCTATTTATATGAATAATTCAATTTGATTCAATAGCTGCTACTATATAAATCGATTTCTAATACATAGTTGTATTAAAGTTTTCTCCTATATGAAAATTCAATTTCACTCAACAGTTATTCAATTTCAGAACGATTTCTGATATTCAAACAATGGATTAATGAGATGGGATATCTATTTGTATAAATATTTGTCTATTTGTGTGCTTGGTGCCCGAAATGTATTAGAGTGTAAGGGGGGGGGGGTTTATAAAGCATTTACGTATAATGGAAATATAAACTTAATCCCATATGTCATTCAAAGTAAGCGAGTATGCTGATTTCAATTTTAAAACGATGACTGATATACAAACAATGGATTAATGAAATGGAATATCTATTAAATGACTATTCGTCTGTGTGCGTGTTTGGTGGTCGAATTGTATTAGAGTGATAGGGGGTTATAATAGGAATATAAACTAGATCCCTTTTGTCATTCTAAGTAAACAAGTATGCTGATTTCCAATTTTAAACAGTATATTAATATTCAATGGATTAAAGCAAATTAAATTAAATTGGAAATTTGTTTACTTAACTCAACTCAACTCACATTGCTAAAATAATTAACTATTTATATCATTTATTATCTATACATAATGAATGAATGGCATTAAACCCAAGATGGTTCAAGATAGAAATAATTTAAAATCAACAATGGTTCCTTTGTCCCGTACAACTTGTTAAATGAGACTAAACACTATGAGGTGTTCATGACATGGCGAAAAAAATCCAAAATTGCAGCTGTGCCACAAGCGTGTTCCTTTGGAGGCACTATCAATAAACCACCACCAAAATATAGTGCCACAAAAGGAACATGCGTCGGCACAGCTGCAATTTTGGATTTTTTAAAATACATACACTCAGAAGTCATTTTAAACGCTATTTTTTATAAGGAGCCCTAATTCAAACTTGAGGCTGAAGTTCCTTATTTATTTTGTCAATTTCAGTTCCCGCCTCTGGTATTAAATTCCCTTTCAACTGAAAGTATTAAATCAATTGCTCTTGATAATCTAGTAGGAGATCATACAGGGAAATGACAGAAGGTCTCAGCAACACAATAAGGTCTTTAAAGATATGATAGATATCAGAAACACAAGGTTTACTTATGAACTGTATTTACGTGTCTTGGCAAGATATCTAGTAACGTTGAACATTAATACTCCTGATGGGTTAGTTAATGGTGCTACTGGCATACTAAATAGAATTGATTATGGAAAGAGGCAGGACACAAGTGAAATTATACCCATTAGGGTTTGGATCTAGTTTGATAACCCAAGCGTGGGTGCGGAACATCCTCTCAAATTCAAACATCTGATAGTGAGAGATAAACAAACCATGAGCACCTGGACACCTATTACATTACTAACATTAGAAGAGAAAGATTCCAACGTGCAAAGGAGCGAGCTAATCCATACAGTATTGTTCTAACTTCTAAAACAGTTTCATATTGTTCCTGCTGAGCTGAAGCTATAATTATACACAAGGCAGAATATAATATATTGGAATTCGTTATAAAGATCCGCTAATCTGGAAAAATTATTGAAATATTATCTATTTATCATTCTCAGTCAAATTTACATCAATTCATTAGTGATATATCAAAATCCTCAGCAATTTCACGGATATTCTATAATAGTACGGGATTTCAATGTTAATCTACTAAGAGAACCTGATAAAAGAACATTATTTGGATTAAAAATTGTGTTTATAATCAGGCTTGCCGTGGATATGGATATCCATGATATCCATGGATGGATATCCATGATATCCATGGATGGATATCGAATTTTTCTCATATCCATGGATATTGTGGATATCCATTTCAAAATTGAACTTCGAAAAATATTTCAAACTAGTGTTCTAAAAAAATGAGTGTGAAAATTAAGTAGCCTTTTGTTTCTTTTTGTCCTGCCCCCAATTGGTTTACTCGCCTTTATTGACTTGAATTAATCTTTTACACGGCAGATTTCTTTCATCTAATCAAATTATTTACTAGCCTTAATTTTTTTTTGTCACTCCTGAATATTTTTACTTGCCCTGATTTTTATTTTTGTCTTTTTCGTTAATCTTACTAGCTCTACTATTTAGCTCATGAATTAACCATAGACATAGACTACTTTAATAAAGGACTGTAGGCTGCCAGTTGTGTCTTATTGATATCTCGTAATCCGCTAATGCTAGAAACAGGAAATGATTATTGTCGTATAAGAAGTCATATTTTGGAAGTCCAACCTCCAACGGTCATATTGCCTAATCTCAAATATTTGTGGAATGTGAGTTTTGCGGTTTTAATACCTTTCCATATATGGTAATAATCTCAAATTCTCGACTTCAATTAGAGTTAAGAAATGTATTATTGTCGAATAGGAAGTCACATGTAAGGAAGATATTGGCATTTTGACTATCACTAACTAGCAGTGCTCGACAAATTAGGTGGCTTGTTGCCGTTAGCCACCAAAAATCTTTCTTAAGCCACCAAATTTTGCCTTTGGAGGCTTAACTACTAACTAATCCACCATAATTGTGGAGATTATTTGACCTTGTGTAGATTATATTTTTGTTATAAATTAATTAATATTAGTGTTGTTCTACGGCATCAGAAGTTTGTTAAGCCACCATTGGTTTGTTAAACCACCATTGGTTTGTTAAACCAGCCATTGTTTACCGATTTAAATCGGTAGGAGGTCCAACTGGCTCCTTTCCACCTTTTACACAGTCGCCCAAACACATTCAAAATGTGATTCACGCACAAAGATTATATAACTATACACAAGAGCCAAGGAGATACCTATGAGTCATAGGCGTCGTTGCAGGGGGGGCGGGGGGGCCTGCCCCCCCCGGAAAAATGTCGGGGGGGGCAGCATAGGTCTCGCCCCCCCCAGATTTCGCATACATGGCAACCTATTTGAGTCATATTCCTGTACAGGGCTCCAATTTCCCCCTGTACATTGGCCAAAATCCCTGTACATCTCCCCAAAATTTCTCGCTCGCTGCGCTCGCTCGTCCAAGGAATTCCCTTACACTTACATTGCTAAATTAGTACTTGGAAAGGAGAAAGCATTGAATTATATATTGTACAGGGAATCCCTGTACGCTTGAATACATATATATATATATATAAACCAGTTGTGCCTTTATGTGGTCAATGCAGAATGCTTGGCAGAATATACTATTATCACTGTAGACATTTTTAGGCATTATTTGACACATAATTAGTAAATTATAAATCCCTGTACAAATTAAATATATCCCTGTACGCCTGTACAGAACCGCCAAAATGTTTAAATCCCTGTACTGTACAGGGAATCCCTGTACGGTTGGCAGGTATGATTTCGTCCCCTAAGCTGGCGTTTGTCTAGAAAATTAGTTGAAACAGTGGAGGATAACAGGTTTTTAATTTGCCCCAAAATTTCAAGTTGCATAAAGCTTTCTCAGTAAATTTACATCTCACTAACGTTATTTATTTAAAAATTATGTGTGATTTTTGCGTATTAATTGCAAAATAACATAAATGTCTTTTAAATGTTTTCTGGCTGCCCCCCCCAGATTATCAGAAAAATTGGAAAGTTCGACGCCTATGCTATGAGTGTAAAGTTGTACACGTCTTATAAGGAGTAAAATGCTCTTTCATGGCTCTTTATACAGCTCTTAGTAGAGCCAAGACTACTAGTGGTTTATTTATTGATGGAAACTTGAGATTGCCTGGTCAATTATCTGTTAAAGACCCTGTGGGTCGAGAACTTATAAAACTTAGAGGAAAGTGCGCTATTACGTGGTCTATCCCTACCACTAGTCTAGACATTTGTCTGTTTAACATTTGATCATTGAATAAACACTGGAGAGATATAGCTAGCGATCCCCTATTAAATCAGTGTGCTACCTTAATATTACAAGAAACAATGACAATTGAATCTGACGCTATCAACATTGCAGGTTACTCTCTAATTGCCAGAATTGATGCTAATCAACGCATACAAGGTAGTGGCTCGCATGTTTACTGTAGGAAACAACGACAAGGCGGGATAAAAGGACTTGATAGAAAAAATAAATTATTAAGAAAAAAAAATAGGTAAGGAAAGGAATAAATGAATAAATGAATGATAAAAAAGAATCAGAAAGAGTAATGGAAAGTAAGAATTAGTGAAACTGGACAGGCAAAACTAAGTAAGTCCTTTCATCCCGTTCAAGTCCTTTCATCCCGTTCAAGTCCTTTCATCCCGTTCAAGTCCATTCGTCCCTTTCAAGTCCATTCGTCCCGTTCAGGTCCATTGGTCCCGTTCATGTCCATTGGTCCCTTTCAAGTCCATTCGTCCCGTTCAAGTCCATTAGTCCCGTTCAAGTCCATTCGTCCCTTTCAAGTCCATTGGTCCCGTTCAGGTCAATTCGTCCTGTCAAGTCCATTCGTCCCGTGAAAGTCCACTAGTCCCGTTCAAGTCCATTCGCCCCGTTCAGGTCCATTCGTCCCTTTCAAGTCCATTCGTCCCTTTCAAGTCCATTAGTCCCGTTCAAGTCCATTCGTCCCTTTCAAGTCCATTCGGCCCGTTCAAGTCCATTAGTCCCGTTCAAGTCCATTCGTCCCGTTCAAGTCCATTAGTCCCGTTCAAGTCCATTCGTCCCGATCAAGTCCATTCGTCCCGATCAAGTCCATTCGTCCCTTTCAAGTCCATTCGTCCCATTCAGGTCCATTGGTCCCGTTCAAGTCCATTAGTCCCGTTCAAGTCCATTCGTCCCTTTCAAGTCCATTCGGCCCGTTCAAGTCCATTCGTCCCTTTCAAGTCCATTCGTCCCGTTCAGGTCCATTGGTCCCGTTCATGTCCATTGGTCCCTTTCAAGTCCATTCGTCCCGTTCAAGTCCATTAGTCCCGTTCAAGTCCATTCGTCCCTTTCAAGTCCATTGGTCCCGTTCAGGTCCATTCGTCCCTTTCAAGTCCATTCGTCCCGTTCAAGTCCATTAGTCCCGTTCAAGTCCATTCGTCCCTTTCAAGTCCATTCGGCCCGTTCAAGTCCATTAGTCCCGTTCAAGTCCATTCGTCCCGATCAAGTCCATTCGGCCCGTTCAAGTCCATTAGTCCCGTTCAAGTCCATTCGTCCCGATCAAGTCCATTCGTCCCTTTCAAGTCCATTCGTCCCATTCAGGTCCATTGGTCCCGTTCATGTCCATTGGTCCCTTTCAAGTCCATTCGTCCCTTTCAAGTCCATTAGTCCCGTTCAAGTCCATTCGTCCCTTTCAAGTCCATTCGTCCCGTTCATGTCCATTGGTCCCGTTCAAGTCCATTCGTCCCTTTCAAGTCCATTGGTCCCGTTCAAGTCCATTCGTCCCTTTCAAGTCCATTCGGCCCTTTCAAGTCCATTCGTCCCGTTCAAGTCCATTAGTCCCGTTCAAGTCCATTCGCCCCGTTCAGGTCCATTCGTCCCTTTCAAGTCCATTCGTCCCGTTCAAGTCCATTAGTCCCGTTCAAGTCCATTCGTCCCTTTCAAGTCCATTAGTCCCGTTCAAGTCCATTCGTCCCTTTCAAGTCCATTCGTCCCGTTCATGTCCATTGGTCCCGTTCAAGTCCATTCGTCCCTTTCAAGTCCATTGGTCCCGTTCAAGTCCATTCGTCCCTTTCAAGTCCATTCGGCCCTTTCAAGTCCATTCGTCCCGTTCATGTCCATTGGTCCCGTTCAAGTCCATTCGTCCCTTTCAAGTCCATTCCGCCCTTTCAAGTCCATTCGTCCCGTTCAAGTCCATTAGTCCCGTTCAAGTCCATTCGCCCCGTTCAGGTCCATTCGTCCCTTTCAAGTCCATTCGTCCCGTTCAAGTCCATTCGTCCCTTTCAAGTCCATTCGGCCCGTTCAAGTCCATTCGTCCCGTTCAAGTCCATTAGTCCCGTTCAAGTCCATTCGCCCCGTTCAGGTCCATTCGTCCCTTTCAAGTCCATTCGTCCCGTTCAAGTCCATTAGTCCCGTTCAAGTCCATTCGTCCCTTTCAAGTCCATTCGGCCCGTTCAAGTCCATTCGTCCCGTTCAAGTCCATTAGTCCCGTTCAAGTCCATTCGCCCCGTTCAGGTCCATTCGTCCCTTTCAAGTCCATTCGGCCCGTTCAAGTCCATTAGTCCCGTTCAAGTCCATTCGTCCCGATCAAGTCCATTCGGCCCGTTCAAGTCCATTAGTCCCGTTCAAGTCCATTCGTCCCGATCAAGTCCATTCGTCCCATTCAGGTCCATTGGTCCCGTTCATGTCCATTGGTCCCTTTCAAGTCCATTCGTCCCTTTCAAGTCCATTAGTCCCGTTCAAGTCCATTCGTCCCTTTCAAGTCCATTCGTCCCGTTCATGTCCATTGGTCCCGTTCAAGTCCATTCGTCCCTTTCAAGTCCATTGGTCCCGTTCAAGTCCATTCGTCCCTTTCAAGTCCATTCGGCCCTTTCAAGTCCATTCGTCCCGTTCAAGTCCATTAGTCCCGTTCAAGTCCATTCGCCCCGTTCAGGTCCATTCGTCCCTTTCAAGTCCATTCGTCCCGTTCAAGTCCATTAGTCCCGTTCAAGTCCATTCGTCCCTTTCAAGTCCATTCGGCCCGTTCAAGTCCATTCGTCCCGTTCAAGTCCATTAGTCCCGTTCAAGTCCATTCGCCCCGTTCAGGTCCATTCGTCCCTTTCAAGTCCATTCGTCCCGTTCAAGTCCATTAGTCCCGTTCAAGTCCATTCGTCCCTTTCATGTCCATTGGTCCCGTTCAAGTCCATTCGTCCCTTTCAAGTCCATTCGGCCCTTTCAAGTCCATTCGTCCCGTTCAAGTCCATTAGTCCCGTTCAAGTCCATTCGCCCCGTTCAGGTCCATTCGTCCCTTTCAAGTCCATTCGTCCCGTTCAAGTCCATTAGTCCCGTTCAAGTCCATTCGTCCCTTTCAAGTCCATTCGGCCCGTTCAAGTCCATTAGTCCCGTTCAAGTCCATTCGTCCCGATCAAGTCCATTCGTCCCTTTCAAGTCCATTCGTCCCATTCAGGTCCATTGGTCCCGTTCATGTCCATTGGTCCCTTTCAAGTCCATTCGTCCCTTTCAAGTCCATTAGTCCCGTTCAAGTCCATTCGTCCCTTTCAAGTCCATTCGTCCCGTTCAAGTCCATTAGTCCCGTTCAAGTCCATTCGTCCCTTTCAAGTCCATTCGGCCCGTTCAAGTCCATTAGTCCCGTTCAAGTCCATTCGTCCCGATCAAGTCCATTCGTCCCTTTCAAGTCCATTCGTCCCATTCAGGTCCATTGGTCCCGTTCATGTCCATTGGTCCCTTTCAAGTCCATTCGTCCCTTTCAAGTCCATTAGTCCCGTTCAAGTCCATTCGTCCCTTTCAAGTCCATTCGTCCCGTTCATGTCCATTGGTCCCGTTCAAGTCCATTCGTCCCTTTCAAGTCCATTCCGCCCTTTCAAGTCCATTCGTCCCGTTCAAGTCCATTAGTCCCGTTCAAGTCCATTCGCCCCGTTCAGGTCCATTCGTCCCTTTCAAGTCCATTCGTCCCGTTCAAGTCCATTCGTCCCTTTCAAGTCCATTCGTCCCGTTCAAGTCCATTCGTCCCTTTTTTCTATTTATCCCATTACTAGATTGTATTTTATTATTTCAAATTTAATTTAATCTCATATACTCTCTTCACACACTCGCACATTTTTATTTCAATTCTGCTACGGAATTCTTGAATTTACACTTGTAACTTTTCCATTTCTTCTTCTCTGTTTTCTTGTTTCTGCCTCTTTTCCTAAAATTGATGATTTTCGAAATTTCTTTTAAATCCTATTATTTGTTATTTCCCCGATTGCCTCAAATGCTTTTTTTAGGTGACTCCCCCCTCCCATTTCTCTGTAATACTTGTCAGCTGTACTAGCGGGACAAATGAACGTGAAAGGGAAAATAACTTGAACTAGATTATAAGACTTAGCGGGACGAATTGCCTTGAAAGGTACAAATGGGCTGAGCGGGACAAATGAACGTGAAAGGGAAAATAACTTGAACTAGATTATAAGACTTAGCGGGACGAATTGCCTTGAAAGGTACAAGTGGACCTGAACGGGACGAATGGACTTGAACAGGACGAATATACCCGTTCAGGTCCCAATATCCCGGTCAGGTCCCAAAATCCCGTCAGGTCCCAAATCCCGTCAGGTCCCAATATCCCGTCAGGTCCAGATATCCCGTTCAGGTCCCAATATCCCGTTCAGGTCCCAATATCCCGTCAGGTCCAGATATCCCGTTCAGGTCCCAATATCCCGTTCAGGTCCCAATATCCCGTCAGGTCCCAATATCCCGTTCAGGTCCCAATATCCCGTTCAGGTCCCAATATCCCGTCAGGTCCAGATATCCCGTTCAGGTCCAGATATCCCGTCAGGTCCTAATATCCCGGTCAGGTCCAGATATCCCGTTCAGGTCCCAATATCCCGTCAGGTCCAGATATCCCGTTCAGGTCCTAATATCCCGTCAGGTCCAGATATCCCGTTCAGGTCCCAATATCCCGTCAGGTCCAGATATCCCGTTCAGGTCCTAATATCCCGTCAGGTCCAGATATCCCGTTCAGGTCCCAATATCCCGTCAGGTCCAGATATCCCGTTCAGGTCCTAATATCCCGTCAGGTCCAGATATCCCGTTCAGGTCCCAAAATCCCGTCAGGTCCCAATATCCCGTCAGGTCCAGATATCCCGTTCAGGTCCTAATATCCCGTTAGGTCCAGATATCCCGGTCAGGTCCCAATATCCCGGTCAGGTCCAGATATCCCGGTCAGGTCCCAATATCCCATTTTGTTCTATCTGTCCTGTATTGATTATGTTATTCCCTTAGACCCGATTGTCTTATACCCCGTTCAGGTCCCAATATCCCGTCAGGTCCTAATATCCCGTCAGGTTCCAATATCCCGTCAGGTCCAGATATCCCGTTCAGGTCCCAATATCCCGTCAGGTCCAGATATCCCGTTCAGGTCCTAATATCCCGTCAGGTCCAGATATCCCGTTCAGGTCCCAATATCCCGTCAGGTCCAGATATCCCGTTCAGGTCCTAATATCCCGTCAGGTCCAAATATCCCGTTCAGGTCCTAATATCCCGCAGGTCCAGATATCCCGTTCAGGTCCCAATATCCCGTCAGGTCCAGATATCCCGTTCAGGTCCTAATATCCCGTCAGGTCCAGATATCCCGTTCAGGTCCCAATATCCCGTCAGGTCCAGATATCCCGTTCAGGTCCTAATATCCCGTTCAGGTCCCAATATCCCGTCAGGTCCAGATATCCCGTAAGTCCCAATATCCCGTTCAGGTCCAGATATCCCGTTCAGGTCCTAATATCCCGCAGGTCCAGATATCCCGTTCAGGTCCTAATATCCCGCAGGTCCAGATATCCCGTTTTGTTCTATCTGTCCAGTATTGATTATGTTATTTCCTTAGACCCGATTGTCTTATACCCCGTTCAGGTCCAGATATCCCGTTCAGGTCCAGATATCCCGTCAGGTCCTAATATCCCGGTCAGGTCCAGATATCCCGTTCAGGTCCCAATATCCCGTCAGGTCCAGATATCCCGTCAGGTCCCAATATCCCGTTTTGTTCTATCTGTCCAGTATTGATTATGTTATTTCCTTAGACCCGATTGTCTTATACCCCGTTCAGGTCCAGATATCCCGTTCAGGTCCAGATATCCCGTCAGGTCCTAATATCCCGGTCAGGTCCAGATATCCCGTTCAGGTCCCAATATCCCGTCAGGTCCAGATATCCCGTTCAGGTCCTAATATCCCGTCAGGTCCAGATATCCCGTTCAGGTCCCAATATCCCGTCAGGTCCAGATATCCCGTTCAGGTCCTAATATCCCGCAGGTCCCAATATCCCGTTCAGGTCCTAATATCCCGTCAGGTCCAGATATCCCGTTCAGGTCCCAATATCCCGTCAGGTCCAGATATCCCGTTCAGGTCCTAATATCCCGTCAGGTCCAGATATCCCGTTCAGGTCCCAAAATCCCGTCAGGTCCCAATATCCCGTCAGGTCCAGATATCCCGTTCAGGTCCTAATATCCCGTTAGGTCCAGATATCCCGGTCAGGTCCCAATATCCCGGTCAGGTCCAGATATCCCGTCAGGTCCCAATATCCCGTTCAGGTCCCAATATCCCATTTTGTTCTATCTGTCCTGTATTGATTATGTTATTCCCTTAGACCCGATTGTCTTATACCCCGTTCAGGTCCCAATATCCCGTTCAGGTCCCAATATCCCGTCAGGTTCCAATATCCCGTTCAGGTCCCAATATCCCGTTCAGGTCCCAATATCCCGTTCAGGTCCCAATATCCCGGTCAGGTCCAGATATCCCGTTTTGTTCTATCTGTCCAGTATTGATTATGATATTTCCTTAGACCCGATTGTCTTATACCCCGTTCAGGTCCCAATATCCCGTCAGGTCCCAATATCCCATTTTGTTCTATCTGTCCTGTATTGATTATGTTATTCCCTTAGACCCGATTGTCTTATACCCCGTTCAGGTCCAGATATCCCGTCAGGTCCCAATATCCCGTTCAGGTCCCAATATCCCGGTCAGGTCCAGATATCCCGTTTTGTTCTATCTGTCCAGTATTGATTATGTTATTTCCTTAGACCCGATTGTCTTATACCCCGTTCAGGTCCCAATATCCCGTCAGGTCCCAATATCCCGTCAGGTCCAGATATCCCGTTCAGGTCCCAATATCCCGGTCAGGTCCAGATATCCCGTTTTGTTCTATCTGTCCAGTATTGATTATGTTATTTAAACTTATTTCCTTAGACCCGATTGTCTTATACCCCGTTCAGGTCCAGATATCCCGTTCAAGTCCCAATATCCCGTCAGGTCCAGATATCCCGTTTTGTTCTATCTGTCCAGTATTGATTATGTTATTTAAACTTATTTCCTTAGACCCGATTGTCTTATACCCCGTTCAGGTCCAGATATCCCGGTCAGGTCCCAATATCCCGTCAGGTCCAGATATCCCGTTCAGGTCCCAAAATCCCGTCAGGTCCAGATATCCCGTAAGTCCCAATATCCCGTTCAGGTCCCAAAATCCCGTCAGGTCCAGTTATCCCGTTCAGGTCCCAAAATCCCGTCAGGTCCCAATATCCCGTCAGGTCCAGATATCCCGTTTTGTTCTATCTGTCCTGTATTGATTATGTTATTTCCTTAGACCCGATTGTCTTATACCCCGTTCAGGTCCCAATATCCCGTCAGGTCCCAATATCCCGTCAGGTCCAGATATCCCGTTCAGGTCCAGATATCCCGTTCAGGTCCCAATATCCCGGTCAGGTCCAGATATCCCGTTTTGTTCTATCTGTCCAGTATTGATTATGTTATTTCCTTAGACCCGATTGTCTTATACCCCGTTCAGGTCCCAATATCCCGTCAGGTCCCAATATCCCGTCAGGTCCAGATATCCCGTTCAGGTCCCAATATCCCGGTCAGGTCCAGATATCCCGTTTTGTTCTATCTGTCCAGTATTGATTATGTTATTTAAACTTATTTCCTTAGACCCGATTGTCTTATACCCCGTTCAGGTCCAGATATCCCGGTCAGGTCCCAATATCCCGTCAGGTCCAGATATCCCGTTTTGTTCTATCTGTCCAGTATTGATTATGTTATTTAAACTTATTTCCTTAGACCCGATTGTCTTATACCCCGTTCAGGTCCAGATATCCCGGTCAGGTCCCAATATCCCGTCAGGTCCAGATATCCCGTCAGGTCCCAATATCCCGGTCAGGTCCCAATATCCCGTCAGGTCCAGATATCCCGTAAGTCCCAATATCCCGTTCAGGTCCCAAAATCCCGTCAGGTCCAGATATCCCGGTCAGGTCCCAAAATCCCGTCAGGTCCCAATATCCCGTCAGGTCCCAATATCCCGTTCAGGTCCCAATATCCCGTCAGGTCCAGATATCCCGTAAGTCCCAATATCCCGTTCAGGTCCCAAAATCCCGTCAGGTCCAGTTATCCCGTTCAGGTCCCAAAATCCCGTCAGGTCCCAATATCCCGTCAGGTCCAGATATCCCGTTTTGTTCTATCTGTCCTGTATTGATTATGTTATTTCCTTAGACCCGATTGTCTTATACCCCGTTCAGGTCCCAATATCCCGTCAGGTCACAATATCCCGTCAGGTCCAGATATCCCGTCAGGTCCAGATATCCCGTTCAGGTCCCAATATCCCGGTCAGGTCCAGATATCCCGTTTTGTTCTATCTGTCCAGTATTGATTATGTTATTTCCTTAGACCCGATTGTCTTATACCCCGTTCAGGTCCAGATATCCCGGTCAGGTCCCAATATCCCGTCAGGTCCAGATATCCCGTCAGGTCCCAATATCCCGGTCAGGTCCCAATATCCCGTCAGGTCCAGATATCCCGTAAGTCCCAATATCCCGTTCAGGTCCCAAAATCCCGTCAGGCCCAGATATCCCGTAAGTCCCAATATCCCGTTCAGGTCCCAAAATCCCGTCAGGTCCAGATATCCCGTTCAGGTCCCAAAATCCCGTCAGGTCCCAATATCCCGTTCAGGTCCCAATATCCCGTTCAGGTCCCAATATCCCGTCAGGTCCCAATATCCCATTTTGTTCTATCTGTCCAGTATTGATTATGTTATTTCCTTAGACCCGATTGTCTTATACCCCGTTCAGGTCCAGATATCCCGGTCAGGTCCCAATATCCCGTCAGGTCCAGATATCCCGTCAGGTCCCAATATCCCGGTCAGGTCCCAATATCCCGTCAGGTCCAGATATCCCGTAAGTCCCAATATCCCGTTCAGGTCCCAAAATCCCGTCAGGTCCAGATATCCCGTTCAGGTCCCAAAATCCCGTCAGGTCCCAATATCCCATTTTGTTCTATCTGTCCTGTATTGATTATGTTATTCCCTTAGACCCGATTTTCTTATTCCCCGTTCAGGTCCAGATATCCCGTCAGGTCCAGATATCCCGTTCAGGTCCTAATGTCCCGTTAGGTCCAGATATCCCGGTCAGGTCCCAATATCCCGGTCAGGTCCCAATATCCCGTCAGGTCCCAATATCCCGTCAGGTCCAGATATCCCGGTCAGGTCCCAATATCCCGTCAGGTCCAGATATCCCGGTCAGGTCCCAATATCCCGTCAGGTCCAGATATCCCGGTCAGGTCCCTATATCCCGTCAGGTCCAGATATCCCGGTCAGGTCCCAATATCCCGGTCAGGTCCTAATATCGCGTTTTGTTCTATCTGTCCAGCTAGGGTTCAGTTATTCTCTTATGCCCTATTTTCTTATTCATTCTATATTACCATTTTCAATTCATTTTAATTCATTCACTATTTAATTACTATTTCTTCCAAAAAATAGTGTGCAGTGCATTTTTAATCAAGTCCCAAAATCCCGTCTAGTCGATGTTTATAGTAGAAACCAATCATGTTGTGTGTTTTCAAATCAGTCGAACTGTTATTCAAAAGGCAGAATAGAATATATTGGAATTCGTTATACAGATCCGTAATCAGGAAAAATTATTTAAATATTATCTATTTATCGTTCTCAGTCAGAAATACACCAATTCACAAGCGATATATCAAAATTATCAGCAATTTCACGGATATTTCTATAATAGTACGGGATTTCAATGTTAATCTTCTAAGAGAACCTGATAAAAGTACATTAATTGGATTAAAAATTGTGTTTATAATAGACTTCATAATAAACCAACTTAATACAAACCTATGCAAGTTGTTAGATTGGGACTATAGGGCGTGTCGATAATAAAATATATTAAACACGTATCACCTTTGATCTGAGACTGGACTATTAGCGGTTATAATATCTCAGGGTGATAAGAAGTGCATTTGGAATGTTGCTAGTTTGACACTTGCTACCCAGTACCCTTATCCTAGACACGAGTAAGTGACAAGTCTTTAATTAAATATTCGACAATACGGAGAATATAACTAAGTAACTACTTCATCTTCTCCAGCTCCATTTCCTTTCTACGCACGCGGAAGGTCTTATGTCCCGCGTAGTGCAGTATAGTCTCTCTGTACCACTTTAGTGGGGACCGAGGCACGCAGTACCTGACAGGGTTAGGGCCGGGTCCCTTGTACAGCAGATCCGACCTGGGCGTGGGGGCCTGTCCCGGGAGGATACGGCAAATGCGAGAAGGGAAGTTCAGTTTGTACTGCAGCTTCCTGAATGGAAGCGGAGGCATTTCTGAGTTGGTTTCTACGATGACTCGGCCGGCTCTCACCAGAGCAGCTCTCTCCACCACCTTACCCTTACCGCCCCCCATACGCACGCCTTTGGGCTTCTTGGTTATCCCAATGTTAAGTTTATCCTCGTAGGGCAAGTGTATTTTGTGGGTCTTGCGGAACATAGTGAGCAGCAGCCGTATGGTCTTAACGTGGTTTCCAGTGAATAGGATTGGAATCTCGGGGACCAGTGCCCAGTTACCAAACATGGTAATAGGAACGAAGTTGTTAGGGAGTGGCAAGCCCCGAAGCTTAACCATTACACACTATAGACACTAGGTTCTGTTAATGCATTTGTAATGACATATATGCACCTATAGTATACTCTCGTTAACAAGGAATTATCCAGGAGCGCGAGACGCTCCTTTAGGCGTATGATTTGGGTAAATTATATATTTAGGAGAGCGAAAATTTTAAATATTCTCCTATACCATAACATTAAATTATTAAATTAGGCGCTGAAATTTTGCTTGGATCCTGAATAGGAGCGTATTCTCAAATTGCTGTATAAGACCCTGCTCGTTAATACGATTACGAACATCAAGGGATCGTAAAGAATTGTTAGTATTATCCGGAATTCGTATCGTAGTCAATTAAACTTTGTTCGCCATAACCGATATTTCGCCTTATAACTTATAAGTGTTCGTTATAACGAGTCCACTGTATTTAAGGAAAAATTCTAATATGATAGTTATGATAGTTGTGATATACGTGATATCCTAACTAATATGTAACAAATATATCTTGTATTGGGATTTTGAGGTTGCAAAAAAAAAATTGCAGTTCTACATGTTCTGTTTGTTAATTCTTTCCAAAAAATTTAAGAAAACTTAAATAACAATTGGTGAAACATAACAGGGGCGGCACGTCATTTCGAAAAGTGGTACGGGGGAGAATTTTACTGTATTCTAATGTGGTCCGGCGGTTCCACACCAGGTATTTGAGTGTGGTCCACCGATCATAAAAGCATTATTGGATAAATTATCAATGAATTGTATAATTTCGATCAGATAGAGGTGGTACTACACAGCTGGCCATCCTGAAGTGGTGCGGCGACGCCGGACCACTCTGAAAAGTGGTCTGGCGCTCGCCGCACCAGCCGTACCGGATGTGCCGCCCCTGCGTTTGTTTGGATACAAACAAAATACAATTTCATTGCAATTGCACATTGCATTGTACAATTCATTCATTATAAATCTACAACTATTATTTCTACTCTAAATATAAATTAATTTGAAGACAATAAACTAAAACCTAATTATTCTCATTACAAATTACTTCAAACATCAAACTGCAGTAATCTCCTTTTCTTCAGGCCCTAAGCCAATACAATTCAAAAACTGTTCCACTTTCTCATCCAGCCACTTAATATGTGGCATCTTTTGCAACCAATCATGTGGCAGATTGCTGTATCCGATCTTACAGCCTACAACAGCTCCACAGACCGCTCCGTTAGTATCTGCGTCTCCTGCCTCTCTCACCAACTCCGTCATAAGCTTAAGGAACTCCTTACCGCTCTTAACTTTGCTATTCACTCCCACAAACGCAGTGCCGGCGCACTTTAGAGTGTAGCCAATAGCTTTAGCCTCGTCCAGCTTGAGAGCCTGAAATGAGCCCAGTTTCATGTGAGATACGAATTCTTCTTTCTTCTCTTCCTCCTCGATTAGCTCCGCTCCCGCCTGGATGCTCCTCCCCACTAAGTTGCTCAGTTCCTCTTTGGAGCACGGAGAGGAGCATTGCAGCAGCTGTGAGATCAGTGTTGTGACTGCTACGCAGCTAGCTGAACACCTGTGTGCGTAGTATACTCATTAATTGTGTAGAATTAGCTTATTAGTTTACCAGCATTTATATCTGGATTTCTCTGTATAGTCCATTGATACGGAATAGGCAAGGAACTATACCAGTTCGGTTTTAACAACACGAACTGACACTTGATTACACTCTCGTTAATACGAATATCAGGGGAGCGTCGAAATTTGTTTGTATTAACCGGAGTCAACTGCGTTTGTATAAGTTAGGAGAATTAAACCTTGTAGTATTCCTCAACCGATATTTCGCTTTAGCCGTGTTCATAATAACGAAGTCTACTATATGTAGAATAATGAGTTATTGTCTATAATTAGGCTACATATGCTACATACCTTGGGTCCGCATGTGTGGTTAGACAGATATCCAGTGTGTTACGAATGACAGTCTCGATGCAATTGAAAGATACCAGTCCCAGCACAGAGGTGCGCATGACAGCGCCATTGGCCGCTAGGTATTTCCCGGAGCGTTCCCACACCTCTCTGGCTGCCGTGTGTGGGTCTGCTAGGAATTTCGCGTGTGAGATGGTGCGATTAACCGTCATGCCGATGCCCAGCCCGCCTGCGTCGCCCAGCTCTGGGAATCCATTCCCCGCCCATTCGTATAGCTTCTTAGCGAAGTCGCTGGGCACCACCTTGCCCCCTGACTCCACTATGCCCTCCAGGATGAGCAGCATCTGGTCCGTGTCGTCAGTCCAGTCCCCCTGCTTCCAGCGGCTCCTAGACACACAGCCGTGTAAGGTCCTACTTGTGTCGGTAACACATTGTTAAAGGCATATCGAAATGGTGAGTTTTGAGGATAAAAATAACCTTGCCAGTGCATTAACATTACACTAGAAAAGATCTTTCCAATATATACGTAAGTAATGCCATGACATAATGCAGTTAGCATAGTAGGGCTTAAAAAGTAAAATAACCTCAAGAAAAAGTTTGTTTGCGTGGTCGTGGGAGAAATAGAGGAATCGGCAATCAATGTTTACAATAATATATGTGTCTGTGTGTAATCTCGTAATACTCTACAATCGGTTTAGGAATACTCTGCGCAATAAAGAAACGTCCAAACGGTATAAAGTAGATACTTAGTGTAATGTAAACGGACTCAACAGGCATAGTAGCAACACGACTAGTCGATAGGAATGCGACTCCTCACCTATGGAAGTCCTGTACGATATCTGAGAACGGAATGGGTCCTGACTTCTTGTAGTACTGCCCCGCCTCCACCTTAGACATGAACTCAGTCGCCAGTCCCATAGCGTCTCCCAGCGCGTTACCATACACGCACCCTCTCACGCGATCTATAACGATCTCTCTGTTGCTGTTAGGCGCCCACTCAGGTCTGAATAGCACCGCCTCCAGGCTGGGGGGACAGGGCACAGGGGACTCTGTCTTGAGGCGCTTGCTTACTACGCTCTCCTCGGGCTCCTCGGGCGGGGGGGACTCTCTCTCTGCCGGGAGAGGAGAGAGAGGAGCGGCCTCGCTGGTGCTGCTTATGTCAGCTGACTCCTGCGGCTGGGTGGTGTCCGGCTGCTGCTGCTGCGGGGGAGACGCCTCTGCGGAGATGTCAGGCGTATCCTCTGGCTCGGGGGGCGGGGGGGCGGTAGCCATTGTATTACTCTGTTTGTATGTCTGGACACACAGCTAACTGAACAGAGGGTACATATAATGGAAATTATATTCTCCCAGATACAGTAGAACCTGCATAATCCGACCCTCTATAAACCAGATTCGCATTAATTCGACACTAATTTCCTATCCCAATGAACGTCGTATAATGGAAATTTCACTCTATATTCCGGAATTTTCCTTAATTCGAGACTACATTTTTCCTGTCCCAACGAGTGTCGTATTAGGCAGGTTCTACTGTAGACCTCTCCGATAAACATTTAATGCTTGAGACTTATTTAGCTAAATAAGTCCTGTTAACAAATTGACTATAATCGTGCGGGCATAATTATAATTATCAGCTGTTGCTTATAAGTCGAGTAATAAACTGATAATGTACATAACATAGTATAATTATAAAGTCCGTATAAGAACTAGTTAGCTACTCTGTCCAATCTGTTTGTAGAGAGGGTCGTATTCCTCTTTGTGCTTCAGTAAGTAAGCTGCCAGGTACTCTATGGGGTCTGCTGGCCTCTCTGCGCATAGCGACGACATTGCTACAAAGGAATGCATACATACCGTAAGTTAAATTGCTAAACATATATACAACTAGGATAATTAATTAATAACGATGGCTAATGCCTTGTGTACAACATAAATTAATATTATTCTTATAACTTTTAATATTTCTCAGATCCAATGTCGGATATCGAATAAGTTTAGTATGTTACTTCTGCAAAGGATAATTTTATAGTTATTAATAAATTAATGGCATGTGTGGAATAAGCACACGTTAATTCACATTATTAATTGAGCTAAACACCCAAATATAATACTACAGTGTAGTTTGCTTATTAGCAACTCCCCTATTAGCAATAATTAGAATTGCTTTATTAGCAACCGCTTTTCGGGTCCCAAGGTAACAATACTGTTAATATCATTCCCTTATTAGCAACTTTGCCTATTAGCAACCAGATTTAGTGGCAAACACGGGTTGCTATTAAGCGAACTCCACTGTAGCATATAAATGCAGTTAATACTTGCCTGTGATTAGTATAGGCACAACCGTGTTGTCCATATAGGCTCTGTTAGGCAGAGCCTGCAGCTCTACCTTGCTGTGCTGTCTCTCCTTCAGATTGTTAACCTCCACATCCACCAGAGAGAGGTGCTTCTCGTCCAAACCGGAGCTGCTATCCATTCAGCTATAACGCTAAGTGTATATCTACTGTATATAAGTACTGTAGAACCCAGTTAGTACGAACACCAGGGGACCGTGACAAAGATTCGCCTTATCCGGAATTTGTATTAACCAATATAATATGTATTGTAAAGGTTTTGAAGGGGACTGAAATAGTGTTCGTATTAACCGTATTCGTACTAATGGGGTTCCACTGTATATACCTACTGTATTATGAGCACGCAAGGTAGTATAGTAGTAGGGAGGTTAATGGTACAGTGGATGCCGGTTATAAGAACATCGTCGGGAACTGCATATAATGTTCTTATAACCGGCATAAAGTTATATGGCAACCGTTTTTCCAGTAGAATGTTCTTATATCCGGCATTTATTGTATACGGAATTAGGGTTAAACGCTAATCTACTTCTCTCAACTACAGAATTGCTAAAACTCAATTTGCTTGGTGTCCGACTTTCAGAAGTCGGCGAATTATATACTATTTATTTCCCAATCAGTTCTGTTCTGTTCGCACAAGGCAGCAAGGGTTTTAATGTTACAAGAATAGTAATACACTTCAAATAGGATAAAGAAAGAACACACAATCTAATATTCGCTACAGAACCAGGTAGCGCTTAGTAGTTCCGGGGATTCGATGTCCAAACAAAGAGTGTGGAATAATTGGCCGCAATTCTCGCATTCCACCAGTCTACCTCTTCTTAGATGAATTTTAGGACTGTTGGAGATAGTGTGGCAATATCTCAGCTCCAAGTCATCGTCACTAGAGCTGTCGCTTTGCGGCTTGGACGAAATGGCACCATTGTATCTCCCGAAGTGTAACCATGTCCATGCTACTATTCTGTTTGACTTGAGGTAAAAAATAAAATTAAAACCAAAATCAATTGATTTAATGTTGATTTTGCTTTTGAAAAGGGTGAAACCTTTTTGAATCGTATTTATTTCGACGTATAATTACAAAGTATATTCACTACCAAAAAAGCAATTGAACAGATTTTATAAAATTTGAGTTTTATTCATTCAAATCAATTATTTAATTTCTCGAAAAAATAAAAAAATCATTATTATACCTGGTGACGGTGAGTGTGGAAGCAAGCTTCATTACATCTATACCAATGGCATCAGCTTTCTAAGGACCATCTGAACAGCAAATTATGCAGGGACTCATTGTGTTTCGGAGAGAGACCTGTCGACACTGTATTGACAAACTCCGCTGTGTCGTAACCGAAGTCTTGAAAGAGGCCAGAATGAGATTTTTTGCTTAGTGTCTAGCTAGGGAATCGGTTGCCCGTTAAGGTTACAGTATACCACTGTAAAAATTCGATAAAATATCAAGGCTATGGTCAAATGTCTACTACAAATAGTCAATTATGAGGTATAACAAATTATCTAAGGCCTCCCGTCACCTGGAATTAAATATATTGTTACATGACTCCCCGATAGGATATTCTATCAGCTATTATTCAATTCAAAGTTTGACTCTCTAACTCTTATACTTACCGAGTTACAGCCAAATATGTGAATCTGGAACTAAATGACGTGCTATTATTATATAACATTAATTGAAAATTTACTATACAAAGGATTCTACCAGAGAATTGGGTAGTTATCAATGCAATGTTAATGCATATTAACTCACACTATTTCTGCCTCCACATCCAACTATGGCATGGCTCCCATAAAATTCAAGTATCTGATGTTTCTATCTAGGATCATAGCCCTCTCCCTGGTCTTCATAAGGTCTCAACGAGACCCTGGGCCGCCTGCCGAAGTTTCTTTCATCTAAAATTTATAACTTTGTAAGATTTCTGTAAATAGAAGTATAATGGGTCAACTAATTTCTCAATGCGCAGTAGAACTTTCCATTGAAGGTGTAGGTGCTGCCAAAACTAATTTTGCAAAAACAATATACAAATAATAAGTATTGAAGAAATGTGTGAATAAATGGTATCTTATAAGGATTCAGGTCCCATAATACTTCTTGTAACAAAAAAATCGAAATGTTTTATTCATGGCCATGTATAAACCCTAATCAATTTATATTTTTATTGCATTTTTGGCTTCAATAATAACCTCTGAGCCTCTTGAAATTTCTAGGAAAAATACTAATTATATTTCAAGTTATATATACTAGTCACAACCTCTTCAGACGTAAGATTTTTTGGTCTAAATGATCAAATGCATATTACAACTGGTCAATATATAATATTATTTAACTCCCATTTTTTCGTTCCTCCCCCTTCTTTTTGCCTCCAAACTCCATGAAATTATCCTCCTCAAAGAATGAGGAACACTATAATGGGGAGGCCCCCGTTGCTACCATCGCTTCACAAGTACCTCCTCCATGGGCGCCAACATCATCCCAAACATCTATACCTCTATTGGGGATTTCGGAGTCCTTTTTTTCACTTGACATAGCATCTCAGGCCACAGACAGTTTTCGAAACCGGAGACGTGGGGGCTATGGCTCCTAGGAACTTCACAAAGGTGAAATTTCTTTCTAGGGCCATAGCCCTCTCCGTCGTACCGTGGTCACCAGCTCCTCGCTGAGGCCTGGCCCGCCTGGCGCAGTACCGCCTCCCTGTTTTCGGCGGCCAGGGCCAGGCCTCTAAGTTTAGGAACTTGTCCCACCAAAATTCTGCATTACCTAAAATTTATACATTTGTAAGATTTCAGTAAAGTGAATTATAATGCGGCAACTTACTCTTAGACTCCATCAAAGACTTGTGGAGCCGACACATTGATCGACTCCAATATCTGCCGTCATAATATGCAGGGGGGAAATGTCATATCTAATTTGGTAAACAATATACCAACAATAAGTAATGAAGAAACGTGTGATCGATATATAAATAGAGATCAATCAATTACGGGACACTATAATATAGAAATGGCACCATACAACATTTACGAATCTCAATATTAATATAACTAGTGTAAGACGAGGGGAATAGCTAGTAGAATATTCTAGAACACTTAACTATATCATATACACTCTTACAACACAGCTCTATAGAGCCACTAACATCCCTGTGTATATACAATTGATAAAAGGCGTGTCACGCTTGATCAGGTGGCAGCAGCCTGGAAGCCGGTTTTAACACCCGATTTAACTCCGTCTGAGACAGCTGTCCTGATCGCTTCGTTCGTGGCTGCCTCCTTTATGCCCGATTTAACCGCGGCGCGCACAGTCTCGTTAGAGGCAGCTGTTGTGAACATCTCTTGTCTAGCAGCAGCAATACTAGCGCCTGAGAGTCTGTGGATCGAATGGTAAGTAGGAACCAGGGATAAGGAATAACTAGTGTCAGGTTCTTATATGAACATTAGATATTCAAGGGAAGAAAATTTTGTTTCATATTCAAGAGATTTCATAATAAGCTAACTAAACTTAATATAAACTCGATTAAATTGGGACATAAGCATAGGCGTCATTAATGGGGGGGCAGGGGGTAGGCCCCCCTAGTTTTTAAAACTGGGGGGGGGCCGAGATAATATTAATAATGAAGAATAGAGATAAACTTTTGGGCCCCCCCCAGATTTTGAAAGGATACCAAAAATATCGACGCCTATGGCCATAAGGCTTGTTCATAGTAAAAGTTTTTCATATTAAGTTGACGCGAAATTGTTCACAATAACCGGACTTAGTAACCAGTTATAAGAGAATAAAACTAATTAAACCAACGTACCTATAGTATCTGTGCACTTTGTATACAAAGAATGCCAGAATGCCTGCCATTACCAGCCAGAGAATACCAAATATCAAATACACGGCTCCCAGTAAGGGAAGGAACAAGTTCCCACTCCCGGGCGAGCTGAACAGGAATACAGCTACAAGAACAAACACTGTTAATACAAGCTGTATAATATCACTTGTTATTTTCAGATAAATTTGCATATGCTAAGGGAATTAACCTTGTTAATCATATTTCGCCTTATCCGTGTCGTACTAACGAGATTCCACTGTAATTAGCATCACTTGTAATCAGTCAACATCCGTTTATTCGAACACTCAAGAGAAAAATAAATTTGTTTCGAATTAGTTATTTTTCGAATTAACGGGTATTCGAATTAACGGTTGTCGACTGTATAGCAATCTTGAAATTAGGAAAATAAATAACTAATATGTAGATCGTCTATTTATACACTAAGTTTTTTTTCTTAAATACTATTACTTTTGGTCTCCACAATTTATAGACGGTCTACAAAATTTTCCTATTTGTATGGGCTTTTATATACCGCCTACAAATAAGGAACTCTAATAAAATACCATAAGCATCGACTTACCTAATATCATGCCGCAGCCGCCCGGAATCCCGAATCCGTTGCAGATGTATATTCCGAACTGGAAGACACAGACGAAGAAGAAGCACATGAAGTTCATAGAGCTGTCGTTCTTGAATGCTCTGTACAGAGGCAGGTACAGACAGAACAGAGAGGAGGGCAGCAGAAATATCAGCAGCGCGAGCGCAAACCCAAAGTTCGCAAAGAAAGTCTCGTTAACACCTGGGTTCTGTCCAATAGCGATTATAGCTATCATGCCTATAAAGGCCAGCACGAAGTTGACTATGTATAACGAGCAATGTACGATCCACCAAATGAATATAGCCTTCACGAGCCTCTGCTGCTCGGGGGGGATCTCAACGGATATGTCGTGGTAGAAGCAGGGCTTAATTGGGAAGAAGCTCGGCAGCGGAGGGAAGTTGTTGGGTCGGACCGGAGCAGGCTACAAACAATAGAATATTCATACAGTGTTATAAGGTAAATACTATAATATCATACAGTGGTGTTCCTAATTGCAATATATTGCCTATGTACTGAAATTAATGTACTAAAATTATTTGTCAAACATTCCTAACTATCCTCCATTGTTACTTTTTTAAAACATGCTTTCTAACTATACTACATACAGTATTGCTAAAATAACGAGTACGTTAATAACGAGTACGGAATAAGGAGCTAAGGTGACGCCACGAGTCCCTACCTGTCCGGCGCTCTCCTCCCTCTCCCGTATCGCCTGCTCTCTCCTCGCCAGCTCTTCCTCCCGCTGCTTCAGCTCCCGCATGGCGGCCGTGTTGGTGTCCAGATAGCTGGGCGGCTCCGTCTCCGCGCCGTGGTCCCCCCCAGAGACGGCGTACTTCTTCTTGCTTCCGAAGCCGAACCAGGAGATCCCCTCCGCGCCGCGGGGGGGCTTGTCGGCCGGCTTCGGGTCCGCCGGCTGCTGCGCGTCGTCAAACGGGTTGTAGTCGTCCAGGTCCTTCTTGGGGGCCGTCGGGGCCGGGGGCGGCGGGACGGCGGGCTTGAGCGCCGCGGGGATCAGCGGGGAGGAAGGCGTGTCCGCTATCAGGGGCCTCCCCTTCTTCTCGTCGAACCGATCCGTCTTAGTCGGGTCAGAGAACGGGTTTGAATCCGACATGTACTAGCTAGTATAGGGATGGTATACAGTATAACTCGGTATACCCACTCGGGATAGGGAATAAGTACGCATTATCCGAGTGTATGTTGTAACATAGTTTACCCTCATAGGAATAAATACTGCTTTACAAATTTGGTGAAAATATATTTGTACGTACTTACTTAGCCCATACGTTATAACTGAGGTATACTGTAGCGTAATTATCAATGGTTAATGAATATTTGTTATACGTAATATAATCTGTCCTTACCAGACAAGCGATATAGGATTAATATAAACACTATTGAAACTGTGAATTTGGGGCAGATAGATAGAATGTTCATTACAAACGATTTGAAACGAATGTTACAAAATAATGCATTTACAAGAATGACCATTGTATATATCATCGTATCTGTCTCGTGTCTCTGATCCAACATTTCATACTAAAATTAAATTGATTTGTTTCACGTGCCAATAATATAATTCGTAATAAACCAAAGGAATATATATTACAAACATATAGTCAGCCAGTAAAAACCAAATGACTGATTGCACCAGAATAACACATGCAATCTTATGTAAGGTTCCGTATTATTGTGGAGACAATACAAATCCTGCAAGTGAATAGGTATGTCACAATGGAATGTTAATGTACGTACATGGTGTGACTGGGTGAATTTGTAATATTATTCAATTAAATTTTTGTATTATTCAATATAATCATGGGAGACTAATTTCAGAATTTCACAATCTATATTTCTATAGAAAAGAATGGACAATTAATTCCTATTTATTAGAATCCTTGAAATCCATACATTGAAGAGTTTTCTTGCATAGTATATCTTAGAATGGAATTCTATCAATTTGTATCTTCCAAATTGCTATTAATAGTAAATATAGAAAGTAAGTTTTATATTAATTACTTACTGTGGAAAAGAGTTCAGCAATCCCATGCATTTGTCCCTTTAGAGATTTATATCGATTGTATCAATTCTATCAAGTTCGTTCCCAGCTAGAGGCGTTTTCATACCTTGCACTAGAACTCACTCAAACATATTAAATTGGAATTTATATGTAGTTAGCTAGACGGAATATACATGGAATTACTGACTCTCATAAACTGGAATCCCAAAAGAATCAATTACTTGTTTCGAAAACTTACAACCAAATAGATTCGTTTCAGTATTTCCATCTCTTCAAAAGATAGAAAACAACAAAAGGCCAAACAACTAAAATAGAATACACAAGAGACGGCAGGGAGAATACAGAACTCAGTAGCCTGTTATCAGCTCTACCGATAACAGAATCCTTCAGGCTGTTCAGACTATTAACAATAGCACTCAGTTCAGTGCGAATGCGAGACAGCACAGTGATTAGCTGCGTTACATCTTGCAGCTGCAGCTGTTGCTGTTGCTGACGCAGGTGTGCCAACCTGTGCTCCGAAGAGCTGCTGGCGTCCGACGCGTGGTTGTCGGAGCTGGGAGCAGAATCTGACTGCACCTGCGATATGCTGGGGGCTGTGATGTGATGGAAGTTATCCTCGCTTCGCTCTTCGGCCAGCTTTGCGTCCCAGAACTCTTCCTTCCCCTCTCCCTCCGGTTGCGACCCTCTCAGCTTAAGGAGCAGCGCGTTAACGTCCGCAGGTCTCTCCGGGGTCTCTTCTATCATACGGCAGAGCTCTGTCAGGTACACCTGCAGGGTAAGAGCAGTAATATATAAACTGAAGGAAATTAGGAAATTAATTGTAACGAGATTCATAGGCTTCTGTATATACTCGAATAATCGCCCCCCAAAAGAGTAAATACAATTTTTTCCCGGAGTAAACATATTTATTAATATAAGTTTCAATAAGATTATCAGCCGATTATCAGATGTAATAATTTGTAATAAAGTGCGATATTCTCGAAAATTAATAAAAACTTTTGGTCCCAAATGGCGGGAAAAAAACTAAAATCGCCTAGGTTCCTATTCGAGTAAGTACGGTATATCTACTAATGCTACAAATGCAAATTGCTAGACACAGAGATGTTGCATATCTGTGCTGTTTACGGAAGTACAGTACCTGGTTAGATCAGTAATTATCACCTTACATAGAGCAGAATAAAGAATTGTAACTAGTTTTTTAAGCTATATCTACTAAGGCTAAGCTATACGTATATAGAGATTATTGCATTGATTTCGCATTAAACTTGTATACCTGTGCTATATACAGAGTACAGTACCTGCATGGCCCGGTCCCTGCTGAGCTCGTTGGCTCGGGTCCAGGCCTCCCACTTGGCTCTAGCCACCATGCTGAAGAAGCTGGGCGCAGGCGCGGTGTTCTCTCCCGCCGTGACGCGCTTGTAGAGTCCGTAGAACACCAGCTTCCGCTCGTTGGACGGCTGGATGCCTCCGTCTTTGGGGAGGGCCTGTATCCACCGGGCGGCGGTGTGGAACCTCTCCTCTGTGTCTCCCGGGACCGACAGGAGGCTGTACTCGGCCATGCAACTCTAGCTGTGCTATATACCAGCGTTATAGGCAAATAGGGCTGTATGCTTAGCAAATAGGGCTGTATGCATAGGAGCCAACTTACATTTTTCGGACCCCCCAACCGTCAAGCTTAGGAGTATAATTTTTGAGATTTTCCAAATTAGGACATCCCCCAACAAATTTTTCGTCGAGGCTTAAAAGTTGTCGCCTATGGCTGTATGTATTCATTTTGAGTTGGCAAAATCAAAACGAGTTGGTCATAACGAACTCCTCACTTTGAATGAGTCCAAGTGAATGGGTTGGACACTAAAAATGAATGGATTAGTCAACAAAAATTAGTCCTTTGCAAACTCGTGATGAGTTGATACAACCCTGTAATACCAAACTAGATTAGCTCAGTCTGATAAACGGGATTATCCATGGTTCAGTAATAGACTTGAACGAATTATAATCTACTATAATTATTTAATTTCCTACGTCACAGCACGCTACACATTACTAATCAGACACAGGTCTACAGCCTCCTGCCCCTCCGCCCGCCCTTCCTGCGGGTGCTGTCCGAGGGAATCGGCGTCACATCCTCGATCCGTCCGATCTTCATTCCGCTCCTGGCTAGCGCCCTCAGCGCAGACTGGGCCCCGGGGCCCGGGGTCTTGGTCCGGTTTCCGCCGGTGGCTCGCAGCTTTATGTGCAGCGCCGTTACGCCCACCACCTTGCAGCGCTCAGCCACGTCCTGAGCGGCTAGCATCGCCGCGTAGGGAGAGGCCTCGTCGCGGTCCGTCTTCACCTTCATGCCACCCGTAACTCGCGAAATTGTTTCGCGTCCAGACAGGTCAGTGACGTGCACAAATGTGTCGTTGAAGGAAGCGAATATGTGACACACCCCGAATACCTCCTCTCCGTCCCCTGCCACCACTGCCAGCTGAGCCACCTCCTCCTGCTTCTGGGCCTTCCCCGCTCGCTTAGCCATTCTATAGTCTCGTTATATGCTAGCCATTGGAATACAGTAAACAAGGGATTTATTAATTAAGGACACGGCTTTTTTCCTCTTGCCCAGAGGTCCGTAGCAGTATTTGAAGCTACTTCGGATTTAGTGACCTTTTTAGCCTGCCCAAACGAGTGTCATTAAATCCAAGGTTTACTGTATTACTACTGTAAACCTCTTCCAAACAGGTTAAAGGTACGCATAAGAATTTGAATGGATTAGTTAAATTAGTAATCCTTGTAGAATATCATGTACTGTTCGAATGTTGTTACTTAGTGGAATAGATTAGTTACGTAGTCACTGGAAAGTATTCTTAATATTAATTGAAATCTTAGAGAAATAATAAACTATGTTGCAGTGTAAATCCGAACTTGATGTTTTCACGAATACATTAGTGCAAGTACAGTGAACTCCTAATATATAACAAAGTCAAATGGACCCTTCATTTACTTCTTTCTAGCAGAGTTCGTTATAAACGGAGAAAAATCGATTGTTATAAGGAGAATATATATACATTCGTTATGTACGTATAACTTACTTTATAAGCGGGTATTTCATTATAACGGGAGTTCATCGATGAAACCTCCATTGAGTGCTTTCAGAGTATTATTCGTTTTTATATCGAATTATATTCGGACTTGCATTGTAACATTAATTCCATAACGGTAAATATTCGGTATCCCATTTCAGGCAAGGATTAACCAGGTAGCATTAATCGCAACCTAAGAACTGCCTTACAGTGTTAGTACTGATTAGAGAATCGTAACATAATGCTGATAAATACAGAGTTGGTATTATAGCCGTTATAATAGCTGAGTTAAGTGACCGGGCGGTCAGTAGTTGTCCCGCGATTGCGTAGACACGCGCTTTCGCTCGTGAGTAGACTTCGTGGCTCTAGAGCTGGTCGCGCTCCTCTCCACGCTCCGTCCCGTGTCGGTCTCTCTCCGCGTCAGAAACCGGTTCATCCGATTCCGCAGTTCCTCCTGCGTCATCGGTTTGCTGTCCAACATTTCCAGGTCGGATCCCTCCACAGAGTCGTCCCCTACCGCCGGCGGGACGATCTCAGCTGTGACGTCAAACGAGGCGGAGGCCTCCGCGGGCGGTAGCAGCAGAGACACGGCCGCTGAGGGGTCGTCTGAGTCGCGGGCGGCGATGTAGGATTTGAGCTCCAAGAGCTCGTCCGTGCGCTGCTCGATCTGCCCCAGGTGCTGTATTATGTTGTTCTCGGTAACGCCCTGCTGCCCCCCCAGCATGTCGCTTATAACCGCCGCGTTGCAGCCGATCTTAGTGAAGAGACCGCCTATGCCCTTCATGAGCTGTCCCAGCAGCTTGTTGGCTGCCTGCAGTCTCTGCTCGTGCTGCTGGGACTCCGTGTCCGTCTGCGAGAGCTCCTGGCGCATGCCGGAGAGCAGCTGGCCGCGGGAGGCCTCCAGAGAGGCGCCGTCCAACTCGAACCTCTTAACGTCCTCGCGGATCTGCGAGATCTGCTCCTGCACCTGGTCTATGTCCGAGTTGAGCTCCGACACGTAGTTGAACAGAGCGAAGTTCTGGTCCTCCACCTCCACAAACCTAACAACACAGGCTATCAGATGACGTACATATAGTAGCATTTCAAGTCAAGTCAAGTCGCATTTCGCACGAAATTCGCTTGCTAATAGGCGAACTTGCTATTTAGGTACACTTATATAACCTATAGAAAAGTACATACAGTAGAACGTCATTAATATGAACACGGTCAATACGAAATTCCAGTACGTACCGGATTTTGAGAATACGAACACAATTTCAGTCCTCTTCAAAGCCTTTTCAGTACAAATGATATTGGTTAATACGAATTCCAGATAAAGCGAACACACTTTGACTGTCCCATGGTGTTCGTACTAACGAGGTTATAACGTAGTTCTATTTACTAACTAACTTCTTTATGATCTCATTGATGTCGTACAGCTCTGTAATCTCTCTAATCCTTGCGAACGCCTCTTCATACGTCATCAGTATGTCGTCCTTCTCCTTAAGCTCGGCTTCCTCTTTCTTTTGGGACAGCAGCACCTCGAAGTCGCCGGTTCTCTCCTCCTCCTTCACCTTCATGAAGTCCTGCAGTTTCTGTTCGTGGTCGATTCTCCGTTGGTACTCCTTTATCTGCTGCGTGTAGTGAGTCAGGTCCTTCTTGGCTTTCTCTTTGAGCGCCATCATCTTGTTACGCGACTCCTCCCTCACTTCGTACGCGTTGGTCGCGAGGCTCACTACCTACACAGGAGCAAGTCAATGCTAGTTACACTGTAGTGTTTGGTGAGAAATAACTAAGGTAATAATCTGAAATAATTATATACAGTAGAACCTCGTTAGTACGAACACGGCTAATACGAAATTCCGGTTAACACGTTAATACAAACACTATTTCAATCCCTTTCAAAGCCTTTTCAGTACAAATTATATTGGCTAATACCAATCCTGGATAAGGCAAAAAATATTGGTGCAAATTTTACACCAAGATCGGCCTTAAAAAAAACCCTGATCTAACAGTAGAAATTAAAATGAATAGCAACAATACGGTCCAATGGAGTGTATGTGCGCGTAAAAAGATACGAATTTCCTAATTAATCCCCATAACAAAATGACTATACTACAGTTTACAAAGGACTTACCTCTTTGGTATGATCCCTGGTGTCTGAGAGAATCGACTGAGTCTTCCTGTGTATTTCGTAGAAAGTCTTCCTCTCGTGTTGCAGATGGCTGATCACATTCCTAAGACGCGCGTTGGTTGCCAGGGTGCTGTTGAACTTAGTAGAGCTGTTCTCGAGGCGTTTCTGAGCGCACATAATTTGTCTGTTTTGATTGCTGCGCTTTGCGTCCGCCATTAGGAGGCCGCCCAAGCCTATCTTTTGTTTATCGAGAGATTTCTCCAAACTCAGAATCTCTCTGTCCAGCTCCTTCACACTGGTATCCGCGTTTGTCACCTGGGAATGTTAAGAATAATAATAATAATAATATCACACACTAAACTCCCGTTATAAACAAGTCGGATATAACGAAATACCCGCTTATTATAACGAATTCTGAAATACTTCGCTTATATTGAATGAAACGAAGGGTCCCTTGGATTACGTTATAACGGGTGTTCACTTTGATAAAATACTGATATCTTCTGTAACAAACGGAATCTAAGAGCCTTAGAGGAAATACTAGTAGTATTGGGAGGGTTGTCATAAATACTAGTAATTATCTTATTATTATTATAAGGCGAAAACTGCTGTATTTGCTATAAATGTTTATTATACATAGAACCTGCAGTCCTGCATAATCCGACACCGTTGGCATAGGGAAATATTGTCGGATTACGCAGGTTCTACTGAATTTGTTACAATCAGAATCTATGAGCCTAATAGTGCTACCTTCTCTTTCCAGTCGCTCTGTCGCTCCAGCAGCTCCGTCATGGACAGCACCATCTTATCCTTCTGCGCCACCTGCAGCGAGAGGGCCCCCTTCAGCTCCTGGTTCTCTCTCTCCACGGCCTCGATCAGTCGCTTCTGAGTCAGCAGTGTGTTCTCCTGCCGCTCGCAGTACTGCTTGTCGGAGGAGCTCAGGATGCGCATCTTCCTGCGCAGCGCGACCAGCTCCTGCCAGCTGTCGTCCTCCTCCGAGACCCCCTCCGGAACCCCGCCCCCCGAGCTACCGGTCTGTCTCCGCGATACAGGCATAGCTACCGAGTCTACAGTCTTATAAGTACAGTAGAACCTGCATTAGCCGACCCCTATAATCCGGGATTCAGCAGAACCGACACTTTCGACACCGGTGTAAACGCGTTTTAGGGACCACGTCGCTAAATCGCTAGCGTTTTGGCTATAGGGACGGGGGACCCCGCTGGGCGTCCCCAAAGCGCGATTACACCAGTCTTCTCATGACATAATTATGTCATGAGAAGACCTTGCAGGCTTTGTGGGCTTGAGGCAGGCTGCAAGCATTGTAGGCTTGGCACCGGTATTGGTCACCCCAGGTTCCTATGTAGGGAAACCTGATGTGATGACGGGTGACAGGAGTACACTAGAGGGAACCTAGTGTAGTGTCAGCACGGGACCGACGTAATATGGTGAGTCCCAGCAGTACAGTGGTAACTAGGGACGGACGGGCTAAGGTCCAGGTGGTCAAGGACTACCCTCCCCTCCTGATGAGTCCTTGTATAGGACGAAACCACAACCCATGACGAGTTGTTCCTCATGAGTGCTGGGATCCCGAAGTGAGGTCGCAATGCTCATGACAGTACTATGCAAGTTCTACTGTATACTGAAGGTTCGTATGAGAGCGTCGCACGCTCCTGGAGGCTGGAGGCGCATAAATTCAAAAAGAATATTTCAAGTCACGCGAGAATCGAGGGATACTCCCATATCTTATACAAATTGAGTGAAGTTAGGCGCGTGTGTACCTAAGGCACAATTGTTATGTACTTTTCAATATATGGTGTGTGAGCGAGCTCAAAATAAATCTAGGCGCGCAGAAAATTTGGTCGGATAAAGCCTGAGTAAACACAAAAAGAGTGAGGGTTTTCGCCTATAGTTAGTATCATACGACTCTGATAACTTGTGTTCTAACCAGCTTAGAGATATTCTCAAAAGGAATTACTAAACTAAGCTGGGGCGTATATCCTGTATACATAGGCCTCGTAAATAGAAGGGCCTTTGGCCCGCCCGGTCAATAAAACTGCTTGAGGGCCGTAGTTCGACCCACCTCCATACAAGTTTACTATTACTCTGAGTTTACACGGACTCCGGGTAGCTCCTCTGGCCGCCGGACATGTCCCAGTTCCCGGATGGTTTTACGACGCCTATGCCTGTATATCAAATATTAATTCAGAAGGGTACACCTTTAGCTTAGGGGAGATATTATAAAAGTCGAGTGTGCATGTACACTCGACTTTTCATTATATGCTTTAGGAGGGGCCGTTTCAAACGTTACGTAAACCAAATTTACCGAAAATTAGACATCCCTCCCTAAGTCACGCTTTTTTGATCATTTGTAATACAAGAAGACTGGTCTGTAACATTGGTTATAAATACATAAACTACTCTCCTAGAGTCATAGTGGTCCTCTGGCCGTGTACCTAAGATTGTACTTATAGTGGCTTATAACAGCAATAATAAGAACCTAATACCGGTGTAAACGCGTTTTTGGGGACCCCAGCATTTTAGGGACCACGTCCCTAAATCGCTAGCGTTTTGGGCCCCCTGGGCTTTAAAACACTAGCGATATAGTATTCAGGAGGAACCAGAAGGGGGAATAAGGCATTACTGTGCCAATATTTCACCATTTCTATTGATTGATGACAAATGAAGTACAACAGTTTAAACTTTGGACAAGTTTACGCTGGGTATGAATCTGAGGGTTGTAATGCAATGCAAACAATTAACGGGCTTTTGGGATTAGTCGATTAGCTACTGTAAGATAATCTTTTTGTAACCTCAGATGGATAGATAATCAGTATATATTAATATCCTAGTGTTCCAGACTCTTCCTGCAAATTCCCTCCCAATAAATAGTCTAGAACTATCCAGTTGTTTTACTCCCATATTTGGACTTGATAATCTTACAGACTAATCTAAAAATATACCATCTGGCACAAAAAGATCCAAAATGTGATTCTAAACATATTCTAAGTATAGTGCCAATGGAGTTTGTAAGATGAATACCTCAGTTCTCCGATTACTCTATTATGAAACTCCCACTCGAACTTAATTAAATGAATTGATTATTTGGCCTCAATTCTTGAAATTAATCAAATTAAATAACAATTTAAGATTAAGTATAAAATAAATGTGTTGTAAATTAAATATTTACAAGTGTTGGAAAATAACAAACGTTTATCCAATATCCATGCAAATGCCCAGTCTTCTATTATAATAGAACTCAAAACCAATTCAAGCAAACAATAATATATTATTAATTTATTTCAAGTACTATAACAAGTGTAGTCTAGACAGATACACGTTATATAATAGTGAACTCTGACTCTATTGAAAATTCACCATTGTAATTAGGTGATTTGAGTAAATTTTGACGATTGAACAAAGGAATTCTAATAATTCTATTATCAACTTTATTAAATCTGCTTCCTTTACAAAATAGTTAAACTCATTCCAAACCATTGTGTACCAGCTACATATCTATTAGTAGACATATCAAGTTCCAACTCAACTTTCATTACAATGTCTCTATCATGTACCAATAATTAAAATTATCATTCCACACTAATAATAATCGACGATGATCTTGAAAATATTTTACTGGAGAAAATTAAGTTTGCAAATAGGAAAATGGATGTGAAAAGAAATCATTTCGATAAATACAGAATTCGTCCCAGATAGTTTCAACTAAAATGTGTATTTAACAGAGATTACCATTACCCGCTCAAATTGATAGACTAGGCTCTGAATACTGAAGAAAATATTTCATATAAATTGAAAAGGCTTACATGGAACTTCAAATCCAAAAGAGATTCTGTAAACAATTATTGTCTAGGTTAATTAAAGCGGGAAACTATAAGTATAATTATAGGTAATTTGTTTCTACGAAGAATGAAGCACTTAATTAAATGTAGCTGTAATTTAATCTTTTGAGTTCATAATAACTTCCACTAACCCCATAGAGTTGAGGCCATCATAAGATATCCATCAGAATACACTTTCGTAGATATTATCTTATCTAGGGAAGTCAAATGGAGGCTCAGACTACATATAAGTGTAGGCATAATGCACTTCTATTATAAATAGGGAGATTTTCTGTTAGCAATACTCTTCAGTTCGTGTAGTTATTAACTTTTGTCTAAAACATTATTTACTTTTTGATTGAAAATGCCGCGTGAATGGAGCAGTGGGCTTTGTGATTGCTGTGCAGCTGGATGCATTTCATGTGAGTAACAATTATTCTAAATAACATATGAATTATTATTATCCATCATTTAATCTGACACTCTATAGGCCTGCTGGGATTTTACTGCTACCCTCTGCTGGTTGGGCTAAACGCGCACAAGATGAGTGAGAGCTTCTTGCTGTGCTGCTGCCCCGTGGAGGGCCACCTGCTGATCAGGAGCAAGATCAGAGCCGAACAAGGGATAGAGGGCAGTCTGCTGAAGGACTTCTGCTTCATTGCATTCTGTCACTCCTGTGCTATCATTCAAGAGGCGAACGAGATCGAGAAGGTCTACGGAAATCAGCCGAAATAGGATTCAGCGATTAATTAACTTTGTTGTAGTTTATACTTTCACAAGTCTTGTCGTGATATTTGGTAATCTATTTAGCCCTTATTCATTCCTAATATTAATTTGTTGTTAACCAAATTCCGGGAGATGGGATAAAATTTTAAACCTTAACAAATAATAAATTGGAAATCAGTGAAATCACAACCGTTATGTGAATTAGTCATCCATAAAGTCAATTCATTTGTCCGACAAATGCTTCAAGGATTCTATTGAGAGTCATCAAAAAATAGTGTATAAAATAAGTTGAATTTATGAATAGTAGTTAAATTTCTCAATTAATTTATAAATTAAACTATGCCAAGGGAGTGGAAAAGTGGATTATGTGACTGTCTTGATGGTGGAGCCGTAAACTGTGAGTTTATTTCTGGATAGTTTGCATGTCACATGGTATTCGGGCTCTGTGCATACCTACCAACTTAGTGCTAGGACAATTATAAGAATTCCTGGAACATTGGCATTCCCTGGATACCAGTGTAATATACATAAATTTGTAAATACGCTCCTAATCCTGGTCTGATCCAATTTCATACGCCTAAATCACAAATTAATGTTACGGTATAGGACAAAATTCCAATTTTTCGCGCTCCTAATTATTTTTTTTCCTAAAATCATACTCCAAAAGGAACGTCTCGCACTCCTGGATAATTGCCTGATGGACACATTTATAAGGGGTCCAAAATCTTCGATCGCTCCCTCGGTGTTCAATGTGAACATACCTTAGAATATATTTATGATGCTCATTCATTTGCTGTTTAAATTATTTTTAGAAAAGAGCACATGTCCAGGTGTAACAATATGGGTTTCCTGAACGCATAAAGAATCCTAGTTTATGCGACAAAACAAGAGTATGCAATGAACACTCAAGAATTTGGCATTTTTTAATTAAAATCAAGTAGGTTTGTTCCTAGTAAACCCGGGACAAAGGGAAAAATCCCCTGGATGATTGTACCACTTTCATTTTGCATTTTCAGGAACTAGTGTCGTACGATACTAAGGATGAAACCGATATACCAAAGATTCGAATAATCGTTCGAAATGGTTTAACGAATATTCGTTTGAACGAATTTAGAATGAAACTATTAATATTCGGTTACTACTATTGGACAAAGAACATGATTTTTGTTTAGATTGAGAGATCGTAGATATAAATTCCTACCTAAGCTAGTTGATTATAACTAACTTGTCTCTAATAAACTTTGTAACCATGATTAAACTAAGATTAAACTATTGTAACTATTATAAGAACAAAAAACTATTTTCAATGTATTATTTTGAGTCTTAATTTTGATTAAATGCTTAGTCATCAAAACGAACGAATATTCGTTCCAGGGCCGCCGAGAGAAATTATTTGCCTCGGGGCAGAGTAATTCTGGGCCCCTTACTAATTGACTAGCATTAAGCAAATGTCAAACTGGAGAAATAATTGGAATTTTTCTTAGAAATTTCGTGAGAGTCCACAAGGGTATCCACACAATTTGAAAATGCAATAAAAACGAGATTAACAATAGTTTGGGATTTTATCGAAATTTGGGATTTTGTATAGTATACCTGAACCTTAAGTGAAGAACTAGAAAGATGACAAAAGATAATAATACATTTAAATTTCGAATTTCACGCCACTATGCAAAATATAGGTCTAGTCAGAAACAATAATAATCAAATACATGGACTTAGGACATTAATGACCCAGATCTTGGGCCTCCCTAGGCCACGAGGTCCATATCTAGCCCTGCCCCTTCTCTAGCCCTGGGCCCCCTATTTAGCCCTGGGCCCCGGGGCATCGCCCCGTCTGCTCCCCCCCCTCTCGTAGGGCCTGATTCGTTCGTTTAGAAAAGATTCGTTTATTATATTTCGAATAGTTTCCTCCAGACATCTCAAAGGGATAGAATCAGTGTTGATAATGTCTAATTTATAAGATATCAAATTAGCCAAGAGCATAAGAAAAAGAATAAGAGTTCCTATGCAAAGTAGTATTTCATCCTTAAATTCAATTTATTGTCTGCTTACTGGAGATTCTAGCGAAATTTCAAAATGTGTATGTTTTCAAATTTGAATTACTACTCAAATTAATGAAAATGTCTTAAAAATATATGAATGCTGAAGTTTCAAGGTCAAGAATTGAATTACCAAAATTAGATATTAGATAGGAGAATTAAATCAAAAAATTGCCAAATAAGTTGATTATTTAAATGATATCCAAAAAAACTTTACTATAACTTGTTTTAGGTCTCCTCGGGTTTTTCTGCTACAATATTTTAATCGGCCTCAATGCTCATAATATGAAAGAGAGCTTCCTTTTCTGCTGCTGTGCATGGTCAGGACACCATTTAATCAGGAGCAAGCTGAGAGCAGTAAATGAAATAGAAGGATCTTTCATTCAAGATTGCCTGCTTATAAACTTCTGTATGCACTGCTCGGCAATCCAGGAAGCAAATGAGATTCAAAACGTTTACAATTCACAGCCCCAGAAATAATACTACTTAATATTAAGCTTATCATCAAAGTAATTGCTGTCAATTAATAGTTTAGGAACAAGCTCATTGTTAATATATTAATTTCTAACTAATTATGGATAATTAGATATACTACTAGGCCAATAACTACAGTCGACTCTCGTTGCTACGAACATCAGGGAACCATCTAAATTTGTAAATTTAACATAAATTCGTATAAACAAGTGTAACTACTAACTTGTTATTAAAGGTTTTGAATGCACAACAATTTTATTAGCAAATAGTTTCTTATTAGCAGGTGTTTATTTTATTCAGTAATTAATTATCATTAATTATTATGGGTTTGATTGAATGGTGGAAAACATGGCCTAATCATGGGTGTCTGGGCTCACAGCCTAGGTAGAATTAGGCCCCTTCCCCCTTCAATCAATATTTAAATCACAAAATTACTTTATTTAAGTGTCATATTGTATGTCATTACATATTACACAGTATAACCTCCTTAGTACGAACACGCGTAATACTAAATTGAGATAAATACAAACACTATTTTAGTCCCCTTCAAAGCCTTTTCAATACAAATTACATTGTTTTATACGAATTCAGGATAAGGCGAACGCATTTTGGCGGTATCCTCCAGGTGTTCGTACAAACGAAAAGCCTATTCTATTATGCGGTAAACTGTGTTTACAGAAAATGAATTTTACGCACATTTGATTAATTAGAATTCAAATAAATTGATAAAATTGAATTTAAATTATTTAATAAATCACAATATTTTTTGTCTGTTTGTCCAGAATTGATTGAGCTAAATACTTTGAATTTCCATACTGTGACATCTGGATTCAATGAGGTGCATATGAGAGATTCTCCTTCATAAATTGGAAAATATTATTAATAAATAACAAACAATTAGATGTACAGTCGAAATCGGATTATTTTGTCATCGGATTATTTTGTTTTATCGGATTATTTTGTCCTAATATTCGAGGAAAATTATGATATATATATCATTTTGCATGGATATCCCACCAGGTTTATTTGTCTTATCGGAATATTTTGTCGAATTATCCATGAAAAGAATTGGACAAAATAATCCGATTTCGACTGTAGTTAATAATTTAATAGCTAACCTTATAATCTGTATCTGTTATTGATACAATAGTTAGTTCTCAGTCAGATTTCACGATGCAATTACTGTGATAACGTCACTAACTATTCTATAGACATGTATAAATAATGAACTTTATTTACTTACTAAGTTTATTGAGCTATATTAGCTAACTAAATAATTGAAATATACAGTGGCTGCCACATAGCATGTCATAGGTAAAACTGAATTTAATAAAAGGTACAGTTCGTTACTATGAAGAGCAGGTGTAAATTTCATCGTAAATGAAATTTAAAAGAAATTGATTTTCATGAAAATCATTTGCAAGAAATTTAATTACATGAAATTCACAAGTAATTGAATTACATGAAATCCACAAGAAATTGAATTACAGGAAATTCAATTGCAAGAAATTCATTTGCAAGAAATTCACAAGAAATTGAATTACATGAAATCCACAAGAAATTCATTTTCATGAAATTGATTTGCAAGAAATTCAATTTCATGAAATTCACAACAAAAAATTGAAATACATGAAATTCAAAAGAAATAGATTTGAAAGAAATAAAATTTCGTGAATTTCACAAGAAGAAATTGAATTTCATAAATTGAATTAAATGAAATTGAATTTCAAGCAAATGAATTTCATGAAATTGAATTTCTTTTTAATTTCAGGGCGAAAATTTTATGTCGAGCAAATGTATTAAGTTTTGTTGTTAAACAAACAATTAATATTTAAAATCCAAAATTGCAGCCTGTGCCGACGCATGTTCCTTTGGTGACACTATATTTTTGTTGGTGGTTTATTGATAGTGCCTCCAAGGGAACATGCTGTCGGCACAGGCTGCAATTTGAGCAGCAGAGAGAACTGCGCCTCGAAAGAGATAGAACAGCTACTGCAGCTATTCGTAGCAACGAATGCTAACTAACCCACTGGAATTCACTTTCTATATCTGATTCATCAGAGATCGTAATCCATGCCAGAACTAGGACACCATGACATAATACAGAGGCAAAACATACAACATACTAACCAACTGGAATTCACAGCTTACAAATAATCTAACTATACAGGACAGAATAATTTCCCTGCACAATTATGGGTACTGTCAGGTCAGGAAGCACGTAAATTTCAAGTTTCATTTTTACAACACTCTAAGCCCCAATACTGACAAATTATACTTCGATTATACAGTTATCTTCTATACTTCCCAAGTGGTAATACCACTAAAGAGGTACAGATATAACAAGTTCGTTGGAACATAAGATATTTTGCAGGAACTACCAAGAAGCCTTTTTGTGGCGGAGGGCGGCGCTTCGGCTATTAGAATACTATCAATAACATATGTAAATATGATTATTTACTCATTATAAGACATCCCGTGAATTTGAATACCGCGGCGAAGCGAGGGTTCTCGGCTAGTTATTTATAATATAACACCAATTTCAATGTCAACTTACAATTATTAAGTTAAATTATTTTGTCATAAATAACTAATTAATTAATTTGGCTATCAAATTCAATTCCGCACACTGGATAACCCCTAATAAACAAATTGGAAGCATCTATATAAGTAATATACTGACTGAATTAATTATAAATAATTACGTCAGTATATTTATAGGGCAACAGTATTCCTGCAGTAAATATAATCACATAATTTGTCGTTGTTAAGCAATGTAAAATCTTAGTTTTCAATTAGAAAATAGAAGCCTACTCGATCTCACAAGCAGAGGCGGCGCCGGGATTTTCAGGTAGGGGAGCTTTGGGGGGGGGGGGGGCAGGGAGGATTTTAGGGGGAGCCACACTGTACAACATTGTTATTCTAGGGGGGGGGGCATCCTCAAAAAGGTGGGGCCATGGTCCCCCCCTGGTTCCGCCACTGCTCACAAGTTGAATCAATATAATTATTACAAGTTGAAACAATAGAATTATAATTAACACTTTCATTTGAACCGAAGTGTTAGTAAACAAAGGGAATTTGCAACTCAATTGTGGCACAAACGAAACCCAATTTGAAAATTCATGCACTGTGAAAAGGTGTAGAATTAGATTCTCTATCGAATGCATATAAATTGAATTTTTGCGCACTATTTATTGTTCTTTTCTAACATTAAACAGGTGTAAAATGTGTCCAAAAAAACGTAATATTTATCGTGACCCCAGGTGCACATCTGTAACCCATGAGACACATATCCTGAAAATTTAGGCTCTTAGTTTAGAAAACTCTGTTCTGTGGATAGAATACGGACTATTAAAATCCAAAATTGCAGCCTGTGCCGACGCATGTCCCTTTGGTGGCACTATATTTTGGTGGTGGTTTATTGATAGTGCCTCCCAAGGAACATGCTGTCGGCACAGCTGCAATTTTTGATTTTTTTTACATGTAATCATTACTATGAAGGTGTTAAGCCATTTCAGAAAGGTGTTTAGAAGGCAACGACCAACGACCCTTTGTGAGTTGGAAGTTTTGTTTTAGCGATATTCAAGTTTCAGTAGAATATAATAGGTGATGAGTCAGCATTTTTGTATTCGAACTAATTAATTGCATAAGTATTGTTTGCGTGTGTATTAATGGCGCCACGTGTGTTGGCAGCAGGAGAGCTGGTTGGGGCTAAAGTAAAATTGCAAAGAATCCAATTTAAATATAACAGATTCAATCTACCATGTAATGTCCATATAAGGAGATAATTTATCTCAGTTTATGTTTCTCTTTTTCTCCATCTAAAGGCATTTTGTTGATGAAGGAGTTTACAGTTCCACTATATAAAGTCAGAAATCTGCATTATTTTATTATCTCAGAAACTTCGTTAACAAATTCGCACTTTATTCACTAAACTGACTCTTCAGCACAATGGCCACAATGGAAGACTATGATTATACAGCTTTGGTCGTAGACGACGGTTCTGGCATGTGTAAAGCCGGTTTCGCTGGCGATGACGCCCCCGTTCATCGTTTCCTAGCATCGTAGGTCGCCCTAGTCGTAGATACCAATGTATGATGAACATGGGTCAGAGGGACTCGTATGTGGGAGACGAGGCTCAGAGCAATCGTGGCATCCTCAACCTGAAATACCCAATTGAGCGCGGCGTTGTCACCAATTGGGATGACATGGAGAAAATCTGGCATCACGCTTTCTACAACGAGTTGCGTGTGGCTCCGGAGGAGAATCCCGTCCTGTTGACCGAGGCTCCATTGAACCCGAAAGCCAATCGTGAGAAGATGACCCAGATCATGTTCGAAACCTTCAACACTCCCGCCATGTATGTAGCCAACCAGGCCGTGCTCTCCCTGTACGCCTCTGGTCGTACCACTGGTATCGTGTTCGACTCTGGTGAAGGCGTGTCACACACTGTTCCAATATATAAAGGGTGCGCCATCCCCCATGCCATCCTCCGTCTGGATCTGGCCGGTCGCGACCTGACCGACTACCTCATGAAGATCCTTACCGAGCGCGGCTACTCACTCACCACCACTGTGGAGCGAGAGATCGTGCGAGACATCAAGGAGAAGCTGTGCTACGTTGCGCCTGACTTCGAAGCGGAGATGGGCACTGCCGCCCCCAGTTCCTCTCTGGAGAAGAGCTACGAGCTCCCAGACGGACAGGTGATTACCATCGGTAACGAGCGCTTCCGCTGTTCCGAGGCTCTCTTTCAGCCTTCTTTCTTTGGGATGGAATCTGCAGGCATCCACGAAATGTGTTATAACTCGATCATGAAGTGTGACGTCGATATCCGAAAGGACCTCTACGCTAACACTGTACTCTCCGGAGGCAGCACCATGTACCCGGGTATCGCCGACCGAATGCAAAAGGAGATCACCGCCCTCGCTCCTCCCACCATGAAGATCAAGATTATCGCACCCCCCGAGAGGAAGTACTCCGTGTGGATCGGTGGATCCGTTCTAGTCTCCCTGAGCACCTTCCAACAGATGTGGATCTCGAAACAGGAATACGACGAGACCGGCCCAAGCATTGTCCACAGGAAATGCTTCTAACCGCCCAGCTTATAGGCTTGTTGTTATATTGTGTATAATTTTGTGTATTTTGTGTATAATTGTTAGGATTAGGTTTATCATGTCAAAATAAAGTCCAAAAGTGAAATTTCTGATCAGTTCTTCCAGGGGTATAATTACTAATTGAACGCGCCTAAATCCTTAATTAACTGCGTTTACCAAAAAGCAAGTTGTATTTTCCACAAAATTTATGCGCACCAATTGACAACATAATAATCTTTCTAGGAATAAGTGTTTCTCAACATTTTAATAATTCATTAGTACGTACTATGTTGTTTAACGGCATATAGTGTGTTTGCATGTAGTTTTATTTTAATAATAACATGCTGTTCATCCGCGCTACGCGCGTTCTTACATCTTACACTCGCTTGTATTTCAAGCGTATACACTTCAAATTATAATGGCTCTTGCATTCAAAAAAGCAACAGTAACGTCCACCATAAGCACTGCCCGAAACCAATAACCTCTATATGATCAGCTAGAACGTTATTAGCGAAAATTATTCAACCATTTCCCTACTTCTCGCCTTTTGTCAATATGTACGAAAAAAATCTAGTTTAATTAATGATTTAATTAACTCTGTGAGAGTGAGACCAAAGTTATCCGTGCATAGAATAAAATTATTGAAATAAAACAGAATTCGGCTTATTTAATATTCAGAAGGAATGGCATGAATCAGGTACTGTAATGAATTTCAATTTCATGAAATTCATTTACAAGAAATTCAATTTAATGTGATACTTTTTACAAGAAATTCAATTTCATGAAATTCATTCACAAGAAATTCAACTTCATGTAATACTTTTTGCAAGAAATTCAATTTCATGAAATTCATTCGACAAGAAATTCAATTTCATGATATCCATCTACGTGAAATTCAATTTGATGTAATACCTTTTGCAAGAAATTCATCTGACAAGTCACAAGAAATTCAATTTCAGGAAATTCCTTCACAAGAAATTCATAGGGAAGATATTCAAAATTTATAAATTAATTTCTAGGTGCGCAGAAAGATTTGCCTGGATGAAAGTACAATACTTTTTCTCATCTCTAAAAACATAACGCCACACTATATATGACTCTATATGTTAGTTAGCAAATAGAATTTAAACAGTGATACTGTGAATCTGTCTGTGAAGATACCTGGCAGGTGTCTCCTAGCATTCTGAATCTGAAATAACCGAATTAGTTTCTGTTCTTATTTATCATCGACTATGTATACAATATTTATTATCAATGTTTAATAATTAATGCCCACTTGTACCAAATTGTGTACATAAACAATCTGTGTATGAATTATATGAAATATAAAATAATTATACTAAGACTATCTGTGATGACGGGCTGACAGGAGTGCACTAGAGGGATCCTAGTGTAGGTGGGTTGTGCTTAGTACCTGTGGTAGGAGAACGGCATGGCTCACTGGTAACTAGAACTGGAGTAGACCAGTTGTAGTGTGGTCGAGGGTTACCCTCCTGATTAGTCCTTGAGATAGGACGAAACCACTTCCACCACATGTAGTATCCCGGTGGGTGTGAGATACATTTACGGTGTCTCATGCTCACCACATCATAACGACCCGTATACGGGGCGTTATGGTTATTGTACATACCTACACTTATTACTGCGTGATTTGTGTATAATAGTTTTAGGAATTAACTGCGTTTACCAAAAAGCAAGTCGCATTTTCCCCTAAATTTATGTGCACCAGTCTCTATTTACAACATAATAATCTTTCTAGGAATAAGTGTTTCTCAACATTTTAATGCTTTCCTAGCAGTATGTTGTTTAACGGCATATACAGTAGAACCTCGTTAATACGAACACCAACGGACGGTAAAAATGGGTTCGCTTTATCCGGAGTTCGTATTAACCGGAGTAATACCCATTGAATAGCCATTGTATGGCCCTGATTTTGTGGAACTGTTTGTTCGTCTTATCCGGAAATTCGTATTAATCGTGTTCGCACTAACGAGGTTCTACTGTAGTGTGTTTGAATAAGCATGTAGTTTTGTTTTAATAATAACAATCTGCTCGTCCGCGTAAAGCCCAGGTTATTTTGCATTAAAAACTAATAAAGTAATACTTTTTAATAAAAAAAGAAATATTATGAAGAAAAGCCTAGACAATTAGAAATAATCTATATATTACTTCACACTACACACTAATAATAATATGATAATAGGTCCGCATAAGTAGCTATACCAAAATCAAAATTATGTATGGCCAGTTATTTCGGTTGGCCGGAGTACACTTTGTCGATCTCGTTAGCCTCCTGGATGGCCGCACAAGATGTGCAGAAGTGGATGATTAGACAATCCTTGAGCAAACTCCCCTCTATGCCCTGTTCCCCTCTGATCTTAGATCTGATCAACATATGGCCTGCTATGGCGCAGCAGCAGAGGAGGAAGTTCTCAGACATCTTGTGTGCATTCAGTCCGATCAGGATCTCGTATAGGCAGAAGCCCAGTAAACCTACACACAGTTTTGGAATTATATTGTGTACGCGAACAATTCAATAAGTTTATAAAAGAATCAACTTACATGTCAGAGCGCCGCCGGCACAACAATCACAGAGACCACTAGACCATTCACGAGGCATTATTGAAAGCAGTTGAGTTGATAGGTTAGTAGAAGAGAATAGAATAATAAACTACTCTTAGCAAAAGAGGATTATATATAGCGTTCATATATGAGCCTACTATAGCGTTTTATTTATGGAGAGAATAAGATACTGTTATCCTTCAGCATTGAAAATTGTCTGAATCTTAGGGTGGTTTAATTCTAGAACATATGAAGCCATATTGTTATTTCTCAAATCATATGTTGCCCCCAATGACTTCCCATATTTCAATCAACCTGTGCATAGCGGTTACCTGTATATAACGACCATTGTTGGGCAGTCATTTGTGTTTATTAACAGATTCTATTGTAATAGTAATCTTTCCATTTTATTCAAACTTTATTGAGCCGATGCAACGAAGTTGCATCAACATTGTTGCATCGTGTATGCTGATGGTTGCACGCAATATTGTTGCACGAAAATATGGAAATCCAGTACATGTTTTTCAGATTATTTTCGTTTATATTTTTCACCTTCTCAAAACAATTGAAGAGTTCACATGTTCATGACTTTCTAGTACACCTATTTAATTTATTGCTTACTTTCTCAGTACTCTTAATCAATCCACCTATGATGCGATCAGTTATTCAAATGCATATTATTATTTTGAGCGCAGTTTTTTTTTAAATTGATCGCATTGCTGCATATTATTTTTCCTAGAAATACTACATATCTTAAATTATGCACAACCCATTAACGACCGTTTTTAATTTTTTGAATGAATCTAGAAAATGTGGAATATACACTGGGATTGCACATGTACTAGCCATTGTATTTCTGAGATCCAGGCAAATTTAAAGTTATGGGCAGCCTCCGGACGACAGTGCCCGACGCCCGTATAAGGGAGGTTTGGATGCACATATATATAAATATCCAGTTCTAATTAAGAATAACAAAATATACCTTATGATAATACTAGAATTCTATAATTATTAATTTATTTATTTATTTATTTATTTATTTATTTATTAATTTATTAATTAATTAACACTGGATAGACGTATTAGACGATCCATCCTTCCGAAATTCTATAACTGGATTTGCCAAATTAAGAAATTTCTTACATCAATTGATGAAATGCACCTTGCGTCTCTCGATTTTGATCCAATCCTAAACCCAGGAGATTCTCCTTTGCGTTGACGGATCAAATGCAATTTCCTCCGGCGAAGTATAATAATTAGGAATCCGGAAACGACGACGTGTGTTTTATCCATAATATCGAATTTGAAAATAATAAATCAATTGGGATTATACGTAAAGTAACTTAAGTACTGATTTAAAATAATATTATTACCATATATAATAATGTAATCCATGCAACAATGTTGCACGAAATAAATGTTGCATGCAACTCTGTTGCACAGAAGTTGTGTTGCATGAACATATTGCTTGCAACTTTGTTGCACCGTGTATGTTACCTTGTTGCATGCAACAGTTGCATCGTGTATGGAGGGCTTAATGGACTAGTTACAACGACAACTGGTGTCGCCGGACTAGAACCTCGTTAGTACGAACACGGTTAATACGAACTCCGAATAAAGCGAACAAATTTTTAACGTCCTTTTGGTGTTCGTAATAACGAGGTTTTACTGTACTATAAAATTCTCGAAAGGATGTGCTGTTGCCAATGTCATAACACATTTTTGAAATACTTTCACTAGAGTAGATATAGTTCATGTGGGGTCCTTTTATCATATATATAAATATGTTTTCCTATTAGTCTCTTCATTCTATCTTCTATTTCATTTACATTCTCTTCTTTATTCTACTTCCTCAAATATCAATATGCCTCGTGAATGGTCTAGCGGTCTCTGTGATTGTTGCGCTGCCGGCGTACTGACATGTAAGTTAATTATTTTAATTAATTATAACTTATTCATATTCGCGTACATAATTACACTCAAACTCTGTGTAGGTTTACTCTCCTTCTGTCTGCATGAGTGCCTGATCGGACTGAATGCACACAAGATGTCTGAGAGCTTCCTCCTCTGCTTCTGCCCCCACGCCGGACATTTGTTGATCAGAGCTAAGATCAGAGGGGAACAGGGCATAGAGGGGAGTCTGCTCAAGGATTGTCTAATCATCCACTTCTGCACACCCTGTTCGGCCATCCAGGAGGCAAACGAGATCGACAAAGTGTACTCCGGCCAACCGAAATAACTGTCTACATTATTTTTTTATTATTACATAGCTACTTATGCCAAACTATTTATCATATTATTATTATTATTATTATTAGCGTATAGTGAAGTAAAATAAATTATATTTCTAAGCTTTCCTTATAATACCGACCTGTCCATAATTAATTAATTAATCAACCTCTGCATAGCGGTCTTTGTTCATAACAACCATTTTTGGCTGTACGTAATCAGTATTTTTTTCATTTTGTTAAAATTTCATTAATAAAATATATAATTATACTGGACGAGTTACAATGAATAACTGGTGCGGCGTTGCCGGACCACATTAGAAGGCGAAACTCTAAAATTCTTCACCGTATCACTTTCAAAGGAATGGTCAGTATTGGTCACGCCTGCAGTGTTTTAATTAAAAATAGCATATTATTGAAATACTTCCACTAGATTAGTATATAATTATCAATACCTCTACTGCAGTATAAAACTTGTACATATTCTCTCCCTAACACGAGCACTATAGGCTATTCCTAAGCCAAGCTATGCTCGTATATAAACATGTTCTCCACTAATTAGTCTACATTAGTTCTATTTCATTTACATTCTCTTCTATATTCAACTTCCTCAACTGCTTTCAATAATGCCTCGTGAATGGTCTAGTGGTCTCTGTGATTGTTGTGCCGGCGGCGCTCTGACATGTAAGTTGATTATTTTAATTAATTATAAACTTATTCAATATTCGCGTACACAATATAATTCCCTAACTGTGTATAGGTTTACTGGCCTTCTGTCTGCATGACATCCTGATCGGACTGAATGCACACAAGATGTCTGAGAGCTTCCTCCTCTGCTGCTGCGCCTTACCCGGACAATTGTTGATCAGAGCTAAGATCAGAGGGGAACAGGGCATAGAGGGCAGTCTGCTCAAGGATTGTCTAATTGTCCACTTTTGCATGGCCTGTGCGGCCATCCAGGAGGCTAACGAGATCGAGAAAGTGTACTCCGGCCAACCGAAATAACTGGACATAGATTATTTTTGATTCTTGCATAGCTACTTATGCCAAACTATTTATCATATTATTATTAGTGTGTAGTGTGAAGTAAAAATTTATTATATTTCTAGGCTTTCTTTATAATACTTATCTACGTATTATTGATTAAAATCTAGCGATTTCGTAAATTTATCACATGTGAAATAATCTGCGATCCTTTCCCAGGAATGAAACATGGTTTTCCCTAATTCCATATACTAATAACCTTCGGACCGAGAAAATGCCAGTAATGAAACTATGAAAGAAACCTGTCCAGAAGTCAAACGAGACCTTTCAAACTTCACTGAATTACAACATGTACGTCCTACGTTGTAGTTTGTGAGCAAAAACCGTCAATATTGGATTTCTATTTTTTAATGTCATCAATAACAACCCTAAATAAAATACTCTAGATAGTATTCCAACATACAACAGTATTAGACAGATTGTGATACAAAAGTTATAATAATATTGTAACGATCAAAGTCAATACAGTATATTTCTATAAGAATAATTCGATACGAGTTATTTCGGCTGATTAGCGTAAACCTTCTCGATCTCGTTCGCCTCTTGAATGATAGCACAGGAGTGACAGAATGCAATGAAGCAGAAGTCCTTCAGCAGACTGCCCTCTATCCCTTGTTCGGCTCTGATCTTGCTCCTGATCAGCAGGTGGCCCTCCACGGGGCAGCAGCACAGCAAGAAGCTCTCACTCATCTTGTGCGCGTTTAGCCCAACCAGCAGAGGGTAGCAGTAAAATCCCAGCAGGCCTAGAGAGTGTCAGATTAAATGATGGATAATAATAATTCATATGTTATTTAGAATAATTGTTACTCACATGAAATGCATCCAGCTGCACAGCAATCACAAAGCCCACTGCTCCATTCACGCGGCATTTTCAATCAAATAATTTGTAGAACTAATATACAAAATTTGAGAAGGAAATAATTAATTTACTCATGCTCACCATTTAGTACATATATAGCAAAAAACAAATCAATATAAGCATATCTGTAGAAAGTGCTGAGGATACGAAGGTTGTCTAACTTGAATGCCAACAATTCATTCATTAAAATATTATTTTCGACCTAATTATAATTTGGAATTATAAACAAGTGCAGTAACTACACGCAACGCCAATATTAAAGAACAACTTATAAATATATTAACTGATACGATCGAATAATTATCTCTCTTACAGGACAAAATGCATAAATTTTGCTGATGACTGATGTACGATGAATTGTTGAGTTTAGTGGAACCCGACTCCACAATCTGCAGACAAATGTACAAATTAACTTTCCTAGTTATTAATTATATATAATAACTTACGTAAGTATTAGTATAATAGTATCTAAGTTGGACATTGTACGTAACAAAGGGAGGATTTAACTGGTTGATACCTGATATCACCTACCCCTAATGGAGATAACATCAGTAACACCAGCCTACATTAATTCATTTATATTCGCCAATACACTTTCAATTCTATAGACAGCCCACTGACAAAATATCAAAGTTCATGCTTTTGAGTAAAAACTGATTCATGCATAAAGACAAGATATCAGATTATAGTTAATTAGTCTGTAGAAATACTGTGAACATGCACTGAATAGCTCAAATCATCAGAATGGAAATGAGGGTTTAACTTAGATCAATATAAATTGCAAACTATGTAATAGAATTATGACCCATTTACTGATCCACTAAAACGAAGATTTTGTATTACAACATTCCATCCATTTTGTCCGGTTTGATAATTATGTCGATTATGTCAATTATCTGTTCGTTCCGCGCTACGGGCGTATTCACATCTTGCACTAGGACTTACCGCCCTTGCTTACACAAACAAATTATATATTAATAAATAAATAAATGAATGGAATCTCTGGTTACCCACGTTACAGCTCCTAACGAAAGCATAGCGATGAATGAATGTTTATTATAAATTAGGTTTATGCCATTAATGCAGGCCAAGTAAAATGACTTAATATTAAATGCAGTGGAACCCGGTTTTTGCTAAGCAATTCTTTGCATGGAACTTAAGTAAGAAAACCCGATAGTTAGAATAAACCGATTGAAAATAAAACAAAATAGGAATTACTACACATTTAAAATAAATAGTTAGCTAAAAACCCGTGCTAAAAAAAACGCTTTTGACTGTACGTATTGGAGAAAATATATTAGAAATTAACAAATTTATATAAAATTAATAAATATATTTCCAGTTTTCCATAATATAACATTATAAGTTTCTTCTTATTAATTAAATATAATTAAAATGTAAAAGTAAATATTTCCTTTGCACAAGTCTCTTAATTAACTAATTGATTGAATATTATACATTCAACAGACATTGTGTAACTACGAGTAGTATAACAAGGAATGTTTGCAATCTAACTACAACTGCAGATGAAACAAAAAATGGATAGAAGAAGTCATCAGGGAGAAAGTTGCTAGTCCCTGGAGTGACTCTCTTCCTTATTTGCGGAGGTTCTGAAATGTCTATAAATTCCACACTGGTTGTGAGAAATAATTTCTTATTAGCTCCGTTGATAGCGTTATCATGAAAACTGCATACAAATCCAGTACAAGAGTTGTCTACACTGGTGTAGTACAGTCTGTATCTTAGACCACGGATGCTACGATCTGGTTTGTAGAAGGTTCCATTCAAAGCGAACAGAATCTGAATGTTGAGTTGTGTGTACAAATGGCAGCCTAGGTTTGCTGTGGGAGATAAAGGTAACTCCTCATAAATACTCTGTATCCATAGTCCGCTATTATCTGAGTCCGGATACAAGATAGAATTACCGAATATACCAATGTAAGTGTAGTTATTTCCTATTAGAAGTGACCGGGTTTCATTCCTTAGCTCGCTACACCTAGTTTCTAGACTCGCTATATTAACACTGTACACACAACCTGAGTTGGTGTTCTCACCGAACCCAATGCTGTTTCGTTTGCTATCATCACAGACGGACAGGGACTGTAGTATAGTTAGAGGCTGGGGGTCTAGCTGGGTGTTGTTAGTGCCAGGCGAGTGTAGGCTGGCTGCTATGACCGGATAGCTGTCTAGATAGCCGGGGTTTCCGGATAGGGATACCTGGGGCTGTCTGTCGGTCACAGAGGAGAATGTGACGCTGTAAGATTGTTCTAGCGTACGAGACGTTACTTGTACTAGCTGAATAACAGCGCTAACTGCTGAAATTCCATCTGTCCCGTTAGTTGTTATGGTATAATCTATCTTCTCCAGCGCGGGGTAGCAAGAGTCGCGAGACCTGTTGTACACAGGAACCAGAGACAAGGGACACCGAATTATACTTGAATTGGAGTCTGTACACGCCAGTTCTATGCTACGAGTCAGTCCAGTGTAATTATCTCCCGTGTCCCTGTAGCAGATGGGATCTTTGTACAGGAGCAGCTGTGTGAGGAGAGACGCGTCTATAACGGACCCTGCAGCGCAAGCAGACTCTACAGAGGCCAGCTGCTGAGTACACAGAGAGGAGGAGCTCCTGTAGAACCCTACCGGAGAGTAGACAGCGCAGGTAAGGGAGTTAAGTCCCTGGGGAAGGTAGAGGAAGGAAGGGTACCGAGTTGTGTTGTGAGAGTACAGCGCACACAGGGGGTCTCCCACTCTGTAGAATGCAGCATTATTTGGAGGCACATACGATTGCGGATACGAGAACTTAGGACCGTAGAAAGCTATAGCGTTATTAATGCCAACAGAGTCTGTTATTACGTGGGGTTGTGTGTAGCGAATAGCAGAAGGGTAGTTGTCTATTTGCACGCAGAGAATGCCATCAGTCAGAGATCCCAAACTGTTGAATAGGTACACGGAATCAGTTCGTATGCAGGACTGCGGTAGAGCTGTATCTACACTCTCGCTACACACAAACACTCGCATTCGAGTCTCCTCGCTACAGTCCACGTCACAGCAGCAGTTAGCGTCACACGCGTACAGAGTGACGTCACAAGTGCAGCTGTATAACCTCGCCTCTGCAGTGGGCGTTTGTGTGTAAGGCTTCTCTGTCGTATCGGCAGTGCTGGCTGAGGGAGGCAGAGGCGGTGTAGCAGAAGACTGCGGGGAACTGGTAGACCGAACTGAGCTAGAAGGAAACAGCGAAGAGCTTGGGGAGGATACAGTCCCCCTCAGAGAGAGGAGGGATATCAACATAACTAGATATGGAATCTGACTCGTGTATTGGGACATTCTAACTGACAAGATATATTCTATACAATGTATTATGCAAAGGGACTATAGAATAATTGCATGCAGCATTATACAGCTGCTAAGTAGCTTACAAGTGCCTGCTAATTAAATACGGAGTTGCATAGAAAAACTAAAATTGAGAAATAAAATGCTACACGCGCGCATTTATTGCTGTATATAAACCCGTGTCCGTGTAACAAGTTTTATAATTCAATCCTAATAAAACACCCTTGTGGACATAATTAATTGTGGTAAACTAAATACAATTGGCAAACAGTAATTGGGTGCCAAATTTAGGACAAAGTATTATAATTAATGAGTAATAAGTGCTACATTCCTTCTTCCAAAATAGGTTTCCAAGAATTTAAGATAGGGGTACGTAAAGATAATAGAAACTTTATAAGTGCGAACCAATAACAACATTACTCGAATATATCTTAACTATTTCTAATTTCACAAGAATGTAATAATAATGATCTCAGTTAATATTTGTCCACCTTTGAATTAATTCTGTTCAATTCATAAAAGTACGCAGCAGTAGGCTTCCTCTTTATTTTCCAACAATGGTCACTAAATATAAGATGGAAGCACTCAGGAATAGGCAGATAAATATAGAATTTATAGAACTAAATACTTATAACAAATAAAGTTTCATTCGTGTCTGTCACAAATAGTTAATTCGCAATATAATTCAACTTTGGTAAGTTTGTACAAAAATTTCTCAACTGTTCTAACTTTCTATGCAAATTAAAGCATCATTATAACAAGGTGTTTGCCAAACAATATCAATAAACAATAAATAATTAAACGCCTGAGAAGTAACCAATTTGTAAACTGAAGATGATGATTCGCTATCCAAAAAACTATTCAGTGTTTTGATTGTAATGAAGGTGTCTAGACTGTAAACAACTAAAATTAGACTTTGTTTACACAAAACACTTTCTACATGATTATAAAACAAGTTATACACATTCCTACTCCCATAATCTCACCATTTGCTAGTATTCAGTTGACTACCTATTGTCTCATTAGATTAGGAGCGCCATGAGTAAAGCGAGAGCGAAGAGCAAAGACAAACCCCGCAAGCGGGTGCACAGGGCAACCTCAAACATATTTGCTATGTTCGACCAGACTCAGATCCAGGAGTTCAAGGAGGCTTTCAATGTAATCGATCAGAACAGAGACGGGTTCATCGATTCGGAGGATCTCCGCGAGATGCTGGCCAGTCTGGGGAAGGAGGTGAGTGACAAGTATATCGAGGACATGCTAGCTGAGGCCCACGGGCCGCTAAACTTCACAATGTTCCTCACTCTGTTCGGGGAGAAGCTCAACGGCACTGATCCCGAGGATGTTATACGGAACGCATTCGGATGTTTCGATGAGGAAGGAATAGGAAAGATACACGAAGACAAACTCAGAGAGCTGATGACCACAATGGGAGACCGGTTCACAGATGAAGAGGTAGATGAGATGTTTAGAGGCGCACCTATCGACGGTAACGGCATGTTCGACTACAATGCGTTCACACACATGCTGAAGCATGGCACCAAAGATGAATAGAATTCTCCCACTGCTTATCACAGAGCATTCCTTATACCACTTTGTAACTGTGTGGAGTGAAGTTATTGCTTGTGTGTTTCTATCACTTTTGTATTTTCCTCTTATTACCTAATAATCAGCTTTGTTTGCACTCAAGGGTATTTCTTACGGCAGTAGCAGTCATATGTATATATTTAAATGGTTATAACCGTACTAACTAGGTTAACTGCTGCAAAGTTGGTCATGTTGTACCACACTTGTAGTACTAACCTGACCGTTTATACGGCCATGAGATTAAATTCAAAATGTTTGGGACTAATCATAAAATCGTAAATTCACTCAGCTTAATTAGACGCAAGGAAAAATATTAATTTAATGGCTTCATCTTACCATTCATACACTCGTTATATTTAAACGTTGTATCTAAGCGTCTGTTATGAATCATTGAGAAAACGGTCGCCTTTCTAAGTTAAAATACAACGTTAACTTAAAATATATAATACCAGTTTGTACTCTTTCTTCGAAGAATTACCTAAACCGCATATGCTTTTTCTAATCCCGGAAGGCGAAATCTCGGGAATTCAAAATATGTCCGGGATTGTAAGCCCTAGTCGCAGAGACGGAACCGGTCGGAACCTTGACCGGCCGGTCGAACCTTGACCGGCCGGTCGAACCCTGACCGGCCGGTCGAGATCTCTATATGATCTATTCGATAGCATAATATCATAATTTGTTTTCTATTATTTATAAATTATTGCTAGCTATGATTGACCGGTCGACCGGCCGGTTGGGTCGGGTCAAATTTCCAACTGCACCGGTCGGGTCGGGTCATGAAAATCCCGACCGGTTCCATCTCTGAGCCCTACTCTAATACATAAAGTCGAAATGTACTACGAAATTGGGCATGTTCATAGGCGAAGGTTAAATTGGCAAATGAACAACTTTAGTTTTAGTCAGGAACATTTCAAAGTACTTGACATGATCCTAATCAGTTATGAACTTTAGCCTATGCATGAGGGGCACCGAAATGAGAAACTATGTACTAAATAATAATGTACAGTAACTGCTGTCAGTTGATTTTTAAAAATTGTACTTTTTAAACTATTCTGATTCATTATGTTGAGTGACAGGAGATAACTAATTTACCCCCAACATAGAAACCTGATCTAAAAGAATTGTAATAACGTACTGAAACTCTTCTTCTTTTTCCCTAAGATAAAAGATAGAATAGAATAAAGTATCAGCTAAATATTTTGTGATTTATGGTTAATAAAGAAAAATCCAAAATTGCAGCTGTGCCGACTGAATGTTCCTACTATCTTTTGGTGGCTACTGGTTGGTTAATTGATAGTGCCTCCAAAGGAAATGTTGCCCGCACTGCTGCAATTTGGGATTTTTTCGCCATGTCATGAACGCCTCAAGGTGTTTAGACCCATTTCTCAAGTTGTTACGGGGCAAAGGAACGATTGATAAATTTGTTTCCAACTTTCCATCTAAATTCCATATTTTATTTGCTTTAATCCATTGCATAGTTTACGTAATACTACACTGACCGGCCAAATGTATTTGAACAACAGGAATCATATTCCAGACATAATATGCTTCAAATAGTTTGTTGTCGGCTGTTTAAACTATTCTAAAATTACTTTAAATATATTGCCATGATTATCAACTTCATATCAATGATATTTTAAGTGAATTTTATACAATATCCATGAAGTGGCATAAGTGGCCAAACCACTTGCCACTTGTGGCACAAGTGTCACAAATGGGAATGTGGCTGTATCTCAGTGAGAAATGATCGTAATGATTAGAAATTGTGCACCTAGAGTAATCAGACTATGTGGTATACAAATCTTTAATCAGAATTTGTATATTCTAAATGATCAGAAAGTGTATATTTAATTATTATATAGTTAATGAGTTTAACACCGCCATAAAAATTTAATTCAAATATTTTGCCATTTTAGTATACTTAACATATCATTTTATGTCAACATCCAATTTGAAGCATCTACTAATGTTATTATACTGCTAGACGCTTGAATATAGTAATTCCTAATATTGATGTTGAAATACTTTTGGCCGGTCAGTGTATAAGTAAATAAGCCAGCTCGAATTCACAAGTAGAATCAATACAATTATCTCAAGTTGAACAATAGAGTAAGATTTAACAAGTTGAATCTTTAATTCAATTCTATGTATCCGTGGAAAATAAAATATATACAACATATACATTTAATGTTGTCTTGAGCCTGCGACCTGTAAATGTATACGTATAACTGAATATCTTAACAAAACTTAATATAAACTACATATACAAACTATTCTCCTATAAAAAGTACAGACAAATCCTTGCGTATTTCATATGCAAATAGTATATAAATTTAGACTTTCATTAAACTGGTCTTTCCCAGTTTGAAGAAATCTTGATTCTTTTGACTGGGTTGGATAAAGGATCTTCGTCGTGAGTTGGACCAACCATCGTTTGTACATTTTCATCAGGAATTGGAGGAAGATGATCGGATTTATGAGATAGTACTGTATCAAACATATGAATAAATGTGGATTGGGATGATACCTGAGGTTCATTTGGTAAAGCATACTCTTTGTATGACCGCTTGTAAGAACGAGACGTAGTATTTGTAATCACTTTCGATTCGATTTCTGGATTTTTATCAATAAAATCTGTAATTTCCTGCAAGAAATATGGGGCATACTTTGAAATAAGTACTTCGTGTTCACTGTTTTCTAAACCAATACTTTGTGATTGAGCAAATTGCATAATCACACCATTCGAAAAGATCATAATTGGTTCAACATTTGACTCAACAGCGAGCTTTGCCCGAATAGCAAGGAGTCTCAAGTTCAACTCTGAGACTAATAGCTTTCTAGTACATATATCACAACAACGTATATAAGTGTCTTGTGAATATGTTTCACTAAAATATTCAAGTAATTGTTTACGCCTGCAATCATTTGAATTCAAAAAATTATCAATTTTGGTAAGTTTATTTAGGCGATGCTCTCTTAAAATAGAATTTGATAAAGTCGATTTAGTTATAATGAATCGCCAAATATTAAAATCCCAATTAGAACTTAATACAATACATCTACTAGGCTGTTTATCTCTACCAGCACGCCCAGCTTCTTGCATATAACTCTCCATCTCTTTGGGAGCTCCATAGTGGAAAATCATCCTAACGTCAGGCTTATCAATTCCCATACCGAAAGCAATTGTTGCAACGATGCATTCTATTTCATTTCTTACAAATTTATCGTGGACAATTTCTCGTGAAACTTTATTCATTCCAGCATGATAAAAACTACACTTACCACGCCTAGATTTGCTAGTGTTTGGCAAACACGCTCAGTAGAAACCTTTGTAATGCAATATACAATACATGAACAACCAAATGAGTACTTTTCATTAGAAGATAGTGGGTCTGTTACTTTTAAGAACTTCTTTAAATTACCTTCCATTCTTCCCCGTTTTCTATAAAATTCGAAATACAGATTTGGACGATTGAGAGTAGTGGTGTGAACGAGGGTATTTTTAAATGATAGTTTTTTTACTATATCATGAAGCACAATGTTACTAGCAGTAGCTGTGAGTGCTATAAAAGGTACCTCGGGCATTAACTCTCGTATTTGTGACAATTTCCCATATTTGGGTCGGAAGTCGTGGCCCCAAGATGAAACGCAATGTGCCTCATCTATAGCAACCAAACAAATTGGGACCTTATTTTGCAAATCTGATATCAAAGTAGATCCTTTGCTAAAGCAAAGTTCTGGAGTAATGTACAGCAGGTTCATCTCTCGATTGAAAAGTCGTATTTTCTCATTATCCGAATCTTTCTGTCCTGAGCCTAGGAATGTAGCAGGGATTCCAATTTCCTTCATGAGTCGCACTTGATCTTGCATTAATGAAATTAATGGACTGATTACCAAAGCTAGAGTCTTTGTAAAAACTGGTACAAACTGATAGCAAAGACTCTTGCCAAATCCACTAGCAGCTATAATACATTGGTCTATTATATCAGAGGAATTCTTATTATCAAAGCAATCTAGAAGAGTACTAATAACTTTCCATTGCGAATCTTTGAACCCATCAAGTTTGAAACGAGATTTCAGTATTTCTAAATGATGTGAATTTGGAGGGAATTTCGCATGAGTTGTACACTCAGTATAAATTGCATCTTGTTCTTGGTTGCAGGCAATATCACTGTCATTTAAAGTATCCTCAATCTCACTAGTTGAATCGAAATTCTCGCTATGTTCACTTTCTGTGGAATCAAAATTCGGTGAAGCATCCATGATCGACTATATATTAAATACAAGTATTTTACAGGAATTCATAATGGTAATCACTATTGCAGGAAAGAGTTTCATTAATTATAGTTCTAAGGATTAACCTAATTCCAGGGGCATCATAAATCTAGCATTCAGATAATTAAAGTAAATTCCAAGCAATCAATAATGAAGAGAAAGGCGCATTTGGAACCCAGTTACCCAATATAAATATAGGTGTCACTGTCATTAAGTCAGATATATTTGGGCGGAAATTATTAATATGGTATAGTAAATTGGTTGACTGAGCTCAATTGGTTATAAAACTAGCACTATAGGCTATAGCTGGAAATATTGAGACAGACATGGTCGCATCAACCAATGCAACTCCAAGGATTTATATAGAATAATTTATTGACGGGCAGGCAACCCTTTATACAACGATTGAAATGAAATATTACCATTTTTAGCATTTAACTTTAAATGTAGACACAAGTATATTTAAAATAATACAAAAGGAACAAAATAGCCCACCTTGAAGAATTTTTAATTGAAAAATCAGATCAAAATGTAACCAAGTATATTGCAAAGAATTGAAATTTTCTGAAAATATTAATCCAATTAAGCATAAGATATATATATTATTATATAAGCGATAATATACGTATATAAATTCATAGAACTACTGTGCAGGCATATAACTAGGGTTGCCAGATTTTCATAAGGCCAGACCCGGACAAAAATTTTTCTCTACACTATAAACCATATTTGTTGTTCCTAACATATCTACCGTACATCTAAGGCATATTGTTAACAATGTATCAAAATGCTAACTACTATACATTGTGTTATTTATGAAATTGCTTGTACTTATCACTTAATAGTTAATAGATTTATAAACGCAATCAATGTAAGAGCCTATTTAGAATAGATAAATTCTGAAACATAACATAACATAATATTAACTAGTAACTAAGGAATGATAACCTATAACATTAGGAAAATATGAATTATTGTGCATATTGCTTCATAATAGTGCTAACTTCTCCAAACCCGGACAAAATAGCTCCAAACCCGGACCCCGGACAAATGGCTCTAAACCCGGACTGTCCGGGTCAAACCCGGACGTCTGGCAACCCTACATATAACCCATAAATCACAAGTTGAACATCATATTTCTTCCTATATGTCTTTTATGGGGAACAAATTTCGTAATTGTATTTAATTTAATCTAATTAGATTTAGAGCATCCTTATATGTAGACCGTCTAAAAATAGACGGTCTATAAAAGCCCATACAAATAAGCCAAAAATTTGTAGACCGTCTATAAATTCTGTAGACCACTTGCTCTGCTTTTTATGGGTAATACTAATGCATAGGGAATAAAACCTGGTCTATTTCTAGACGGTCTACATATAAGATATCTCTTAGATTTAATCCATTGTATATAGCTATTAGAAGCAGTCCGAATTCACAATAGAATTAAATTTAATATATGAGATAGGCACCCCAATTAATGCCAACTAAACTAAGCCCAATTTAAAATTCGTGCACTGTGAAAAGGTGTAGAATTTAATTCTCTATCGAATGCATTAAATTGAAATTCAGGCACTGTTTATTGTCCCTGTTGTGACATTGAAAAGTTGTAAAAATGTGTCAAAAAATGTTATAAAAATCGTGAAACTAGGTTCTGTGGAGAGGATACGACCAAAATATGAAGGCAGTCATTTTAGAACTGGACCACTATACTATAGCATAAATCGGCAAAGTAAAAATATAATGGAACACATTTTGAATGTAAAACTCACTCGGCTTACACGTTGCCACCTCCTGCTGCTGAATGGCTTCGTTTCTTATACAAAGGAATAGAATATTATAAGAAACGCAACCAAAGTGGACGCTGACAAACAAACTACTCCTCCGTGGTATCTGGTAGGGGACCCTTGCCCTTGGCGAAGCATGGCCTACTATATTACTATATTTGACTTATCTAGCCCTTTAATATAGTGGCCATGGGCGGGGCTATTGAGCCGTCGGTCTATATGAGATAAATCAGCATAATTAGAGTCAAAAGTGGACCCTGACAAACACTACACTTACAGTGGCATCCTTCCCCTTATCCCCTTGACTGGCCTGTATCCGTTTTTGTTTATCCATATCGGACATAAGTCAACCAAAGTATCTGTTAGCAACAATATACTCATCAATTCTCTCCCTTCAGCATCTGAGTCTAAAATAAATGTGTTTTAACAATTTAGTAATTTCCTAACCAAATTTCACTATTTTTTAAACACTTACCAATTCTTAAAACATTCCACAATTAGGTTGGCTAACACAGTTGGAGTAGCCAACTCCTTTTTTCCTTTCTTTAGGCATCCAACTGTCAATATTCAGTCAATATTCAATATAATTAATTGATGTACAGTGGAACCAACCTGACGGTATGGCTTATATGCATAAACTTTGGAGAATGTCTTGTTATCACCGTCGCAAACTAAACCGGTGAGTAATACACCTATTAAGGCAGTGTGATAAGATAACAGGTGCCAACTCAGATTCTAAACGAACAGAACTAACTTTGGAATATGAAGCAGGACATTGTTCCTTGTGGTTAATAAGCCAAGCATCCTACTCCTCCTGGCTAATCTTGCCGTGCCTATGCATTTGAATGCTGATTGCACATGGAACGACTACAGTAAAACCTCCAAAAGTGAACACCTCCAAGAAATGAACAACTCCAAAAATATAAACACTTTTTCTCGGTCCCAAATTTTTCCCATTGCTTTAGACACACATTATGATAAATCATGAAAAGTGAACACCTCTCAAAAGTGAACGGTTTGGCAGGTCCCCAGGTGTTCACTTTCTAAAGGTTTTACTGTATACACTACCTCATAGGCGAGAACTTTGGAGATTTGAGAGGATATGACAGAAGCGAAACAGTATCGACTTAAGCTACCACCTGCCTTTCCGGATCTCTGCTGATACGCACCATCAATGAACCGACAGCATGTACTAGACAGGTTTATGGTTAATAAAGAATTATACGTAGTATAATAGAACACATTTGACAATGGATAAACAATTCACAATGTAAAACTCACTCGGCTAACTCAGCGGCACCGGCCCTGTTGAGTGGCTTCGTTTCTTCTACATCAGAATAGAAATGATAAGATATGCAACCAAAGTGGACCCTGACAAACAATATACTTACGGATGCATCCTTCCTCTGATCCCATTGGGGGCGGGGTCCACTTTCTGAGTCTAAATAAATGTGTTTTAACAAGTAATTCCTTAACCAAATTTCACTTTTTCTAAACACTTACCAATTCTTTAAACATTCCACAATTAGGTTGGATAACACAGTCGGAGTAGCCAACTCCTGTTTTCCTTTCTTTAGGCATCTAACTGTCAATATTAGTAACATGTATAATTAATTTATATACGGTGGAAGCCGCTTAATCGGGACAGCTCGGGACTAAGCGTTTTGTAGGGCATTATGATTCCTTTTCCTTTTTTGACGATCGAAGCAGGATCGTCGATCGTATATTACAGAACGATCGAAATGGAGATCGCGATCATTTTTTTTGCATAAATTTTCGATCAAACATTCCGATCTTTTTTGAAAAGGTTGCCCAATTAAATTCATTAATAATACAAACCAATAGCTCAATAAATTCTGATCGTGTAAAATAATACTAATGTTTATGTTTATAACAAACAATAAAACAAACATTAATTTACACAAGATCAAATAATTCAAAATATTGGCAGAATAGCTAAGCAGCCAAAGCCAGAATTTTGGTGGCTTAAGAAATACTTTTGGTGGAAAAAGATATTGCCCCACCAAAAGATAGTGCCACCAAAGGAAAATGCGTCGGCACAGCTGCAATTTTGGATTTTATTGTATTTGTTATATTTAGCAATTACATACTAAACACTAGCAAATCATGTTTTAAATTACGTAATACGAAATCAGTAAGTGATAAAGAAATGTGATCGGAAAATAATTATCGGTGAATCGGTGAAAACCGGCTACGCCATTGCTCCCAAAGTGTGGCCCGCGAGACAAATTCGAGGCCTGTGCAAAATGTGCTCTCCTAATTTGTTTATGAAATTGATTGTAAATATAAAATATGTGGCAGTTGTAAGAACTGACAGATTTGGGGCCACTTATTAAGGATTCTGGTATTATTACAAGTTAGACAAAGATAATTAATAGATGACAAAATATCAAAATAGTATTAATAGAAGCTTAGTCCAAAGGGATTTTGCACAACAAGGTTGTTATATTGGCATAGCAAACACAGATAAACAGACATGCAGACACCTTCCAGGTAGATCACATTGATTTACCTAAACTATTTTAACTTGAAGGAATAGGGGATTTTATTGTAAGCTTCGGGTGGGGACGGGCTGGGGGGGCTATCTAATGTCTCTTCATCGGTATCATCTGATAAAGAAGAATGATCTGTGTCAATCCTAGATTTCTTAATAGGGCTTTGTTCTTCGCTTAAACGAACTGCCAGAATGTTAGATTTCTTAATAGTTTGAATGAACTGTTTTCTGCTTAGCCCAGATCCCCATTTGATATCAATCCTATAGTCAGGTATCTGTTTAACCTCTACCCCCTTTAACTTTTGCATCTCTTGCTGTATCTTGCGTATTATTTCTTGTTGCAAGCTAAGCAGTGTATTCTGTCCCAGTTCCTCGGTGTGTGCTATAAGTGTGTTCAGCTTGCTAATGTCCTTCTGCCTCTGTCTCTGCATGTCCAGGAACTCTCTCTCCAGAGCCCCTATCTCCGCTAGCAGCAAATCCCGCTTCCCATTCAGACTCTCCACTATGCTGCCTATCTCCTCCCTCACCCTCCCGCGGGCCTCCTCGAATAGGCTCAACACAGAGTGGGAGGGCACGGGTAATGAAGGGTACACGGGAGAGGGTGTGTATGGAGGTGTATTAGCCAGTATTGCATGGAATGAACTAGTAGGCTTATTTCGTGTACTCTTTTTAGGTTGAGTTTTACTACACTTGTTTAAATATGAAGCCATGAAGTTCTTATGTCGAGAACAGAAGAGTTATGAAAGAATAACCACTGGAAAGTATTTTGACTTCAAAGTATTATTAGCCGAGTTATTCTATAGTTAGTCTCTAAATTATTGCATAATAAATCCATGGATATAATATTGACTTTCTGTATTAATTCACAACTCCATAAAATACAAAAAATCTAAAATTACACCTGTGCATACAGCGTGTTCTTTAGGGGCACTATACTTTGGTGGTTGGTGGATTTTTCTTTACTGCAAGTTCAATAACTAACCCAAGGGCAAACCACAATGGGGCTTTTACAAATTATTAATTACTCTCTTGGTAAGTGACTTTTGGCACAAAAACTTGTAAATAAATCAGTTAATTAGTTAATTAATTCAGTTCCCTAATAGCAAGGTTGCGGATTAGCGTATATTTTTTGAGTAAAATGTAACTTGTTATCATACCTAATATGAATTTCATATAGTATTTTAAAGTATGAAAATGTAAATTAGACAAATAATTCTACTTTTTTCGTTCCTTCTTCCATTTATATACGACCTTCCCGTCTGTATTCCTCGTGACGATGGGTCTATTTCTACTCACTGCCTGGTCAACCTCCATTTTCCTAGCCAGCTTTTTGAGAGTTCGCTCTCTCGCTATTCTCTGTCGCAATTCCTCGGACAGGGTGTGCTGGTAGGTTTATTAGCAGGTATTGCATGAAATGAATTAGTAGGCATTTTTCGTATACACGTACTACTCTTTTTAGTTTGAGTTTTACTACACTTGTTATAATATGAAGCCATGAAGTTCTTATGTCGACAACAGAATAGTTATGAGAGAATAACCACTGGAAAGTATTTTGACTTCAAAGTAATAATTTATTAGGTGAGTTATTCTATAGTTAGTCTCTAAATTAATGCATAATAAGTATATGGATACAATATGGACTTTCTGTATTATTTCACAACTCCATTAAATGCAAAAAATCTAAAATTACACCTGTGCCGACAGCATGTTCTTTAGAGGCACTATACTTTGGTGGTTGGTGGATTGATAGTGCTCCAAAGAACATGCGTCGGGACAGGTGTAATTTTAGACTTTCAGGTTGTTGAAAATCTAACTTCACTGTTTCTAAAAGTTGGTCAAGTTGAAACCTGAGCATCCTGAACAGTTACTACGGCAAATAAAGAAATGATCGCAAACTGATCGGCGATCATTTGTAAAAATGCGATTGGGATCGAGATCGCGATCAATATTTTTCCGATCGACTAATGCCTTAGCGTTGTCTGATTAACCAATATACATATTGCAACCAAAATCACGTCACATTCAAAAATATGCTGTAATAAACCTTACTACAGTATAAAATCTACATGATATATACAAAGGTATTCATTCTTGTAATCACGAAAAGGTATGGTTGAGTTACAAGAAGTGAGTAGTCGCTATAAACACCATATGAATTGTCATGGCCCTCAAGTAATAATTTATAGCACATATTTATTGTTGGCTTAACGGGAGACAAATTCCGTTTACAGATAATATAATGTTCTCAGTTCCCATTCATTCTTTCCATCTGTTCTATGGGCTTTCTCCTCCGTCACTCCAGGAGAGAGTGAAACTCAATAAGAGCTACTTTATATCAGCTGAGAGAGAGCAGGTCTAGAAAAGCCAAACCAGTTTCTGAGGTTTCGGCCAATCATCAAACAAACTTGTATAATTGAAATAAAAAATTATAAATATATTTACTACTCATTAATTACAAATGAATACTTAATTTTATAGTTTAAATGAAAATTTCCTTTACTGAAAGTTGAATAACTAACCCAAGGGCAAACCACAATGGGGCTTTTACACATTATTAATTACTCTCTTGGTAAGTGACTTTTGGCACAAAAACTTATAAATAAATCAGTTAATTAATTAATTAATTCAGTTCCCTAATAGCAAGGTTGCGGATTAGCGTATATTTTTGAGTAAAATGTAACTTGCTATCATACCTAATATGAATTTCATATAGTATTTTAAAGTATGAAAATGTAAATTAGACAAATAATTCTACTTTTTTCGTTCCTTCTTCCATTTATATACGACCTTCCCGTCTGTATTCCTCGTGATGATGGGTCTATTTCTACTCACTGCCTGGTCAACCTCCATCTTCCTAGCCAGCTTTTTGAGAGTTCGCTCTCTCGCTATTCTCTGTCGCAATTCCTTTGACACCTTACTCTCTCCAGGGTTACCATCTTCTAACTGTGAGTCGTCGTCCGAACGTGGATCGTCTTGTTCTGGAGACTTATCCTCAGTGACGAGAGTAGAAATGTCCTTTTGGTTGTTATCAAACACAATGTGAGTATTCTCCCTTTTGCTTCCTATCTGACCTAACAAGAATCAATTCTTATAATACAACTTTCGCTATAACGAAGTGCTTGGGACCTGTAAATTAGTAAATTCCTTCGTTATATGATTTATATCCGGATATTCGTTATAAACGGATAATAATTAATGCATTTAGTGCTCTGGGGGAAATCTCCATTTCGTTATAAGCAGTTATTTGGTTAAATCCGACTTGGTTATAACGGGAGTTTACTGTAAATAGATATTGTAATATAGTAAAAACAAAATCGTACTACACACCAATGAGTTGAACTTGTGCCCTCAATCTCTCAATTTTCTTCTTTTCGCCAGCAAGTTTGAAGTTAATATACTTCAAGTCTTGACTGCGCAATAATTTCAGTTCGTCTTTGCTCAACTTTTCATCTTTATCAACCACATGTTTCCCGTCTGTTGTTTTCTCTGAAATCATTCGAAAGTAGAACTCATCCGGGTTGCGATTCTGCGCTTTTTCCCGCAGTATCTTCAGCAGGTCCTGCTTCCTATGGTAGTTCCTGGCTCTCAGCAGATAATCCTTGTGTTTCTGAAGAAGTCCCAGGTGTCTGCGGGCCCGGGGCTGCGGCCGCTCCTTGTGGATCCGGCGGTGCGATTTGTGGGCATTTCTCCAAGAACTCATTTGCTACACAATCTATATATTTATAAGGCCAATCTTGGTGTAAAATTTTGCACCAAGATTTTTGATAGTTACACCACAATTCGGGTCGGACGCTGCCGCTGCAGTATTGAGTTACACCAAGGGCTCAACCTTTAATAAAACCCCTCTCTATCTTCTATCAAAATTTGAAATCTCCATTCCCAATGATCTAGTAAGGCCATCGCGTACGGCCGGCCGGCCGGAAGTCCGACAGAGGTAAATTCAATAGTGTGCATCTTATAGTATAAAACTATAGTAGGACCCTACTATAACGTTTTTTACTAGAAGCACACTAAAAAAACCCTGACCTAATCTATATTTTATCCAGCGAATCAGTCTATTCATTCATACATAAGTTGCAAAATTAATTTGGGAATTTACCAGCAGCTAAATATATTAATCAACAATTTACTGTGTAAATAATTGAAGAATACATAAAATGATTACTGTGGAAATTGGTGGAAATAATAAAAGCATTTGAAAAATACTATTTTTGCTTTGTAAACTCACTTACAGAGAAAATTGGGCTAATTGCCAAAATGAGAAATAAAGAGGCTAATTAAATTTTCAAAGACTTGTATAAATGAGTGTAAAATTTAAAAAAAAGGAATATCAAGAAGAAACAACATTCCAATGGAGCATATTGATAACCAAAGAGATATGTATGTTGGTATAATTAGCATCGTGCTATCGAGTGGGTTTGTATTATGCTCCTTTCTCCTATTGCCTGTTGCGCTTGTAACAGTTCTATGGTGCACGGTTTGGTCAAATAAATATTCCTGCAGATACGTACTTAGTACTGTATGCAGCTTATACTGTTGTGAAATAGAAGAATTGAGTCGGATTGAGTCAAGTGCTGCCAACAACATCGACAGAGATATATCAGATATATCTGTACCCAAGTATGATGAATTGAGTGTAGTGGATGAATTACCGAGTTACTTACAAGCTTGTCATGTCGTTGGTAACAAGTGTAAGGAGACATGGATACAAGAGTCTGAGTTTAATGTTGTATAATACAAAGTAATATATTGACTTTTAGCTGTGCTAACTATAGTATAATATAGTGGCCCAGTATTGAAAAAATTGCCTTGTTACTATCAGTATAATAATAAACTTTCTACTCATTTTAAGACAAAATTAGATAGTTTCCGAACGTTAATTTTTGCATAATACAATGGGATATCAATTTTTATTAGCAATTATTATAAAAAACTTGTCTCTTAATGTTTAAAAGAAAAATTGGAAGTAATAATTATGAATTAGGTCAATTTTTGATACTTGATATTAATAGTTGCAAAATAATTTAGAATAAATCTATTTTTACAATTGAATTGAACAAAATTGGACAGCATACAACCTTGCAATATAATATAGATTGCCATAAAATATAAATTAAGATTAGTAATATGAATAACACAAATAAGTGAAAATGAATTACAATGTGTGAATTGAAAAAGCGTGCACAATAGCAAACACAGTAAATAGAGGCTCAGTTGGTTAGTTAAGTTATAAAATAGGCTAATATTGTACAGTAGATAAAATGCAAATAGATAAGGGGTCGGGTTGCGGTCACACCTTGAGAGAGGGCATATGCGAGCTGTGTCCGGGGGTGGGGCTGCCGCGGGAGCTCGAGGGGGAGGTGGAGGGCCGCGGGGGGAACCGACCGCTCTTAGACTTCTTGAGCGCCGGGAGTTTCCCGCTGTTCCTGCCGCGATACACGTGACCGTCGTTCCCGACGAGATCCAGCTCGTCCTTCAGACTCGGCCCGGAGTACATGACTGTGTAGGGCTCCCCTGCTGGGTCCGGGGACTGCGGCTCGGTTCCCCCGGGCCCCGCGCGCAGACGCCGCTGAGTGGACATGACTGTGTGGGCGCCGCCGCAGGCCCGCAGAGAGGGGAGGATGTCCAGCACGTCGTACACGCCCTGACCCTGGTTGAGGCGCTGGTGCTGTCGTATCAGATCCAGCTCATAGGTGGTGTAGGGCCGGAGGCTCTGTCGCGTGGGGAGCGTGGCGGCCTGTGGGAGAGAGGGAGAGGCACTCTGGATCTGGGCATCCACCGGACGGTCGCAGGAAATGCATTTGAAGCGACGCACCTAGAATTGAGATAATAAATTAAGCTATTACACTGGAAGACTAAGTAGCTAATGCAGACAAATTAATTCTTCTAAATCAACTTAGAACAGTTAAACATTGAATCAACAATAACATATAAATCTACAACCTGTCAATAGAAAGTTAGATTGGTGTATAAAGTTACCGGTTTCCGCATGCCGGCTGCGCTATCCGCTATATCTCCCATGTTATCCGCTGCCTGCTGCTGTGGGAGGTTCCTCAGCTTATCGTCGAGGTACTCCTTGAGAGGCCCTATCTCCTGCCTGTCCAGCTTAAGATCCACCTCCCCGCCGATCTGCTCCACGGCCAGCCTCAGGGCCTCCTCCTGCTCCTGCATCTTGGCGCGGGCCGCGCGGATCTCCTCGTCCAGCTGACTGAAGGTGCTGTCCACCCACTGCTTGCTGGCCTTGTTCTCCAGCTGCTTCCGGTCCGCCTTCTCCTCCACCAACGACAGGATCTCCTGCGACGTGACAGTAGTGGTTAGCAACTGATATTAGTATACGGAGTTAGGAACCAAACAGCGTTGTTACATAAGTCACTCAAAACATGTATTTATTGGACAAGCAAAATGTTGATTTAATTTTGGGCTTTGCAGGTCTAACACATGGCGTAAAATTTGGCCATTTTGCAAGTAGAATTTAGAAGATGCAGCTTCAACCAAATGCTTAGAAACACTTCTCCCAAATATAAAGTATAAGTAGACTGAGCATAATTGAGCGATCAAAATACACTCAATCCAAAGTCACCTAATTAAGCGAAGTCGACTTTACGTACAATCAAGTTCTTTTATTAAGAACATTCAAAGGACCAATATTGTGTAAATTTGTGTCCATAATATTAATAGAGATACTTCATAATAAGCGAACTCAACTTAATACACCACTAAGTAAATTGTTAAATTGGGACCATAGGGCTTGTCCATAATAAAAAGCTTTTCATATTAGACAGACGAAAAGTTATTAAGATTACCAGACTGCATAACGACGTATCTACAGAACTAACCTTATCAGCTTTGCTCTCCTTGAGCATCTCATTATCCCCATAGAGCTTCTTGATAATGTCCTTATTGATGGCCACCTCCTCACTGACGTTCTGACTGGCCTCCATCATGTGGTGCTGCTGGGTGTGCAGATCATCCAGCATCTGTTTCATCTCCCCGACCCTCTCCTCGTCCATCAGAGACCCCCTGTCCTCCTCGGACCTGCTCTGTATGTCGGTCACCGCGGTGGCCACGTCTACCATCGCTCTGTCCACCTCTGTCAGTCTCTCCTTAGCCTGGGCCAGCTGGGAGGATACCTACGTGGGAGTGGGAGTGTGCAATAAAGTAATTCGTGAACACGAGTAATTATTTCAGGTACGGTATTTGTAAGCTGAACACTATGTTAAATAGTAAATAAAGTAGAACCTCGTTAGTACAAACGCCAGGGGACCGTCAAAATGTGTTGCCTAACTTGCCTTATCCGGAATTCTTATTAACCGGTGTTATTTATATTGAAAAGGCTTTTGAAGGGGGCTGATAGTGTTCGTATTAACCGTGTTCGTATAAACGAGGTTATAGTGTATCTAGCTTTTACATTGACCTGTCTTATGTAGGGTTTGAGAACAAGACATAACAGTATACAACTTATGTATACCAAGTAGTATATCTAATATACGTACATACAGTATGTAAATATTCACTGAAGCTAAATGTCATATAATCAAGAATTTATGATCAAAGACTTTAACTTATCTATAAGAATACCTAAAAAGGTTACACCAACCTCTTGTAGCTGTTTCTCCCAGTCCTCCTGGACAGCTGGGAGCCCCTCCAGCGCCTCCAGCTTCAGCTTGCTGTCCCCCAGCAGGCTCTCCAGCTCGGATATCTTCTCTCCGAGGTTATCCGGAATCCGAGGAGTCAGCTCTCCCAGCTCCGACTCCAGCTCCCCCAGCTTAGTCTGCATCTCCAGCAGCGTAGACATCAGCTGCTCGCTGTCGTCAGGAACCTACAGCACCTGACAGGTAAGCGCAGAGCAAACAACGAAAGTACATACGTAGGTTATTAAGGCATATATATTAGAGTGTATTTTAGACTCTAATTTAGACTCCTATTTATTAATTAGACTCTAATTTTTAATCTATTTACGATATTTTTTTTAAGATTACACTGTAATCAAATCATAAAAAACATTGTTATTAACTGGAGTCTACTTTAAAGATAAACTTGTATTTTGAATATTCAAGGATCCAAAATTGTGTTCATGATAGAGAGACTTCAAAATAAACGAACTCAACTGAATACAAAACCTATGTAAGTTGTTCAATTGGGACCATAGGGTCCTTCATAATAGAAAGTTATTATTTTAATTATAGGGAAAAGGTTCACAATACTCAGACCTAACTGTATAACGTTCTTATACTACAGTCAACTCTCGTTATAACGAAGTGCTTAGGACCTATAAATTTTTCGTCATATCCGGATATTAGTTATAAGCGGATAATAATTAAATGCATTTAGTGCTCTGAGTGTAATCTCCAATTCGTTATAACTAGTTAATCGTTACATCCAACTTCGTTATAACGAGAGTTCACAATACTCAGGCCTGACTGTATACCGTTACTATATAGCTACACTACTCACGAGGTTAGATACTTCCTCTGCGGTTATCTTGGTATCGAGGTCCTCCTCCATATTCCTGAGTCTGTCCTTGAGACTCTCGTACTCGTCTGCCAGCTCTCCCACCACGCGTAGCGCCTCCACCACCTCGGGACTGGGGTGGTCCGCGGGGATCGGAGTACCCGGGGGAGATATCTTGTGTTCCTTGAAAGCATCGTCCATTTGTTCCCAGGTGATGTACTGCTCCAGCTCCTGTTTATCCGCCTTTAGAGGCAGGGTCTCTGTCTGCAGCTCCCCCATGCTCTCCTTCAGACTGTCTGCCACCAGACGCACACGCTCCCCCACCTCTCCCACGCTGCTCTCAAGCGTAGAGATCTTATCCTGCAGAGTGTAGTGGAATGGTATAAATAGTATACCATACATAGTATCAATATATCATACACTGAATATACAGCCATTTGTAAATACGCTCCTAATCCTGGGATGATCCAATTTTTATACGCCTAAATCACAAATTAATGTTACAGTATAGGAGTATTTAAATTACAACCAAATTTTCGTATATTATTTAATGGGGACCGCAATACGTTCCCAAATTACGATGGGGACCAAAATGCCATTTTCCCAAATACAGTAGTTTGTCAACCACTGAGATAAGCTATTAAAGTACTGTACTTAGTCTGTACGCACTTTGAACTGTGAGATGGCGCTGAGAGAGGCCTCCCCGGCCCCCGACTGGAGTCCGGTGGCAGAGGACAGCTGATCCTCGAGAGCTCTGATGCTCCTGTCGGCCTTCTGACTAGCCTCTGTCCACTGGGCATTGAGAGACTCCTGTGCGCTCCTCAGCTCGCTGAACTCCCGCATCAGCTGATCCAGGAGAGCTACGGATTAGTCATTAGTCAGGTTATAAGGTATAACAGGATATGCTCCCAACCTGTATTAATAGGGATACCATCCTCACAACAGTATTGGTACCGTTGTTTATTCTGTGGATAATTTTCTATATCATTAAACCGAATATTCAGTTAATTAACCATAGGAAATGTATAACAGCAAATAATTATTAATCTTAATTAGAATAAATGTAATAGTTAACATCTTCCTCAAAACAGTCTTCCAGCGATTTATTGTATTTCAAAAGGTAGTTTGGTGGTAAGGAGAATAGCAGTAATGTCAAAAATGTTTAGTTACAAGAATAATAAAGAAGCAAAAAGTATTCCTAGGTAGCTGAGCCCACTCCTCTGTACCCTTACAAATAACTGAAAATCATAATTCAGTCAACATTGCTTATGAAATTAGGAGGCTCAACAAACAACTTGATATACAATAATAACTCCATTAAACGAAACTCAATCAAATCGCTATAAAATGGGTTCCGTCTTGAAGCGGGAATCTACGGCAAATCGGAAGGATGTACAGTCTGTAGGAATTATTATAAAATGCGGCTGTTTGTTATAATTCTAATTAAAGAAATATGAAATACAGTACGTCAAAGTCAATCTGTAGAAATTTCATAAATTTGTTAGACATTTTTCTGTAATTGCATTCAGGATATTATTGGATAATTAATTGTGGTATTACAATTACTTTTATAAGAACATTTCATAGTATTTTCATACATTAATCAACACATGTAACTATTCCAGCAATTCCATAATAATTGAGAAACCTTTTCGTATCAAACTAAACTGTATTATTAATATTCTGAGCATAGGGTTACTTTGAAGAAAGCAATTGTCTGATAAAATAATTATTTTGTCTCCACTCAATTATTCCAACCAAATGAAATAACTTCAAACGTTATTTACCACAGGCACTATAGGACAACAATTGAGAGGAATATATAATGTAGTAGCAGGTTATGATCTATCAAGAATTGTGTCTGAACAGACTACAAAGATTAAAGCTAAGTAAAGATCGTTGTATGATATAAATACGGTATTGACATTAGCAACCAAAAGAAGGAATAGATATGTTAAACGAGACAGAATCAGCGTTATTATCGATTAATCTCCAGAACCGACTAGAGCACTCTATGATCGGAGTTGGGACGGTCGCTGTCTGCTTTTGCGCCTGGGGATTCTTCGTTCTGATAATGTTCTACGGAAAGGCAATCAAACGCCTAATGCTATGCAGCTATCTGAGAGAGAGACACGGGAGACGCGAGAGAGCAAACAGAGATTACGAAAAGGATAACGCGTCTCTCCCGCCGAGTTATGACGAAGTTAGGAAAGGAGACGAGCTGCCCAGATACGAAGAGATTATAGTCACTATAAATACGAGAGTTATAGATAGACACACACGAGTATGATTGTATATATTTTATTTTATGGAATAAACTATTTAATTGCTCTTATTATAAAAGGATATAAAACAGGGTTTTGGTCGGTTGAATTACAGAATTATAATAGAAAGCTGTAGGCGAGTTTTTATACCCAAACAACTGGCTCGCCTTGAGAAAAACTTGTCTTACCAATACTCTATGATAATAACAGCTACTACAATATAGGAAGGAAAATTAGGAAATAAATACTTATGCATTGACCAACACCTTTTATAATGAAATTTAAAGTGGCAATGTCATTTTTATAACATCAAATTCGCCTTGCAAAGCCGTATTTTTACTATTTTATATAAAATTAAAAAGATGCAGGCTGATATTATAAGTATTGTAACCAAAAAGGAAAAATAAATCTAAAATACAGTATACTCCGCTTAATAGAGCTACCGGTTCATAGATTTATCCCTTTAATCGGGTCAAACTACCCTCGGACTAAAGTGACCCTATTAAGCGGAGTTGACTGTATAATTGCTATATTATTACAGCACTAATTAATAGTATAGTACGAATATCTACATATTATAAGCCACATGATTACCAGCATTCCCCTTGAGTCCGCTCTCTATGCCTCCTATCTTGCTCTGCAGAGAGAGATAGTCCATCAGGTCCTGTATCGGGGTACTCCCGTCCTTAGCCCTGTCCAGGATATCGTCCAGAGAACGCAGGGTCTCCAGCTTGTTCTCCATCTCCTGCAGTCTGCTGTCCAACTCCCCGGCGCTCTTCATTACGCCCACAAGCGAGCGGGCCCTACGGAGGGTAACTGCTCAAAGACAAAATACTCTTGCGAATAGTAGCAATATTTAGGTTCCAGCTATAGTATACTATGGGGCGTTCAAACGTTATGTAACACTTCCAAGGCAAGGGGGGGGTAGCCAATGTGACATACAATATTTTTGTATTGCAAACTAGTCAAAAAGCATGACATAGGGAGGGGGTCTAATTCTCCTGTAATTTTGCGTTACGAACGGATCACTATAGAATTTCTAAGATCAGGCATTCTAGATGGTATGTCTTCTTCCAAGTATTCATAACAAATTTCAAAGTAAATATTAAATAATCTTATATGAGCCACATTTAGTGATTCCCACCTAAAACTGCAATTAAGGTATTAAAAAAACAATTCACTATAATTTAAAATGGATATTTACATGAGGAATAAATGTTACATATTTTCTTAACACATGTCACTATGGACTCACTTCTCTGGAGTGGGTGTAGACACCTGCGAGGTCTCCTTCTCCTCTCCCTCTGTCTGCTCGGGGCTGACAGCAGGGTCCCTACTAACCTCCAGCTTATTGACTATCTCGTGCAGGAGAGTGTGCAAGTGCTTGAAGTTAACTTCTCCGCTGGGCGAGTCTCCCAGACTCATGTTGATGAGCAGGTGCATGTCCTCGAAACTCACGGGGGAGGGCATCTCGTTAAATAGCTAACAGCTGATTAGGAATATACTATATAGCGGCTGCTGTAAGTAATCAGTCAATTATCCAATTTAGAGACGATTAAGGGGAAATTACAAAGCACCTAATTGGTAACGAACTACATATTATTTTTAGGATAACTTAATTTTCTGTGTAATCAGGATATTTCAGGGATAGAAATACTACGTGTGCCGAAATAATTCCATTAATCGAGTAGATAGATTCGCCTATTAACAACCAGATTTAGTGCCAAACCCGAGTTGCTAATAAAGCAACTCCACTGTATGCGACCGGTAGAACATTTTAGTGTAGTTATTTTCCAGATTAAATTCCTATTCCTTCTAATCTCAAATTCGTAGATGAAGTTGATTGAATGAACAGGGGGGGTATTTATAAAAGATATAATAACCATAAATAATTTAAACATAAATAGAATAAAAGTCTGTTTACTCGCCTCCGTCAGTCAGATCCCGTCTCGGAATCTGAGGTCTCGATGACATCCACTTTTCCTTGTTTCCTCAAAACCTCTTTTTTCCACTCCGGCATATTCTCAAACTTCCGAATTCTAGCTTCCAGTCTCGACTTCTCATGGGCCTCCTTTTTATCCTCCTTATCCCGCACAGCGAGCTTCTTCTCGATCAGCTTTCTCTTCCAAACAGGAATATCTTTCAGCTGCTCCTCTCGGAGCCTCTCGCTCTCCTCTCGGTCTCGGATGGTTTCCAGGCGCTTGCGCTCTCTGCTCTCCAGCAGCTGCCGCTTCCACGGAGGAAGCGACTCACCTGGATCTGTGGGACATACCATAGTTATATGTAGCAATAGGTATAGTCAGGTCTGCTAGGGTGACAAGCAATAGTCTGCTTAATATGAAAACGTTTACAATTATCCGAACATGTTTGATTGGTCCCAACGAGTTCGGATAATCGAAGTTGCACTGTATATGACAAGCCCTATGGTCCCAATTTAACAACTTACATAGAGTTTGTATTAAGTATCTATCTATTGTAAACACAATTTTTGGTACCTTGAATGTATCAATGTACATACGTAGTAAAAGCAATTATGCTGTCTTATGATTTCCAATGTAACAATTATATTGCATCACACAGTATATACCCAGCAGCTACTAGTATACTATCTCACCTGCATCCAGGTCAGTCTGCGGGTCGCCTCTCGCTAGCCTATCTCCCTGTCTCTCCCGCTGCGCCCTGTACACAGCCGGATCAGCTGACTCGGCTGCATCAGCTGCCAGTCTCCGCTCCGCCAGCTTGGCCCCCAGCTCCCCCAGGGACCGCCCCTTCTGGGTCTGCGCGAGGCGGCTCTGCGCGGCCTGCGAGACCCGCCGCAGTCGCTGCTTGCTACCGCCCTGCTTTATCTCCGTCAGCACCGACCGGAAGTCAACCGGGTCCTGGCGGGCCCGCTGGTCGGGATGGTCCCCACTCACCTAGGGTAGTATAGTGTAGTGCTATGGTAGTCTCTCGTTATACGAACACGGGTAGTATAGTATAAAAACGGTAGACACCGGGTATACGGATAGCATACTATAATGCAGGCCTTCCCAAATAGCGGCGCGCGCGCCATTTGTGGCGCGCGGAACATTTCCATGTGGCGCGAGAACAATTTAGTAAATGTTCAATCACCCACTAAATAGAAAGCAGGGTTTCATACAGTGGGGGGAGGCGCCCCGGGATTCCCCCCCCAGAAATTTGGAAAGTATGATGTTAATACAGGTAAACCTCCCAAAGCGGCACCTCCGAGTAGCGGCAACCTCCGAGAAGCGGCACAAAATCATTCTCCCGATGGGTGGCGCCTTGGGAGTTTTACCTTACGAGCAACCTCCCAAAGCGGCAACCTCCGAGAAGCGGCACATAATCATTCTCCCGATGGGTGCCGCTTTGGGAGGTTTACCTGTATTAAGATGTAGCAGCAGTTAGAATAGCTTTCCTAGTGTAAACTTAGTACATAACAATAATAATACTCCATAACTCTATTCTGTAGAACTCTATAGCACTCTATTGTTTCTGGCTTCCAGGGGCAACCCCCTGGACCCGACTGGGGGGCTTACAGCGCCCCCCAGAGCCCCACCTGGCGATGGGAATATTTTTACAACGTGAATCCACAAACATTCCCCCCAGAAACAAATTCTCTATGAAACCCTGGAAAGGTAAAATTTATTGGAGTTGTAAATCAAAATTCATTATTTATGAGAAGTTCAAGGTAGTGGCGCTTCGAACATTCCCATTAAAGGTATATGGCGCTCCATCCAATATAATTGGGAAGCCCTGCTATAATGTTATGGTAGTCTCTCGTTAGTAGGAACATGGATAGTATATTATAATACTACAGACTCCGGTCAATACGAAATTTCCTAGTCTACGTATAGTAACAAATCAATCAAATAAATTTATTTGCTTTTTCAAAGTTTTAACAAGATCTATTTATAATACCAAAAGTAGGCCATGTAATAACTAATCACATTTCTATACATAGGTGTCGTTGCAGGGCGGGGGGCAGCATAGGTCTCGCCCCCCCCCCCCCCCCCCCCAACAGATTTCGTCCCCTCAGCTGGTGTTTGTCTTGAAAATTAGTTGAAACAGTGGAGGATAACAGGTTTTTAATTTGCCCCAAAATTTCAAGTTGCAAAAAGCTTTCCCAGTAAATTTACATCTCACTTACGTTGTTAATTTAAAAATTCTGTGTGATTTTTGCGTATTAATTGCAACATAAAATAAAAGTCATTTAAATGTTCTCTGGCTGCCCCCCCCCCCCAAGATTTTCAGAAAAATTGTAAAGTTCGACGCCTATGTTTCTATAAAAATATTAAAAATCTTGGTATATTGAAAGAAAGATAAATTTAAACACTATTTAACATCATCACAATTCTAACCTTCCTGAGATTGGCTCCCTGCTTAATCTCTGATATGAGTGCCAGCTTCTTGTCAGGATTAGGGTCGAACCTCCTCCTCAGCTCGCGGGCGGACGCCTGCTCCGGGGCCTCCACCTCCCCTCCGAGACTAGACCCCCCCTCAGAGGGAGAGCTAGGCTCTGTCGGCTCAGGGGGGATGTCCGGGGGCGGGGCAGGGATCAGGGAGCGGAGTCCCGAGAATTCTAAAGGGACAGAGATCCATATTATACAGTATATAGATACAGCTATAGTCACTGGATAGCTATCTGTAGGAAAGTGAGTAATTGATTACAGTGGTGTTCCCATAATTAATAGCGACTACTCTAATATCAATATTATAGTAGAACCTCGTTAAAAGGAACAGCAACGGACGGTAAAATTTGTTCGCATTAACCGGAGTAATACCCATTGTAGGGACCAAATTTTGTGGAACTGTTTGTTCGTCTTATCCGGAAATTCGTATTAATCGTGTTACTAATAAAGAGGTTATACTGTATATTGCTCGACTAGCAAGGTATTTTCAGTCCCCAAGCGAGCATTTAATGGTAATTCTGTTCCTCTAATAGCAAGTTCGCCTATTAACAAGGAAATTCCGTGCAAAATGTGACTCGCTATTACGCGACAGACTACCACTGTATTTAAATTCATTTCAAGTAGACAGATATGTTTAATTGTTCTAACCAAAATAGCATATCAGACATAATCTAAACACGTGAAAAGTACAATGAAGTCAGAACAATAGCAAATTGCTCTATTTACATGTTAGTTTAAAGTTTAAACTATTGTGTTAATTAATTATTTATTTGAAACCTAATTGTAGGATTGCCTATTAATTTAACAAGCTCAAGGTTTTTTTTTAAGGTTGAGACCTTGGTGTAACTCAACAGCGGCCTTGGTGTAACTCAACAGTGAGTCAACACTGCAACGGCCGCGGCCGACTCGAATCGTGGTGTAACTCCAAAAATATTGGTGCAAATTTTACACCAAGATCGGCCTTAAAAAAACCCTGAACAAGCTTATTATGTGCAAAATCGGAATCGCCATTAAGCAAGTATAACATAGTTTATTTCAGACACAAGTACAAAGATAAGCTGCTTACTTTTCTTCCCATACTTGGGTATTTGTTTGTCTACAGAAGTGGTTGGGTTGCCGTCTCTGTCTCCGCTAGCAGTGACGTCATCTACATGCGTTATAGGCAGCTCTACGCCCAGATTGAGAGCCTGCAGCTCTCTCAGCGCGATCTCCAGCTCCAGCTGCTGCTCGCGCAGCTCCCGCTCCGACTCCGACAGGTCCGGGGCCCGGGGCACAGCCTATAGAGTATTTAGAGCTTATAGCGAATACATGCTGTAAACAATAGTATATAGGCTATATATATATATACACACACACTGACACACACATAGTATACGAACACCAACGGACGGTAAAAATTTGTTCATCTTATCCGGAAATTCGTACTAACCGTGTTCGTACTAACGAGGTTCTACTGTATAAGTTATCTCACATAATTTATAATATCCATAATTTCCATCTAACAACTCTGTACAAAATCAGTTCAATTCAACGAAATTAAGATCAAATTTGAAAATCAAAACAAAGCTATTATAACAGTACATTTAGATAAGTAATGTCATAGAAAATCTAAAATCTATAATTTCCTTCTAATAAGTTATCTTTGTTAACAAATATGTACAAATTTAATTCAACTTAAAGCATTATTAGAATTTGAAACAAAAGTAACAGAAGACCATCTTATCTTATATATTGATTGGGAATTAACTCAACTAAGTAATTAACATCCAATTCAGTTGACCCCTTCCAGTATCCTATCATTACCTAGTATACTTAATACAGTATAGTTAGTATAACTAACCTGTGGTACAGGAGCCTCTGCTACTGGTGCGGCTACTGGTGTGGGCTGTATCCGCTCCTTGGCAGGTCTCTCCTCTAGAGGATCGTCCAGCTGTCTCCGTCTCGGGCGCCTGACAACAGGGGGCATCTCGTCCTCCTCTCCGTCCTGCCAGATCCGCTTGGGCGGGGGCGGGGGCTGTCTGCTGACGTCAGAGAGCGGCTGCTCCTCAGGGAGGTCCAGACGGGATATGATCTTCTTAATGCGCCGAGCTACCGGCTTGTCAGGCACGGCCGTATCCTCTGGGACCGGGGCCTGGGGCGGGCTGTACTCTTCTAGCTCTATAGCAGAGATATAGGATAGCAGACACGTAGTACGTAGTAGGTTACAGCAATAGGATATGATAGAGTTGTTGTATACAGTAGAACTTCGTAGTACGAACACGGTAAATACGAATACTATTTCAGACAAATTATAAGGTTTTTAAATACAAATGACACCGTTTAATACGAATTCCGGATAAGGCACAAACACATCTTGACAGTCCCCTAATTGGAGAACCTTTTTCAAAGTAAATACAGTCAACTCCAGTTATAACGAAGTGCTCGGGACCGTAGTTTCATTTCGTTATAACCGGAGTTCGTTATAAGCAGAATTCGTTATAACCGGAGTAAAATTAATAGTTTAGAGGCTATATGGGATTTAAATGACTTCGTTATAAGCGGAATTTCGTTATATCCATTTCGTTGCACCGAATTTTTTATAATGTAATAAGACAGAAGGATTTCCGGACTATTGAACGATTTCGTTATAAGCAGGTACTTCGTTATATCCGACTTGACTTGGTTATAACGGGAGTTGACTGTATATGGTCTTATGGTCTCGTAGTGAGAATAGTACCCGAGTATACTACAGTACATATAATACTATGGGTATTGAGTATTACCTGCTGGATGTATATCACCATTAACAGGAGATATAGGCTGGTTAGGATGAGCTGTGTTAGACTTATTAACTAATGTCTGGAGGCGCTTTGGGACCTGAGTAGATTGTGCGGACTCTTCCAACTGGTGAACCTACAAACGTGTAAATACAAATCAGTTAAAGCTAGGTTTTTATTATGAGCATCTAAGTTGATTGATTCATTGATTCCTAATAATTATGAATTAATCATGATTACTCTTATCCTTTGTGACGAATAATGAAATGTGTAATAATTATCCTTTCGAAATTCGAATACTAGAACAATAGCATTGGTAAGGAATAATCAATCCAAATGTATTGGAGACAGGAAGTATCTATATCATGAAAAAATAAGTTGAGTAGTTCTTTTAAAATGAATTATCTATGATTATTCGAGAATTTAGTCAACCTAGATGTACATTATATAATATTATTCTGTATAACAGCCTAATGATTATCCCCTGAGGTTCTTACAATACAATATACGCTTACATAACTAACCTCAAACTTCCTGACCTGAATAGCCGGCTGCATGCTGCCTACGTCAGAAGAGGAGGCGAGAGATATTATTCTAGAACCTTCCATCTGCGTGGCAGTGGCCAGTCCCGTGTCTGTCCTGAAGCGAGGCGGCTGCTCTGAGAAGGCGTGTCTGCTCTCTATCTCCACCCCCTCCCACCCCCCGTCCGCGGGCTGTCTCGCGGTGAGGGCCCTCAGTCCCTGGCTCTGTAGCTTAGCGTATGACTCCCCGACTGACAGCACCTGCTGTGCCATGCCCTCGCGGTCTCTGGCAAGAGTCTCGAAGCTCTGCTGCAGCTCAGAGCATATCTCAGCCATGCTCTGTGGGCAGTAGAGTATTATACTAGTGGACCAGGGATATAGGGACGGTATACGATGCGTGACGTGATATTCCAGGGAATTATACATCACCGTTCCAATGTCACGCTTTTTGGACCATTTTGTAATACGTAATAATAGTATATCTCTTATAAGAACTGTGTTAATTCTAAGCAGTGGTTCCAGGATTCTGCGAGGAGTCAACTTATTGACAACTTTTCAAACTTTTCAAACATAAGGATCGTAAATGTGTTCGCTGTCATTTATAACAACCACAACTATACATATAAGTAGTGCAGATTTTCCTGGATATTCCTTGTTAACTAAGCTACAACGGTTGGATAGCACACAGAGACTGGTTACCTTTCTAGACATGACGACTAGTACGTGGCACTGCACCATGGATCCCAGCGGATGCAGACACTTGATCCCCAGCAGCAGCTCCTCCTCCTCCGCTGAGTACTCGCAGCAGCTCACACTAGAGATGTGCGCTATCCCGTTAAGCACGTACAGCAGCTTCTTGCGGCGGTCCACCACCTACACACAGAATGTAACTAATTAACTAGTATAGGGACTACAGTATAACCTGCTATAACGATTCTCTATACATAGAGCTCACCTAAAATAAGTCTCCATATGATTTCCTACATAATAATCAACCTGTGCTGTATTTAATGGTCACCTGTACATAAGGAATTATTTTATTTTGCCAGTCCATTAGCTTATTCATTACGTATACAGCTAACCGTTAGAAAGATATTATCAACTTAATGTTTCAGGCTTATAACCATATAAATAGTAACTAATAATAGGTACGTATATGGGTACACGGAAACGGGACTATCTCGCTACCTGTAGCCATGTGCCGGACAGCATGAGTATCTTCTGCGAGAGAGACCTACACATGAGGTACCCGTGTCTCTTCGCCCAATCCACGTGCTCCAGGAATGCGCTGCGACTCGGATAGGAGCGCCACTCGCCGCAGTTGGGTATGCTGCCCAGGTACCAGACGTGCCACTCCCTCGACCCGGCCAGCAGCGAGGGCTCCAGTCGCCCCAGGGGGGGGTACGAGTCAGACGGATCTCCGTAGGGGGTACCCTCCTTCCAGGCCAGCTTTGGGAAGCGGAGCTTGGGCTTGGGCCGCAGGGGCGTGTCTCGGGACCTGTTCTTGTTTATCATTCGGAGGAAGTTATGCTTGCGACTGGCCACTCGATCCGAGGCGGCTTCGTGCTTGCTGCGAGCTCTCGTGTCCATGGTCTCTTCTCTGGTTGGCTGCATTGCGTATGCTGTCACTATGCACACTGTAAACTCCCGTATAAACGTATAGGAAGTCGGATATAACCAAGTTATTCCCCAGACTGATAAAGTAGTTGATATCCGAATAAATAACCAAGCGAAGTCCTTTGGACTTCGCTATAACGGGAGTTAACTGTAAATAATTCAAAACTACGTACTATATTTCCTACAACGGGATCTTATCCTAGATCGCCCTATAGGTTATAAGCCTGGAGCCAAACTCCATCGGTATTCATATATTAGAGCAGCGATTACCAACCTTTTTCAATCCCCATAGTAAATATTAGACATTCTGTGGACCCCCTCCCATTAACTGTATACATAAGATCTTGTGGACCCAGGTTGGGAACCAATGTATAATTAGACACTGGGAAACTAAGAATTATTTATATTTCGCTGACGTGAATAACATGAGGTTTCACCCGTTCAAACGTTATGGAACGCAAATTCCAAAAAATATTATCCACTTCCTATGCCACGCTTTTAAACCATTTTGAACGGCTATAGCGAGATCCCATACTAATAATATAATTTATCCCATTGAGAGAACAATTTGTTACAAGAATCAAACAAACACCAAGTAGAAACAACAACAGAACTACTATCAAGACATTTGGCTCTTCTTCTGCTCGAGCAGTTCCCTCAGGTGTATCTCACTCTCCTTCATTCCCTCCTCGAGTCTCCCCTTCTTGCTCCTAAGCTCCTTAATCTTACTTCCGGCTGTCAGCGCCTTATCCGCTTGCATGTGTTGTATCTCCTCCGGGGTCTGCAGGTAGAACATGCGACCCACCGATTCGTACATGTTGGTGCCCTCAGGGAGCGAGCGTAGCTCGTCAGCGGTTATTTCGGAATAGGTTATGGTGCGCTGGTGGCTCTCAATCTGAGACTCGGCGAAGTTTATTTGTTGCACTGATTCTATGACTCTAGCCTGGTGCTCGCTTAGGGCCTTGCGGATATCGTCATCTGCCATTATACGCGAAAAAGCGACTAATGCAAAGGGGGACAATATATCAGCATTATTCAGCATTCGTAATATGAACATTTGCTTATTAGGTGCCGTTCAAACGATTAGGGAGGGGTCAATTCAAACTGCCCCTTATGTGCACCACTCCTGGTTTCAAGGCACCTACAAATAGGTTGTATTACTTATTGTGAACTCTCGTAATATGCACTCTTTCTATTATGAATACAGGTAAACCTCCCAAAGCGGCACCCATCGGGAGAATGATTTTGTGCCGCTTCTCGGAGGTTGCCGCTTCTCGGAGGTGCCGCTTTGGGAGGTTTACCTGTATAAACATGGAAACATGGAAACATGGCAGTAGGATGCGGTACGGCTATAGGGTACATGGTGTCCCTAAAGATCGAATAAAATTGCTACAAGATGGCCCGAATAAATCAGTGACCAATAATTTCGGTTTGATGTTTTATCTATCTACGAAGGGCTCGTATTAATAAAACTCGATTGTGTTTGTGTGTTTGTTTGTCCGAAATGATTTAAAGTGATGGCCGATGGGGGAATTCAATAGAAACCGCATTTATCTATGAGATAAACTAAATTCCAAATGTTATAGGTAAACAAGTGTGCTGATTTCGAATTTCGCATATATAAATTTCTCATATGAATATTTATTGTTGTTGTTCACGAAAATAGGTGAACAAATTAATGAAAATTCAGAATAACCTAGAGGCTTGCATTCGACGGGTATTATAAGCAAACAAGTAACTGAATACGAATCCAATTTTTTCACATTTTAATGTAAATATGTATTGTCTATTGAAAAAGCGAGACCGAAGGGGTCGTAAGTAGGAAATCATTATATTAATATATTTTTAGATTTTGGGAATATTTGACTAACCCACAGTGTAAAGTAACGATGTTAGGAATATTTAACACACAAAATAAGTATAGCAATAAAGTCTACAAACGTGAAGTGAGAAATCCTCCAGAGGAACAATTGGTAGTTGAACACTAAGATATGCGTAAAGCAATTCAAATTCACAATTATATAAACATTAATATTCCCACAGATTTCAAAAGTATAAATTCTTCTCTAAATGACTAGTATCTTCAGTGCATTGTTTGTGTTCAGAAATGAAACCAACTCTCCTCCTAACTTCAGTCATCTGCCCAAACTCTAAATTGCTACAGTACTGCATAACACTGCACAAAGATTGTATGTAGAAATGCATTTATTGGTGATTCCACTTTAGATCAATTTTCAGCCAAAATTGATGAGACAGTTGATACATTTAAATTTTAAATGTATCAACTGTCTCATCAATTTTGGCTGGAAATTTGTAGGAAGTGATCTTTCTACCACAAGCTGTTCCAAATTCATTTCGAGCTTCATTATTGTCAGACTTCCTTTCTGATCCTCTGCAGGCCTGGAAAATAAAGATTCTATGTTTGGATTCTAGTCCCTCACAATAACGAGGTGAAAATTGATTCACGATTTTGAATTTTGGCAGTGTCTTATTGTTGGAGAATATAACTTCTTCCTTTTCATTTCCATGTGACATAATCACACAGAGAAAGAATCGTACATAGAATGGTCTACTGACTGAATAGATTTAATAGCTCTCACAAACTCTAAACGTGTCACATTTTCATATACTTTAGAATCATATTGTAGGACTTTAAAAAGAGAAATTAAAGAAATTAAATCATGGTTAGATCCTATCCTTTTCGGATACTTTCCTCCATCTTCAAATTTCTCGATATTGACTATAAACGCTATCCCATTCCCATGTCTATTTCTATTCATTCTATACATTATAGGGATAACTATTCGTTCGCATCGAGGCTTCAGGATCACATTGACTAGTTTGCTTTCCCTCTTTAATATTTTCGAAAGGACGATCACATTTGTCACGAATTAATTTCACTAGATTTTGATTCTTGACATTTTCACGATTACAACAAAGAGCTACATATAATTTAACCGCCCAAAGTCCCCAAAGAGGTCCTTTGTGAAAGAGATCCCGAAAAAGGTCATTCGATTTTTCATTAATGCGATTACCAAGTAGATAATCGAGGAAAATCTTTGGAAAGTGATGAGTCCATTTGAGTAAAGAGGATATGATAATTTCCACCAATTCAAATTTTTCCGTAAAATGATCCTGATTTTTTTAAATGAAATCCTGTAATGTAGCAATATCGTATGATTGATGTTTAAGTTCAGAATATAAATCGGTCGACTTCATATAATTAGAAGCTTTTATCAATTGATTATTACAACAAAATACTTTCCCGACTGTTGAAATGGAAGGGTTACTATGTGGCTTCGCTACTTTTAATTCGGATAAGACTTCAGCTACATTGATAGAGAAAACAATATCCAAACTGCATGTTGGTATTTCACCTTTTTCTAACAGAGATAGAGTATCACATGTGTCGCATACAAACATCAATTTGGCTAGATTACCACAAGGAATTAGTAAAGTCTGAATTTCAACAATAGAAAGCTGTAAAATTTCAAATAGTTAATAATTTCTGAATTACATTCATCTTCTTCAAAAGTTTGACTATCATATGTAAGCAATGAAACTATGATGTTAGTACGATCTTTAGAGAATACGAATGAAACTAACAAATGTTTACTCACGTAGAAGATAGCGCAATCAAATCCTAGATGTGATGGTGGTAGATTCTTGTCTTAATTTTCTTCCAAACATTTAGAAATAAGTGTAAAGTAGAGGGAACCAGGAAGAAAGCCATCTGGAAAGAATATTAAAAAAGTTGAATTAACCTTCAACCTTTCGAATATTTTGTGCTGGAGCTTGACACCTGTTTGATTGTAGATTTTAATTTAGATATATTTTGAAAATAAGGAGAATCTGATTTACAACTCCGTATAAACATTTCATCCTCATGAACGAGACTGAATGAATTGTTCTTCGGAAACATGTGCACTCTTATTTTCTCGAGAAATTTTATAGCTTTTTGTTTTGCATCCTCCTTCACTTCATCGGCTTTACTGAATACAAATATTATTTTTGTAGTGGTATAATGCCCACTCGTTTGGCCTGTTTTGCTAACCGAGTATATGGCATTATGCCAAAATTCATAAACTTGTAAATACGTCTCAGGAACCCCCGTTTTCGATCTCTTCTCATTTCTATCCTCTCTATGACGTTCTTCTATCTTACTATTCAAGTCTTCAATTGTCAAATCAACCTGACGCAGGTATACAGACCTAGGCGATATGAAGAGTGAGTGGAAACAGTATAAATAGTTCTGCCCTGCAAAATCCGGATTTTGCAGGGCAGAACTATTTATACTGTTTCCACTCACTCTATTTATACTGTTTCTGAACTATTTATACTGTTTCCACTCACTCTATTTATACTGTTTCTGAACTATTTATACTGTTTCCACTCACTCTATTTATACTGTTTCTGAACTATTTATACTGTTTCTGAACTACTTACTTATACTGAACTATTTATACTGTTTCTGAACTACTTACTTATACTGAACTATTTATACTGTTTCCACTCACTGTCTGGGATTATATTCCCAGGCAGTGAAAAAGTCTGATTTAGACCCGAGGGATTGAATTCTGTTCAGTGTTGACTCGATTATTTCATGTGGTGTTGAATCGAATTTTTCGACAGACCCTGATGGCGTTGTATTCGAAATTGCAGTTTTTTTCAAACCTGGAGTTCACTATTTGGAGTTGGTTCTGTTTGAGTAGGGGAAGTAACACTAGATTGAGTTTGTGGTTTCACTTTACTCGTTGGTTCATTCTTTGGGGTATTTTCTATCTTTGGTGGCCGAGACTCAATTTTGCTACAACTTTCATTGCCAAATCTTGATGTGTTTCCTTTATATTATTCATATATGTACTCAGATCTTCATTTTTAGACCACTCTTTCGACATATTTTGAACTTCTACAGTATATTTATCCACAAAGCCTGTAATCTCTTCCTGTTCCTGAAATGTCTGTCCAGTCAGGACCCGTAACAGTGAGGTTTTCCCAGTATTCTCTGGACATACAACCATTAACCGATAAAACTTGAAGGGTTCTGTACCCGTTTGGCATGCCTCTTCGTAGTTATTTCTGAATTCATTGCTTTCCTTTTTCAATAGGTGTGCCACTTGATGGATATTTTTTGAAAATGTCCTATTAAAAATCAATTTTTTTTAAAATTTATAAATATAGCCTAAATGTAAAGTCATTTTAGGGTATTTTAAATAGCCTTCAACATTCTGCTAGAAGAATAATGTATCTGCATTAAAATACCTCTTATTCAAATACTTTTGGCCAGGGAGTGCATACACTTATTACACAAACAAACAATTATTGGCAAGAATATATTTGTAGTGAGTAGTTATTATTCTCAGACACAATTATTAATTTTAGATTTTCAGTTAGAACTATTCCATGAGGGCTATGAAACATTCCTACTTCATGTCCTTGTTCCCCTATAGTGTGGAGGTGTGTCCCTTCTTTTGAGAATATTCTAATTTGATTACTCTTCCAATCACTGATCAGCAAATTCTGTTTTCTGTCCAAACAGAAGAATTCAGCATATGCTATCTGCATTCCTGTATCCCGTGTGATTAGGGAGCGTATCTTCTCTCCTGCGTGAGAGAACACGAGTATGCAGGGAGAGTCATCACAGAGCACGTACACCTCATCTGGTGTCAGTTTAACGTCACGCGGGGATTTCATTGTTTGGTGTGTTATGAATCTTTGGAAGTGTAGGGAGTCGTCTAAGATTTGGATTCTGTGGTTGTCACAATCTGCTACGAACACATTTCCATTGGTAGAGACGGAGAGTCCGTAAGGCCAATCGAACTGTCGCATGCGAGATCCCTTTCTCCCCAACTTAGCGACGAGACGCATGTCAGCCCCTATTTTTATTTGGAACACAGCGTGTACTCCCATGTCCGTTACGTACAGGTTGTCTCGATGGATCGCTATACCGTGTGGCGCTTTCATAGCTTGATTTGTGAAAGTGTTTAGGAATTCGCCTGTCTCCGAGAAGATTGAGATTCTACAGGAAACTAACCATCCAGCGACATAAATTAGATTTGTGTTCTCATCGATAGCGACACCACGAGGATCCCAGAGCTCTCCAGGAGCTAGTCCTCTCTTCGCGACAGTTACAATCGGTCTCATTTCTTCATATCGGGGTACAACGGGCACCTCTTCCTCGACTACCTCTCCCACACCTGCGATCACCTGCTCCAGGTGTCCACAGTTACCTCGGAACACCACGCGTGTCTCGGGCTGGGGTATCCTCACTTCTGCTAGCTTTTGTTCTATTTCAACTAACAGTCGCTCTTGTAACTCTCTCAGGTCGTTCATTTGGAGACGAGCCTCGGTTTCGGTTTTCAGTCCGATCAGTTCTTGTTCTTTTCGAGCGCGCTCTATGGGCCTAGCGGCTATTTGGACGCGTGTGTCGCGGTATGTGGTTAGGAGTTCCACTCGTCGCTCTTGGAGACACATAATTATGCGGTCGAATAGTTGGTTTATTTCCAACTCGACAGGGTCTACGGGGTGTATCGGGTCAGGGGATCGAACGGCCATTTTGTTATTATTTACAAGTTGGCTAGATAGTGCTATGAAAAGAAAGTTGTTTGTTAGTAGAATGATATTGAGAATGTGTCTCGTATCTTATAGCAAAGATGTTGCATGGATTATGTTGTTGTTGTTGAGTTAGTTAACCATGGATGCGTCAGCTTTTTATTTCTTTAATTCATCTTTAGCTAAACTATCCTATTGTTTATTTAATGCATTTAATCTACGTAGTGGTGTATTAACTAACTACCGGTCAGGCCATGGCCTGACCACTCTTACGTAACTAGTTAGGCCGGTCAAGCATGGTCTGACCACTTTACAACTGCTTCCTTCGGCCCTGAACTCTCTTACAATGTACGAAATCTTCTGTTGAACCATTCATAAGACGAGCCCTTTGGTCTCGGTCACCTCGCGACAGATAAATCCACCGATACTCGGGCTTGCTTTTTGTCAATAGATAATAAATATTAACATAAAGATTTGAAAAAATTGCATTCGTATTCAGCATACTTGTTTGCCTTTTCCAGCATTTGCAAGTTAGCCTCTAAGTTCATTATGAATTTTCCTAGATTGTATGCTTTTCTTTGTGATCAACAACAACCACAAAAGTTACTTATAAAATTTGTACAGTATTTTGTGATCGGCATTATAGACATTATAAACTGTCGGCACAGCTGTATTTTTAGATTTTTTAATTAAGTAGTATATACTTTTCTGCAATATACAAAAAAATATTTGTTTACAGAGCATTAAGCGCTCCTCATTTTTGGAGCGCGCTCACTTTGCCCTCCTTAATTTCTTGTGCACCAAAATATGCTAAATGTACAAAGATGTTTATTTAATTACTTAATTCTGATTCGTGCTTAAAAACTGCGGCAACCTCATAGAAACTTATAGTTAGGTTCATATTATTGAACTATCTATAAATATTTAAGTTCCAAATTATACGTGCCCTATTTTATATAATGTAATTGTACGTTCTGCCTGCTGTAATTATCCAATCTATCGATGTTTCGTGATTACTATATTATAGAGGTAGGCGGAATATATTTTTATTTTCAATAATAATATAATTATAGTTTTATGATCCTAAGCTAGAAAACCTACGGTTACAGCCTTGCTATAGGAAGTAATTGGAAGTTAATTAAATTGATCATATCTTATTTTCAATTATGTAGAATGCTTTGGAACTAATGAATCCATTAGCAAAATAATATTACAATTCTGTCTCATAGTTATGAATGTGTTTTTCAGAATTCTGCAATTCCATCAAATTCCTTTGCACCACGCTGCAGACTATTTGGTTGCTATGGAATGCTTTCACGGAAAACTAAGATTATAATTATTCTCCCTTCCATCACTAGTAGTGACGTCCCTAGGTTGCATTTAGTTATTAATTTAAGTGTTTATTATTGCAATACAGGGTTGGGTTCAAGTACAATTTACTTAAGTACTTCTGTAATTAAGTACATTTTTTGAGTACTTGTACTTGTACTTAAGTACTTTCTCCATTTTCCCGTTGTACTTGTACTTGTACTTAATTACTTTCCTCATTTTCTAAAGTACTTGCTTGTACTTGAGTATTTGTTACTCGTGACTTTTTTATCATTCAATATATTTCCAACACACATCATTGATGTTCCTCAAATCCCATCTCAAATAAAGTAGTGTTACTTAATACTTAGTATATTAGGAATTGTGTTCGTGTCAAGGACTACTGCTACTTTAAATTAAATAAATTTGGATGATACTATATAAACTATGTATTTAGCAATTTCTACTATTATTACGAGAAATTTATCATAAGAGCTTGGGAAGTACTTGTACCTTACTCAAGTATTTTCGTAAATTTTTCACTGTACTTGTACTTGTACTTAAGTACTTTAAGTTTACCTGTACTTGTACTTGTACTTGTATTGTACTTGAATATCTAAAAAGTAGTAGTACTTGTACTTAAGTACTTTCAAATGTACTTGAACCCAACCCTGTTGCAATGGTTGTTTAATTTCACTTATTGGGGCACAATCACACTTTAAGTAATTATTTTGGGTATATAACTCCAGCATTCCAGCAAATAATTTAATTTTTAAATTTAGAACAAATTGTTGTCAAAAAATTAGTTATTTACATCTTTTAAAAATAAACTCTAATTTTAGGATTATATTGATATACAGTACACCCTCGCTAATCCGAACAGAGGTGTTCCGATTCAAAAATCTTCTGTTCCGATTAGTGAATTCGTTCGGATTAGTGAAGTAATGCATTTTCTATGGGCATCTATAATGAGAATCTCGATAATCCGAACCAAACTTGTACAAACCTTGTTAATCAGCACTAAACATCTAGTGTACTCCTTAAATTACTTGCCTGAGACTTATTTTTTATACTTCCATTGCAATTTACGATTTTTTCCCACATTTATTAGAATAATATTTTGGTTTCTCCTGTTCGGATTAGCGAGGGTGTACTGTATTCGTATTTGTTATTTATAGCAAACGTATATAGTATTTCCCCAAATAAGCTCCTGGTCAATAAAATGGCATTTGTATTGTTTTGACAAAAATGGTCCCCCCTACAAATTGGGACCATTTTGTCAAAACAGTATGATTAAATTAATCATCAGCTATTATATCAAAGCTCAAACTAAATTAACTATAAAATGAAGTGAGCCAAAAGGAAACTTCCAAACCAATTAGGGTCGTTACCTCGCGAAACACCTTTATAGTGATGATGGCATGACAAAATGTCTAAAATTACAGCTTTGCCAACAGCATGTTCTTTTTGGAGGCATTTTCAAACGACCAACCACCAAAATATAGTACCTTCAAAGTTCAAAGGAACCTGCTGTCGGCAAAGCTGTAATTTTAGATTTTTTCAGTGATAAATGTGTTGAAAATTTCTGTGTAAATAACAGCAAACTACGATAAAAGGTTCCACTCCTAAATCAATCTCATTAAAAGGTCAGTTGAAGTGGACACATCGCTATAGCCTATGATAAATCTGCCACTGGATACCACGAATATGCTACTCAATAAAGGTTCATGCCTTTGAATGACAAGAATATGCTTCAGTCCAAATCGTTGCTGAACAGGAGAATTGGACTTGTGATATCTCTTCCGGCTGATTACCTTGAGAGTACGTCTACACTTGTATTCTCTCTTCAGGAATATCTATATACGTATATATATAACGCCAAAGTTTCTTCTACAGGCATATTCAATCAACTTAATTTTCGTAAATATATAACGCATAAGAAACAACTCAATGAATTTAATTAACAACATTCAAACAGCTTCCTTATGTAGATGGTCTATAAAATTCCATACAAAACAAGGAAAAATTGGTTGAAGGTCTATAAATTATATAGACAAAGCCCCTGCCGTTATATGGGTAATATAAGTTACACTAAAATAAAACAGGTCTGGAAATAGACGGTCTACATATAAGTTATTTCCATTCAAAAAGACATGCGAGAAACAAAGCACTGGTTAATATCAAAAAGTCGTATACAAATCATTGAAAATTTTGAGAAATAAGGATATTTGAATTTTATCCCATACAAAGGGTTTTCCATATTTATAGTGGTTCGAGAAATCTAATTTGACATAAATAATTAACTGCGACTTACCTAAAATTGAGAACAAATGAGATAATCAGTAAATGTGAGGTACACAAAATGTGCTAAAAACAATTGTTTGGAAATAAAAGATAAAATACGTAGAAAGGTTGAAAGTTTGGGAAATATTTGTACTTAGAATATCTGTAGACAGCCCTCAGAAGCCTGACACACTACTATAACTCTTCCTTGTTTGTCTACTGTAATACCCATAGGATTGGAGGTAGATATTGTATTAATCAAATGGAATTGAGTGTTGAAAATAAGAATGGAGTTAGAACTATGATCTGAAATGAGAATATTATCAGTTTGGTCAATGAAGAAGAACCAAGGATCAATAACTTCCATTCCTTTGCCTCGAATTATAACACTCTTCTGTAGAATGTGATTATAGTTGTAGAGATGGAGACAAGGATTAGATTGATTAAGAACATAAATGTATTCTTTGGAAAGTTTAACATCACTAGGGTATTTGAGTGTATCTTTTCCAAACTGAGACTTGAAAGAGAATTCTTTACTGAGTATTTGAATCCGACGATTATGACAATCACAAATATAAATATCTCCATTCGATTCATCAATTGTTAGACCAAAGGGATATTTGAATTCCAACTCTCCTATTCCCTTTCTACCGATTCTTGAAAGAAACTTTCCATTGAGTTGATAATTGATGATACAGTTATTAGCTTTAGAAATAAGAATCCCGTTTCCACAAATAGCTACACATAGTACACAACTCGGTTGGCACATATTTCCTTCATCCTCATTGTCTCCAAATTTGAACAAATACTTACAAGTACTATCGAATACTTTCACACAGTAATTATATTGATCTGCTATGTAAATATTTCCTGTTTTATTATCAACTGTTACACCTAATGGACATTTAAGTTGTTCCATTCTATTTCCACTCTCACAAACACTCACTAGAGGTTGTTTCTTGCTTTTATAGTCAATTCCATTTCTCACTTTCTCGACCAACTTACCCAACTTGTTCAGTTCAGCTAACATTTTGTTGCTGTCACATTCAAAACTAACCATTTTAGGTTCTATTGGAGTCTCAATTGAATTCAGTTCTGTGTTTACTCGCGCCATACAATCTTCATGAACAGACTTTATCGGAGAAGTTTGAATTTGATTTTGATGAAATGTCTTCGTACTTTCAAGAGCTATTTTCTTTTCATTAACTTTCTCCAATTCGCTTCGATAAGAGAGATAATAAGCTAGAATTTTATCCAACTCTCTCAATAGCTCACTTTTTCTAGCTTTCAAGGAATCAATTAACTCAACAAATGTAGTTTTGATATTCTCTCTCACTCGACTCAACTCTAACTCGTAATTATCTTCTCTCAATGGAATAGAAGTAGCCATTGTATTGTTCAAGCTAATTATTGGAACAATTCAAAGAAAAGTAGTTTCTATTAAATTGATCCTAGAAATTATAGCTACCACTGACTCTTACAAGGAGACAAGATTGCAATTTTGTTTCGTAAACGTTTAAAATGTCTTAATTGATTAATGAAGTGTTTGTTTGATTAAAAGCTTTATTAGTGAAACTTCAATTTCTATTTAAATTATGATCTAACTTAAAATCTAAAATTACAGCTGTGCCAGCAGCATGTTCCTTGAAGGCCACTATCTTTTGTTGGTTGGTCGTTTGATAGTGCCTCCAAAAGAACATGCTATCGGCCAAAACGTAATTTTAGATTTTTTTGTAACGGTGTTAAACCATTTCAGGTGTTTCGGACGGAAATGACCGTTAGTGTGTTGGAAGTTTATTTTAGATTAGTTCATTTCAGAGATATTCTAGCAGGGTTGTATCAACTCATTTTGAGTTGGCAAAACAACTCATTTTTTGTCTACCAACTCATTCAAATTTCCTTCACCAACTCATTCAACTCATTCATTTTGCTGTTACCAACTCATTCAACTCATTCAAGAAAATGAGTTGATTCTGCCAACTCATTTTTTATTAAACTAATTGTACTAACGTATATCTTAAATCTTCAGTTTAATAATACATTTATAGCAGCGTCGGTCGGCTCTCAAAAGTGATCCGGCCAAATTTGGATCTCCCTACGCATTAATGTTACGACAAAGTGAAAGTTGTCTGGCCATGGTCGGAAGTAGGGTTGTATCAACTCATTTTTTGTCTACCAACTCATTCAACTCATTCATTTTTCTGTTACCAACTCATTCAACTCATTCATTTTGCTGTCACCAACTCATTCAACTCATTCAAGAAAATGAGTTGATTCTGCCAACTCAAAATGAGTTGATACAACCCTGAAATAATTCTAGTTTAGTGGCACATTTGGTCGCAGATTAGTGGCCATTTGATTGTCGTATGAAGTTTGTTTGTTCCAGTAATTTATTTAGTTTCTATATACTCGAGCTTATACTTTGTAACCTGAGCATACCATTGCAATCATTGGTGCTATGGAAATAACTAAAAAGTAGGGAAAGTTTTTTGGTTACAAGTGGCTGATTGCATAGCGACCAGAACGTTAATTGGAATTAAATACATTATCTACGAATTAATAAGGAGTACATGGTTATTTCCCTAGCCTATACAAATGCATGCGAGTGACTCCGGTTAACAACACTCGGAAATGTATTTTTACAATTATCTTATGCACAGTCCTGAATTTGTATAAAACACATCATTAGTTAGAATCTTGTCAACCTCAATACATTGTTATAATTAATTAAACTAATTATATATTTCTTCTGAATATCCATTGAAAAATGCTTGTTCAGTTCTATACCATAATCCTATTTCTCTGTATAATCTCGGCATTCGGTCTCGAGTACACTCAGTTCCATTATAGAAGGTCAAAAAGCCACGAAAGTATTTTCAGGAATAAGGTCAGCAGATGTTATTCAGAATGTCTCCACTTTAGCTCAAACCACGAGAAGCTAGCCTGTGAGTACGGGTGTGTATCCCGTAACTGCTACAACGCAGTATACTCGAAGGATCCGCTGGAAGAGGGAGAGATCGATATACGACTGCCTCACTTCAAGGGGTGCGTTTTGGAAGAACACAAAAGGAATTAGTGTGAATTTAATTTATTATTTGACCTCATTGCAAACCTTGTTATTACAGCGAGCATATTATAATTACGAATCAGCCTCTATTTATATTCAATCTACTTTTCGCATGCAATAAGTTTAGCCGGACCAATTTTCCATGCACTGAAGTACAGTTTGTATATAATTACAGGGCATCTGTTGTGGGAACAAAATGAAAGTTGCAGTCAAGTTTCCACCTGACCTGTATTACAATAAAGTTTATATTTATATAATTAACTTGAAAGCTAGTAAGAACTTTCGTGTTTCCCGAATGAATATTGTTCCCTTTATACTAGTAGAACATATGGAAAAGTAGGAACAACCTAGCCCAAGGTATTCAAACTACAGTCAACTCCACTTAATAGAGCCACCTGTTAATCCGTTTCTTCGCTTAATCGGGTCAATGTTTCACAGGATTTATAAGACAGAATTACAGTTTGGCTTACAAGATTTTCGGTTAATCGGTTTCTCCGCTTAATCGGGTCAAAACAACATGGTCCCTAGGTGGCTCTATTAAGCGGAGTCGACTGTACTTAACAAATCCTTTCATCCGGTGACCCTACATAGGCTTGCGACCAGGGGTTACCTAGGTCTGGTCGGCACTTGTAAGTGCCAGCCCAGCATCGGTTAAGGAGCCAAGGTGCTTGCAGTATTATTCGATTTAGGTGCCGGCTTGGCACGAGATTTGCGGCCCATAAGTTCCTCGATAAACCCCAATTTGGGTCCCGTATGAATCAAATAATGCCGCATCATTGAAATTACGTATACAGATCATGTATTATGACTAACACATTTAGGGTGACGTACAAATTCTACCTCGATAATATGGTGCCGACCCAGAAAATTATATATAAACCCCTGGTTGCGACCCCGGTTATAAGACCCTGACCTAGGCTTTCTATACTGACCAGGTAAAGCACCTAGCGTTTGGGATGCATATCATTCCTTGAGAATAAATATGGTTCGTGCCCCTTTTATTCTGTTATGTCGGACCTGAGAAATAAATTGTCTCTGCTTAGTTAAGCTTAAGATTCCATGTGGGTTCCGGTGTCATAGTAGATACTGTTCCCTCATTTTTTGTTCCTCGAACAATATTTGCCTTGAACAAGAAGGCATTTTTATTATACTCCTCTTAGGACCCCTGGCATAAGCTGGGCACTTTAACCAAGGCCAGGAAATAAGATTCCCTACAGGGGAACTACATTTCCTAGGAAAGAATTTTCATGGGGGAACAATTTTCACATGGAAGAGGATCTCATCTGACACCGAATTTTTAGTTTACCATGTCGACTGTAGTGAACAAGTATTCCCCTAGCCTATAGATAGAATTAGAGTATCATTATTACTCGGCTATAGAATGAGTAGTAATATTATAGAAGATACAGAAATAAAGAGCGAAGTGGGGGAAGTTACAAAACTTCCATTTGAAGAGTTCGTAAAGCACATAGCATCTCACCACAACCGAGTGCACAAATTCTTTTCACAGAATCACCTACACGTGTTGAAACTTGACCCCGACACACCCTTCCAAGAGGACAATCTACATGAGACCTTTGTCAGGTACTACGGGGCGTATTTCTTCTTCAAACATAATCTCTCATGCTTACAGGTAAGTAATAATTGTTTGTTTATCCCTAGAATCTATTTATAACTTATTGCCATGTGTCTTGATTTGATAATATTTCTCATTTTTTACAATTTTCATAAAATATTGTGAAAGTACTCCTTATACTGTGACTTCTCGAACTATAAATAGAATCAGGATTACTTATATCGGCCAACACCTTTTAAATATAAAATCATGTTTCGAAAAGGTGAAGCTTTGATGCAAAAAATGCCTTTCCAGTACTGAAAATTACATTATACAGAAATTGGCCGATAAATAAGTACAGTAGAACTCGTTATAATGTACCGCCTCCAAATGGAAATAAGTACATACTAACCCAGGTACGTTATAACCGAGTTCTACTAGATCTGCTTATTGTGAACAATTTTTCGTCTGCTTAATATGAAGAACTTTTATTATGAACAAGCCCTATGGTCCCAATTTAACAACTTACATAGGGTTTGTATTAAGTGAGTTCGCTTATTATGAAGTCTCTCTATTATGAACACAATATTTGGCCCCTTGAATGTTCATAATAAACTATATCCCTATAACAATACGCTGACACGTAACACTATATCCGTTACATCTCCAGTCCTCAACCAGTACCAAGCTGGCTAAGCCGCCCACCAAGCTCCTGGCCGGCATAGACTTCTCCGAGTACGAGAACATGGTGACGGGGTTCCAGAAGGTCTGCGATAAGATTCTGTTTATCCTCAACTCAAAAGAGGCTAAGATGGAGAAGGAATTCGGAGAGAAATCTCTGCCCCGAATAACCAAACTCCGCAGGAAGTACTGTCTCAGCGACAGAGAGGGACTCGCATTCATATACACCGTGTGCTCTGCTGTCTGCCAGGAGGGAAATAGGGACAAGTCAGTTTGAATATAACTTTTTAGAATAGTATAAATAAGGGTAGCTACATATTATTGTGATATAGTATAACCTAGTAGGAACACGGTTAATGCGAAATTCCGGTTAACATGTACACTATTTCACTCCGCTTCAAAGCCTTTTCAAATGTAAATTATATTGGTTAATTAATATGATTTCTGGTTAAGGCGAACGCATTTTGACCGTACCCTGCTGACTGTTCATATTAACGTTCTACTTACTTTATTATAAGTAGTATTACCATTATATGAATCCATGGTTATTTTATGACATGTAGAATGCGTTTTATTTCAGTATACATTGCAACAAGACTCGTAATCAGCTCTTATTGATCTCACATAGGCCGTTAATGTTTCAAACGTTAGGTAACGCTTCCCAGGGAGGTGTGAAAGACAGTTATATCTGAATTACAAAATCAAATTAAACGTGACAAAGGGGGGGTGTTAATTTTGGTTCCTTCTGCCCACTTCCACACCTAGTTAGTATCCACATTATATCTCACGGAGCGTTGGTTCGTCTCAGTGAGTCAGACTGTTTAGGCGCCAGTTTAGCTGCTGTCCACTGTAGACGGACCAGACGCCGCCGTCCCAAATTCCGTTACAAGCCAACCGACCCCCTCCTCCCTGCCGGGGAAATGTACAAGTTAAAACTGTTCCTCCTGGCCAGGGGCCTACCACTCTCCTACCTTTCCAAATATTATTTCCGAAACAATAGCTGGGGTGGCAGAAACAGTGTGGACTACGTGATGCCTTTCCAAGCCAATCTCTGTAAGGCCTGCGATATGAGTACCACGGAGTTCCTACACTTCCTGGACCAGGACAGACCCCTCATGCAGCAGGGAATATTCCCCGAGATACAAGCCAACTACACACTGAACTGCACTCTCAGCATAGAGGAGGTCATCCTGAAGGGTCAGTTATAGATATATTTATTAGTTATTTACCAAGCATTCTATACATAGGGCAATGGCACTCATTCAAATTTCTGGACCAGGATTGGTTAGTATATTAAACTAAATATATCCAATTTCAATTATTTGCATGCTTTTTCACAGCATGCTTTTTTTGCAAAATGCTTTTTTTGCAGTAAGCTTTACTGACCTATATATAACATGACTTAATTAAGCGGAGAAATCTATTAACCGAAAATATTTTAAGCCAAAATGTAATTCCGTCCTATAAATCCTGTGGAATCTTGACCCCATTAAGCGGAAAAATCTATTAACCGATTGCTCTATTAAGCGGAGTCGACTGTACTTATATTTTCTATAATTTTATTTACAAACTCGTTTCGTTAGTTCATCTAAGGAATTCCAAATCAGCACACATTAACGAAGTTTATCTATTTAACATTTATTAATTAAAGCGATTCTTATCAGTCTATAAACTAACGAGTATTTCTATATACAGTGGATGCCGATTACAAGAACATCGTCGGGAACTGCATATAATGTTCTTATAACCGACTTGTTCTTATACCCGGCATAAATTATACAGGGGTACCGTATATACTCGAATAGTAGCCCCCTAAAGTAGCAAATAAAAATTTGTTACCGCTGCCGGGTGTATCTAATATAAGTCTCAATACCGATTATAATAAATAATTGTAATAAAGTGCGATATTCTCGAAGATTCACAAAATTTTTTGGTCCAAAAATAGCGAAATTTTGACCTAGGCTACTATTCGAGTAAATACGTACGGTATATGCCAACCGCTTTCAGGTAGAATGTTCTGATATACGTATATCAAACATGTATTATTTCCGGCGCCACGTATTATGAGGTGTGGGTGTAGTGGGTGTCACTGTATAGTCTAGTGGGTGTCACTGTCCAAGCACCGCTTCATTTCCTTGAGGCAGTGGGTGTCCGGAGACCCAGGACACCCCCGGTGGCGCCGGCCCTGATGTTTTTATAACCGGTGTTCTTATATTTAAGTTATTCAAGAAAATATCCTGAATCAACAAATATTCTCCTCTCTTGGGACCTAACAAGTAATACAATTTAGCTGAAATAGTCGAATCTGGGCTTTTGTTAATATAAATATTAGAGCTGAAACGAATATACCGAATATTCGTTTGAGGGATATTAATATTAGATTGAAACAGATATTCGTGTACTACTTTTCGACAACAACATGACTTTTGTTTAGATTGGAGAGATCGTCAATAATTATTCTTTGTAATACTAACTTGTCTAATATAACTTTGAAACTATATAATCTCTTTGTTAACTGGGCTCTATGGCTAGTGGCTACATTCCGATTGACACTGGCGGATCCAGGGTGGGTTTGGAGTTACAACCCCCCTTTAATTTTCTAAGCATTAAATCAAATTCAAGACTCAAAATACAGTGGAAAATAGTTTTTTGTTTATGTTATATTAGTTTAATCATAATGTGTATTTCTATGGATACATAGAAAAATCAATAATACAAACAACGTATAGAGCAATCAATAACTGGTAATACAGTAGTTCCTAACCAATACCGTACGATTATTAGAAAGCAATAAGATTGCATTCCTTGTTCCTTTGTGCTACAATAATCCTATTCTTCCTGTCGATTGCTACTCCAGTAGGGCGATATAACTCCTGATCTCCAGGTAGCGTATCATTGTCGATAGTGTGTATTGGCTCTCCTTCTTTGCTGAATATCCTGATTCGATGCTTACCAAAGTCAGCTACAATGATATTCCCCAATCTGTCCATCGAGAAGAAAAAACTACATACAATCTCACTTTCTGGTATCAAACACCTCTCTAGCTCTCCTTCTAGGGAGAATATTTGTAGATGGAAAGGAGAGAAACGAAACATGACATACATACTGTCTTTGTAGAGTTTGATGCTGGTAATGTCTGTGTCGGATCTGAGGTGAGAAGTTTTTAGTGCGATTCGTTTCAGGAATTTGAGATTATTGTCAAACACAATAACTGATATATTGTCAACCTCACATCCGTAAATGCTATCCTTCACATCAATGTCGATTCCCCAGAATATCTTCTCTGTTTTAACTGACTTAACAGATTTATTGTTAGATTTTCTTATCTTCACTAGATGCTCTTGAGCTGATACGAAAATAAATTCTTCAGTCAGAGCTATGCCAATAGGCTGTACAGCTGTTGGTATCGTGTAGAGATGGTTGCCTTCTTGAGTGAATACTTGAATCGTGTTAGTATCACAATCAGCCACAAATATGTTCTGTGTTGTGTTGTCAATCGCTATTTGCCTTGGACTCCTAATCTCACCAGGCCCTGTCCCTTCACGGGACCAGACAGGACTCAGTTTCAGAGAATAGTCCTCTGATATGAAAGGTCTCTCCTTCAGAGTCACAACCGTACACACCTCAATCACTGACTGTTCCAGCTGTTCCTTCTTCCAATCCAACTCTACCCACCCCACACTCACACCCCTTGATACCTCCTCTCGGATCCTATTTTCCAGCGTACGGAGATTCTTCTCGAGCACATCTCTCAGTTTGTTCTTGGTCAGATCTCTTTGTGTTGATTCCCTGGCTGTGTCCAGTTCCTTGAGGGTCTCTCTTTTCTCTGCTAACTCGTGTCTCGCTCGTGCAACTATCCCATCCATCTCTTGCAGCAGACTGAGTTCTCTCGCTGCTAGCAGAGAGTGTAGCTGTAGGAAGTTACTCCTCACGCTCTCTTTCTCTCGCTGCACGTGGCTAACCAGAGCCGCTAGCGCTCTCTCCAACCCATCAGCCCCCAGCAGCTCTCCTGCTGCCAACACGCGTGTCGCCATTAATATAATACACAAACAATACTTATGCAATTAGTTAGTTCAGTTAGCTCTCAGTTCGACTGAATACTGTTATACTGTTTGAGTATTGTCTGTGTTCATATAGCTTTGCAGCTAGCAGATTGGGTTACCAGTTCTATATTTAGTTTCAGTATATTTTTATTCTATACTAGTATACACTAGTTCATATTGGAACTATGAAATGAAACAACCAATAGATCGTTGTCGCAGTGCAAAATCACCCCTGTATACAAATTTTCAGCTTTCTAGGACTCGTACTCTTTCCAATTAATTCTGGACAAACAAACAAACACACACACAACAATTGTGCTTTTAATATACGAGCCCTTCAGTCTCGGTCGCTTTTTAATTACAAATATTAGTTAGTGATGTAGGATAGCACCTAACTAAATTATCAGTGCCCTATTCCTTATAATGCTTATATGATCATATTCTTAGTGAAATAAATATCATAATCTTACAAATATCAATCTGCTTTCTAACTACAATTGCTATCTGCAGAAATACCCAGCCGGATATTGATTCATGTACGGCCGGAATCGTATATCTGGTAAATGGCCGGATACCCGGTACAGCTCTACAAACAAACAAACACCAAACAAACGAAACAAAGAGTCTACTAATGAAGTATAATAATACAAGTCGAGTCCCAATTTTAATGAGTCAGTAAATATAATTAGCTCCTAAAAGTACAAAGAGAAAGGATTTCGTCTATGGAACCTAGTCAATTCCAAGATTTGTTAAAGGGGGCAGGCTTTCATCCAGACTAAATTTCCCGCGCGCCTAGATTTAGTTTTAATTCGCTCACGCGCGCCTAAATTACTCATTTTGTATTAAGTTTATAGGAGCATCTCTCGATTTTTGCGCGCCTAGATAAATTTCCTTCCAAATTTACGCGCCTGGATGAAACCCTGAAAAGGGCAGGGTTTCATTTAGGGGGGGGCGAGGGGGGGGGCATTTGCCCCCCCTTGGGATTTGAAAAAATACATTGAATCAATGACCAAAGCTGAAGCCGCCCCCCCCTCACATTCCAAAAACTCTACTTTGCCCCCCCTTGCCTAAATGACTGGATGAAACACTGAAGGGGGTTATCATTTTTTTAAAAAGTCTAAAATTACAGCTGTGCCGGCAGAATTTCTATCGGAGACACTATATTTTGGTGGTTGGTTGATTAAGTGCCTCCAAAAGAAAATGCTGTCGGCACAGCTGCAATTTTAGATTTTTAGGTGGTATTAGACCATTAATTTGTCCCAACTTAAAATTCTGTACAAATGTAATATTTCCCTGTACGCTAGTGATAACAGCCAAAATGTTTAAAATTCCTTTACGGTTGGCACTTTGCAGGTTTATGACATATCGGATATAGTGACCTTTTTAGCCTGCCTATAAGAGTGTCGTTAAATCCAATGTGTAGGTATAATCGGTGCTCACCTGAAGACCTCTGAGTTTATGAAGCTGGAACAGACGGCGCTGGCTGACATTATAGCGGAGGAGGACGGGAACGAGGACTACAGGAACCTGTGCGCCCTCAGCAAGGCACAGACCCCCTCTCTGCTGGGGGAGAAGTCTGTCGGGCACGCTAGCAAGGTGCTCCCGGAGAATATCGATATTCTCTCCGACAAGGGCAGTCTCACAGGGGACATTACAGAGACTACGGGAGTTAGTATTACACTACGGTATTGTATACTCTGTTACAATTATACGTACTCCGAATAATAATGCAGTAGAACCGCAGATCCGGAGCTCTCAGAACCGGGCACCTCCCTATACCAGACAAAAAATATTTTTATAAAAAATTCTAAAAATTATTTTTCAACCAATTTAATTTGCAAATGATAAAATGTCTGCTTTTACGTCTGTACACGCTTTTTTCCTTGTTTCTCCACTTCTTCACGAGAAGAAAGTGCTCTATTTCGACATCCCCTTGAGACTCCAGCCATTGTAACACATTTTCCAGGCCTTCACATGCCTGTTCAGCTGATACAAAGCTTTGATTATCCGTATTTTACTTCTTCATCAACTTCAGCGTGCACATTTCAAATTTCTGAAAAAATTCATCGTCAGTTAGAATCTGACAACCAGGATCATCGTTATCTTCATCAAGCAGTCCTGAGGCTGTAGACAATTTTCTTCACTCTCTGAAGAACCCAGTTCCCGAAACAAATCAGTAATTCTCGTAATTAATCTTGGTGAGGATACGCTATTACAAAAGAGCAATCGGAAAGTGGAAGCAATTGATTCCATCCCCTTCGCTTAGCTATCAGCGGTTGCTTCATCCCAACTTTGGACCGACCAATAGACTGCGTCCTTGATCATTACTTGTTTCAAGATTTAGGTATCGATAACTCTGATGAACGCTCCTCAAGTATTAAATGGCGTAAAAAAGCACTTTTTGTAATGTCGTTTCATTGCTTCTAGAATGCCCTGATCCATAGGTTGGAGAATTAAAGTGGTGTTCGCTGGTATAAACATAGTTACAACTTTCCATCTTGTGATTGAAGTTTTCCGCAGCGGATGTGCTGGAGCAATGCCAAACAATAAAAGTGCCTTATACTCAATGTGGGTATAAATTTGAATTTAAACCATTGTTGAAAAACTTTGGCATCCATCCACGAATTTTTTTGTACATAATAGCTAACTGGGAGACGTTCCATATCAGTCTGTTTGAAGCATCGATGCCTGGCACTCTTATGTATAAAAGCCAGTGGGAGTTTGCAGGTTCCGGGAGCATTAGCACAACCAAGCAAAGTTACTCGGTCCTTTGAGTCTTTGAAGTTTCTTTATATTTGTTTGACCAGAAGAAACGAGTGACTTATATGGCATTAATCATTTGCATTTAATATTTGATCCCTATAATACCCCCCTATTCTATCTGAGTCTGCAGGTCTAACACTGATCTACCACCTGAGAAAGTTTACAGCTCTTAATACATGCAAGGCTGGATTCGGTTAACCGGTTAACCGTGGCGAGAAATCGAATTCTAACCGTTGCCTCAGATCGGTAAGCCAACCCCACCCTTGTTACATGACGATGGCAGAATTTCTGGAGCCAGCCAGAGCTTGCCTTGTACAAATCCATATCCAATTTAGGTAAAGTTTGGGAATTAACTGCAAGGATTTCTCTTGGAGTATGGGACCTGAAACCGGCGCACCTTTAGAACGCTGTTGCATAAACCAAAGATGACATGCTTGATCAAGTTCTGGAAACAAAACTTGCTTTAGAATGCATCGCTTCTTCACGGATGAGGGTTTGTCGCACTAGTTATTATCATAGATGCATTATACGATTATACGTTATACGTTCGGGGAGCGTATAATGGACCATATATACGTTAAAATCGTTATACGTTATACGTTGTATGATGATTATACGTTACGTATGATGGCATTATACGTTCACCTATCGTATAATGGTACCATATATACGTTATACGTTACGTATAATGCAACTATGGTTATTATTGTTGGATCTTTTCTCTCTGTTCCAGATATCACTTACTGTCGATTTTGATTATGAAAATTTTCTGAGACTAACCGATGAGACTTTCCTTTTGCAGTTGGGCGATAATTATCAGCTTGTTTTTAAGGTCAATTGCTTGATGCTTCCTCTTATTTTCAGGCCTTGTGGTAGCCATTATACTGACGAAGTATTCTAACAAGATAGAAGACAGTCAGATTAGTTCAATAAATAACAGTATATAGATAAAAGTATCAACAAAAAGAAAAATCCAAATTTAGAATTGCCCGGTTCTGAGAATTCATAATTCTGGAGTTAATATAGTTGTGTTATAGTAGTACAGTTAGTACAGTTGTGTTTATGTGTTATAACGGTGTATATTATGGTTGTGTTATAACGGTGTGACAGGAAGACGATGAGTACCTGGCTGAGCTGCGGGAGCTGGATGCTGACGACACAGACCTGGCTACTCTGCTGCGGAGAGAGAGACTCCTCGAGAAACACAAGAATCGGAAGAAAGAGAGACTGGGGGACCCAGAGGACCTCAGAGACCCCTCCGAACCCCAGGAGGATATTGCCCTGGAAACTGGTTAGTCAGCAACTCTTCAGCACTGTACAGTTAGTTAGCATCTCGATAGCACTGTGTTCCGTACTTACACGGATATATTGAGTCCAGTCTATTATACAGCTATTTGTAAATACGCTCCTAATCCTGCTCTGACCCAATTTTCATACGCCTAAATCGCAAATTTATGTTACGGTATAGGAGAGGATTCCAAATTTTCACGCTCCTAAATTCAAATTTTCCAAAAATCACGCTCCAAAAGGAGCGTCTCGCGCTCCTGGATAACTCCTTGATTAAAATACTGTTTTATCCACCCGCATCCACGTAAATGTGCACTGCACCGATCCTATTAGTACTGTGATTATACATTTACCAATTATTAAACATTTTCGAGATACCTGGCCAGCTGAAACATTTCAGAGAATCTATGTGGCTCTCAAGTAGATTACAGTAGTACCTCGTTAGTTACGAACACTATTTCAGTCCCCTTCAAAGCCTTTTCAATACAAATGATATCGGTTAATACGAATTCCGAATAAGGCGAACACATTTTCGATCCCCTGTTGTTCGTACTAACGAGGTTCTACTGAGTTAGCAGACTTGTTATACACAATACCCTCCGCAGATAAGCTAACAGCCTACAAGACAGACCTGGAGTACCTGGACGACTCCTTCCAGCTGATCAGCCTGATGCTTAAGGTTAAGGGTCTGGAGAAGAGACTGGAGCAGGAGGCACAGTACGACGAGAATTTCAAAGATGTGAGAACTCACAGACAGAAGAGGGAATCCGAATACAAAACTAAAGTACGGATTGTGTAACTATAATACCCACAGGAATATATAAGCTCAGTTATATTATCTATACTTTGTCCTTATGGCATCCTTACCAGCTATACCCTCGATATTATAGTCAGCTTCTTTTATTATGAACATTCACCAAAAGTTGTTCATAATAGACTTCATAATACAGTCGAAACCGGTTTATTCTAACTCGGGTTATTCTAACTTATCGGTTTATTCTAACTATTAGTGATACAATCTTTTGTAAGAAATTCCAACTTTCTAGTTTTTTTAATCGGTTTTTTCTAACTATCGGTTTTTTCTTACTATTTTTATTTGAAAAGAAATTGTTAGAAAAAACCGGTTTAAACTGTACGCGAACTCAACTAAATACAAACTCTTTGTACTTTGTTAATTTGGGACCGTAGGGCTTGTTCATAATAATAAGATCTTGATATTATGCAGACGAAAAATAGTTCGCAATAAGCAGACCCGATTGTATTGCTAAAATTCATTGACTTGGGACAGTGGCGGCGCTAGCCAGCCGCCACTGGTGGGGCACAGGTTATTAAACTTAAATTCAGGTGGGGCACAGGCCCCACCTGGGCCAACCCTCGCGCCGCAGTCTTGGGATTATCTTTTTATGGGTTTTCCCTAGATTTCCATTGCTAAATACCTGAAAATACACATTCTTATAGTTTATTTTATACTTTTCAAGTTATCTTCTTAAGAATAACATTATTTGTATATTTATTGTATATTTATTCTATATTTATTCTAATCCATTATAAATGCTCAAATTCCTTGATGTTATCAGTTCCATAATAAGCTTAATATAATACTTTGCATTACTTTACTATAGAGTCACCCAGTTATTATCCTCACTTAGGTGCAAGCTCGTAAGTGCGAGAAGCGCCTAGAGCTGACTAGACAGAACGGAACGTGGATTCCGCGGCTGGAGAGACTGGTGGCGAACAGGGGGCTGTCCGCTTTCGAGAAAAACCTCCTTCTGACCCTGATCGGTAGCATTATTCAGCCCAACAAGATTAACAGCTGCGGAGACATCAACCCCTACAGCACCACTTCCAGCTTCTCCATGGGAGAGCTGCTCAGGCTGTTCTGCACTAAGTCAGTATTAATAGGCTAGATAGCAGCTGGGAATTATGCTTGCTACTTAGGGGCCGTTAACACTGCCAAAAGGGGATAAACAATGTGTGATAGACCATCCTTTTGTAATGCAGAATGGCCAAAAATCGGGTTTCTAATTTTTTGGGAATTTTGCGTTACGTAACGTTTGAACAGCTATAAGTTGCATTCCATTGTGTTATTATGGTCACTATGGAGTTTGCATATACAGTGGTGTTCGCGTAATAGCAAGTCGCATTTTGCATGAAATTTGTTTGCTAATTGGCGAACTTGCTATTATAGGAACAGGATTAACATTAAATGTTCGCTTGGGGACTGAAAATAATTTGTTAATAGAGCAATATTTGCTATTATAGCAATTGCTATAGTCAATTATCCCAGTTAACTTCCTAGCCTGACGGAGCAGATAAAACACCGCACGTTCTTCTACAAGAACGCTAAGCTCGTGAGAGAGGGCATGATAGTGGTGCATGACGTGGGTCTCACCGGGGACCCCTCCTCCGCTAAGGTGGAGGTGGACAGACGCATGCTGGACTTCTCTGTGGGGCTAGACACGGAGTTCTCAGAGGTGAGAACTTAGCTACATTGTAGTGATTTGTTGGAGAGGTTAACTCTTTGTATAATACAATTTGTTTGCTCCAATAATAATATGGAATTACAGTCTATCTCCAAACTATCTTTTCTGAGAATTGTGATTATTGTAACATACATTCAAATGGTTATACACATTTTGCGCATAAAGCACAGCTGCAAAAATACATGCTGCAATAAAAGCTGTATTATCAGTCTATCCCTTAATAATGCAGTGCCATACAGTAGACTCTATTTAATAGGAACTAAGATAAGACGAAATACTGATTACAGGATTTAATTTTTCTAGCATATACACATATGCATGCAAGTGACTCCGGTTGATACGAATTTCCGGATATTACGAACAAATTTGGACGGTCCCCTGGTGTTCGTATTAACAAATATCTACTGCATTTGGACATAATTTAATACAGTAAAACTTTCAGAATCTGAATACCCTGGGGGCATCCAAAATGTTCACTTTTGAGAGTTGTTCACTTTTCATAAATTATCATAACGTTTGTCTAAAGCAACTGGGAAAATTTGGGACCGAGAAAAATTGTTCATATTTTGGAGTTGTTCATTTCTTAGAGGTGTTCACTTTTGGAGGTTTTACTGTATTGGCATATTTTACTGACATATCACTCTACCACTACCGTTGCTAGGTTGTAGAAGGGTCGCACCTGTACTTCCCAAAGACTAAGTTCGCTATGGTTATCCTGAGCGGGGAGCAGAAACAGCTGATCCTCAGCACCGTCAGTAACTTCGACACTTATCGTCGCTGCAGGAAGAAGCTCGGACTCGATGACGTCATCACTTACGGGGCGGGACTCGTGTTGCTGTTCCACGGACCCCCCGGCACCGGTAAGACTATGATGGCTAACGCACTAGCGAACAGACTAGAGAGAAAGGTAGATTAGTTGCTAGTTTATTTGCTTGTATGTAGTAGTTCTGTGTTAATTTAACTGTTATTTATACTTTTAATATACCTAATTAACTATTATAAATTATTACTTCCCTGCCATTTTGTGCAATCTTACACTAGCATAAATTACTGTATATTTAGTCCAGAATTAACCAGCAGTTATAAATCACATAAAATATCAAAAATTCGTCAATCAACAGGCCGAGATGAATAGGATTTAAATTCACTATTTTGTTATTTGCTATTTACTCTCTGCTGTGTGTTTATAGATTTTGCTGATTAACTTCCCTTCCCTTGGCTCTATGTCCGCTGGTGAAAACTTCAAGTTTATTTTCAGAGAAGCTAAGATTAACGACGCTATTCTGTTCTTTGATGAGTGCGAGGGAATATTCGAGACTCGCGACAAAGGCGGTCACAACATAAACCTGCTGCTCACTGAAATTGGTAACTTTATTTCACTCATTTCTCCAAGACTTGTATAATGTCTTACAGTATACTCTTGTTAATACGAACACCAGGGGACCGTCATAGTTTGTTCGTATTATCCGGATTATCTGTATTAACCGAAGTTAATACATGAATTTATATAGGCTAGGGAATTAAACAGTGCTCGACAAAATGAAAGTTTGATGATGGCTAAAGAATAAACAAGGCTGGTTTAACAAACTTCTGATGCCGTAAAACAACACTAATATTGATAACAAATAATGCAAAGAAAAATATAATCTACACGAAATCAATTAATCCACAATTTCTGGTGGATTAGTTTAGCCACCAAAGGCCAAGTTAGGTGACTTAAGAAAGATTTTTGGTGGCTAACGCCACAAAACCACCTAATTTGTCGAGCACTGGAATAAACCTTGTAGTACTCCTCAACCGATATTTCGCCTTATCCGTGTTCCTATTAACGGGAGTCTACTGTATACTAACTGGTTTGATAGTTGTTACGTATTACATATTGAATTATAGAGAGACATGACGGGCTGATCATAATGGCTACCAACCGGCCGTACGACCTGGATGAAGCAATGCACCGCAGGATAACTATTGCTATCGAGTTCCCTAAGCCGGACCACATTCTCCGTAAGGAGATATGGGCCTCGCACATCCCGCCCGCCATGAAGCTAGCGGAGGACGTAGACCTGACAGAGCTAGCGCTCAGGTAGCTGGTCTATATATATTTTTAATTTCCAAATTCGATTCAGCTTATCCATTTCACCCGTTATCACATTTGGAAGTTAGTCTATGATATTTAATTCAATTAAAAAGCGGTTTCTATTTACCTATCACTTTAATACAATCTGGACAAAATACAGTAGAACCTCGTTAATACGAACCAATGGACCGTCAAATGCGTTCGCCTTATCCGAAATTCGTATTAACCAGTGTCAATGTATTCAAAAGGCCTTGAGGGGAACTGAAATAGAGTTCGTACTGACCGGAGTTTCGTAGGAACAGTGTTCGTACTTACGAAGTTCTACCGTAATATTATTTGCAAATTATATATATTCTTAATTTCTTGTATAGAACGACATATCATAATACATTTGCAAAATAGATGTTTATTTGTACTATCTATCTATCAGCCAATGTGTTTATTATCGTGTTTAACAATTAGATTCGAACTGACTGGTGGGTTTATTAAGAACTCTATCCTCTCTGCGCTTTCTATCGCGGTCTCGCGAGACGGAGACAGTCCGAACGTCTGCCAGGATGATCTCCTGAAGGGAGCCAACCTGCAGCTCAGAGGCAGACTCAGAATGAAGGACTTCGACAGAAGAGTCATACCTTCTGTAGGACTGGATGAGGTAGGGTGTTTAAATGTTATACAATTATTAATCATACGCTGTGGTAGTTCTGTTGGGAAAGAATTATTATTTATCAAAAATTATCATTTACACCCGTATTACCACTTACTTTCATAGCATAATACAGTTGAAACCGGGTTTTTTAACACCAGGTTTTTCTAACTATAATCGTTTTTTTAGAAATGTGTTAGAAATTCCAATTTTTTTGATTTATTCTAACTATCGGCTTTTTCTTACTTGATTTCCATGCAAAGAATTGGTTAGAAAAACTGTTTCAACTGATAATAAGTATTATCAACCAATTATAACTTTCCTTATACAGTGGAGCCTCCCATAACGGACACTCCAAATAGCGGACAACCTCTAAATAACGGACAACCCTCGTGGCACGGATTTATTTATTTAGCATATGTTTAATAGAAAAGCAACCTCTAAATAGCGGACAACCTCTAAATAACGGACAACGGTTCCGGTCCCAAGGTGTCCGTTGTTCAGAGGCTCTACTGTATACGTATCACCCATTATAGTGTATCTATTTACACACTACTCGCTCTAGGTGATAATAAGCGCTGACATAATGTGTTCGCTGAAGGAGATAGTCCAGTACGAGAAGGCCCGAGCCGTCCTATTCGGTCAGTGGGGGTTCGGCAAGAGCTCAGCCAGAGGTCTAGCGGTGCTGATGCACGGGAAGCCAGGCACTGGCAAGTCCCACGCAGCGGAGGCCATAGGCTACGAAGTGGGAAAGCCGCTTAAAGTGGTTAATTGCGGAGAGCTGCTGAGTAAGTGGGTGGGGGAGAGCACTAAGAACATAGACGCACTCTTTGAGGAATCTAAAAGCATTGATGCTATTCTATTGTTTGACGATTGTGATGGTTTGTTCGGCAGCCGAACTTCAATGGGAAGTTCCACCGACAGATATGCTAATGTGGATGTGGGAGTGTTGCTCTACCACATCGAGAGGTTCCCTGGCATTGTCATTATGACTACCAATGTTATTGAGAATCTCGATAAAGCGTTTTACCGCAGGTTTCGCTATATGCTGCATTTTGATAGTCCGAACCAAGTCGAACGAGCTAAACTCTGGAAGACACTTATTCCCAGTGAAACACCGGTCAAAGGTGAGATTGATTTCCATAGTCTTAGCAATTTCGAAATGACTGGTGGCTCAATTAAGAATTGTATATTTCGCGCGGCAGCAAAAGCCGCACTTCGCCCGGTCCCTGAACGAATGGTAACAACAGACGACTTGATGAAAGCCGCAACAGATGAACTGGATAAAGAGAATAGGAATTTAGGCGATACCAAAAACATATATTCTTGAGGAGATGTTATGAGTCTCATATAGTTTTATATTTTAGACAGCATGTATGGAGGTTTGTAGGAGAATATTGTCTTGGAATGAAAATCTGTTCTATAGTATTATCTGCACGTGGCAACACGTCCAAGAGCTGACAACTACATTTTATGTGTAAATTGAGTCTTGTTTTTGTCTCTCAATTTAATTAACTTAGAAGATTCTTAATGCAGTGTATTTATTTTCCTCAATTTATTTTGTTAATTGGGATTTCCTAGTACAGTACGTTGGTAGTAGTGTTGTAAAATTTCCAAAAATTTTGTTTTCCATGGAAATTTCTGGAAAGATATAATACATATTTCAAATTATGCTTAGGAACTTTATTTGAAATTAATTAATTCCGAGGAAAAATAACAAGCGCACAGTAACAAATCTACATTATAGATATGGTTTACCAAAATTTCAAAACTAGGTATATATTCTAATTTTCCATGTAAAATTTCCCGAGCTTACAACACTAGTTGGTAGGAACAGGGATAAAGCTAAATATCGGTTAAGGAGTATAATTCTCAAATTCCCCAAGGCCTATACGAGTCCCATACAATAGACTCTGGTTAATACGAAAAAAATTCGAGATGCTTATGTTCGTATTAGCGAGAGCCACTATAGTTAATATTGAGCATCCTTCTATGTAGACGGTCTATAAAAGCCCATACAAACTAAGCTAAAAATTTGTAGACCGTCTATAAATTATGTAGACCAAAAGCCCCTGCCGTCTATGGGTAATAGTATTTTATATGTAAGAAAACCTGGTCTATAAATAGACGGTCTACATACAAGTTATTTCGTTAAATAATTGCGCTTGCAATGAGAACCGTTTTACTTCTTCTGCGAAAATTTCTCTCTACTGTGATCAAGGGCCTCAGATGGGGATTATATAAATAGACTATTAGCTAGAATTTCTGTAACACTGATCAAGAATTTAATTAATGTACTATAGTTAGTATTCACTCAATATGCGTGTTACTATATTCCAGTTCGATCCACAAATACAACTTTTTACTTAATTAGTTAGCGAGCAAATAATTGTCTGGGCACATTTATATAATTATTCGCAGCATATTTTCGACATATCAATATAACCATTCAAATCTAATATATACAGTATACTATCAAAATTTTGCATTAAAATATGACCTCATATCATTTTATTTCACTGAGTTTACTCGTATTTCAGCAGCGAGATTTTTAATAATTCGAACTTTATTCGCCAAACACAAAAAATGTGAGCTATAAATCACTAACTGAGACTAACTAAATATTATTTGAGAAAATCGTACTTTCCTGAATATTACTCGACAATAAAGTAATACATACATAAATAGTATTTTATGTTTATACTCAATCATAATAACTATCATTATAAGAGTGCATTATTTATTATTCCTTAATTTTTTGACGCAATAGCTAATTTTTTCAAACCTTCAAGATGTCGTTGTGTAATAACTTCAGACCAAACCCTCTGAACGACAATGACATTTGTAGGAACTGCTTCCAGCATAGAGATACCCATCCACCGGGTAAGTGAGCTATTATGAATTATCCCAATATTGTTGCTTGAAATACTGTAAACATTGGATCTAACGACATCGGGTTTAGCGACAAATCACTAATAACTACTTTTCCTCTTGCCAGAGGTCATAGCAGTATTTGAAGCTACTTCAGATTTAGCGACATATCGGATATATGACCTTTTAGCCTGCCCAAACGAGTGTCGTTAAACCCAATGTTTACTGTCGTTCAGAATTAATTTCAACGAATAACATACTACTTATTGTGAACAGTGTTTCGTCTGCATAATACTATAATAGGAAGTAACTTTATTATGAACAGGCCTTATGGTCCAAGTTTAACAACTGTATATAATTAAGTCTCTATTATGAATAAAATGTTTGGTCCATTGAATGCTCTTAATAACAGAACCCGACTGTTTCGTATAATCGAGGTTATACTCTCTTCTTTTAGTTGAACCATATTCGCAAGAGCGGATGTATAGAATGAAAATAGAGAATATTCTCTACTACAGCGATACCAAGGAGCAATCAGCCGAAGTAGATACTTATCTTTTCAAGCTTTTGCACAAACCCCCTCCTCCAGAGGTATGCAGTATTACACGAGTAACGTATTCCCTGAATAAGCACCGGGCTATAAAATGACATTTGGTTGATATAATTATTACTACCCATACAGTAGAACTCGGTTATAACGTACCTGGGTTAGTACGTGCTACTTTTCTAACCAAGTTTATGTAGAAGTATGTATTTCTATGCTATGTAGGGTAAACTAGGTTAGAACGTACACTCGGATAATACGTACTTATTTTTCCTTTCCCAAGGGGGTACGTAATATCCGAGTTCTACTGTAGTTGGTAGTATAAAGTGATTTCTGCTAATTCGGTATTTTACTGTTGCTGACAATTATAGAATATAATATATTATTTTCTGGAATTTTCATAAAAATTTGAAAAGGTAAATTGGCCCACGAAAACAATAACCGCCAGGCGCTTGTTCGGATAAACACGGCACGGTATACAAGTTACTTTAATTAAATATTAAACTAAGTTAAAATCATGTAATGCTAATTAACCTTGAATAATGGATGTTTTAACTGTATAAATTACTAAAGTATATCGGCCAATATCTTTTCTATTGTGTAATTTTAATTAAGGCACTGGAAAGGTCATTTATCTTAACATCAAAAATCACGTTTATGAAGCCTGGTTTATATTTGGCTGATATATGAGTGAGCCATTAATTTAATTTCCCTACTAGGAATACTTTAAGGTTTTCAATGTCTACTCGTACGTGCGACAGAACCTTACGAACCCAGAGTTCAGCGAGCTCCACCCAATGGAGAAGCTAGCGGCTATCTACGAGGGAGTTGACTTGCTGCTGTTAGTGGCCCTGCCCCTGAGGCGGCCGCCCGTCTTCGAGAAGGTAGCTAAGCTCAGAAAGAGAGATCGGCATCTGTTGCGAGCGGAGAGACTGGAGGGGACACATGACGTCATACGGAAGCTGGGGTACACAGTGACTACTCCGGACCACTATGAGTTCCCACATGAAATAACCACCCCTCCTGATCAGGTTACAAATCACATTTATACATCCATGGTTGATAACACTCTACTTTGCTAAACTGGTTTATCCCGATAAATTGGTGTTCGAATACATATACTCTTTTTGATATACGTATACACCAGGGAATGTCGAAATTTGTTCGTATTATCTGGAAAATCGTTTAACCGTAGTCATTTGTATGCATTTGTATAGGGTAGGGAAATTATCCTTGTATTACTTAACCGATATTTCACCTTATCATTCGTCTTAACTTATTAACTATAGTCTACTGTACTTCATTCAAAAGAAATTCCTAGTTACTCCACAGTTTATTAATATTATACGCAGTGTTTTTTTTAAGGCAAATTAGAGGCCCAAAATGGGCTTCTAATTTTTCTCAATGGGCCTCTAATTTTTAACGTGCTAAGTACTCAATATCATGAAATGTAGAGTGAGGGTTCTCTAATTGTTGGGGCGAGGGCCTCTAATTGTTGGTAGGGCCCTCTAAGCAAATCCTTAAAAAAAACACTGATTATACGTATGACTAATGACGTCATTAACACGGTGTGGTTATAACTCCTGTACCGCTAGACTCTTATACGGGAGTTGGTTGCAGACCTGCAGATTGCCCTGGAGGAGATTAAGCTGTACAGTTACAATACGCACCCCTGTCCCGAGAGGTTCGGAGAGGGGGCGGATTGGGCAAAGAAGACCACTCCCCTTCTGCCAGAGATTAACAAAGGTAGCAGATTTTCAGACCAAACTTCAAACAGATTGGGAATTGAAACATCAAGTAAAAAGGATATATATTTTTAGATAGATTAATTAGGTTTTGCACAAGACCGTTTTTCTTGGGTTTTAACAACATGACCTGCCATATTTATACTCTTCTAGATATCAAAGAATTTGATAAGATATTGGAAGACGTTCTAGCTGGAGGCGTGGCTCCTACAACATTCGCACATCAGCCCTACCCCGCTATGCCGAGACCCGATCCCACAGCGAGCCAGCTCAATAGCACAGTTGCTCCGTTAAACCCTACACTGCCATTGAACCCCACTGTTGGTCCAATGAACCTTACAATGCCCCAAATGAACCCTACAGTAGCCCCATTAAATCCTCCACAGCCATTGAACCCAATAATTGGACCAATGAACCCTACAATGCCCCAAATGAACCCCTCACTAAGCCCTATGAACCCTTCAGATATCCAGAGGAACCCTTCAGTAGCCCCTATGAACCCTTCAGTAGCTCCTATGTTCCCTTCAGATGTCCCGAGGAACCCAGTGTATGAGCCCATTCAGCCTGGCATGGGACAGGAGAGAGGCAGAACCAGGGGGAGCATCTACGGACCGACACAAGAACAGTACAAACACATCCCTCCTCCTATTCCTGAGGGCATGATGCACTGCCCGAAGGAAAACTGCAGGAAACTCATCTCAAAGAAATGTGTCGTTTGTCCCGAGTGTCGTCTCTTCTTGTCCTCCAACGAGAATGTAGTCTCGGAAGCCCCAACACTGATTCCTATTGAGGAGTGGAACTGTATTAAATGCACACTCATCAATACAACTGCAAAGGGCCGAAGCAGGGTATGTACCGTCTGCGAAACAACAAATCCCATTGAGATGAGTCCAACCACTTCCGTAGAGCCAAGTGAACACAAATACCCTGAGTCTGAAGAAACTAAGGTGCCTCTAACACACCCCCACATCCAGCCGAACAGGTCTCAGGACAACCCCTCTTTCGAATATCAAGATCCGGAGTCACCGTACACTCCGCAGAGGAACCCGTCAATTAGCGCACCGAAAAACCCTTCTATGAATCCAATAAATAACTTATCTACGAACTTACCAAAAGATCCATCCATGAATCCACAGGACTCACCTGCAGATTACAGAAGTTTAATCCCAAATTTTCCTCCTGGAGATTACCCGCAGCATCGAAAGGGCGACCCAACTATGGCTCCCAAGGGAGATTGGAATCCACAGGAATATCCGCCGTACCAAAACATGCCAGCAAATAACCCTCAGGTAGTATACCCAGGATACGCAGGCAAAGACCAAACTGTACAACCACAGATTTATGGACAGTTGGACACCTCTATTTACGGTCCGCCCTATCGAGGAATGGAAGAATCTTACATACAAGAGAGAGAGCATCCACGGACTATGCATGAAACGAAAGAACGTTACCCTCTATTAAGAAACTCTTCTCGCGCAGGATTTGAAGCACCGATCGGTCCAAGAAAAGGTCCCATAGCTCAGTACCCCGGTCCCTATGTCCCCTCTCCGGATATGGGCTACCCCTCACAAATTCCAGGGGAAAGAATGCCTGGCACACATGCTATGTTTCAAAACCAAAAATTCAATCCAATGATGACATATCCAACTCCCATTGCTCCCCACAAATACATTAAAGATATTATTGTACAGAATTATGGGTTCAAAGATGAAGCTTTGCAACTCGCAATTAAGAAGTTTGGAGTGTAAGTTTTTATTGGTTTAAATTACTGGCCATAACCTTCAAATATTACATTCTTTTATTATTAACATTCAAGGGACCAAATTTTTTGTTCATATTAGAGAGACTTCATAATAGTAAGCAATTTCAACAAACCCTATGTAAGTTGTTAAATTGTGACGTTTATTATTAAAAATTTTACATATTAGCAGACGAAATGTAGTTCACAATTAGCGGACCTGACTGTACAAGCATTTTGAAATTTAGCAGCCTACTTTGTATTTATTGTTTGTTTTGTTTTAGTCACGGTTGTTTGGATTGGCTCAACAAGCAGTTTAACGATAATATAAATATTCTTACGGAAGACGTTCGTACGTTTGACTTATGCCAGACAGTAACTAGTAAAACTGTAGAGGAAACCTACATTGCCTGTAATGGAGTAGTGCCAGATGTACCTCCAAAAATACAAGAGAATCGTAGACAGAAACTAGCAGAGTTAATTGACACATTTCAGGTTAACAAGGAGAGAGCTATAACTGTACTAGAGGATAAGAACTGGGAAGTTTCCGCTGCCTTAGAACATATAATTCTATTGCAGAATCAACAACAGCTGGATAACTGTAGGCCCTATTTGTGGGCTGGAGGCATGACAATACCTGAGAGACAACCTGATGAAATAGATAAAGACATATGGGAACAATTGGAGCTGCTAGCTAAAAATCCAGCTGAGATGAATAATAAAGTAATTATACTTGAATTATATTAATTAACCAGGTATTCACACCTGTTAATAAGTAAAGTTTTAATTATTTATTTCTGAATAGATTTCGAGAAAATTCTTAAGCGAACTTAAAATCCCCACTCTTATTCAACTCAACTTGTTACTGCACTTAATGATTTACGATGAAACGAAAGCGAAAGATCCAAAGGACTTATTGCAAGCAGCGCAAGAAGTATCTGATTACGATGGTGCTTACAAATTCCTGAACCAACAGTGCAACATTTGTTTCAATGATTACACAGCAAACGAGATGATACAGATGTTTTACTGCAACCATATGTTCTGCAGGAATTGTGTGAAGGATAACTTTGACCATATAGTTAGGAATGCGGCTATAAAGAAGTGGACCTGTCCAGAGTGCGGAGAGCCAGACATTCAACAGATGGAGGATCCCTCTGAATACTTTGGCTTGCTGAGTACGGTTGTACAGGCGCTGTGTGAACATGAAGTTACAGACTTGTACCATCAGAAACTGAATGAATTCGCCATTAGCAAGCGACCGGAATTCAGGTATAACGATTAGATCTTATTTAGATTATTCTATGCTAAGCCACATATAAAATTACTTGGTTGGTACTAATGATAGAAATTATTTATTTATAACGCACTCGAAAGCTCAGTTTATCATCCGTTATACAAGTAGCCCGGATTGAAATATCAAATTTACTTTACTAAAACAAGCATATTATTATGAAATTATTTTGAAATCTAATTCCTATTTACAACCAAGCTTTCATCCAGGCAATTTTTTTACGCAATTACTCACTTTGTATTGATTCTATGGGATCATCTCTCGATTGAAAGGTTTTATTACATATTTACGCTCCTGAATGATAGTTTGTGATAACTGTTACCAGTTAATCATTAGTACAGTGGTATTTGCGTAATAGCAAGTCGAATTTTGCACGAAATTTGCTTGATATTAGAGGAACAGAATTAAAATTAAATGCTCGCTTGGGGCCTGAAAATATCTTTCTATTAGAGCAATATATATATTGCTATTAAACCAATTGCTATTTGGCAAACACCACTGTATAAGGCAGTGGTCCACGGTTGAAAAGGTTTGGAATCGCTGCTATAGTCAATATGCTATGCTATATTTATACTCAGGCACGTTGAGACAAATTATGGGGTCCAGTATTTGATTCTAGTCGGTCTATTTTATGCCCCCTGGATGGCCTCGGGAATTTGTCCCTACCCCCCCTCAGTGGGCCTGGTTATACTGTGTGTGTGTAGATGGTGTCCGCACTGCCACAGCGGGTTCCTGGGCCAGGAGGGCGTCAAGAAGCTGCGCTGTCCGCAGGAGGAGTGCAACCAGTACCTCTGCTACATCTGCAAGCGGAAGTGGGAGCCCGAGCACGAGGGGCGCTCCTGCGAAGAGTACCAACAGTGGAGAGAGGTTAACGACAGAGATATCCTGGATAAGGGCCTGGCAGCTAAACTGGTGGAGGAGGGAATAGAGTGTCCGTCCTGTAAGTTCAAGTACGAGCTGGCCAGGGGAGGGTGCATGCACTTCCGATGCACTCAGTGTCCGGCCGAGTTCTGCTCGGGCTGCTTCCAGCTGTTCAAGAAGGAGAACTGCACTAAGTTCGCCAGCTGCGCAAGGAAAGGTATTTAATTAAGTTATTACTCTATTGTATTACTCCTCTGGTGAACTCGCATGTGCAAATGTATTAAGTAACCTGTATTATACTTAAGTTCAAAGATACAGTAGAATATATCTAATTCGATACCCGTTGAGAGAGGGAAAAATGTCGGATTATGCAGGCTCTAAATGCATAGTCCGACGCTCATTGGTTCTGCTGAATTTCGGATTATAGAGGGTCGGATTATCAGGTTATACTGTACTTGTATTTACACATGTAGTTAATGACTTTTGTCAAATTTAATTTTAAGAATTTATGAATTTATGTATTTGTGAGAGAGATCATATCCTGAATATAATCTCGCATTTGACAATTACCATTTCCCAGCAGCCGCATTACTGTTATAACGGTTTGTATCTGACTGTAGGGCTCCACGCGCACCACCCGCGTAACTGCCAATACTTCACCAGAGACATGGAGATAGTCAAGATGAAGGAGCTGCTGGAGAAAGGAGGATTCCAAAGAGACGAAGCCGTTGTCCCGGAGCCCGCCCCCGAGCCCGTACCAGAGGGGGCACAGGCCAATCCGGTGCTCAGAAAGAGACCGCAGATCTACAAAGTTAAAGTCCCCGACGAACATAGAAAGGCAGTCATCGAGGAAATGACAGTTAAGATGGGGGACCAGTTCCAGGAGCCCCCGCAGGGGGAGCTTAAGATTCCTTGTCAAATAGTGGAGTACAAGGATAACCCAGACGGAGATTTCGATAAGGAAAATTGCAGTAAATCTTCCCTTGAGAAAGATGGTTACGCCGGTTTATGTGATAAACATTATAAGGAATATCTGTGTGGACTTATAACTAAGGCAGGTCTAGACCCAATCGATGTACTAGAAGTTACGGAGGATACAATATTCGAACTCTTCGCTATTCTGAAGAGAAACGAGATTCCGTATGATGAGAAAATGAAAGGAGACCAACTGAAACTCCTCATTAAAGATAAGCTACCCTTAAATCCCATTGATTTTAGTGGAGCTTTACAAGCTTAGATTACTAAATATAATAATATATAATTCTTCTTTTGATACATATTTTAATTGTCCTTTTGCTTAGATTTGAACTCATTTTGTAAATACTCCCAAGAATCTTAAGCCTTGCTCTTTGTGGATGTTCTTTGGACTTGTGTTAGCTTATTATTACATACTAAGTTAATAGTATAATTAATTAACTTTTTGTTATATTGTATTTATTGGAGACGTTCTATAACTATTGCAACGAAACATTCTACAGTCTTTTAATAAAATAATTAACTTACAATAAAATCGGTTTTTTGATCCCCTTGATCCTTGATGCACGGCAAGAGGTAAAAACCGATTTGTTTTTCGACCTCAAACCGAAACAATAGCGCACTTCCAATAATTTTATAAATATAGGTGGTAGATACTACAAAACAATAATGAGTGTACTAAAACAAAATCTTGCGATTAATTAATCAGTTTTTGGAACGAAGTCAGTAATTGGGGCTGCAAGATTAGTATTTGATTGAGGAGGCAAATAAACAAGGGAAAAGCTAGAACATTACTTGTAATTAAATTCGGACTCAGTTTAGCTTATTTAAAGATTTGGAATTATCTCTACTTGAATATTAAGATTTATAAAAGTAACATTGGTAGTCAGTGAAGACGTACGTGTCAAATTCTTCGACATTATGTTCCATAAACTTTAGTTTAGTACAATTGGGACAAACAATAAATAATTACCTTATTTCCTCGAATAGTAGCAGTTGATTACTAATTGCAAGCCCTATTTGCATTTGGGCCTCCTATTCAAGAGAAAATCTGATTAAATCTTATTGGATCTAGATCTAGATTGCTTAAAATCTATTTTATCGTTACTGTAGTGTTTTATTAATTAACAAATTGACAATTATTGGCATTGCTAACTAGCACATGGCAGGTAAGTCTTCTAACGATTCTGATACGAATAATCTACTGCAAACAATTCTACAATCCGAATTGGGATTTTGCATTAAAAATAAAATCCACTTTTCGCTACCCGATCACTTCGACTCAAAACATGCTCTAAAGGAGAAAATAAAATCTCTATTGAGTAACTCGGAAATAAAACAATCTATTTGCAACGAAATATACAGACTCAGATCTCGCTGTCAGTTCACACAAGGAACCGAAGAGCCAGAATACCTATTAGAGGCACAGAGAGCTTGGGAAGACCAGTTGATTAGGAGCATCAATACAACAGCCGGCGCCATCGGGAAACCGTTAGCCATTGTCAGGAGCGATCACGATAGTGCTAGTTTCAAGCGAAAGTGGAAATCCCTTGGCACTGAAATGACTGAAGATACAAACTACAAACCTATTTATTCACAGAAAGATCTCTTTACGTATCTGTGTAAAATCAGAAATCCGAACTACAAGGAGTATGTCATGGGACACGAGACACGAGGTACACTGGGCCTAATTAAAATCCCTTTGGACACCAAAGATATAAAAGAGTTACAGAACACATTCAGTGACCTATCACTGGATAAGTCTCACATCGGAGTGGAACCAGTCGACAACGCGAATACGAACCCTATAGAGGAGCAGGTAGCACTAGCGCTAAGTGCCGCCAGTATCTGCAGTCTCGTGCCAGTAGCACTCAGGGCCTGCAGGTTCGGAGTAGCGCCCTATCTGCGCTGTAAGCTATGGCCATTAGCGCTAGACATAGAGACTAACTCCAGAAGCGAACAGATGGAATTCGCTAAGCTAGAGAAAGACGTGCTAATGAATTCCCTGCTGCTAGACCAGATACTCGTGAATGACGTGAAGTCTAATTCTGCTAATGACGATAATTACTTCGTATTCGAGGACCCGACTATTCAGGTGCTCCTGTGTGTATCGCGCGACCACAGGATGATATCAATGTACTCCCAGAGCTCCGCTTCTCCTCTCAGGTGCGTCAACAGACGGAGGGACGGGGGCCAGCAGACAGTGGCCTATCCGCCCAGCGGACTGATCCCGATGTACGGAGTCTCGTACTTCGTGTCTCCGCTCTGTTACGCGTTCTCGCAGCACTGGGAAATCAGCAGCGCATTCAGGGCACTCTACACTAAGTATTGGCACAAGCTGTCTGTTATATCCACCGATACTAACTGCATTATGTCTCTGTCTAAGCACTTCGAGATGCTACTTATGGAGAAACATCCCGGTCTCTTCTTACACCTCATTTCGTGCGGAATCCAACCGTTAAAATTCGCGTTTCGCTGGATAACGAGTGCGTTCGCGGGGTACATCGAGGCGGAGCAGGTGCTACTCCTGTGGGACAGAATAATAGGCTTCGAGTCTCTCCTGCTGCTGTCCGTCGCCGCGGCAGCTCTGTTTGAGTTCCGCCGCGGGAATCTGCTGCAGGTGCAGAAGAGTGAGGAGGCGGAGGCGGTGCTGTACAACCTCAGTCACGTGGCCATAGTGCCACTCATTCAGCAGTTCCTGTTCGTGCCCAACCAGCTGCTTATATAGATAGTGTTATATAGTCTGTCGTATAGTGATAATATACTGCAGTTAACCCCGTTATAACCAAGTCGGATATAACGAAATGGAGATTTTCCTCCAGAGCACTAATTGTATTATTATGATCCGTTTATAACGAATATCTGGTTATAACGAAGGAATTTATAGGTCCCAAGCACTTCGTTATAACGAGAGTTGATTGTATATTATTAAATTAATGCTGTTTATATTTTCCTTTATATATATATTTGTACAGGTCTGCTTATTTGTAGTACAGTTTTCCGTCTGCTTAATATGAAATTTGTATTATTATGAGCAAGCCCTATGGTCCCAAATTAACAACTTACTATACGTAATACGTATAGGGTTGTATTATGAGGTCCCTTATTGTTAAGCATCTCTATTATAAACACTATTTTGGTTAGCCTCTCACTTGCTCTAACATCAAATTATTCCCAATCTATTCATACGTATAACTGAATGAAGTTTTAATATTATCTTTGAAATATTTAACAAATATATTATACAATTTGTAAGTGTTGTTAAGGAATATATATTACAAGTATTATAATTATGCATAAAATAAATATAAATAATAATCTATTTAATTCACACAAAGGAACACATTGCTATACTATATAGAAACAAAATATTTGTATTACGATTTGCCGAATTTTGTGAAAATAGAGTAAAGCACTCTCATCACTGACTTCACATCTCCGTGTACAACTTCTGAAAATATAAGAATTACAAGAAAATAAATATCTACAGTAAACTCGGTTAGTATGTACCACTCGGGAGAGAAAAAATAGATGTATTATCCAAGTGTACGTAATAATCGAGTTGACACTACACATAGATACATATAAATTGACAAACTTTGTTTATACAAGTTAGTTCGTACTAACCGAGTTCTACAGTATTCTAAATCGTTTTTCATGTTGGTTACTCAGTTTGTGGTATAAAGGATAATTAACCAAATATATTATAATTATTGGTTAAAAAAAAGTGGGGTAACAAATTTCATCTTATTAATATACGTATAACAAATACTGTTTAATACTTACCATCAACTCTGGTCCTTTTGAGAGCTACCCCAGATTCTTCTATTAATTTGAAAGCGAAATGCATATTCTCAAGCTATAACAATGTAGTCAGTTTAGTGCACAAATTTGGACATGAAATTGTATTGGAATAACTTATATAGCAATCATAGGCGTTACCAAATAGTCCAATGATCAGTAAATTGGGGCACTTTGGCCCGAGAGTAGTTTGATCCAAATAATAAACTGAACTATTGCAAGTAAAACTGTAATTCCTTTCCGTTGACACAATTAAGCGGAGAACCCAATTAACCGGTGACTCTAATAAGCGGAGTCTATGTACAGTATAAGCCGGATATAAGAACACCTGTTATAAGATCATTCTACTGGAAAACGGTTGCCATTTACTCTATACGAGCCCTTCGGTCTCGGTCGCTTTGCGACAGATCGGTGCTACGCACCTCAAGTTAACGGCCGCTGTGCGGCCTTACTCCTCACATTTTCTACCATGGAAATGGTAGATAGGGACGTTATGATTTTGATTTTCATTAATTTGTTTACCTATTTGTGTAAACCACAACAACAACAAATACTCATATTAGAATTTTATAAACGCGAAATTCGTGTTCAGCATACTTGTTTACCTACAATACCCGTTGAAAGCTAACTTCTAGGTTGATTTTGAATTTTCATTAATTTGTTTACCTATTTTGTGTAAACAACAACAACAAATATTCATATTAGAAAATTAAAACCGCGAAAATCGTGTTCAGCATACTTGTTTACCTATAATACCCGTTGAAAACTAACTTCTAGGTTGATTCTGAATTTTCATTAATTTGTTTACCTATTTGTGTAAACAACAACAACAAATATTAATATGAGAAATTTATAAACGCGAAATTCGTGTTCGGCATACTTGTTTACCTATAATACTCGTTGAAAGCTAACTTCTAGGTTGATTTTGAATTTTCATTAATTTGTTTACCTATTTGTGTAAACAACAACAACAAATATGAATATGAGAAATTTATAAACGCGAAATTCGTGTTCGGCATACTTGTTTACCTATTATAACATTTGTTTACCTATTATAACATTTGAAAGTTAGTTTATATCCCAATATTAATTGCGGTTTCTATTCCCCCATCACTTTAATATAATCCGGACAAACACACACACACACAAACAACAATCGAGATTTAATAATATAGATATTTATGTCGGTTATAAGAACACTATATGCAGTTCCCGACGATGTTCAAATAATCGGCATCCACTGTACTGTATCTACACATTCCATTAGTTTACCTTTTGATCGAAATTGAGTGGAGCTTCGTGATACAAGCCTAACGGAATGAAGTATCCCTCTAGTATGGACATCAAGTAGATGAGGTACACTCCGTTCTGAAACTATAATAACCAGATAACTAGTTTGTGATTCAGATACCAGAAATGCACATTGAATACAGTAGAACCTCGTTAGTGGGACACCAGGGTGCCGTCAAAATGTGTTCGCCTTATCCGGAATTCGTATTAACCAATATCATTTGTATTGAAAGCGCTTTGAAGGGGAGTGAAATAGTATTCGTATTAATATTAACCGGAATTTCGCATTGCCGTGTTCATACTAAGTAGGTTCTACTGTAATTATATTTAATTAATAGCAATGCCAACCTCTGTTTCTATATTCTTCACTTCTATGTTCAGAATGCTCAGTTTCTTGTTCACGAATAATGTCAGGGACTAATTAATAACAATAATATAAAGGGATTATTTCTAGGATATTGGCCAATTTTTTATGTAAAAATTACCTAAAATACCATTATAAAATGTTAGCCGATGTATAATAACGTCTACATAATTCCTTATATGTGTACATGTATTGTTATTCACAATGTATCTGTTTTATTTTAAAATATTACCTTTCTAACGACATCGATTTTCTCGTTCCTCTCATTAAACAGCTGATCGAATACATCTTTGGTAGGGCCATAGGTTCTATAGAATAGACCAATTAAGAATAATATATAAATTGTTCTTTTAGCATGTTACATTCATCCCCAAGCGAGCATTTAATGTTAATTATGTTCCCTAATAGGAATTCGCCTATTAGCAAGTAAATTGTGCAAAATGCGATTTTCTATTAGCAAACAACTGTGTTTAGAAAAGTGACTATTTCCTAATTATTGGACGTTTAAATATCAAATAACTAAACACTCACACTGCAGTGCTATCACCGCATGTAATCTCTTCTCTCGTAGTAGAATACTCAAACGTACCATCTTCCGACATCTGAAGAGTATAAATATTAAAATATAAATCATCTATGTATAAGTATAAATATAAATACTACAGTAGTATCCCTTAATAGAGTACCAGTTAACTGTGTCAGCATTCATATAATTTCACAGAACGGAATTACAGTTTGTCTTGCAACATTTTCGGTTAATTGGTTTCCGCTTAATTGTGACAGACTAACCTGGACTAAAGTTACCCAATTAAGCTGAGTCGACTGTAAATTCAATTTCAACAAACCTTTATGACGGAGACTTGTACCGATACGTTATTAGGGAGCTGCTGTGGAATGTTAAAGAACCGAGCTAGAGCTACCAACAGGTGGATTGTCACCAGAGGGTTCTTCTTGTGGATTTCTATAATAATAATAATAATAATAATATGTAGTATTGGTTCTGTCGTATAATATGTACACAGGAAACTTTCGTTATAAAGAAGTTACAGTAGAACACGAAATACGAAATTCCGGTTGATACAAATACTATTTCAGTCCCCTTCAAAGTCTTTTCAATACAAATGATATTGGTTAATACAAATTCCGGATAAGGGGAACACATTTTGACGGTCCCTTGGTGTTCGCACTAACGAGGTTCTACTGTATGTACTTTATCTTTCGTATAATATCTGTACAGCAAACTCCCTTCATAAAGAAGTTATATATATTCCCCAAACGGGAAAGTAATTGAAGTCCCCTTCTATCGAAATAAATGAAAGGTTCCTTGGACTTCGTTATAACTGGAGTTGTTATAATTCTATTTACCTTCTACAGACCATGGGCAGTCGGCAGGATTCAAATTGAGTCTCTTTTGAATTTCCTCCAATGACCAACTCAGCTTACTTCTCTAAACATATTACAAATCCCAAAATAGATACTGTATTATAATTGTGTTATAGAAAATATACTGATTACCTGAGTAATAACTGACTGAGCTATCTGTGAGTGGAAAGGTTGTTCAATCTCAAACAGAATTTCTATAAGCAAGCACAGTATTCAATTTATACATTAAACATTGGATTTAACGACACTCGTTTGGGCTAAAAGGTCATATATCCGATATGTCACTAAATCCGAAGTAGTTTCAATACTGCTACGGACCACTGGGCAAGATATAAAGTCGTTATTAGTGATTTGTAGCCCAATGTTTACTGTATCAATAAATCGGACTAAAAATATTATCCCTTATTGTGTGTAAGTGTATTAGACATCGACAATACAAATTGGAATACTATATTATTCTAGTATTATAATGCTAATAACGTTAATATATAAGTACTCACTTACCTACAAACTCGGATATAACTTGTCCATCGAAGAAATCTTCTACAATATCTCTAACCATTATTCTCCTTACAGATACTACGTCATTAACCCAGTCTAGCAACACCTATTCAATACATAAATACTACAGTAGAACCTCGTAATACGTACACCAGGGGACCGTCAAGATGTCTACTCCTTATCTAAAATTCGTATTTACAGTGTAATTGTATTGAAAAGGCTTTGAAGGGACTGAAATAGTGTTCGTAATAACCATGTTTGTATTAAGGAGAGTCTACTATACTATAGTTATTATAATACCTTTATAAGAGCTTGGATCTTTATTTCTTTGAGGGACATGGGAGTAACAGTATGTCTCTCATCTCCGATATCTTAATAATACAGTTACTAATAAGCTTAATAATACTGTAAGTATACAGTGGATCGGTATTTTTATATCCGGCATCTACTGTACTAATAAGATTATACAGTACAGTGAGCTTATGCAATACAGCAGTATACTATAAGCTTATATTGGCGTACCCATAATGTAGCTCTCAGTGGGAGACTTGTATCCCTCTCCCACATCCGATAGCTGCATTGCCTTCATTCCCTCCTTAAGCAGAGCATTCGCTAGAGCAACGGTATATAACATTATCACACAAGACAGGTAAATACGTAATCACAAACTCGATTATCCGACTCTTCGAAATACCGAGTCCAATGCTGTTCATTAAGTTATCAGAACTTGTTAACTGGTCCCAACTTGTTCGGATATCGAGGTTAAATAATTACAAATTATATATACCTTCTGCCGCTTCCTTCTCTGCTTTGGATTTGAATATTTTCTTGAACGACTTTCCTGGGTTAGCTGCAGCCATTATAACAGATGTGACTTGCTAGTTATAACTAATAATGCCCAGCTATTGATATGAGTGTAAGTTTGCCTGAAAATAGACTAAATATATCGGCCTTCTATATTTTGCTTTCTTGGTGACATATACGACCGTGTATTAAGTAGGACATGTTTATACATTGTCCTTAATCTACTTATTAATGCCTGAGTAAACTAGAAATTATAGACCATGGGTGTAGTAAGATTTCAAATACAGTAGACACTTCAGTTATCTTCAAATCTTTTTAACACGAATTCCTCGTCAACATGAATTTCGGGAGCAAGTAAATTTCCACAATCCCCTGATGTTCTTAGTTCGTACTAACAAGTGGAGACTGAATTAAGTACAGTCGTGACTCGTGACCTACGTTATAACGTAGGTCACGGTACAGTAAACTCCGCTTATAACGAAGTACAAGGGACTTTTGTTTACTTCGTTAAAAGCTGAGAAAAACAACAACTACTTTATCTGTTTGGAGAATAAATATATAACTTCATTGTAAGCAAGTACTTCGTTATACTTATAAGTTATAACCAACTTCATTATAACGGGAGCTACTGTAGCTAAATATTAAAATAATTAGTATTAATTTCTACAAGTGTAATATATTCTATCAATTATTTGTTTTGCTTGAGGGGGGAAAACACTGAAGTGAAATAAGAAATGGTAGTCATTGTTTGATCTGTATTATGTATCAAGTTGCTCTATGAGGGAAATAAGAGCACTCATTATCAACTCATCTTTAACTGTGTCCATTTCTCTCGCTCGAGAGAGATCATAGTTCTGTTCATCCAAATGAGATACTAATTCTGAGAAAATAAACTCGTCAAGAATACCGCTTGCAAGCAAGTTATCTCGGATATCATTAACCGTTAATTTCCGCAACAGCAGAGTGTTACGCGGCAAGCTTAATTCCGCCAATAGCACATCCATGGTTTCTCCATCGATTAGTTCATTAAATAACTCCGCACTAACGACCTCAAGCAAACACTCACTCACTAGTGCCTGCATAAAATCCTCATTAATGACATCATCGATAATCCTATCTCTCAATACAAAGCATTCTAAATCAAGCAGTACCATGCATGCCCTATAGTCTAGCCATTCTATAACGAAGTTAGCTACCATTACTTCCACCGCCTCTCCTATAAGCTCTCCCGCTACAGATCTACACACGGCGTCCACTGTCCCTCTCCTACCGCCCCTTATCAGGGCCCGTTTGGAGCGTCTCAGAACGGGACACACCTGTCTGCGTACCAAGTGCCCTCTCCAGTAGCTCTGTATAACCAGCGCAGCCTCGTTACGCGTGAGGCGGAATATCCGATTAGATGCGCCTAGCTTAGCACGCGGCTGCTTGGGGGGGTAGGGGGGAAACAGGGGGTGGATGGGGGGCAGAATGGACCCCCGCAGGTCTGCGAAGGGAGAGTGGGGTCTGATGGGAATGGGGAGGGACTGGTAGAATGTTTGGTTGGGAAAAGTGGATCCGATATAAGGTTGTATTGGTAACTGCATTGACTGTTGAAACATAGGAGATATGTATGGGGCGTATTGGTTGTTGCTGTAGATAGGTTGTTGTAGATGTTGTTGTTGTTGTTGTTGTTGTTGTTGTTGAAGTAGCTGTTGGTTTAATTGTTGTTGTTGCTGTTGTAGCTGTTGAAGTATATTTTGTTGTTGTTGTTGTTGTTGTTGATGAGTGAGCAGGTTGCTGTGTTGATAATAGAGGGGGTTAAATTGTGCATCATTGATAGTTGGCTGTGTTGGGATATGAGCGAAGTTTGGTAATATTCCATCTGGGCGTTTGTATGGATCTGACATTATACTATACTATTACACAACTTTTTAACTTGAATTAAATCTACATACAGAAGAACCTCGTTAATACGAATACCAGGGGACCGTAAAATGAGTTCGCCTTATCCGGAATTCATATTAATCGGTGTTAATTGTATTGAAAAGGCTTTAAAAGGGACTGAAATACTGTTCGTATTAACCGGAATTTTTTATTAATCGTGTTCGTACTAACGAGGTTCTACTGTACGTGGTATCGTGACCGTGGTATATAATATTTCTATGTTAGTGTAATTCCGAGACAGTGTATTGTGAATGCAAGAGTTTAGTTCGGAATTAATATGCAATAAAGAGATTTAGTAAAATTCCTAAGTGGAAAACTAGGTATGGCATTGCACTGCAACAATAATACAGCTATAATTAATGAAATAACTTATATGTAGACCGTCTATTTATAGACCAGGTTTTTACATATAAAATAGTATTACCCATAGACGGCAGGGGTTTTTGGTAACAAGATTTATATACGGTCTACAAATTTTTACCTTAGTTATAGTTTGTATGGGCTTTTATAGACCGTCGGTCTACATATAAGGATGCTCATAATTAATTATCATCTGTGTATCTATTTGCTCAGATCTGACTATAGCTATGTTGAGTCGCGTTAACCCCGTGGTGTTCGGATTCGCGGTGCTATTTAGCATAATAGCGGGGACCGTGTGGCAGAGCAAACTGGACGTGAGGAGGGAGAGGGAGAGACAGACGGCTATGAAGGAACAGCTGGATTGCTTAAACGCAGAAAGAAAGAGATTGGAGAGTATACTAGAGTCGCATGGCATTAAAATGGAGTATAAGAAAACAGAATACTGATCTCATAAATTGTTATATTTATTAATTAAAATTGATGTATTATTTTAATGCGTTTTCGTTTCAAAATGAAAATAATATCTGTATAGGCTATCAAATTACTATAAACTGTTACTACTTTCTTATAACTGGGTTGGATATGCATAGCAATTTATATGAAGATATAAACTATTAATAATTCGAAACAATTGATTGCATTTGATTTAATTTTAATTGATTTTGCTGTTAGAAATTATACAATAATGCTTTCTTTAGAATTTGGTATGGCGTGGTGGCCAAGTGGCTAAGGCGTCGGTCTCGTAAACCGAAGATCGAGGGTTCGAATCCCTCTCACGCCTCCACCTTATTGGAAATATTTTAACATTTATACCCCCGAAATTTTTTAACAAATGAAACAACTTTTTTGAAAATCTAAAATGTACTAGAAATAACTTATATGTAGACCGTCTATTTCTAGACGAGGTTTTCTTACATATACATTAGTATTATCCATAGACGGCAGGGCTTTTGGTCTACAAAATTTATAGACGGTCTACAAATTTTTGGCTTATTTGTATGGGCTTTTATACGTCTGCATATAAGGATGCTCAATGTACAAGTTCTATCAAAAGAGGGATGTGTTAAACGCAAGTAAATAGATCCGATGTATACTGAGTAAAAATAAAAATAATATATTTGTGTGTATGTATATCCTTAGTAAATAATCTATCAAATATAAAAATAACACCTCATCACCATATCCTCCCTCCCTTGTAAGCGGGATTAGCTAACAGCTTTCCGTGTCTCTCTTGCGACTCTTCGTACCTATGCTGCGTTAGTTCGGTATGAAGTTTCGATTGTACATTTCTCTTTGCTGCTCTCTGTTCTATCTCAGATCTATAAAGGGAGTTAACTATAAAAAGCTTCCTAAATTCCTAATATATACGGTCTATAAAATATTAATACTAATTTCCGAATAAGACGAACAAACAGTTCCATAAAATCAGGTCCCTACAATGGCTATTCAATGGGTACATATTACACCGGTTAATACGAACTCCAGATAAAGCGAACACATTTTTACTGTCCGTTGGTGTTCGTATTAACGAGGTTCTACTATATCTAGACGGTCTATAGTAGCCCATACAACTAAGCTAAAGAATTGTGACCAAAATCCCTGCCGTATATGGGTAATACTACTATTTAAGTAAAGAAAAACAGGTCTAGAAATAGACGGTCTACATATAAGGTATTTAATTAAAATTCAACTCAAATGCTTTATAACTAAATAAACTCACTCTACAATCTCCAGATTGTATGTTTCTGTCATATTATTTGTGTTAATTATTCTGACAGCCAGAGGAGATATAGTGTATGGGTTTCCATATATGTTAGCCTAAAATGATATATATTTATACATGCGGTATTTGGCTTATTTCCCCATTATATAGATCTCAAAAGCTTGCGTATAATATCACTGATACTCACCAATCCGTTTGTATAGAATTCCACAGCATTTACAACAGAATCTCTGTCTTCAAACAGAACCCACGCGGCTCCGTTAGGTTCCTGTCTCACTGAATCCTAAATACAGACATTCGTATGTAGCATGCTAAATTGCTAATGTATTAACAGGTTCCATAGGGTAATTGTGCATGTGTCCGATATTTGATTGAAATCAAACATGCTTTGTTTCTACAGTCAACATCCGATAATTCGAACACTCACGGGCAAAAATAAATTTGGTCGAATTAGTTAATTAACGGTTGTCAACTGTATATACAGCAGAACCTCGTTGGTCCCCTGGTGTTCGTGCTATTGAGATTCTACTGTTATTGCTAGGACTTTTAATTTGCAAGATTCGAACCGATTTTGATAAAAAATGCTAAGTAACAAGTACTTTATCAACATTTAACACCTTACAAGTCAAAATATAAACAATTACAATAACAGATCATACCTTGCACATCACAGCCTCTACGACTCTACAGTTAGCCTCAGCTTCTAACATTCCTTCCAGTCTCCCCTGCGTCACGGACACCGGGAGACCTGACAGGAACACGCCCCTCTCCCTGTAGCCCTCCAGCTGCAGCCAGGAGGGCAGGGGGGGCCCGGGGCCCAGGATTAACCTCCACTCCTCTTGAGTTAATTGTAGCTCTCCCATTCCCTCTCTCAGGCTCTGGTAGCTATCTGTGTGCCTCCTGCGGTACTGGCTATTAGCCGAGGGGCTGCTGGCCAGTCTGAAGCAGTGCAGGAGAGTTAGGGCCTCCCACAACCCGAGAGTAGTAACTTTATACTTCCTAATAGCAAGTACCGTATTTCCCCGAATAAGCGCCGGGTCAATAAAAATGACATTGGTATGATAAAATTTATACACATTAGTTGATCACTGTAATGTAATTCCATTGATTTTGGCAACTTCGGTAGGTATACTGTTGGTGAAAACCATTAGAACCGACCTAAATATTATATTCTGGATTTTTCACAAAAATTCAGGATAATTTTGGCCCACGAAAACAATAAGCGCCGGGGCGCTTATTCGGGGAAATACGGTATATATTGTGTTAAATACTTAAAGTAATATGGAGAATATCTTGTAAACACAAAGAAGACTTGAAACTTGTAAAGACAGGAAATAAACAAGAGATTAAATGTTATTTTCTACGATACTGTATTTCCCGAATAAGCGCCGGGTCTAGAAAACTGACATTTGTTTGATAAATTAATACCCATTAGTTGATAACTGAAGTGTAATTACATTTATTTAGGCAATTTTCATTATATTTACTATCGCTTTAACCATTGCAAATCCACCTAAATATTAAATCTGGATGATTTTAAAATTTTCAGGCTAATACGGTATTTCTGTTTTCCGAAGATAATAGCAATAACTTATCTTATATATCTTATAACAAGTGTAGAACACTACGAACCTGTAATTAGTTTCTACGTTGAGAGAGTCTACTCGCCCCCAGTCTCCGCTATGGCACTCTATTCCAGATAGCTTTATTATAACCGCAGACTTGTTGCTCCCAGATGAGCATCGGCTCTCTAAGAATATACACACTGTAATCTGTATAGCACATTGGTATAAAGTAGTGGTCCCAACCTGGGATACACAAGATCTCAATAGTTATATTACGGTCAATGGGAGGGGGTCCACAGAATGTATAATATAGTCGACTCCGCTTAGTAGAGACACCGGTAAATAGATTTCTCCGCTTAATGGGGTCAAAATTTCACAGGATTTATAGAACGGAATTAGTTTTACTCAAAATATTTTCGGTTAACAGATATATCCGCTTAATTGGGTCGAACTACCCTGCAACAAAACTGACCCTGATAAGCGGAGTCAACTGTATTTGCTATAGGGGGTCCAAGGTTAAAAAAGGTTGGGGATCGCTGATATAAGGGCTTACTTTTACATCGGATAACTCCTTAGTAATATAAAAACCCGGCTTCCAAAGTTAATGTGTTGATGTAAAATAAGTAAATAACCTTGCCAGTGCATTAAAATAACATTATAAAAGGTGTTGGCCGATATATAAGCACTTAAGTAATTGTTAGTATATTCTGATAATTAGTGTACAAATAGTCGTACCAATAACTTCTATAATGTTAGATTCGAAGATATCGAAGTAGTTATCTGAGAACTCTGCTTTCTGGTCCCTCAGGTCCAGCAGTGTGAGTCCGCTGCATATTCTGGTTAGGTTTATAAGCGCTAGCACCCCGTCCGGCCCTATCATGTTCCCCGCTATCAGCACTCTCTCCACTGAGAGCCGAGACAGACAGTCTGCCAGGGCCGTGCCGCCCTTAGAGCTTATCTAAGCAGACACATGTAATAAGGCTATAGGAGACCCTGTTATATAGCTACAGTGAACTCCGTTATAAGTTAACAAAGTCGGATATAGCAAATAACCGCTTATAACTAAATGGATATACAGTCGACTCCGCTTAATAGAGTCACCTCGGGACCAGGTTACTTGAATTAAGCATATAAATCTATTATTAACGGTGTCATTATAAGTGGAGTCGACTTGTATACCCCAGAGCACTAAATGCATTAATTATTAATTATTTATTATTCGCTTATAACGAATAACCGGATATAACGTAGGGATTTACAGGTCCCAAGCACTTCGATATAACGAGAGTTCCCGTATATAAATTTGTATTTAAGACAGGGTGCCAAATTTGAAATTAAGACAGGGTGCCAAATTTGAAATTTTTATGGATAAATTTTACAGTCAATACATACAGCATATAGAGCTTGTTAAATACGCAATAAAACGCGATAATACAAGAATATGTTCTTTCGTAATAATGTTCAATCCGAACAGTCGTGTACACTGACAAACAAATTGTTCCAATTAGTGAATAGCTTATTATAATTGAGTATAGTTTGATTATTGTTAAGACCTACTTATCCAAATGTACGTATATATTAGGATGAGAAACCCTCGCTAATCCGAACTTAGGTACGTAGTAGAATTTGTGTTGATAAGAAAGCCAATATGAATACGTACATTGACATATTTCAGATGTAATATATGGCCAACTTCGGGTTATCGAGGCTGTACTATAGTATACAGCCACTCCGCTTAATCGGGTCACTTAGGTCCGAAGATAGTTTGAACCGATTAAGCGTAGAACCCATAAACCGAAATTATACCATTTTGAGGGTATAACTATTTATAATTTACGTATACCAGTAGAATATGAATAGATATATGTATATGTATACTATACGTGGATATAAATATTGTTGCACACTTAATTTGACACAATTGACGAAATGTTGACCCATTAATAATTGAAATTTTGGATTTTTGAAAGCGAATATTGAGTTAATTAATCCAAATTTTGTCCAGAATAACCGAAATTTGACCGAATCAACCAAAATTTTTTGTATTTTGTTCTTGAAAAATGACCCCATTAACCAGTGGCCCTATTAAGCGGAGTTTATTGTATATCCAGAATAGCACTCATCTTACCCTATTGTTACTGAGGTTAATCATTTTGATAGTTTTGCTGTTAGCAAGTCCTTCCGTGAGATCTGCTACGGCAGAATCTCCCAGTCTGTTGTACGACAGACTCAGCTGTTCCAGTCTGAGCCCATTGTTAAGTGCCTGCGCTATAGGCTTAATGTCCGAGTCATTGAGACTGCACAGATTGAGCGATAGACTCGTAAGTGACCAGTTTACCTACACACAATCAATATAGCTAGTCTACAGATATTCGTCTCGCAAGGAATAAAATATTAAATTCAGATATTTGTTATTTTAACGAGGAAAATAATGCTAGAAGCATTAAATGGATATAAAACATTTAATAATCTGTAACACAAGACATATAGATAAAATCTACAAATAAATATTTTAGTTTATATGACAATATTATTGTTTATTTCCTAATAATGCTGCAAACGAATTATTCACAATGATGCAACAAACAACAATGAAATCTCCAACAAAAGAGAATCAATGTTAAACCCAAATACAGTTCATTATCAGCATTTTAACAAATTCAAACGCAATAATTATAATCTAAACATTATATAAAGTTAAACTCTAATATAAACTAATTTAAACTGAAATAGAACTATTGTACTTTGTAATATAAGTACAGTAGATTTTCGTAAATACGAATACCAGGTGACCGTCGAAATTTGTTCGTATTATCCGAAAAAAATCTTGTACTCCTTAACCGATATTTCGCCATATCAATGTCCGTATTAACGAGTGTCTCTGCAATTACAATATTTATAATCACACACACCTTAGCATTAGAATCCTGTAGGAATATAATTGCGTTGAACAGGTTAACAATAGAGCTTCTATTTGTCCCCGCTAGCTTAATTCCATCCAGCACTAATTCTGTTAGCTTAGGGGTGTCTCCAGTAGGTTCGTTAGAATCTGGAATGGAAAAGTAATTTCATAAACGAACAAGTATTAATTCGAATTTAGTATTGAAGATGGTATAATTATACCACTTGTAACACCAGGGAACATTATGGAATACAATTCATGTTTGTATTATTAATTTTACAAGGGATTACTTGTATATCTGCCGAAAATTTTTAAAATACAATTTTCATACACCAGTAAGGTTATTATTTATCATCAAAATTTCTCCATTGTGAAGCCGGTTTTAATCATTAAAAGTGTTCGCCTATATAAGTAAGGTTATTAGAGTACCTGGTGTTACTATTTTGCAGATGAATTCCGATAAGTTCCCCACTCTGGTTGGGCTAATTCTGCTGCTGACTAAGGATAGTTTCCTGAGAGAGGGGAACACTCCGTCCCTCAGCAGTCGTATCAAGTTATCTCCCATGTTACTCCCGTCAGTGAGAGTCTCTAGCTTACTCAGGATGTTCTCCCCAGCCTTAGTGCCACATGCTATAATGGCATTGGTATAAACAGTGTATATAGGTACAGTGAAACCTCGTTAGTACGAACACCAGGGGACCGTCAAAATGCGTTGGCCTTATCCGATATTCGTATTACAGTCAACTCTGCTTAATAGAGCCACCGGTTAATCGGGTCAAAATTTTACAGGATTTATAGGACAGAATTACAGTTTGGCTTACAATATTTTCGGTTAATCTGTTTCTCCGCTTAATCGTGTCAAAACAACCTGGTCCCGAGGTGGCTCTATTAAGCGGAGTCGACTGTAACTGGTCATTTATATTGAAAAGGTTTTGAAGAGGACTAAAATAAATAGTGTTCGTATTAATCGTGTTCGTACAACGAAGGTTATACTGTAGTATATGGATAGGTTTCTCATGAGAGAATGTCTCCTGTAAATACTAACCAAATCTTTTAATATTCTCTGCGATACATTCGAAGTTAAAAGATAAATCCAATTCGCTGAGCTCAACACTTGCAGCGAGCATGTTGGCTCTGATTATCTGGAGAGTAGCCCCGTCTAAGTAGCAGTTAGAAAGGGTCAGTTTAGTTAGGTCAGATTTAACAGCTGTCTCTTCGAGTTTATCTATCAAACATTGTACTGACTTAACTGGGATTTCGCCTTTTAACCTTGTTTATACAAAGTCAATCCTAACGAGAGTATAATGCATCTTAATTTCTAATTACGGTTTCTACTGTAATTAAAGGCAAAGGCAAGTTAAGTTATACAGAAATTATTTACTGATGCCAGTTTTGCCATCCCTATTCCAATTAATACAATACCTTAATAGTTAATACTAGTTATATTATATAAAGGGAATTATTATAAGTAGCATTCGAGTGTCAATGATGTAATGTTTTAATTGTTGAGTGCTGGTATATTTGTATCTGCAATGATAAATAACCTGAGTGAGACACTACATTATAACTACATTATAGAGAGAACAGACTTAACAGAAATATTTAGATTAAACTTACTATACTAATACATATTATAAAGTAATAAAGGGTTTTGCCAGATTTGTAAACTTAACTAAGTGTTAATTAATTTTAAAAGTCCGATAAAAGAGGTTCTTAGCCTTTTCTGGACTATATTTAACCCATTGGACGAGTGAGGAAAGTCCATTTATCATTGACTACTAATTACATGAGGTTAGCTGAAATATGTACAAGTAATTGATGTCAATTCATTTTACAAAATTGCACTTTTCAAACGATTCTGGCTTATTATGTTGAATGAAAGGAGATAACTAATTTACCCCCCAACCATGGTCAGATTTATCCCTTGGGGGTAAATTTACCTCAGGTTCAGTATTAATTTGGTATTTCTATACAAATAGCAAACTCTTAGACCGACAATTTCGTCAACTTTAATGAAACCCTAATTTAATTAAATATTATATAATATTAATTATACATAATAAAGGTATTTAAGTTTCTATTATCCAGTAAATTCCAGTCATATAGCTTATCTCGTGATTAAGAAAGGTTACATATTGCGAAAGGATGTAAGAGGACTTTTCGGTTTAATTAATAATTGTTAATTGGATTACTAGCCGATTGGTCGTTTGTCTGCTCCTTTTGAATTAGTACAGATAGAAATAATTGAACTTTGTAATTGAAACATAATGTGTGTAAACTTGCAATATATTACTTCCTTATATTGGCAATTCCATTACGTACTTAGATCAATGTATTATCTACTCTGTGACACGGGTTTATAGACTAGTCAGTGAATACTAATTATATGCAATAAAATATAAATAACAATGGCACATTTCCTTTAGCTCTCTATAGTGAATGAATAGATTTACATAAATTAGATTGATATTTCGTGTCTCTAATAAACTTAGAATTCGCTATCCAACTACAGTCAGGTTCTTTTATTATGAACATTCAAGGGACCAAAAATTGTGTTCATAATAGAGAGACTTCATAATAAGCGAACTCAACTTAATACAAACCCTATGTAAGTTGTTAAATTGGGACCGTAGGGCTTGTTCATAATAAAAAATCTTCATATTAAGCAGACGAAATCTTGTTCACAAAAAGCAGACCTGACTGTACAGTAATAAGATTTATTTTATATTATAAGATAGAAACGTTAATTCCTCAAACCTCTGATTGAGCTCGCAAGTTCTGCTTGATATTCTCTATTGCCTTTCTCCTCTTGGTAAGCAACATTAGATGCAATGAGCTCTTGGATTCTCCCATGCAGTATACACACTGTTACAAGCTGTACTAATCCAGCTTTATCTGAGAACTAAATACAACACTAGTAATTAAACCACATTCTAATAATAATATTAATTATCATGATGGTAGAATGGAACTTAATTAACATTCCAAAAGAGATAAGAGAACTGAATCTCAATTTTTATAAATCAGATTTTAATCTGCAACTGAAACTAATGATATCTTGCCTTATTAGAACTTGTATTTAATTTCAGCATAGTTGAATCCTCGAGTAGAGATAAGGTAAATTTAGTCATCGAGTGGGAAGTGAGGTCACAGGCGTTTAAACTGAGTTCTTTCAGTTGCACTTTCTAACAAAGAATAATTGGAAGTACGATAAGCACCTGTGGAACCATTAAATTATAATTATAAGCTTAGGGTATTGTTTATGTCTAGGGTTTGTGGCTTATCTTAATTATAACCAAACAGTCCCCTCTAATACACTACAGCATAGATAACTTACAGACATAAACTCGCCAATTCCATTTGAGAAGAGCTGAGGATTAATCGGATTATGGCTGAGGTCTAATCGTCTCACAGTCTTAGCGAAGCCACAGTGAGAATCGATTTTAAACAAAGGCTCTGAAAAAGAGAATTACATTAGTAGTAATTGACAAAATATCACTTAGAGTATAGACTTCTAGCTAATTTTGTCATTAATAATAATACAAATCAATTGCTGAATACAGTGATTCTGTAAAAAGTAAAACACTTAGGTGTAATTCATAAATTTTTTGAAATGCAACCATGTAAGATTTTATTCTCGATTTCCACTAAGTAGGTAGAATTTCCGATCACAGACTGACCAAGTAACATATTTCTATCACCTGATTAACAGAGCAAATTCGCAATCAATTAAATGACGTGTCACACGAATTATTTCGGATATACTACATTCAAAAACTAAGAATTTACATAAGCTTACAAGTTCGGGCAAGATCTATATTTTATGGATAACATAGTTCAATATTATGTAATGAATAACTAAGCACTTTACCAACTACTGTATAATATAGAAATATATAGTCAAGTAATTAAACTCTCACTTAAAATTAGTAATACTATAATCTATAATCTAATAAAATTGGGGAGTTTACGAGTCGGTAGCTAGATTCAATTGAACAACTTATTTGTTGAAAACACACAAAAGCTTTTAATGCATTAGAACATTTCTATTTACATTCAATGAAAACACTACTTTATTACTCAACTGTAGTTAACAGAGTGTATGTTTAAATCTATCAAAAATGTAAACTTGAACTCGTTAGTAGCTAATCTATTGATCAGTCACAATACAGTATGATTGATGTATTAATTAATTAAATAATGTATATTTGGATCTGTAAGGCCTCTAATACGTTAAGTATCTTAGTGTGCTTCTTAAATTCAGCAGCCTCCAACGAACATTAGTGCTGCCTATACATACAAGCTGACAAGTTATAACATTGCAACTTGCAAGTATAGGGCTATTATAGGCTGTTGCGGAAGTATGGAATAACAGTTACAGTACACCCTCGCTAATGCGAACGGGAGCCCAAAAATATATTTCTAATAAAAGTGGGAATCTTAATTATAGCTATACTATGGAAGTATAACTAATAAATATGTCTAAATCACTAAATATACTAATAAAATGTACTTTTAAGAAAGTTAACCAAATTGATTTCAAAATAAAGTACAATACAATGCGAACACAACGTTATAAGTAGTATATTAATTACTTAACTAATTACGGAACAAATTATTCTATTAATATCATTTTGTATATTGGATAATTTAGGAAAATTTACATTCTTCAGTGTATGATTTATAAAAATAGTTCAGTTAATTAGTTAATCTTACTTAATCTTAGATTAAACAACAAATTGCAATCATAATTGCAAGTTGATAATTAGCATATTTGTTTACGTTTAATAATATCCGTAAAAGTAGTCACTAAGGGAGTTGACTGAATGGTGTTATCCAGTTGAACTACTAAATTTTAGTGGAATCAAGGGTGACTGAATGGTGGAATCTAGTGGATTTTCAAAAAATCTAACGAATAGTGGAAGTAAATTCCAATCGATTCCACAATTCAGTAAAATATTTCATTAAATGTCACTATTCAGTCGAATTATATAAATTCCACTCGAGTATATTCGAATTTCATTGATTTGTTTACCTATTTTTGTAAACAATAACAATATGAATCATAGAATTTTAATGTGAAATTCGTACTCAGCAAACTTGTTAACCTATTATAAATGCAGTTTCTATTCCCCTTTCACTTTAACACAATCCAGATAAACTAATAAACAAACGCACAACAATCGATTATTAGTACAGTAGTGTTCGCGTAATAGCAAGTCGAATTTTGCACAAATTTCTCTGCTAAATAGGCGAACTTGCAACTAAAGGAACGAATTAACATTAAATGCTCGCTTGGAGACTGAAAATAACTTGCTAATAGAGCAATATATATTTCTATTAGAGAAATTGTTATTAGGCAAACTCCACTGTAAATACGTAGATTCCACCTACCAATATCTACTAGCCCACATCCAGATATGTTCAATGCTACGATGTTATTAGCCAGTTGCAATCCTTCAGCAAGATCTCTCCCAAAGGAGGCACCCGACAACTCATTACAAGATATATCCAACTCTTCTAGGGAAGGAGAACTCGAAATAAAGTTCTTGATTTGTGTCTATAGGATAGGAGATATCAGTGAATGTGATTTATTCCAAAATTTGTAGTGATGGCTAAGCAAATTTACCATTATTTTCACACCAAATTGAATTAATTAACGAATCGATTATTTGTTAATTGAACAAATTAAAAATATTCATCATGGCAAAACTCCTGGAATTCAATCAAACCAGTATCACTGTGACAATTTAATTTATTTTAAATACTTAGTTAATTATATGTACCACATGCAGCTGAATGTCACTTGATAACAATGTTAGTTTCTATATTCAGTCACAATATAAGGTAGCCCGATATAAACTAATCAGATACAAATTGTCATGACAGAAAACAATTATTTTTCGCCAGCTGAATAAATTCCAAATACCCACAAATGAACCTTAGATATTAATATTATTATCAAGTGGTTACTGCTTACACTTGTTCTGATTAAGATTAACCAGTATTCGCTTGTGGACATGTTACAAGATTCGCAGCGCATTGTATCACATATTTTAGCTTTAATTTCTTGGAAGTATAAATATGAACAATTCGAATAGTATTACTTTACTAAAATGCACAACCATTGTAATTCGCCTTAATCATACCACTCTCATATTATTCATGTTGCTATAATTGGTAGACTGTTAATATTCAATTGCATCGTATCTACTCTCAATTGGTTTCGAATGAACTTAATTCAATTTAGGATGCAAGGTTGTCACTAACCGCTAGAAAAGCATACTGTATTTTATCATTTATATACGTATATACAAATTGTTATGCCGAAATAAGTTAATTAAATCCCTTTATAACGAAGTCCAAGGAGCCTTTAATTTATTTCGTTAAAAGCGGAGTTTGTTATAAACGAAGTAAAAATAAATCACCAGTCTGGGAAAATTAGGAGAATATATTAGCTTAGTTATAAGCGGGTATTCCATATAACGGGAGCCGGGAGTTTATTGTAACATTATTATTCACTTACAGAACAGTTTTTATCCGGATTGTTAGAAGATAAATTCACAGATTTTAAGTTTGGCAAATAAGCTAATGCGAGTAGTATTGCACGAAATCCTTCTGGCCCAATATAGTTATTTGATAGATCAATTGCTTCCAAGTTACCTAGAAATGAAATATAAACAAACCACACTAGTCAGGAAATTGTCCCGCAACTATTTATGCAGTATAAGTCTCTGTCTAATTAAAGGAGACCAATTAGAAAGTGTTTTAAAGTTGTGTCTGTTATAATTACCACAGACTCAATTTAATATTCACAAGAACTAAATCCATGAACGTCAAACATAGTCTCTAACTCGTGGCGACCAGTAGACTAATGAATACGATACACAGATCGTATTACTACTCACTAGCATTGTTGACCCAGAATGGCATTAGTCTGGAGTTATTAGGAGTTATGTGACACCACTTTATGTCTAGTGGTTCAGTAGCGTGATACATTGATAGAACCCTGGCTCTTTCAGAGATTGCTTCACAGTTGTAACTCCATACATTATTGAAATTCAGAACCTCATGGTCAGTGCTTGTACTGTATGTCTCTGTTGTGATGTTATGAGGTTCTATTGGTATAAGCTCATCTTCTATTGGTATTAGCTCATCTTCTATTGGTATAAGCTCATCTTCTATTGGTGTAGGCAAACGGATATTATTGGTGACCTCGTTAGTAGGCTGGGGTAATATGTAGACTTCTTTATCTAAACAAATTCCATGATAAATAATGAGATTGGGCCATCCCACTGTAGTTTCAGATACTCCCCAATTATCTAAATGTTTCCAACATTCTATGACCTCCCCAATCTATGACAAATCACTCTACTGATTATATAGCCAGGGAGTCAGTGAAACAAATGTAACACATGACTCATAACCGTAGGCTCCAGTTAGTATGGCTATTATCCTAGCAATAATCTGTTGAAAGATATTATATTCAATAATTATATTGTAAATTGTCCCAAAAGTCCGTACTAATCTTCGACCAGTTACAGATACGTCACTCCCAGGGGTTTATCTGGATTTTCAGGGCCGGCACTTTATAATAGAGGTCAAATGTGTACGGCACCTAAGTGTGTTAGTTATTCTACATAATCAGTAAAATTCAATGATGCTGCACTATTTAAGTTAAGTGCCAACCCGAAACCTAAAACGAATCACACTGAGCACCTTGGCTCATCAACCGATGCCCTCGCTGGCATCTAGATAAAGTTAGGACGGCGCTCTTAAATAAATAATTAAAATACTTCGGAATCTCTCAAAAACTGATGCGGGCTGTGATCTGAAATAAAGTATGGCTTAGGAATGCAACATACAATCGTATAGTATACTAACCAATATAAGTATCAACAGGTGTGGTTGCAGGTATCTCACTTATCTCAGGTATTTCTACTTGCAAGCTCTCTATAACTTCATTATCAGTCCGTACAGAGTCTACTGTGTGTATTTCTGATATGTGGCTACTGGGTTTTACTTCATGAATTATCGGATCATTTGGTGCAACTGTTAACTGTGCGGTTTTAGAAGAACCACATCCCATTATGCTATTTGATTAGAACTACGTACGTATGCATAAACAGAAATGATAGAAGGGCAATAGTTCAATGTAGAGAATATTAATCTTATACCTAATTAATTATTTATTAATTACTATTACATAATTTACATTAATCATCGTTAATGGAATATTTTATGGTCTTCGTTAGTAAATATTTTGTTGGGTAGAAATGTTCAGCTGATTATTCATCAGTGTCATATAATTGTCACAGCAGCATAACCGTGTTAGAATTAGCACAATAATTTATTATTTGAAGCTTTTATGATAGAAGTTTGAAAAAGGATTAACTTTGTACATCACTCTCAAACAAGTAAACTAGTTATTTAAATAGGGAACATTAAATTGGTTTAGAGAACTAGTGTGCATTTGCGAAGTTATAAGGCAGGTGGCAAATTTAATAATTAACTTTAAAATGCATTAAAAACACGAAAATAGATTAAAACAATGTTCCTGAGTATTGTGTGCATAATTTCGCTTACTTTAACAATACAAGAAACATTCAGCAATTAGATGCGATGTAATAATTAGTGACAATCAAACTTTCTGGAGGAAACAAATTAAATACTAACTTAATAAACTCGCTAATAGTTAATACTCATCTATTCAATAAAGTAAACCGAGTTTAGTCTCGAAATAAACAATTAATATGAATGATTAGTAAACAGTGCGTCAATAAATTGATTATTAATGAGTACTAAGAAATTAATGAGATTATAAAGAAGAGTAAAAATCTATAATACAACCAATCAGGAAAATAATTTGTTTACTAAGTGTTTCTATTGTAAATAGATTAAAATATGCTTTACACAATTAATAGTATTCAAAATTAAATTTTCCATATGTTTACCAAGTTGTTTATCTAATTAAATGTGGTTTAGACTGAGATAGAATAACAAGGAAGTAAACACACAAAGTTGAGTAGAAATTATGGAATAGGAAGTTCTTACTGCATTCATTAACCGAAATAATTGCAACTTATGTTAGACTTGAAATTAGTAACATATGGACGGCAAAAACCTGCAACACTTTTGATTCATATTAAATATGAGCTTCCTTATATGTAATACGGTCTATAAAAGCACATACAAAATAAGCAAAAAAATTGTAGACCGTCTATAAATTCTGCAGACCAAAAGCCCCTGCCGTCTATGGGTAATGGTATTTAAGTAAAAATTGGTCTAGAAATAGACGGTCTACATATAAGTTATTTCTAAATATAGTTGTTCAGTGAGCTTGAGAAGGATACTGTATTTTCTCATATTATGTTTACATGTATTATTATATAATATTGAATTGCAATGTTAATGTTGCACAATATATTATGAAACGGTTACAAAGTTAATACAAATTACCCTAAGTGAATATCGGAAGGGTGTATTCAATAATTGTGCAATTAATATCTACACACCTACAAATTTTACAAAAAGAGAAATCAGTTGATAATATATATGATCTAACGGGAAACGTGTATTTCTGCAAGATTGCAAATTACACACGATTGCGTTGTATACAAATGCTAATGTTTCTGAGAAACCATGCTTTTAGCTTTTCTTTCAAGTAATCTATCAAGTCGAAAATCTATTTTAATGAATTAATTAAATACTTGGTTGTTCTTAATCATCCTCGTCAGTGATTATTCCTGTAGTCTAAAGAAATAATTTATACTACAGAAGAACAGATATTGCACACGTTTTAATTGTGACCAGGTGAATAAGCCAACCCGGGTACCTATAATGAATAAAACACAATTATTGTCTGCCTTAATTAGAGTTAATTGCAATGTCTCCATAAAATTAGTATATACAAATTTGAGTATTAAATCTAAAATTCATAGAAAACATAAATTAATCTGAACTAATTATCGATTAGAGTTCGATATAACAATGTCTATCATAAGTCATATTGCGTTTCAAAAGGTTGCGCTTTGTAGGGGTAATATAATGTAACTGGAATTGATTGTAGAACAGCCATCAAATCAAAAGTTGAAATAAGTAAATATATTTTAATTGAGAATAAGGAACTTGTATATTAGGTAAATAAGGAGTCAAAGATCTGTTGACTTGAAGAATATTCAAACTATCTTTATACTATTATACTCTAATCAATTAGCAAGTTCGTGTAACAATGTTAAAGTGCCATAAATCGTGAACAAACAATCAATATTTCCTCAGTACTCAGATCGATAATAAAAGTTAACTGACAAAGTGTATCCTCTCAAAAAGCGTTTACTAGCATACGTACTTATGTTTTCACTTGTGTGAGATATATGTTGCTTCATTCAACTAAAGAAACCAACTCCATCTTAAACCTACAAGTCATTTAGCGAGGCACAATAATCGCCCAGGTATCAATTGACAAAGTTAGAAACATCTGTTTTGATATCTTAAAATGCAATAAAATATGTTGTAAGGATTTGAGAAAAATTTCAAAATGGAAACTACTTACAGCCTCCAAAAGTCAATTAGTTAAATTAAATATACGAATTGATTCAATTGAAATTAATAATGGCCCGACAATTTAAAGCGGGGATTTTAATGAATACAATAACATAATTGTTTTATACCATAAAACCATTAAATGTAAACCAGTGTACGTATTATTAGAACACATTATTATTACGTGGGAGAACCATTACATCGCAAAGATAAACTGTGAGCTATGGATTAATTTATCAGATATAATGAATTGCATACTCTAGTTTGCTACAACACAATTGAATTTGTGAACTAAGTAATGTATTTTTAATTGGAGAGGAAAATATGAGTAATTTGTGTGGACCTTACTTACATCATTCACAATAGAACATCCTCTATTAGGTTTGGCTATGTAATTCAATTGCTAAGGAATAGTAATGTTAAATTGAATATTATTTGAAAGTTTAATGTTAAAATATAAAATTATACAACACACTTATCAAATCAGTTATGAATCTGAAACGAGTCAGCAACTTAACAAGAAGGACATTTAGGTAAATAAAAAGAGAATGCTCGAGCTCTACACTATTCCTGAGAAAGACTTTCTTTCAATGTTAACTCTCTGTGATTTTATAGTTTGTTCAAGAGCGATTGTTCGTTGCACATCAATCTTGCTATAGGGAGTTATGTGTAGTGGTTCTTTTGGTTCTTTCGATGTAACGATGTCTTTGTTGATCTGATCCATGTCAAGTCGCACGTAAGTTATAATGTTTGGCTGACGGCTATTCACATATGTACTGTATTCGTCAGCTGGGAATCCCATAGTAGGTTGCTATAAGAAATTAAAAAAATTAAAAAATTGCGTATTTTATAAAATAAATTTTTATATATTTAAATTTTTTATATTTTTATGTTTTTTGGCATATTTTATGTGAATAAATAATTGATATTTACCTGCATGGCACCGAAGTCTACTGTATTGTATTCCGTCTTCTTTACGGTCCTGAGTGGGATCTGTGGCGTGGAGTGGCTCTCCTCCTCGAAGCACAGATCTGTGTAATGGGGCGCAATCGGTCGGGGCGGGGGGCCTTGCGTTACGTTAACATTTATGTACTTGGGTTGTTCCGGAGAACTGCGGTTATTGGGACTACTGTGTCCCTCTTGTTGTGACGTAACAGATTCCTGACAGGTTGTAGTCGCTATGGAGCTGGCGGGACTCACGCTACTCTGTCCGTCGCCCGACTTGTTGTTGAGTCGCAAGTTATACTCGACAAGCTTGAATATCTGTTCTGCTTTGTTGGTTAGGAATGTAAAGTTTCCTTCTCCCCTGGGACACCTGCGACCCGCCTCGAATGAAAACAGTTTTCTGTCTCGTCCGTAACGACGCACGTACTTGAGTGGCCAGATAAATTCAGGTTCTACTTTGCCAGACGGGAAGTAGGAAAGCTCTGCAACATTTATGTACAGAGTGCCTGTTGTGATGTGTTCTTCTGTCAACTCGTTAATTAGCGTGACAGGGAAATTGCTTTGAACTGTTTTAGCCGAAATACAGCTGCCCATTGCTCTACGGAAATAAATAAATATAAATAAATTCAATTTTCAAGCATTTATAATGTCATAGCAGAGATGAGTTCAGTTGATTAGGTTTCAAAGAAGTTAGTCTTCTAATTAAAGTTTTTAGTTTGGCATTTTTTAGAAATGCTAATATTAAATTATTGCTAAATAGAATTAAATTTCAATTAATGGCAAAACTTATACGAACTCAGTTTAGATAAAATTCCTAAATCTGAGCCTAACATATTTAACTTACTTCTTCACTAGTTTCATCATTGTCCTTTTGAAAGTAAGTTTATCGTGTATTGTCCAGATAAGCAAAAGTAAAATGTAATGGAGAAGCTTTAGTTGATTCACTGATTCTTTATTTCGCTGTACTACTATTTATATAAATCATCTTTCCATAGCATACCAAGATCTTGTAGATTCTTGTAATTATTTCATAGAAGAGAGTTATATGTATAAGTCGTAAAAATAGAAATTATTTCTAATATCAAATTGAAATGTCGAGTAATTAATTCAAATTGAAATGCGAAATTGAAAATCGCTTTATTTCTTGCATTGAGCATGTGGAGCGTGATCTAATCAGAGCATTACCTTACACTTTAGGAAATACAATGAATATCATGGTTGCATTTGGGTCAAATAGGAATGTAAGTTAGATTCACATTTGATAAGGCATCTTAGCATGACAGGAATAAAATCAAGCTTCACTAAACAGAAGTGTTATTTCACTATAGAGTCTCACTTCATTAACTGCGGTTTTCAGTTCTCAAAGATAATTTCATTTTAGGTCCGTCATTGTTGCTAACTTACGTATCCTTGCACGAATGAACTTCTTCAATTTGTCCATGAGTGGAAATAAAATATTTTCTAAAAGAAAGCAGAACAAATCATGAACAAGTATAACTTGAAAAATAAGGCAAAAACAATTTAGCAGTTTTTGAGAGAACAGTTTAGTTTAGCAAATAAACTAACTTGCTAATGCTAACACGTGAAGGAACAATCACTACACGAAAACGAAATGATTATCTAGATTATAGATTGCAAACTAGTCTGTAAATTTAATTAAGGAACAACAAACAACTTTTCTCAAGTAGAAGTTATCAACAAAATATATAGCTAGTAATTTTTCTATATGTACTACAGTGAACTCCCTTTATAACCAAGTCGGATATAACGAAATAGCCGCTAATAACGAAACGAAGATTTCCCCCAGAGCACTAAATGCATTAATTATTGTCCGCTTATAACGAAGGCATTTACAGATCCCAAGCACTTAGTTATAACGAGTGTTGACTGTATATTACACGTATATCTAAGTAAGTCTAATTACTTGGAAAATAAAATAAATTGCACAGTTACAGAAAAAGTAAATTTCAAAGCTCGGTCGGAAAAACACTTCAACCAGTTTAATTATACTATTAAACTTTACTTAAGTAGTTAATTAACTACTTTATTAAAACACGCAATACAATAAATAATGATTAGTAGTCGCCAAGTCGAATTGCTAACCATTCAATCACAGCTTATTGGGCTTATGCTGATATACATGATATAACTCATATAAGATATTGTTTTAATTCATTAAACACAAAATTGTTTACAAATCCATTCATTTTAGTGCTGATTAAGGAAAATTGTTAAACAATATATCTCCTAATGCGGTAAGTTAGGATCTCAAGTTTATCCAGACTAATTGAGAAGCCGTAGGTACAAATAATAAACAAACAATTGTGTCGGTATTGGCAATTGAACTGACATAAAAACAATGTTAATTAGCAGTTAATTGTTGGTTTAACAGTTATTGATTTGACAATAATATACAATGAAAATAGAATTGAATGTAAAGCTTTGTTGAGTACAGTTTAGCTGCATAAACTATGTTAACAGGAGTTACTGTGGTGTCTGATTCAAATAATGAAACAGGAAATGGTTTATACCAAAAAATTGTATCAAAGAACTTTCAAAAAAAGTATACATATTTACAAGTATGTATACTATTATTGCTCATTGGCCTTTCAAACTTTATTATAGTAATTATGATGGTGTCATCTAAATTCGTATTTTGAAATTGCAATATTTACCAGGGCCCTGGAATACGAACTGAGAGAGACATATCGGCTCTGGGGTATGCATTTTCGTAGGAAAGCAATAGACTCTTATTTAAACTAACTTTAGGATAGTTAATATTCATTATAACAAGTATGATTTCTAGAGAGATTGTTTACATAAAAATGGACTTTAGAAATGTCCACAAAAAGGCAACCACAAACAAAAATTATAATAAAAATTCAAAAAATGATTTGGATTTCGTATATAGTATATTTCAAGAATGCACGTAATATTATGTATAATCCCGAGTAATATTTTTGGCATCACTAGCAAATGAATTTATTAGAAATGTAAATCATTGTTATTACACCTGAAGTGTCAGCTCGATTAGTTGAAAATAATATGATATTATTTGCAAGATAATCAGTTAATTAATTAAATTCAACAGGCAGTTCTATAATAGAGCACGCCTAGCGGATCTTATCAGTTGCCACGAATTATTATTAACCCCAAAACCAACCTATTTGCCCAGGTTCAATGGTTCATCTTGCATTGACCTAATTACGCAATTATACTTCTATAAACTGGGGTACACCACTAGAGTAGAAATTAAGAACGCCCTAAACCAAGTTTGAATTTACGTAGATAATTTCATAATTAATTAATTAATTCATATAATTTAGAGATGTCTGTGTATAATATATCTGGAAATACAATACTAAGCAGTTTAAGCTGGCACAAATGATTGCCATAATTACGGAGAATTCTGCTGTTATTTTCTACTTAAAAACATACTCAAATTATAAATAATTAATACAATAAATAACTGTTACAAGCAAATGTATAAAATAAAAGGATACATATCCTAAAGAAATAATTAATAATTAGCATTGTGGGATGACGTAGTATACGTATACACACAAGATCAACGCAATTTGGATAATAATATGTTTATACTAATGCATTGTTATTTAGCAGAATATACATCTCCACAAATATTATAATTAAACGATCGAATTTTATGTAAATCCACAATTGATGGATTTTAAATCTATTATACATAATCCAGAGTACATTTTTGAACGATTATATCCAGGCTTGTCAAAAGTTCAGGTCATGACCTGACCTGAGTTAACATTAGGGAACTTTTGACAAGCCTGGTGGTGGTGTGTAATAACTAATCGTCATTTAGATGAATTTCTATTACACGTTTTGCTAAATTATGTAACATATTTCAAACTGAACAGAACTAAGTTTATCACACACTTGAATACCTAATATCCTGAATTATCTGAAAAGACGTGAAACGTCAATAAGACCTGAAAATGACATGAGTTAACAATTAGGGAACTTTTGACAAGCATGATTATAACCAGTCGCTGATCAAGGATTTCTAAAGGGGGATTGATATAGTATGCTTTATCTAAATAAATCCTACGATAATTCTTCTACCACTGGATTGCAACCATAGATGGGTTCTCAAAGTGAGATTAAATTGACCCTTATCACTCCCCCATAGGTTTATCTAGAATTTTCTTGGCAGGAACTTTATAATGGTAGAAAAAGTTTTACGGCATCCTAAAGCTGTTATCCATAATACAATAATCGATATAATTTCAATGATGTGGCATTATCTGAAGGAGGTAGAATTTGTACGGATCCCAAACAGGGGTATATCCTGAAATTTCTGGGCTAGAAAGTCTAGCCAGAGACCCGGAACCAAAATGGAATCACACTGCAAACAGCTTGGCACCTATATAAAGCCATCCTAAACCCGCCAATGATAATTGCATTAATCTTCTATATAAAATTGAGACAAATGATAAGCAATCTTTTTGGCAGATATAAAGTATCTTCATAAACCACACTGACTCTATAAGCAAGTAATTAGTTGATGGAATGGTACAAATGCTATAATATCTCAAATATTTCAAGAAAAACAAAATAATTAAATTAAACATACTTTGTTGCTTTATAAGAATTTCACAACTTTGCTAACTTACTAGAACTAATACATAAGCTATAGTAGAATAGCCACGAGTGGGAGCTAAGGTCAATATGCTATATTTGAGTTAATTAATATGAAACAATGGAAATTAATATATTCATAAAATTAGTAGTAACTGTGACCAATAAAATCCGATTCTCCTACACATATTAGCTTCGTTTATTAAGTAATTCTTATGTAAAAATACAAATCTCGAACTAGCGAGTTGTTAGTACAGAAGTATTATAACCATGGATAAGAGTTAAGCCAATGAATTATGGTTCCACATAATTCATATATATAAAGTTATCACTGTTAAGAGCGTAAATACATTTAACAATTCAGAAAAGAAATAGGTTTAAAACTTCTTAAAAGGAAATTCAAAATTGAATTAAAATGAATCAAAAAGTAGATGACTGCATTCACCAGATCTAAATGCAACTACCACCTTGTCAGTGTCTGTAACAGCAATAGCATTAGGCTGGTAACATTCCATTGCACCAGTATCCACTGTTTTAATGAAAGTTCCATAAGTATTTATCTTCTTAACCAAGTGACACTTCAGGTCTGTGATAAAGAAGTTACAATCACTATCCATACAAAAGTTATTTGCATGAGTGAAGTTAACACTATCTTTGTTGGTTGGAATCTGTGATATTATACACCCAGTTTTCGAGTTAAGCAAGTGTATTAGATTAGTTTCTAATTCCAGAATGAATAAACAGCCTTTTCGAGCTACGATTCCAGTTGTGAATGTCAACTGTTTTGTTTCCAAAGTTCTAACAAGTTTGAGTTCACAGGTAAATACAGAAATACTCGGCACATCATTTGCTACGAATATCTCTCCACCATCGCAACAGATATGGTCAGGGAAATGTGTATATTCTGGTGACATCACCATTGAATTCGTGATGAGACAATAATTATCAATTGTGAATTTGAAAATACAAGATTTTCCCATGTCAGTCACAAAAATGAAATTATTCATTACAACTACTCCGTAGGGATTTTTCAAAATTTCTCCGCCAAATTCGAATAAATAATCTCCGTCTAAAGACCATATATGGATTCTGCCACTGTTATCGCACATAAGCACTCTATTTGACTCATTGTGTATACAGATACCATTCGGATATGTCACTACTCCCTTATTCGCACTAAATCTAACTACTTTAGAAATATCAGAAGCCAATAGGCTGGGATTTCTCAATTTCCTAGGAAGGCTTAATTTCCTAATAGAATCTTTCCTCAAGGTTTGTTCGCTAGGAATAATTGGATTTCGTATTTCTGGAGGAATTGATTGACTCGTTTCCTTATAAAGTTTCAAATCTGATTCAATTGGTAGGATTTGTTCGCTCGTATTGCCAGTAATATTTAACTTTTTTGCAATTTCTGGAGGAAAGGGTTTAGCTTGTTTCCTAGGAGCTACGGTTAGTAATACAACTTTGTTATTAATTATATCCTGTAGAGTAGGTATGTCACAGTGGAATACTGTGGTAGGCTTTGGCAGTTGTGATTCCAGATCTGTTTTCTTCTTGTTAGCTTCAGCAATGGAATTATTAATCTGTTCAACAGAATGATTTCCTTTCAAGCTCCCAAGTACGGTTTGTAACTCTCGAATTGAATCCTCTAGTCCCTTCAAATCATCAAAAATTGGCTGATGCTTTTCATTAAAAATTTGTCTCAAAGTACTGAGCTCTTCCAAGAGAAAACATTTCCGTTTGTCAAGCAACCTAACTAAAGTATCAAAACTGCTACGGATATCCGATTCTAATCGGGAGAAGTGCTCTGACGCTGCAATATCCATTCACACTAACAGACAGACAGCAAGGTATATACTATAGAGCAGGGTTCCCAGGGGCGCCAAGAGGGGGGGGGGGGGGGGGTAGGGGGGGCAGTTGCCCCGGGGCCCGTGAAAATAAGGAAATCGTGTAAAAATGAACATTTGGGTTTGGGAAAGGTTCCAGAGGGGCCCATCATTATTGTTTTGCCCCGGGGCCCGCAAAGCCTCTGGTAATCCTCTCGGCGGCCCTGAGGGTTCCCAAACTGGGGTCCGAGAGGTATAAATAAAAGCAATTTTATAGTGAGATAGCTTAGAAAAAATTTCTATATTATTTAATGGGGACCGCAAGACGTTCAGAAATTACCATGGGGACCAAAATGCCATTTTTTGAAAAAGTTTGGGGACCACTGCTGTAAAATTATAGATAAGAAAAGGAGTATACAGTAGAACGGTACTAGAACCACATTAGTACAACAACGGTTAATACAAACACTATTCAATCCCCTTCAAAGCATTTTTTTTTTTCAATACAAATGATATTAGTTAATACGAATTTGGATAAGGCGAACACTATTCAATCCCCTTCAAAGCATTTTTTTTCAATACAAATGATATTATTAGTTAATATGAATTTCGGATAAGGCGAACGTATTTTGCCCTGGTGTTCTAACTACGAACTAACGCGGTTTTACTGTAAGTAATTATAAAATCATAAATTATAAATATAAAGTAGCTTTCAAAACAATGGATTCCGCTTAATTAGGAATTTATATAATTTATAATTTCTAAGATCTAGTATTCATCCCAATAAGTGCAATAATTATTCCTGACAATGCGTGGTAGAAATAAATGTTACCATGTTAATCCTATAATATCTGAAAAACATGTACAAAATATAATAAATAAAAAATTGTCTTGATTAAAGTGATAAAAGCAAAATACTAATTTGTACTCTAATAACCTTCTCTACCTCCCATCACCTATCCAATCATTCTAATCTAGAAGAGTTGAGATCTGTAATACTCAAGTAAAGCCAAGTTTATCTAAAACACTGATTCTTATTCTTAACCTTTTCTGGACCATTTACCCCAGGGCCTACCTATAGTGAGCAAACTCCATTTACCCCTCCTTCGGAAATAAATGTATTTATGTGAGCTGAAAATTCGAACAGTAAACGATAACTAACATTAGTAACACCTGAATAGACGCCCAGGTTATTAATTAAAACGCTTACTTTATTTCATACTACATTCGTTTTGAGTAAGAAATATATGAAATTATTAGGGTAATTATCAACAGTTTGCAGCAACTACTAACTAAGAATTATATTTTATCGTTGGTGTACTATATAAATAGCACCTTGTTATTAATAACCTAAAGGAATATTTATATGCCGTATAGCACGTATAGCAGAACCTCGTTAAACTCGAATAATACGAATTTATGGTTAGTACGAATACAATTTTTGGATTCTTTTCAAATGATTTCAATTCAAATTACATCCGTTAAATTAAGAATTTCACATTTAGCTATAAGCGGGTATTTCGTTATATCCAGCATCGAAATAACGGGAGTTTACTGAATTAATTTACCCCCAACAACGGCAAAATTAACCCCAGGTTAAGAAAGCCTGATCGAAAAGAACTGAATTAATTAAGTTGATTATTAACGTACTAATTTTCTTTTTCTTCTTTCCCTAAGATGAAAATAGAAAGAGAAATAAAGTATCACGTCAATCTTGAGATTTATGGTAAATAAAGAAGAATATAATGGAACAAATTTTCCCAATGTCTAAACAGTAAAACTCACTCGACACACTCGTATCCAAGTAACAGAGTGACTTCGGCTTCGTTGCAAAAGAGTGTACCCTGACAAACAATATACTTACTGGATTGTAAACTATCTTATTCACACCCCTTGGTCGGGATGGGGCTCTCTAATCTTCAGCTATATAAGAGAAATCAGGATAATTAGAGCCAACAAAGTGTACCGTGACAAACAATATATTTACCAGAATTATATCCTTCTTCGTTTTGATTTAGTGTTTTTATATCAGACATTAAGTCAACCAAAGTATCAGCTTGCTATCAATATACCTCCCTTCAGTATCTGAGTCTAAAATAAATGTTTTAACAATTTAATAATTTCTTAACCAAATTTCACTACTTTTAAACACTTACAAAGCTCCATGAGGTCGGTCCGGTTTCTGAGTTTCTTTACGCATCTAAGTCCCAATAACATTTATAATTAATTGATATACTACAGTGGTAGCCGCTTAATGGGACAGCTAGGGAACAAATCCATTTCCTAACAATTGTCCCGATTATCCGTCTTCCCATTAAGCGGACTCGACTGTATTATTATATTCCAGTTCTCGTGGTCGCTAAAACTCACTCATATCCAAGATCCAGAGGGGCTTCGTTTATCACATCAGAGAAGAGAATATGCAAAAAGTGTACCCTGACAAACGATATATTTACCGGATTTTCTATCTTTCTTCGTTTTGATTTAGTGTATCTATAACAGACATTAAGTTAACCAAAGTTAAGAACCCTGATCTAAAAGAAATGTATTCACGTACTGAAATTCTTCCTCTTTTTCCCTAAGATAAGATAGAATAGAAATAAAGTATCAGCTAAATATTTTGCGATTTATGGTTAATAAAGAATTATATAATGAAAAACATTTGACAATGAATAAACAATACATAATGTAAAACTAACTCGGCTAACTCAGCGGCACCGGCCCTGTTGAGTGGCTTCGTTTCTTCTACATCAGAATAGAAATGATAAGAAACGCAACCAAAGTGGACCCTGACAAACAATATACTTACGGCTGCATTTGACCACTGATCCCATTGGTGGGCCGCGGGGTCCACTTTCTGTGTTCGAACAATAAACTCACCGATTATCTCCCTTCAGCATCTGAGTCTAAATAAATGTGTTTTAACAATTTAGTAATTTCTTAACCAAATTTCACTATTTTAAATATAGTGAAATCTTCAAACATTCCACAATTAGGTTGGCTAACACAGTCGGAGTAGCCAACTCCTTTTCCCCTCTACTCACCCTCTCCTATTTTCCATTTCTTTAGGCATCTAAGTCTCAATGTTAAATAACATGTATAATTAATTGATGTACAGTGGAAGCCGCTTAACGGGCTAGGGACAAATCCGTTTGCTAACAATTTGTCCCAATTATCCATCTACACATTAAACGAAAGAAACAATGAGGAGATTTTCTGATTCAACTATTGAAAACCTTGGAAAGTGTTCGCAATTTTTAAAATATGGGAGACCCTCAATAAATACGTACATATTTTTGTAAAAATATATTAGTCAACTCTCGTTGTAACGAAGTGCTTGGGACCTGTAAATCCCTTCGTTATAAGCGGATAATAATTAATGCATTTAGTGCTCTGGGGAAAAATCTCCTTTTAGTTATAACGGGAGTTTACTGTACAGTCTGTTCTCTCTAATTGTCCGCTTATTTACTTGTCCAAATCAGCTATGTATATACAATCAGGTCTGCTTATTATGAACAAGATTTCGTCTGCTTAATATGAAGATTTTTTATTATGAACAAACCCTACGGTCCCAATTTAACAATTTACATAGGGTTTGTATTAAGTTGAGTTCGCTTATTATGAAGTATCTCTATTATGAACACAATTTTTGGTCCCTTGAATGTTCATAATAAAAGAAACTGACTGTATCTGCAATAGTCCATATTCTCTAATAGTCCACTTTGGGCCAATTTCCCACTGGTGGACTATTAGAGAGAACAGTGTGTGCCATATAAGCTAACAGGAATAATAGGAATACAATTGTGTGATTGATTAATAGCAAATATAAATATGATTAAAATACAAACACAAGCTGGTATAATCAGATAAAAGCAAACAAAAGATATATACACCAGAAGAAAAGCTAAAATCATAATACAACCAATGATTAATTATAGCACACTAAGTAACCCAGCTAAAATAGCTAACACAAATACAAACCCAACTATAATCCCAATAACAACTGCTATTATAATACAAATTATTATAAACTGTTTCCTTCTTGATTTCTTTCTATACACAACTGCTTTATGGGTCTCTATTAATCCCCTATGGACATAATCCTTGGCTCTCTCGACATGCAAATCTATCCTATCGATAACTTCCCCTTGTTCCTCAATAAAGCGGGCGAGCTCATCAAACATTTCTTGTAGCTCTCGCATGTTCTCCTCCAGTTGGAGAATATCTTTGTGTCTCTGTTCGATTTCGTCCAAAGCTTGTCTCGACTGTTGTAACTTCTGAGAACCGAATTCGTCAATGAATATATTCGGATTGTTAACATTCAGCATTTCGTCTATTTCGTTGTCGCTTTTTTCTTTCCCCACTATCTTTAGTTGTCTCTTTATGCGCTCCTTGCATTTAACCCGATACGTGGTCTGTTCATGTTGGTACTGATCCATTATTACATTGAATCTCTGCATAAGCGAGTTGTACTGCAGCTTATGCATTCGGTGATCAGCGTCATTTCCGTTCTCCTTATCCGCTTGCTGCTCCAGACGCCGCCCCATGCCCTGTATACTAGCCTGCACCTGTCGAGACACAGTGGACACCTTTCCCATTACCTCGTCCAGCTCGCGCCGCTGGCTGTCAGGAGCCACGGCTTTCACTAAGAGCTCCCCATGCAGGTGCCCCACGTGACGTACGTGGTTCTCTATCTCGTTAACCTTCTGGTTCAGAGACTCAATCTTTGTGAAGAATTCGTCTTCGAACACTGCATGTCGGTTGGCCGCTATCTCTATGTCCAGCGGCTCTATCCTGTACGCGCTGACTACGGGCAGTAGGGGGTCCTGGGGACCCGAGGCGGACAGGTGAGCCAGGCGGTCTCGCAGCGCAAGGGAAGCCATGCAGCAGCTAATAAGCAAATGTATATGTAGTACAGTAGAACTCGGTAGTACGTACTTCGGTTAGTACTTCGGTTAGTAGGTACTAACTTGTAAAACAAAGTTTGTCAATATGTATGTAGTGTCAATTCGGTTATAATTCATTACGTACACTCGGATAATACGTACTAATTATTCTCTCCCAAGGGGATACGTACTAACCGAGTTCTACTGTAAGTGACATTTTGCATGGGATATTGGTATACGTACTTACAAATTCACATTCGAAAACTAGATTGGAATTACACGTAATATCTCCAATATAAGACTTTACTGTCAGGTCACAAGTACATAGTAATATTTTTAATACAGTAGAACCTGGTTAGTACGAACGCCAGGGACCTTAAAAGTTATAAATGCCTTCGTATTTTAACCGGAATTTCGTATTTAACCGTGTTCGTAACTACTAACGAGGTTCTACTATACTACATTAGAATAAATTTATTCCTAATGAAGAATAGAAGTAAAAGTATACACACAAATATCGTACTGTATAAATCAGAGAATTTTAAAGATTTCCAGACAAGAAATGATTCAATTTAGTAAAACTAAATGCAAATACAAATATACATATTACTCTCACTTCGTGATAACCGTTATCAATAATGGTAATAATTAACTATGGATAAGATGAAACGTATTACACTGGTCATCTTGCTTCCTCAAAACATCCTTTGTATATGCTTACGGCACACGTGGTCCATTTTGGTTAAATTTGAATAATTAATTGAATGCAAGTGTGCCATAAATTCGCAACTAAGGATAATCGTTTAATTAAATAAAAATGGTTCATAATATTTATCACGCCTTTGAAGAGAAGATATTAAAATTAAAATAGAGGTGAGCTTGCTTTGAATAATAAGCTTGAAAATAATTAACTTATTATTCAGTTCCTCTCAAGGAATTATCCAGGAGCGCGAGACGCTCCTTCGGAGCATGATTTTGTGGAAAATTTAAATTTGGGAGCGCGAAAATTTGGAATCCTCTCCTATACCGTAACATTAATTTGTGATTTAGGCGTATGAAAATTGGACCAGACCAGGATTAGGAGCGTATTTACAAATGGCTGTATAATACACTGGTTCCTCTAGTAGCAAATAATCAACATATTTGTACAAATGAGATTTGTTATTGTGCAAATATAAATTGTGGCAGTAATCACGGTAAACCCCTTGCTTCTTAGTAAAAAATTCTTACTATAAAATTCTTACTATAAAATACAGTGGATGCCGGTTATAAGCACATCATCGGGAACTGCACTTAATGTGCTTATCACCGTATTAACCGGCATGTTCTTATAACCGACATAAATTATATAGGTATATGGCAACCGTTTTCCAACATAATGTTCATATATCCGATATGTTCTTATAACCGGTGTGCTTATATCCGACATCTACTGTACTATAAATATAAAGAAGTCATGTAACAAATAGTCCATGTAATAAACTCTTAATAAATGTATTAAATTGCCTTTACGAAATATCCATGTAAAGAACTGTCCGTATCTCCTGTTGATGTGTCATAATTATATAAAGTAATGAGTTGAGAAAACTGCTAACAGCATTCTAATGAAAAGCAGTATGGTAATAATATCAATATTATATAATAGACCAGTAGACTATACGAATAAAATACGTAACATAATATTCAAAATTAAGAATTATTATACTGTAAACTGTAAGTATAAATCAATTGCAAATGCAGGATCAATGAGAACTAATTTCTATTCTCGTATTTGATAATAAATTTAATAAATAAATTAATATAATTATTAATTACACAGAATATAATAACTATGCTGCTAATGTTTTGAAACCATAAGCCATAAGATTGCTCGCTATGTGGTTTCATATTATGCACAAACACAGCCACTGAAGCTCTACGTATTTCTACTGATACTAAACTGATAATGATGCCCTAGAGAATGCTATGGAAACCTAATCGCATTATACGTATTCTACATGTATGCATGATTTACATTCTTTTCAAGGTTTTTCTCCTTTTGCATAATGAGAATTAATTAGGTCAAACCAAGGACTTAATGTGTATACTATTTCGGCACCATTTAATTCTTGGAGAACATCATTATTAGATGAAATAACTGAATTAGTTAGATCACTCGTTGTAGGACGAATATTCATTGATTTATTATTCAGCTGTGTAGTGATTGAGAAATAAATTCTACAGTCTTAGTTAGTTTCTGCATTGCATTTCTTACGGAATAGATTTAGTTATGGCAGTTATTAGTTCTGATACAAGGAAGGCTGTTTTTTTCTCTGAACAACAAGGATTTATTTCAAACCTAGAAAAGCACCATGCTTCTCTTGGGTAAGTAACAATAAATAAAATAGAATAATTGAAGACTTTACTTTGATTATATTTTGCTTTTGAAGCGACCAAAATCTTCTCATATAAGTTCACTCCATTAGCCTGTTTTACTGAATGTAAGATAGTACTGACATGTACTCAGAGTTAGAATATCAAGCTGTATAACTAGCTATAGAGTATATTGTTGCTTGATTTATTCTTATATACTTACTATCTCGCATCCACTATAGGGCTAATAGGACGCTCGTCCTATAGCTAGCTACCTGCTTGAGAGCAATACATACTCGCTACACTACTGCTAATTCTATCTCTATCTAGCATTCTAAAACCTAAACTACTGCTTTTTATATTTCTTACGACATACTAGCAGCACTCATTTCAGTATATAACTTTCCTCGTTTTATCATTGCTTGATTTATAGGCTTGTTAGTTACTTATTGACTGGGATTATTCCTAGTCGTACTAATCAGGAATACAATTCTATTATGAACTGGTAAATAAGTTTTTCTTATAAAATGAATAATTGAACCATTTTGAAAGTATTACTACTACTTTTTGACTTTGACTTCGTTCCGCCCATTCTTTGTACACGTGTTATAAACCGCGAGTCCTTCTCAGAGGTGTGTGGAGACTTGACACCCTCAGTCTATAAGCTATTATGGAATTGTTTATTCTCATCAATCACCACGCGTATTCCCTTAGATCCGCCCAACTAACTCTACTGTGCTACAAAGGAATTATCCAGGAGCGCGAGACGCTACTTTTTGGAGTATGCTTTTGGGAAAATTTGAATTTAGGAGCGCGAAAATCTGGAATCTTATCATATACCCTAACATTATTTTGTCATTAGGCGTATGGAAATTGGATCAGACCAGGATTAGGAGCGTATTTACAAATGGCTCTATAATACACTGTGTATACTTCCGTGTGATCATGTCCCGCCGTATTGTCTATAGCTTAGCGACATAATGCGCTATTGTTATGTGCCAGGTCACGTGATGAGTTATACTTTCACCTTATTTACGCAAATAATAGCTGAGTATTGAATAGGTCAAAGATGTATTTATATTTCCGCATTATACATAATGGAAACAGAGTATCAAACAGTTATTTCCATTGTATTTGAAAGCCACACGCGGCGCCAAACGATTTTACTAAACTTATAATTAAATATGTGTAATATTAGCAAGTGTCTATCTCCCATTTGGTTTGTTCTACATAAGAAACGACCTTTTCCCTAACTATTGTATTATTACGCCCTTCTAACTATTGTATTATTACGCCCTTCCGTGTTTACGTACGTACAGCACATCAACTAGCATATAATGTGTAATTCCGTTATGACAAACCCTATCAGTACATGAATTCAGGTTGTCTGATAAAGTTATGATTAGGAGAACACCGACACTCAAACTAATTGTAACTATTATGCTGTGTAATTAGTTCAGATTATTTGTTGTTATTTGTGTTTATCTTGCTAGAACCTTGTACCGGAATATTCCTGTCCTGCCCATCAACATAAATCTATTCAATCTCTACCACTGCGTTAGACTGAGAGGCGGATTCAATGAGGTAACTGCGGTTATTTTATATACAGTGAACTCTCGTTATAACCAAGTTGGATATATAGAAATACCCGCTTATAACGAAATGGAGATTTCCCCCCAGAGCACTAAATGTATTAATTATATCCGTTTATAACGAATATCTGATATAACGAAGGAATTCACAGGTCCCTAGCACGAGAGTTCACTGCATATTTATCATTATTATTGGCCCCTTGGAAATTGGTCCGGGGGGACAAAAAATTCATGGAAATTTGGTCCTTCTGTGGAAAATTTTTCCTCTGAGTTTTGTGTTTATTAGTTACCGTATTTACTCGAATAGTAGCCTAGGCGATTTTCGCCATATTGGGACCATAAATTTTTATTTTGAATAAGCCTGTCACTGGAAAATTGGCCCCCGAAAAATTGATCCGGGACCAAAATTCCATATAATATTGCTCCCCCGGACCCCAATTTTTCGGGGACCAATTTTCCAGTGACAAGGCTTCTTATTTACTGTCAACACCTTTCAATATGAAACCCGGATTCCCAATGGGGAATTTTTGTTGTCAAGAAATGACTTGCTAGTACCTGTAAAAGTGTTGGCCAATATTAATTAATTAAGCAATTTCTAGGTATAATTGTACAATTTTGAAATGCTTTCTGTTTTTGTTTGTACAGTGGATGCCGGTTATAAGAACATAGTCGGGAACTGCATATAATGTTGTTATAACCGGCATAAATTATATAGGGGTATATGGCACCGTTTTCCAGTATAATGATCTTATAACCGGCATCTACTGTATATTCGTGTAATGAAAATTATATTGAAATTCTTTTGAGATTATCCAATGCTGTCTATTATATGTATTGTTACGTGTTGCTAGGTAGCGAGAAAGAGAGAATGGAATTCCATAGCTCAACAGCTGTTCTACCCACAACACACCATAACCAGAGTGGCTCCTCTCCTCTGCTACCAATACTCTCAGTTAGTCTCTGTTACAGCCAATAATGTTACACATATCATGGATAATGTTATATACTTAATTCTGTTAAAAATATTCCTATTTACAGTAGAACCTCGTTAGTAGGGACACCATGGGACATTAAAAATTCGTTCGCCTTATCCAGAATTCGTATTAACCAATTTCATTTGTATTGAAAAGGCTTTGAAATGGACTGAAATAGTGTTCGTATTAATAACCGGAATTTTGTATTAAACATGTTCGTACTAACGAGGTTGTACTGTATTCTATAGATAAGAAAAGTATTCTATTATTGATACAATTTGTTGTTTGTTTACATCAAACTAGTTATTTAATTTTATTACCTCCTTTTTGATATAAAACCTCGGCTTCGCAAAGCTGAATGTTTTATTAACAAAATTATCTTGCCAAGTACCTGAAAAAAAGATAATGGCCGATGTATACAGGTAAACCTCCCAAAGCGGCACCCATCGGGAGAATGATTTTGTGCCGCTTCTCGGAGGTTGCCGCTACTCGGAGGTGCCGCTTTGGGAGGTTTACCTGTATATTATACGTAATTCCCTATTACTATTAGAGCAATCTGTTTATTACTCTCTATATTCCCTAGACTGCTGTACAGCTTTGAGATTAGCCATTCCCGGATGCCCCCAGGGCTCCGCTCCGCCTCTAGCTCTCTCCCGAGTATCGTAGTTCCTGCTCTCTACGACCCTCCTATCGACGAGACACAGGGTAAGTAGCGTAGCCGTTCTATTATAGTCTGTTCTCTCTAATAGTGCACTTATCTAATAGTCCAATTATTTAATTGTCCAAATAAACTATTTCTGTATCTGTAATAGTCCACCATTGAACACTGGTGTACTATTAGAGAGAACAGAGTGAATACAGTTTACTCCCGTTATAACGAAGTCCGATATATCAAGATAACTGTTATAACCTAATGGAGATTTCCCCCAGAGCACTAAATGTATTAGTTATTATCCGCTTATTACGAATACCCGGATATAACGAAGGAATTTACAGGTCCCAAACACTTCGTTATAACGAGAGTTCACTGTAGTAATTGTTGTGAGATTATGTAATTACTGACGAATGTTTGATAGATAATTATACGAATAATTAGGGTGTATTTTGTATACTTTCAATAATATTTAGCTCTTGTTGACATGTGTTATACACATTTCTAAGATCCTCTTTATTTAACTGGAAATTTGATATTTACAGTCTATTGTTTATATAGATCTACTCATTGTTTATACATTAGATTTACTTATAGTGTATAATTTCATGTTATCGCTCAACTATACTAGTAAACTAAATTAAGGTTTACATTTCAGTAACTTATTTAGAAATCTGATTCAGTAAATATATTTGTCATCGCTCCTTGTCGAGTTTATATTAGAAATTAATTCTGTTTTGTAGAGGTTTCTCTGACAAGATTGAGATGCTCTCTCCTTTGTGGATTCCCAAATGAAGTGGAATTAGCAATAAATACACTCGTCATACTCTCCTCGAGGAAACAAGTTTATCTCAAAAATGTTAGTTATTCATTAATTTATTTAACAAGACATTTCTACCTTATTATGTATAGCAGAGAAATTATAGAAATAATCCATTGTATAAAAGATCCGAGAAATATTCTACAGAAATATTCACGTAATAGCAAGTCGAACTTGCTATTAGAATTAGAGGAACAGAATTAACATTAAATGTTCGTTTGGAAACTGAAAATAATTTGCTAATAGAGCAATATTGCTATTAGGCAACACCGCTGTAATTCCATTTATCGCAAGACAAACATACAAAAATTAATTGCAAATACCATATTATTATTTGGTAAACTAATATACTATGGATAAGTTGAATAAGATTTAAAGTCAATTTGTTTGTGTAGGAGCTCAGTCTCTTGGATTTGCTTCTAGCACACGTTGGAATATTCAATGGTGAGTACTAAGTACTAAGTACCATATATTATGAGGTGTATACTAGTTATAACAGGCCTAGATAATTGGAAGATTCACTATGTATTCCCATAACTTAAGTAATGCAGTCAGGTCTGCTTATTGTGAACAATTTTTCGTCTCCTTAAATTGACTTTTTATTATGAACAAGCACTATGGTCCCAATTTAACAATTTACATGAGTTCGCTTATTATGAAATATCTCTTTATGGACACAATTATTAACACTTGAATATTCATAGCAAAAGAACCTGACTATATTCCTATAACCAATGAAAGAAGAGCATCCTTATATGTAAACGGTCTATAAAAGCCCATACAAACTAAGCCAAAAATTTGTAGACTGTCTATAAATTATGTAGACCAAAAGCCCTGCCGTCTATGGGTAATACTAATGTAATGTAAGAAAACCTGGTCTAGAAATAGGCGGTCTACATACAAGTTATTTCATAAAAGAACCTGACTGTATTCCTATAACCAGTATACCCATAACAGAGAACTGACTATACCCCAATGCCTATAGGAGACGACCTGTGTAACCTGTTTAACTCGAGTGGGTACGCGGGGAGACACAGCTTTCCGGCCCTGTGGTACCAGCTGTTGACACCTGCTCGCTATCTCCGCTACATAGACTCCACAGGGAGCTCTCTCTGTGTTCCTGAGGCGTACAGAGATGTGCTGGCCCCGCCAGAGATGCCAGAGAAGCCAGCCTATCTATATAGACTATACTCGGTTAGTAGTGTACTAGAGTATACTACTGGTTTATGTTGATAGGCAGGACAGGAATATTCCGGTTCAAGGTTCTAGCAAGATAAACACAAATAACAACAAATTATCTGAACTAATTACACAGCATACTCTAGTCACCTTACAGTTAGGAGAGTTCAATTCTACTCCTGTATAATACCCTGCTATCCAGTGATTCTGAAAATCCATATTAATCATGCATTGTGTTTTACTGCATATTTCACAAGGCCTATACAGTAGAACCTCGTTAGTACAACACGATTAATCCGAAATTCCGGTTAATACGAACACTATACTCGGTTAGTGTACTAGACTACTGGTTAAGCTATACTCTATACTCTAGAGTCTATACATTGATTCTGAAAATCCATATTATTCATGACAGTAGACCTCGTTATTACGAACACGGTTAATACGAACACTATTTATCTCAGTCCTCTTCAGAGCATTTTCAATATAAATCAATGGTTAATACGAATTCCGGATAAGCGAACACATTTTGACGGTCCCCTGATGTTCGTACTGTATGTTGTATGTAATCACTTGAATTCCAAATATTCTAAATCTTTTAGAAATTATGGTACTTCAAACAAGATTTTAATATATAGAAAATATTATTTATGTAACTATCTAGTTTATCACTCACTGGAGTGCTATTATTAGCTACGTATATAATGTGTTACGAGAGTTGTCTCTCACAGGTGGCTACTGTTCTATACAACTCAAGCTATCTGGAAGAGAACAGCTGTTTCTTGTTAGAACACAACCAGTCTGTTAGGTACGTTATTGGTAATCTCACATAGTTATTGTTTGTTGGAATGGAGTGTATTAATTAACACTATTTTTTGGTATTTGTATATACAGTAGTTAGTACGAACACGGTTAATACGAATTTCCGGATAAGACGAACAACAGTTTCACAAAATCAGGTCCTACAATGGCTATTCAATGAGTATTACTCCGGTTAACACGAACTCCGGATAAAGCGAACAAATTTTTACTTTTCGTTGGTGTTCGTATTAACGAGGTTCTATTGTATTTGAATTATTTGGTTATTCCTTATAGATTTATATTGGCTTGTATCTCCTGCAATAATGTTATTTTGCAGCATTTCGCTTGGGATTCTCTCTCAATTATCGGAGAAAAGGTTTGCTTTAACAATCACATTAATTCCTAACTTATATATTAATCAATTAACCTGTAAATAACAACACAAGGGAATTGGGCCAAATGTTGTTTATATAAATATACCGTTGTAACAAGTGTTCTATTGATATATCATATCATGTTATACAGTTATCTATCCATGTCCATAACAGACATGTCTATAACAGACATGTCCATAACAGGCATTAATATCAGAACACTATGTTGGAAAACGGTTGCCATATACCCTATATAATTTATGTCGGTTATAAGCACATTAAGTGCAGTTCCCGACGATGTGCTTATAACCGGCATCCACTGTACTATCCTTTAATACACTATACTACCGTATAATACATTGCATACCACTATATACTACATGTAATATACTGTATAACTATCGTATAATACACTGTATAATACACGTATAATATCCTGTAATACACTATATACTACGTGTAATATCCTGTAATACACTATATACTACGTGTAATATCCTGTATACGTATAAATTATTACACTCTATACTACTACAGTATAATTATCACACTCTATACTTAGTTAGTCTACTACCGTATAATATACTGTATAATACACTATACTATACACTCTATACTACCGTATAATAGTACCACTATACCACTACGTATAGGTGCCGCTGTGCTCTACGCTGCTGCCCTCGCTGTCGCTGCTGGCGCTGGTGGAGGAGGCGGCGGAGTCGGACGACAGCTTCGTTCTGCTCAGAAACCTGGAGCTGCTCAGGTGTCTCGCGGCCGCAGACACAGACGTGGAGATACCGGAACAGCTCACGCGGCACATTCTCAGACTCCTCACGCTTAACGACGTACAGGTAGTTATGTGGTAGATACGTAATACGTAGTAGTGATATGTTAGTATAGGATATAGTACAGTGAACCCAGCTTAATGGGGTCATTTCCCAGGAACAGAATCATGCCAATACTGTAGATAATACAAAATATCTTCGGTTAATTGGGTTAAATTTCGGTTAATCGAATCAAAATTATGTAATGCGAGTTCAAATTTATTTATTTTCCATAAAATTTGGATTAATTGTCAGTGTATTTGACACATATTCGCATTATAAAAATAATGCAAAATTTCATTTAATCTGGTCAAATTATCCTTGGATTGGTTATTTAATTTTTTTGTTATTATTGCACATATCAGAAATGATCAGATATTCTTTTGTGTACTTACATTGCTTGCTACATTTACTGCTATCATTCCATTCTCCTATAGCTGTTGCTACGGTGTGTAGAGACGTTGTATCAGCTGACAGAAAGCAGCATAGCTAACTGCAGCTACATCAGCTGTTCTGCTCACGGAATCGGTAAGCCGTAAGCGAGAATAATAGAGAGGGGTATAATATCGGGAGTAGACTGTATATAAATTTTGGCAACTTCGGTATGCATACTATACTGTCGCTGAGAACCAATAGTAAAATTTGAGGATAAATTTGGCCCACGAAAACAATAAGCGCAGGGGTGCTTATTCGAAGCAATACTTTATAACATGTCCAATATATTAATTACATTTCCGATATACGTATAATAACATGTCCATTATGTGATGTAGTCAACTCCGCTTAATAGAGCCATCGGTTAATCGGTTTCTCCGCTTAATCGGGTCAAAACAACTTGGTCCCGAGGTGGCTCTATTAAGCGGAGTCGACTGTATAACATGTCGAGTATATAATATATCAACATTTCCAATATATTAATTCATGTCCGGTATATGTATAATAACATTTCCAATATATTATGTCCGGTATATTATGTATAATAACATGTCCATTACAATGTATATAATAACATATCCATTACGGTGTGTAGATGTGCTGGTGACGTGTCTGACTCGGGACCTAGACTCGCTGGCTTCTGTCTCAACAGACAGATTCTCTCTCCTCCGAGAGGTCCCTCTCCAGGAGGAGCTCACCCGCGGTATACCCGGCAACATACACTACTCTATCTCCTCTCTATATGAAGAGTCTAACCATACCTTATCCGCCGCAAAGCGAGCTCCAACAGAGACACTAGGGTTCGGACCTGACGAGCTGGCTAAGAAATGGCTACGGTCCTGTTTCGAGACCTGTACCGTTGGGACTATCTCTAAGACTCAGTTATACTCGGGCTACCACACCTATCTTAAGAATATATATCAGATGCAGTCCTCTCTCGGGTTCATGCGACTACTGGAGCACATTAGGTACATATTCCCGAAGGCCACTCTCAAGAAATCTATTGCTCCAGATGGGAAATCGAGGTAACGTTGTTATCCGAGTTATATATTGCAAGCTAACTACAAATATAGTCATACATATGATATTCCGGTTATTTTGGACACTATTTCAGTCCCCTTCAAAGCCTTTTTGATATAATTTGTTTTGGTTAATACAAACTCCGGATAAGGTCCCCTGGTGTTCGTAATAAAGAGGTTCTACTGTAATTCTTGCTAAGATAATTAACTTCTTATCCAAGGTATCAACATAATTAAAATACTTTTGCTTAATTTTACGAATTTTATTCACTTATTTTCGAATCTATTTTCCAAACAGATTTCTTCCCTAGCCCGCTGATAACCACTTGTGACCCACATGCCCATATATGGGCATAAAGTGGTTTAGTTCCATTTCCGTGACCCATCGGTGGTAAACGTCGTGCTAGCCTAACTTGGTTGTTCACATATCAAACACAATCCTAACTTATTAGAATATTGTTATATGATAACAGAATTGTGTTATCCTATTCTTGCTTACATAATACTGCTTTTAATATCAGTTATTCAGTATCCATTGCTGATAGAATAAATCCTGTACAAATCACTATTCGCTACCAAATACATCAAATGAATTTAGATTTATCGTCTCTGATTATATGGAATAACAATTCGTTTCTTATATTGGCAGTTAAATATTTTGCTTTTACATTCTTTATATGTGGTTATACATCAACAAATAATTGTGATATTCTAACCAATTAACTTGATTAGAAGAATGGCTTTATATTATCCATGGTTTATTCCTGTAGTTTCGTGTTCTATTTTCTCCGTATCAAGCAGCATATAACTCCAGACGAGATTTCGAGTCCGTCTGTAATCACTTCTAGCCCGAGCTCTTTCACGACTCCAGTCAAACTTAAAATGAATCCCGCATCCAAAATATCTCCCCTACCCCCCCTTATGAACCATCCTGTCCCAAACAACAGAATATTAACACCCAAATTACGCAGCCTAACTGAGCCATCCAAACCATCACATTCACATAACTTTGTTATTAAAAATATATTTAACAACACCAAAGCTATCGCTCCAAAAACCGCATTTTCGCCCCCACTCAAGTCCCCACCCCTCCACAACCCGGTACAATCCAAGCACCCCCCATTCCCTCCTCCCGACGCTCCTACCTCCCCTCTCACCTCTCCCCCTGATCCCTCTACAGATCCCTCTACAGATCCCATGTTGCTACAGATTCCAATCAAACTGCTGCAGAATAAACCGAACGGATCTCCTCTACACTCACAAGAGGAACCCGATTTATTCCCAGAACAGAATGGCCACACAGACAATTCACACGAAGCTTCTGTTCCAAAAAAGCGACCGCAACCCTCGAGTCCCAACTGTCTAATCTCAAAGAAACCGACTCCAAACAGTCCGACCGAAACTCACAAAGAGTTCTCTGCGAAACCTGACACCCCGATCCTAGAGAACGGAGACACTCATTTGGTTAACGGAGAGGTGGATGCGTTTAATTGGGACGAGCCAACTGAGCTTAATACGTCACAGAAAGACGAATCGCCTATCGATGATAATCAAACTAATTCAGTTACTCCTGTTGATGAGAACATTTGTAAAAGAATTAGTCACATTGAAAATAGCGAATTTCCATTCATTTCTATTTCACTGAGGGAAAAGGTGGATATTAGTAACATTGAATCTCAGATTATAGATTATACTCCAAAACCGGTTTCCCCTGCGGTTAATGACACTCCCACAACTTCTATAACAGAGGAGTTGGACTCTACTTTAGTCTCTAAGAAACTGAAGAAATCTTCTAAAGATAAATCACAAACTCCAACTTGTCAGTGGCACAACTGTCAAAGGTTAGTTTTATCTCTTATTATACTACAGTGGTGTTCGCATAATAGCAATTTATTGCTCTATTAATTAACAAGTTATTTTCAGTCTTCAAGCTTCAAGAGATCATTTAATGTTAATTACCTATAGCAAGTTCGCCTATTAGAAAGCAAATTTCATGCAAATATGCAACTTGCTATTACGCGAACACCACTATATTATGTGAAGTCTAAATATTAACCTGGAGATTTCGCGATTACATTATTATAAGTGCCAAACTTTGCCACTCACGGACTCTATTCATGGTTTCTATCGCATTAGTTTATTTCACTTGCAACAATATTAGTTAACTAAAATACTGTTAAGCCATGGGTATGTTGCTATCCAGAACGATTTTCCGCTAAACTCATTTAAATATGATTATTGTTATTTATAATATTATAATATTTATTATATTATTAATAATATTTCGGAAATGAATTATCTTTAATTAAAGATGCCTTTATTAAAAGCAACAGCATACTTTATTAATACATACAGTTCTTTCGTGACAGCATAATTACGATATACAGTGAACTCTCGTTATATCGAAGTGCTTGGGATCTGTAAATTCCTTCGTTATAAGCGGATAATATTTAATTCATTTAGTGTTCTGGGGAAAATATCCATTTTGTTATAAGCGGTTATTTCGTTACTTATATCCGACTTGGTTATAACGTGAGTTTACTATATTGCTAGATCATTCGATGATTGGGATTCGCTATTGAAGCACGCCTGCAGTGAGCATGCCCAGGTAGAGTACCCCAGCATTTGTCTGTGGCTGGGCTGCAAGACCCACAGGAACACCAGGAGCAGGCCCTCCCTCATGCGGCACTTTCAGGTACTCTATACTCTCACACGGTTAATGCATTGAAGTTGTTTCTTTATACAGTATAGTAGACATTGGGTTTAACTACACTCGTTTTGGCTAAAATTGTCACTATATCCGATATGTCACTAAATCTGAAGTAGCTTCAATTATTGGTACGGACCTCTGGACAATTATTATTAGCGATTTGTTGCTAAAGCCAATGTCGTTAAATCCAATGTTTACTCTAGCTCTAAAATCGTTATTAAATGAATTCTAATTTCACCTTTTGACAACTACCTTAATAATACTATTGCTATATCAGCATTACCCTTGGGTCTAATAACAAATTGGCTCAATTTGCAATCATATTTGTGCTGAATTTACTTGTGATTAGAGTCAAAATTTGTTCGTATTATCCGAATTCGTATTGAGTCAATTGCATGCATTATATAGGTAGGCTAGGGGAATCACACTTTGTTCGCCTTAACCAATATTTACTTTATCCTTATTCGTATTATTAAATAGATTCAACTATACATATCCCAACTCTTTTATTTCTAAATTAACAATAGTTTCGTTTAATTAGGTTTGTCACTGTACACCGAATCCAATTCAGTCTAAAGTAGTGTCAGTAGCACATCTCCTGGACAAATTGAAACGAACCCCACCTATGGAGGTAAATTGATTGTTGTTGGTTACGTTTTAGGAGAGTTCATTCATTATGGCTTTTATTCTTTGTTATTTTGTAGAAACATTTTGAAGGAATTCTCTCACGCAGCTTACATCTAACAACTACTCTAATACTACGAAACATCTTGTTAAAATGTCCAGAGTCAATAAGGTAGGTTAATATTAACATTGCGTTACAGTGTTACAATATATTATCGAATAGCATAGTTAATAGAATGGGAGGGCCAATATAATTGCGTGTTTCTTACAGTACAATGTTGAGAATTTAATCAAATATTTAATCTGAGTGTAACTAATCCTCTTTTGAATGATTCGTATATTTCTGAGTAGCGAAGATAACAGATTAAAATATTTATGTTTGTTATCATTAGTTATTTGATTCACTGTGATTATTCACGGAATTGTATTTTTTTTTTGCAACATAATGGTCGATTTCTAAGCGAATTTGTGTTTTTTGCAAACAATTTTTCTATCGTGTTTAGAAAAATATATTAATGCAACCTGATCAGTGAACTAATTTGTAATTTTTAATAGCTTGGGAATTAATAAAATACATTAGCACAAATTCAGAACCAATTAATCATTATTATCAACTTGATAAATTTTTATGAAAGTATTTTGTTTATTTTTTGGGTGCGAATATTAAATGTTATGTTAAGAAAGCTTTTAATTTAGCTAAGATAACTTAACTGATTAATACCGAATAATATATCCACTGTATCTAAACCAAAGCCAATTGTTTATAAACTATACTGTTGATCTTGACTATACATTTAACAGGTTCTATTAAAAAGTATTTATACATTTTCTCCTTTTCACTGTAGCTATTTCGCTGTGCACGAAGACATCCTTCTAACAGTGGCTACCACAGAATCACAAGCAGGGCGTTATATTACAGAAATTCTATCTGAAATTTCAAGTTTCAAACATACCAAGTTGTGACGCGCGCTCTCTATGTGCTAATACTGTTTTATTTTCGTTCTGAACTACATATCACTTGGTTTGATAGGTAGCTACAGTATACTCCGTCTGTGAATGGAAACTGCTATCTAGCTGGGCTGTAGTTATTTGGTTTTTGACTTTTCTCTTCTGAATTGGTAGTATTTGATCGCATTATAATTTGTGAATACTGATTTTATGAGCTGCACAGCGAATTAAACTAGTCTTATTCAGAATCTCAAATTTAACATAATTTATGGGAATGTTGGAATCATAAAAAGTTCAAATAATTAGAATATTTTCTAGAGAGGGTCTCATTTGGTAATCAGCTCAAAAACCCACAAATATATCCATGTCATCATTTTAATTGCATGTATTACAGTATGAATTTGATCTTTCACTCGATTAAATGCAATTTACTTTCTATACGTGTTTTATCACTGGCGCGCTTTATTGAGGTAAGTAGATTGTAATAACAGTATTGTAATAGATTGAATAATATCTCGCTTATTTGAATACAATTAACACATTTTGGCATAAAAAGTAACTTCTTGTTCAAATATTAACATGAAATTTTATATTAGTTATTGACCAAAATCACCAAACTGACTTTGCGAAATCTATCAAAGTTTAATATATTCGATACATACTCTGTACTTGTATATAGTATATTGTATGTATATTTGGATGAGATGAAATGTTTGGTACTACAACATACATATTTCCTACTTACCAACGCCTTCAAACGTTTCCTGGTTATCACTGCTGAATTACTCTATATTTTGAGATTTTGATTTTGTATTGCAAAATATCTATTACCGTATTTACCAAGAACTTAAGTTCGAACTTAAAACTTAAGTTCAAACTTAGTGCATAGGTTATTAGTAAATACGGCTACTAATAATGGATATATTATAATTTCTATTACACGTTCCGTTTTACAAAACTAAGCCAATTTAAATGCGCTAAATCCCTGGATCTGTTATGAAAATCTCGAGTCACTGAAATTTCCAGGTATCCTTGGAAATATGACAAGTATTGAATAGTTTCAATGAAAAACATCGAAATCCCTGAATTCCTTAATTAGAGATGAAATCTTCCAAGGATGCATAGCGGGTTGGAAAGTATGAATTTCTACTATTTCAGCTCCCAAAATTATTTCAGATATTCTAGTATACGAATATATTACTTGAATCAAATATTATCACTAAATTCATTGGACTATCATTTTCCTTAATTGAATCCCCGTCTGAAGAATGTTACGTATTTTGATAATAAACCCAATCCACCAACGCAAGAATTTTTTCTTATTTTACAACTCTCATTACTTTTCCCAATCTTTTACACAAGCTTCCTACATCATTCATATGTATACGCTAGTAAGATAGCAAATTTTTACATTTTATCACATTGAACACTAATACTAATACTTATAACTTGAAAATATATAATATGAGCGCGATATTCCATTTGAAGACTTAAACTAATTAGTTCGGCAAGATCTATTTTTATCCACTTTTATCCACCAACTCAATTCATTATCACCTGCAAACAAATTTATAACGATTCAAAAATTACAATGGTTTTCGAAATTAGTGTGGGTTTCACATCATATATTAAGTCGCATTTTGTTGAAGTATAAATTATAATATGCAATTAGAGAACATAATTGACATTAAACGCTTGCTTTGAACTTATTTAATAGAGCAATTGAAATTAAGCGAACCTCACAAATACACCTGCTTCCACCATAATTAACACTAAATTTGTTTTTTATTAGCAAAACATTCACCAGAATATTTGTATATGCTTTACTGTAGCGGATAATGCCACAGAAGAAGTCTATTCCCCAACAATTGAGTAGTCTCATCAAAAACATAGAACGGACTTCAAATGGACAGGCCAGTGTTAATCTAAAAATGCTAGCCGAGACTGAGCATCCGGAGTGCATATTCATTGAGATTCGTCCGAAAGAGGGTCCCTACAAATACGGTTTGTTTCTGTTCGAGATTCAACTGGCCAATGGATATCCTCTCAATCCTCCTGTTGTATCCTGTCATACTGCAGTGTACCATCCCAACATAGAATTTGATGTAAGTACTATGTACGTAGTTGGTAATACATAACATGTACAGTACAACCTCGTTATTACGGACACGGTTAATACGAATTTCCGGATAAGACGAACAAACAGTTCCACAAAATTAGATCCCTACAATTACTATTCAATGGGTATTACTCCAGTTTATACGAACTCCGGATAAAACGAATAAATTTCACCGTCCGTTAGTGTTTGTATTAAGAGGTTCTACTGTAGTTAGTAATACAGTAGATTCTCGTTAATACGAACATCAGGGGACCATCGAAATTTGTTCGTATTAACCTGAATTCTATTTAAGCGGAGTCACTTGCATGTATTTGTATAGGCTAGGGGAATTAAACTTTGTGCTCCTTAACCGATATTTCGCCTTATCTGTGTTCGTAATAACGAGTGTCTACTGTATCGCTTAGATTTATTACCTTAATTGGCGATGAAATCGGATATCTAGAATATTGATGTCATAGGGGTGTAGACGGGGTAGGTTTTGCTAAGGCTTTACGGATTAAATGTCTTTTTAGTAGAAATTAACAATATTGTGACCACCTCATTTGGTTATGCCCCTGGGTGTCTTGTTTCTATTACCGTCGAGAGGGAGGGGGGTAATTATAGGACCGTCATTGTATTGTATTATGATTCCTGTTGGCTCGGACAATTTATTTTTATTTAGATGCGCTCATTAATAAATATCAAGTTAATTCTATATTTATAAAGTCAAAGAATACATTACGTATTTCTCTATACCAGGGGTCGACATTAGGCAAAAATATGTTTGGCACACAAGGTCATAATTATGTTGGCATTATATGTAAACTGGCACTTTTCATTCAAAAGGTTGCCGGCCCCTGCTTTATACAATTATAGTGTCTGCATTTTCCCATTTATTAAATACCCGCATACGAATTTGACCCAGAACTCCTCTTGATATAGACTGCCCTGTTATATTTAAACGGAATACAACTAACATCTCCTTTGATTAGTAAATCCTGTGTCTGCAAATTTAGTTTGTTATACAGTCAACTCCGCTTAATCGGGTCAAAGCTTGCTGGTCCCAAGGTGACTCTATTAAGCGGAATTGATTGTACTAATAATTATATTTGGTATTACAAAAAACTTGTGCTCATCTACCAAACTATGGTATCTAAAAAATTGAAGCTCCAAATACCAAATAGATTAATTAATTGTCTAATTTGAAGATACAATTAGTGCGCACAATAATTCTATCTTTTAAATCTATCCAATTGCGTTGGTTGTACTGTTGTATGAAAATTGCCTTCAAATTGCTTTCAAATTTCTCAGAATTTCTACGTAAGTAAAGTATACCCATGCTTTGAATGTTTATTTATTTCAAGAAATTATCTTAATTAATAGTTACAAATGTAACAGGTGCACCAACCTGAATTAAGTTATTTAAAGCAACTCAGCTTAACATGTAACTATGTTTTTATTTCTTTTAAGTTGGTCTAGCAATTAGCCCTTGAATTTATTGCAGAAGGTTTAACCTTAGACTCATGTAGAATTATGTTGATAATATTGGACAAACTCAAAGAGTTATGTTGTTGTGAGAGCTATCAAAGTATTTATTTACGCAATAATACGCAAGATTATGTTACATTTGGAATATCAGATATATTTTGTGATAAGAAAATTAAATCCCAATCGCTCAAAACGAAATACAATTAGATATGATGTGTTTATATGTTACAATGATAATAAAACTAAATTGGAAATGGCTTAGGAACTTAACAAGAAATTTATAAATATAATTTATTTATATCAGTGGAAAGAACTTGCTTGGAATATCTAACTATACAAATAACAAGAGACTGTCTTAATATGTTCGTATTAACCGTAAATTCGTATTAAGTATTAACCGAGTTACCTGCATGCATTTGTATAGGCTAGGGGAATAAACCTTGTACTCCTTAACCGATATTTCGCCTTATCCGTGTCCGTATTAACGGGAATCTACTGTATTACTTTATGAAATTTATACTTATACTTGATAAGGTGTGTTTATCTATGCTGGACGAGTGGACTGGAGACATGGACCTGGAAGACATAGTAATGGGACTCCTATTCCTAATGCAAAATCCACAGATAGACGATCCACTCAATGCAATGTTCAGAGGAGACGAAAAATACACGGACTTCGTTCGTAAGGCATGTAATACATTTAATACTTTAATATTATATACAGTCAGGTCTGCTTATGTGAACAACTTTTCGTCTGCTTAATATGAAAAACTTTTATTATGAACAAGCTCTATGGTATCAAATATCACAACTTATTAAGTTGAGTTCGCTTATTATGAAGTCTCTCTATTATGAACACAATTTTTGGGCCTTGAATATTCATAATAAAAGAACCTACTGTATTGGTTACTTAACTATTTTGTTGTTGTTGATAATCTTCGGAAAAGGAAAGTAAGCAAATAACTATGTTCACCGACAAAGTATAATTACATAATTATATTTCTATACATTACTAGTTAGCATGGTTGCATAATTCACTTCTTTCTTCTTCCAATTGATTTGTAGTCAGTTTACATTATTAACGAGGGTTTAACTATTTTTACGTACTATATAATATTTCTTAGTAACCTATTGAACAGATATTGTGGTTTATTACAACATTTTAATTCAACAAGTTTGCATATTTATGATACAGCTTCTCAAATTTTACTCTGCTAGCAACTTCTAACGTAAGTTTAAAGTGCATTAGATTCGACATAGTATCTAGAGGAAAATTGGCTCGCATTTCTCAGTATTCTTTTGTTAAATAAAATTCCAATTAATTTGATCACCTGTAACTTTAATTTGTTGTAGGCTTTTTCGATTTCGCGTAAATGCTTATTTACAACAAATTGATGGATTTCATATGATATATCCCTTATTCGTCAATTGAGCGCTTTTCTTAATTTCAGCAAATTATATTTTTTTTAAACATTAATTACTAGAAATACAGTAGTACGAACACGGTTAATACGAGCACTATTTCAGTCCCCTTCAAAGCTTTTCATTACAAATAATATTGGCTGATATCAATTCCTGATAAGCCCAACTAATTTTGACGGTACCCTGGTGTTCGTATAACAAGGTTCTACTATAGATTTATATTTACAATCATCATTTCTAGGTACGTAAATCTTTGAAGGGACAGCTTAAGGATTCAGCAGGTCACGCATTTGAGCGCAACTGGCACAAACCAGATAATTCTACCCCTTCAGAATCAGAGAGTGACGAAGAAGTGAGTTTATACTCTCCCGCTTCCACTCCCGAAATATACGATAGCACAGATGATCCCTATCGGTTGGTAGCAAGACAAGATTCTGTCCAGCTATTCACCGGGGAAGGAAGACATTCCACCTACGCAGGGAGAACACTGAACAAAGCGCTTAGCTACGCTATCTTTGGAGTGGTAACCGTGTGTGTATCAACTTTCATAATTTATAAATGTATAAAAAAAGTTTTATAAATTTGAACGGAAACATGTTATTGGACAATACAATTGCCTCGAGTTTTATTTGATTAGTGAGTTTGCTAAATCTATTCTTGATCTTTTTTGGTTTGTTGAGTTCGCGTGTTTAATGTGCATTTTTATTGATCCCAAACCCCTATGGTATTTAACTTACCGCTTAATATATTTAATACCCTGGAATAAAACTGACCCTATTAAGCGTAGTCAACTGTATTTCCTTTCAGAGAATTGATTAGCTTTTAATTTGTCTGTTGACATACATATAGTGTATACTGCGTAGACTTATGACATTAGCGAGTGTCTGTAAACTTTATAATTGTTTCCTTTATTCAATAAACTATAGTAATTGTTTTGCAAATAATGCAAAGATTCGCAAAAAACTTCAACGTAGTATATGCTAGCACTCTAAATTTCTTGTATTTTGATTGCCCTACAGTCTTAATTCTTATACTTTGGTTAAAGTATACTTGTAATTGTATTTTTAATTTGATTGAGATTATAAATACTAAGAATCTAAAACAGATGGAGTTTTGCGTAGAATTCTAGACACTATAGTGCAAAGTACTTTATTTTAGGATGAATATTGAGTTCTAACTTAAGTTGTATTTTATGTACTATTATATAGTGGTTTGTCACCCCTTTACAATATCCCGATGAATTCTTTCAATATTATGGGATTCCAATTATTATATATTATTTATTACCGAAGAAATTAACTTCGATCAGCTGGTAAATGGTTATTAAACCATTTAACAATTTCAAACCTAAATACTTTCTGGCTTTTTATATAATTATTCTATTGTTTAAGTAAAAATTCATAATTTTGTCTCCTGTATTGTGTGGTTTATATACAGTAGACCTCGTTAGTACGAACACCAGGGGACAGTCTGAATGCGTTCGCCTTATCCGGAATTCGTATTAACCAATATCAATTGTATTGAAGAGGCTTTGAAGGGGACTGAAATAGTGTTCGTATTAACCAGAATTTCATATTACACGTGTTCGAACTAACGAGGTTATACTGTACAAATATTGGTGTGTTGTATCCAACAGTTAATCTAGGACTAGATACAACAAAAGTGCCTGAATTTATCCTCTTAAATGAGTATTTTGAAATTAAATTCACTTACATACACTTAAAGTTGTTCAATCATATAAATTTGAGTTTCCGTTACGAGAGAGCATATTTAGCATTTTACCATAGTTATTTTCTCTATCATTATAAATTAGTTATTCAAGAGGAATAATTTCCTTATCAGGTAACTATTTCCCCTCCAAATATTGGAAACATGTTTAATTGAGAAACTTTGGATTCCTCCTACTCAAATCATATGTAAACCTTAAACTTAATGGAATTTGTATAATTTAATCTACGTATTTAGCATAGCTCAACGGCTCAAGCTGAACGGATATTAAAATGTGACTTTTTAACTGTTCTAAGAATTATTTTATAATTTATTAATACAGTACAAATTCATTGCCACCTCAATTTTCAATAATAATTAAAATAAAGCTTTGATTTAGTTAAAATCTTATCAATTTAATAGTATTCAACTTTTAATTGTACTAAGTTAATCATAAATTTGTGGTTAATTAGCTGTGGATTTAACTCATAAATAATTAATTAATTAAAAGGGTCCAATTTCTCTGTGTGCAGGTTCAGGTTTTATTCTGATGAGATCAGCTTCATTAATCTTTTCGTAGTCGTGAATACTTCTTGTGCGCCCACTTAAATTCGGTTTAAAAGCTTCGTCTTCGCCCTCTGACAGACAATCGTATTGGTTCTGTTCCAGATGTGCAGGCTTGGCCATTTGGAATCTATTCGTGTTTAAACTTGGGGTGGAATTCCATTTATCCAATTTTGAGGGCCGACATGGGAAATGTGTTAGAGTATCGTAGTTCTCGCAGCCTTCAATAGGCAATGGGTTTGGCATGAATTTCCCGTAGGACGAGTCTTCGCTGCGCCCGCTTGTACCGTTTGATTCGTCAGAATCGTCAACGCGCATCATCGTAATGCTATCGTAGAATGTCATGTTTTGTTTGCCTGAATCTGATCGTTCGAGCTCTGAGTCAAAAACGTAGCCATTCGTGCTGGTGATGTGTGAATTATTGGAATAGGATTTGTTTGATATTTCACTTCCCAACATTGTGGCATCCAGATCATCTTCAATGCTTTCATACAAACAGTTTTCGTGATTGGAAAAGTTTCCTTCGCTGCTACTTGATGCGTTCGTGTATCGCTTTTTAGAAGCGTCACTAATGCCGGAGCTTTCTGATGTCTGTGTGTCCTGACTGGATAGGATTTCGTTGAGGTTGTAAATTGAGTTCTCATGGATCTCGGAAACAACAGGGGAGCCACTACGGTGATTGGGCGAATAATCCAACTCATCAACTGGTCTCAGTGATTCATCGAAGATTTCCCTATTCATGTTGCTGATGATAACGCTAAAAATAGGTTTGAGTTCAGAAGCGTATTGGTTCGGTACGCTCGTCTCTTTCTGAAGTAGCGCAGTGTCTTGTGGCGATACACGGAACGGGGAAGATTCAGGGTCGATTGAAATCGAGCGGCCTCGATTGTTTTTGCTATTTTTCTGCTGAAAATCGAATGATTTTACTGTTTGCGCGGAATTTGGTGGGGTGACATCACTTAGGGATCCGTGGTGCGAGTTTTTCTTGAGTTGTGCGTAGTGCTTGGGCCTTGCATAGTTTTCCTGTATGACCATCTCTTTCACGATATCCTCTTGATGACGTTTCTTGTACTTATTCCTGTCTATTGTCAACGCTTCATATCCGAGATCTATATTGGGACTCCCTAAATCGAGATCTCCTTGCGATTTTCCTCGCTTCAATAAGGCAACGGGTGAAGTGCAAGGATAGGCTTCATCAGGTGTCGAGGGTAGCGGAATTAACGAACGTTTGCTTACTGAGTTTTCGAGAGGATGGTCATGTTTCGACTGTGTAGAATTGATGTTCTTCTCGACATCAGATTGACTCCTATGCAGGTGATGGTCTACAGTTATTATTTTCTGCATATGAGGCGGTAGCGGTAGGGCTTTTTCCTTCATATTTGCTTTCGAAGCGATGTGTGCGTTCATGAATATAGTTGAGTCTTGCTGTGTGAGAGAATTAGTATCGTTCTGCGTTGAACTCATTAAAGACGTGGTACTGTCTTTATCTAAATCGATACGTTGTGGGGAATAGGAATCTACGGATTTAGGAAATCCCTTTTCGATGTCAAGCGAGGTGTTTTGTTCGGTTGATTTAAATTTGGGTAATTTCGTTCCATTTTTCTTATGCTGCGGTTTACCATTTTTCTTTAAACCCTTCCTCGGCTGATTTTCCAATTCGTTTGATTCATGTAAACATTCGTTTTTTCGCATTTTGTCCTGCACATGATATTTGTTCCTTGCACAGATAAATGCAAGCATCGCTAACGTGGATATAGCGGCAATTGTTACGAGGAATAGTTCTAGCATTTATGAGGAATTTTATCTTCTAATTTAAATGTGCTTAAAATGTCTTATTTATACTTGGTACGATTGGCCGTCTATTTCTAGCTTCTATCCGATAGGTTTCTGTCGTAGTATGTTACAACACACACTATGCTATAGCTATAGTAATTAGACCAGCCTACATAATTGGCAATGGGAGTTTTATTTGGGAGGTAAAGTACACAATCTAACAAGTAGAATGTTTGTATTTATGGACCCTGTGGAATAAGGCCTTCCTCTATTCCTAAGTATAATCTCATTATCAGGTTTCTAACCTGCCCAATATTGCTTGTTGGGTTTATAGAACTGTGATTTGATTGAAGATCATAATTAGATACTGTTTATAATTAGATTTATTATGTTATATGCTAATTTGATTTAAAATCAAGTCGTCTTTGTCATTAAATTCATTAATTTTATTACCAATTATTAACACGTGTGTTTGCATCTCCACACCTTTACGTAAATTAATAATTCAGAATAGTATATACTATACTTTCGAATTGTTTCTAATAATTAAATACAATTGTAGATTTTGAACTTCATGAATAAATTTGTTGTTTAAATTATATAATTAATTAATGGTACAATAGCCTACGTATTATACCACTACCTACACTTTTACGCAAGTATTAGCATTACTTTTCAGATTATTTAACTTTATATTACATAACCACTTGTTTTATGTTATCGAACTTTTGCTTTATTCAATTTTCAGGTGGATTGCATAATGACAATATCCATTCAGTAGAAGCGAAATAATACAAAGAAATTATTAACAGATTTTCACATACTCTTCAAAATATTAAATTACTTAAATTTAAAACCCACTCTACCTGACTATGAGAATTCACTGAATTCCTAACTGCCAATACTGAAACTGACGTTCTTTGGTTTTTCTCCATTTTGTTAAATGGGTAACTCGAATTATATTGGTATTTTTCGTCCAATTTTTGTTTATAAATATGTCTTTTTGTTGTTATTCTCTGGCAAAGTACACATTTTTACGAATTTGGAAATTTTTATAATTAATTAACATTCTCTGATACTATCAAATTTGTAACTATATTCTATCATTCATGATTAGTTTACACTTTAAAGTTTAAACCCACAAGTTTTGAGTCCAGACATCATTTCCTTTGAGGGTTTATATTATCACTGAGTGGTATATTCATTAGGAATAATTACATATATTAAGTTTAACTGAGACAGCCAGCTTATATGACTCATATTCAAACATTTTTGAAGATAAATTCACTGAAAAACTTAATTATTTACAGTACGTATATAGTTGCAAACTTAAGGCACTCAGAACTTGTTTATATTAGCATGGGGATCAAGTCATAGTGAAATTAATACTTTTGTTTGAGAAATAACTTTACAGCTCGCCATATATCCCTCCTTATTCATGCAAGTTCATTATAGAATTACAAAAATAGGAGTGTTCATTTACTAGTATTCGGTTACTCTGTAGTTTTTATTGGTAATTCAAAGCTAATTTTCTTATTACCACACCTCTATGCCTTCCCTCTCTGTTTCATGGACTTATCTAAGCAAACACATATTTGTATTGTCATTAGATAAGAAATTACCAAAGTTAATTAACATACACTATGTTCTTTGAAGCTTACGCGGTACATCCTATACAGCATAAAAACAATGATTATTTAATTAGGTTCTTAAGTTTAATTGTTTAGTTATTTGTAGCATTTGTGTTATAATTTATATATACTTATGTAATTGCGTAATTTACCTGACATTATGTTCCAATTAATTGTAATTCTATTTCTTCCAAGACTACAGTTTACATTGGAAAATTGCTAATTCTGTTTACGACACCACCGTAACACCTGTATGTATGTCGAATTAAACTTATTTGGTTAATTAACCTATGACCACTGTGTATATACCAGTTTAGGAACCTATTAACCTCTGTATATAATGCGGGTATTTATTTAAATTAATACTTCCTGAACTTTATTGTAATACTGTTTAACAGACCGCAAACAAACAAATTCAGATAACTAATTGGTTAATTAATTAATGCATATTATTTCCGAACTACATATTATCTTATAACGTATTATTTAGTGAAACAGAACTGTTAATACAGTAGAACCTAGTTTGTACGAACACTGTTAATCCAAGTTCCGTTAGTACGAACACTATTTCAGTCCACTTCAAAGTCTTTTCAATACAAAATATATTGGTTAATAAAGCCCACCATACAAGATGCAACAAAGTTGCATCGTGTATGTTGATTGTTGCACACAATATTGTTGCATGGAAATTGGACATGTTCAATTTTCTTGCAACATTATTTCCCGAAAATATGGAAATTCAGTACATATTTTTCAGATTATTTCGTTTGCATTTTTTTCACCTACTCAAAACAATTGAAAAATTCACATGTTGTTTCTAGTGTACCTATTTAAGTTACTACTTACTTTCTCAGTATTCTTAATCAAGCCACCTATGATGCGAACACAAATGTATATATTATAATTTTGAGTACGGTTTTAAAATCACTGATCGTATTGCTGCATATTATTTTTCCTAGAAATACTACACATCTTAAATTATCCACGACACGTTAATGACATTTTTTGATTTTTGAATTAATCTAGAAAATATGAATTAAACACTTTGGGATTGCACATACTAACCATTGTAACTCTAAGATCCGGGTTAATTCTAGTTATGGGCAGCCTCCGGACGACAGTGCCCGAATAAGGGAGGTTTGGATGTATGTATAAATATCCAGTTCTAACTAAGAATACCAAAATGGCTATACCTATGATAATAAATATAATTATAATTATCCTGGATAGACGATCCATCCTTACGAAATTTCTATAACTGGATGTGTCAACTAAAAAATTTATTTCATCAATACTGTAGATGAAATGCACTTTAAGTCTCTCGATTTTGATCCAATCCTTAACCCATGAGATCTCAATTTGCGTTGACGGGTCAAATGCAATTTCCTCCGCCGAAGTATAATAATTTGGAATGCAGAAAAGACAACGTGTGTTTTATCCACAATAATGAATTGAGAAATAACAAATCCATTGGGATTATACAATTTATACGTATAGTACTGATTTAAAATAATATTTTTACCATGTGTAATAGAGTAATTTCATGCAACAATGTTGCACGAAAATAAATGTTGCATGCAACAATGTTGCGTGCAAACAGTTGCATGCAACAATGTTGCATCGTGTATGGTGGGCTTAAGAATTCCAGTTAAGGCGAACGCATTTTGACGGTCCCCTGGTGTTCGTACTGACGAGGTTCTACTGTACATATTTAATTAACATAGGTTGTAATACTAATGAACTTACCATATGGTTAATGCATTACTTTATAATACCGACTTCGAGTGGGAGGCTATAGTGTATTGCTTAATAATATTTGTGATTACACCATTGTTTATTAGTGCAAGTGTTCTGTTAATACAAAGTTCAAAACTATGTCACGGGCCTACAAATGGATTATATAATATATATTACTCTCTACGCAATTGTGGGAATTCTACAATTGAATTAGTGATGACTTATATAATACGGAGAAAAACTAACAATCAAGGAAATACTGACTGACCACTGCTTGTGGCACAGTAAAATTGAATTCACAATTCAGCTGTTATTTTGCATTTGATTTAAGTTTTAATAATTCTGGGATCCGTTAGTATACTTTGTTAAAATCAGCGTTAATGATAATTCAAATTATTGACTAGTAAATACTACAAACAATGACATTTTTGGATCAATGTTAGTGATAAATATCACTGATTTGATTACTGGGAGGCGTTGCGACTAAAAAACTTGGGTCTCCCTTTATCACACGACTATGTTTCTACTATGCTTATTTACCTTAATTAAATACTTTATTTTCTCTTGAATGAATAACGAAGTTTATAAACAGTATAGATTGCGTGAGAATAGTCTTTAACTTTTCACAAGGGATCTAACCGAATTCAAATATTAACCTGCTTAGACCAGGAATATCTGATGGTATTCTGTTTAACACAAATTCAGTCATCCGAATTGAAAGACGTTGGTTCAAAACAGTAAATACAGTAACTAATGAACATAATATGGACCACAAATTGTGTTCGTAATCGAGATACTTTATATTATAAGCAAACTTAACCTAATAGAAAGTATTCGAAACCCTATGTACAATTTGTTAAATTGAGACCATAGGCTTGTTTATAATGCAATATGTTTCATATTAAACAGACGAAAATTCGTTCACAAAGCTTGCAGACTTTGCTAGGCCTACACATTTGAATATTCATTTGGATTATTATTAGTTATAGCAATTAGTAGCATGGCGAGTAAATATGAGAATTATAGTCCGATTCCTGAGAGAGATTCCTCTGAAGAGATAGATGAGCCAACAGAGTTGCCTAATAATAATATAATCAAGAGCAGACCGGGGATAAGAAGTAATACTTACACGCCGGAGTCCACTAGCAGTCAGGAGGAATGCAGAATGCGAAATAAAACAGTTAGAGCACACACTGATAATGCATTCGAGTTAATTTCAGAAGATGATGATAATGGCATTGAGTGGGAGAAGGTTAATTGGGTAATGGTAGCCAATCAGGCCTACACGACTGATGAGAAACTGACTACACTTGTTAGGAAAGGTGAGATATCAGCTTTATTGACAGGTTCTTTTATAATGAATATTCAAGGGACCAATATTGTTCACAATAAGCAGACCTGACTATATTGTTAGTATTTAATTTATGATTAATACAAGCGTAGTTTTACGATATAAATAGTTACAGTAGACTCTCGTTAATATGAGTCGAATTTGTTCGTATTATCCGGAGTCATTTGTATCCATTGTATATGAGCTAGGAATTAAACCTTGTATTCCTTAACGAATACTTCGTCTTATTCGTGTTTGTATTAATGAGACTCTACTGTAGTTTAATAAAAGTCCCATATTAATAAGGTGTACAAATATTTGTTGATACTAAACAATATTTCAGTATTATAATGCCGACGAATTTCGACGGTGATGTTCGTATTAATGAGAATCTACTGTAAATGATTCACCATGTCACTAATCCCTGTCTTAAGTTAATATAATTGTGAACCACATACGTATGTATACAATTATAACAAAAAACAAAGCACATTTATGACCTGAAACACGTATTCTGCTATTCAGCTATTTACTTAGGTACTTCTGATTAATTATTTAGCGAATACTTATTGTACACAATGGTTGTCAGGTATTGGTTCATAACAAAATCAGTTGATTTGTATTTTTGTACAATTATTTAGCACAGCTCAACTAAGATGCGAATTTTAAACTATTGACGTAAATCTAATTGAATTAAAGGACTCTTTCGATATAGTAGTTTAATAATTCAGTGATTTTATTCCAGTATATAGCGAAGTCAGTTTTATTGGTATAATTTATTGTTTATTGTTGTGCGCGAAAACACGTCTGTACTTTCATTTCAAATTCGAAATGGAACTATTGTATTTCTTATTTACCTGTTTATATGCAGCATTTATGTTAGTATTTGTGTTTACGAATTAAATTTATACAATAGATTAACTTGCGTAATCCTACAAACAAGTTTTATCGGTTTTAACTTCCAATTTAGAAAGACACTATTTGTAAACAAAATTTAACAAATTAACTTTAAAATTGAATTTAACAATTATACTTGTAGATGACGTCATATTTGTGTCCGCTCACAGCAAGTGTGGACAGTGGTACAAAGGTGTGAATCAATCTACCGGAGTTATTTCTACTATCCCATCCAACCTATTACAGAAGAGTAAGTATATTTATATTATATTAATTATACAGTATAACTTCGTTAGTACGAACACAAGGCGAACAAACAGTTCCGAAAAATCAGGTCCCTACAATGGCTATTCAATGGGTATTACTCCGGTTAATACGAACTCCGGATAAAACGAACAAATTTTTACTGTCCGTTGGTGTTCGTATTAACGAGTTCTATACTATGTATTATGCACTTGACATACCAACTAACCATCTTTATTTCTTGTTATTTCATAAAATAGTTATTTAATAGTTATTTGAAATCAAAACAACTCATGATTAACCATGGTATATTCCACACAAGGTATTCTTGGTATTATTTAGGATTGAATTCATCTAAAATTTTTAGCAACGTAATTTAGTAAGCATCAAACCATATTTTTGATTAACTCCCAATTTTCTAGCTCTTAGAAGCCAAAATTATTGTGTGTATAACTTCCTACTGCAAGACGAAGGGTTAAACTTAAATTAAGAAAAAAGTTTTTCCAAATTCTATGTTTTGCTTATACGTACTTACCTAGTGTTTGCTTAGTTTTACCTTAAAACTTGGCAAGATTAGTCCGAAGTTAACCTGATAAATTATTATTTATTGAATTTTTTTAATTATATTCATTGCAACAATTATTCCATACAAATTTCTATAATGGTTAATAAACTGTTAATAAATTAAATAGTAAATTAGCTATTTAAGTTCGCTTCGTACTAAACTTAGATTTTGCTTAGTTTTTCAGTAAGAACTAATTATAAACTTGGTTTAAGTTTAATTAATAGTAAAAACTAACTTTTTAGAAAAACTTTCGAAGCGAAAACTAGTTTTTTCTTAGTATAGGATTAAACATAGCATTCTATAGTTCATATTTAAGAAATTTAATGAGTCATTTATCACCTTGTATCCCTTTCTCTTGACACTCTTTCAAACTGAGCCCCAAGCATTAAAATGTCTGCACTCAATAAAAGCGAGCTCCCATACTATTATATGCTGAGTATGAGTTATAACAGATATATTTGCAATATCATATTATAACAATTTGAGATATATTTTTGTATTTGTAATCTAAATAAGCGCTAACCATTTTTAAGCTAACCGATTTGAAATCAACATTAGACCCCTAAGATATAGAATTAAGTGAGTATTGAAAGGGAATTTACATACAAAAGATAATATATAGATATTACGTAATGCTATTAACTGATATTAACCAACATTTCCTCTTGTAAACCCTCTTTAATTCAGAATTCTAAATTGCTTGCTAATACACTTAGTATCGACAGTAAGCAGATTGCGGAGTTATATTTCAATTTGTAGTAATTTTTAATAATGAAAGCAGATTCTATTCTGCCTAATTTTTAACCTTTAATGGCAATTTTATCCCTCTAACTCAAGCTTAGAAAGTATTACGATGTATAATTACCTTTGTTTAATTGGAATTCACAAGTTATATTCAGGGCCGGGGCATCACAATATAGAACATGTCCAGGTACCTCCAAACGTTTGTGAAATGTACCTGTAATTAATTAAGAGACTGTCCCGGCGAATTTATTAAAACTTAGATTTCTATATACTTAGTAGAACCTCGTTACTACTAACACGGTTAATACGAACACTACTTCAATCCCCTTCAAAGCCTTTTCAATACAACAAATGTTATTTCTTAATATCAATATGGTATAAACTATAAAGCGAACATATTTTACGGTCCCCTGGTGTTCGTACTAACGAGGTTCTATTGTATTAAGTTGATTAAAGTGCTTCAATTCAACGTATGTGTATGTAGGTTGTATTTTACTTCGGGAGATATTGTTTGATATTCCACAAATATTTAAATTGGAACTATTCAATGATGACTACTGGCTTATGTGAACTATCTCTGTCCCTTTCAATTTCATTACTTGACCAGTTAAACTATCGAAAGCATAAAATTGACAACCTGGTTTGCCATCAAATGTTCTGCCTATCACGTAACCTTAATTTGCCATTCAAATTTAATAACCACAAATGCAATTGGTCAATTAATCATAACTATTACTATTCCTTTCAAAATGAATACCTGCTGAAAGACATTAATTCCAAATTTATATTTCTTCGAAAATCCAAACATTATTTTGCTCAAATATGTAGCATTTGTCACTAAAAATATTTTATGTTTTACGAGTTTGTGTTGCAATTTAATAATGTAATAGTACAGGGAAATTCATGAACTGTGATGTTTAGTTTAAATAGTATATTATAATTATAATCATGGGATATGTTGATGTAATCTTTTGGAAATCTCCCTAGGGAATTTTCAGTTTCAAATAATTATCTAGAGTTCTTATTACAGTAGATATATTATCCAATTTCAGCCACAAATTGCAACTAATAATCATAAAGAATTAAACCTACTATTATTCACAATTCTACAACTTTGTTTGGAAATTGTTTTTCAGTAGTTTTATACTGCGGGTGATGCCAACTGGGATTTGATACTTACAGTCATGATTCATGAATTAAATCAATGTGATAATCTCAGATACCCATGTGATTTTTAAGAACTTTATCTGTTATTATTTAATTCTAATATATACAGTATACTCTGCTTAATGGGGTCAAAATTTCACAGGATTTATAGGACGGAATTACAGTTTGACTCCTAATATTTTCGGTTATTAAATTTCTCCGCTTAATTGGGTAAACTACCCTCGGACCAAAGTAACTCTATTAAGCAAGTCAACTGTATTTATATTATACAACATAATAAGATCAGTTCTATACAACAGTTAACATTTATATTCCGTACTTCTGATAACTTAGAACAATGGTGTCACTAAAAATATTATCCGTAGATTCGTATTAACCGGAGTCACTGCATACATTTGTATAGACTAATGGAATTATACCTTTGTGCTGAGGTCAAAATACTTGATAATGAAAATTTGACCTTGCAGGTTTTTGGGAACAATATATACAAAATATAATTTTTTCTAAAACAAATATTATTTTGTAACAATTGTAAAAATACCTCTCGTATGATCGTTAACAGACATTTCGTCTTATCCGTATTCCTATTAACGCGAGTCTACTGTACCAAGTTGTCTCCTTTTCAAAACTACTTTTATAGAAACACAAGAGGACCCGGAAGTAGGAACAAACCGAGGCGCAATTATCCTCGACAAAGGTCCCCAATGGGAGAGCAGTGCCAGCACCAGCGACTGTACCCCTAGCCTAACTTCTGATGACACGCGGTTTTTCTCGGATATGCATACAGGTGTTAAACCTAGTGCTATCCTACCTGTTATTCAAAATCCGGACATCCCATCTATACCTATGGTGTGTGAAGAGTTCTGTAGCGTAGCGAAGCACCAGATATTTAATGTAGCAGGTAAGAACTATTGTGTATTAATGGCATAACAAATTTTATACTTAGTTTATGAATGAATATGAATTTGATTGGGACTGTTTTTGTAATTTTTTTACAAATTTGTCTTATCTGTTATTATTCAACATCTCATGATGTAAATCATTTGATGTAAATTATTTTTAATTTATCAATTTCTTTGTATTTATTGATATATGAAATCTATAATTTTATTTGTAGAATTTGTTAACTAGAGTTTGTAATAACAGGTAGCATTTCTAAAACGTTCAGAAATATAATAAATATTCGCTAGGAAATTTATACCTGTTGTTTTTTTCCAATTTCTTTTCTTCGTAACTTATTAACATAAGTTACGAAAAAAGAAAAATTTCTAAAAAAATTAAAAAATATTGTGTATTCTGGTTTCAACATCATAGATAATATTGCATTAAATTAGCATTGTTTACAATTAACTTTTGCTTAACCTTCTTGCGCAAATTATTTGTTAATTAACATTTCGATTACTATATACTATCATGCTTTCTTATCTAACTTAAAAATAATTTTTTAATTATTCATTATCCAAATTTACTTTTGCTTTAGGAGTGGACAAAGCAATGAGACCAGTAATTACATTTTCTGCTTGCAGACTCCCTTCTGCATCAGCTATAGATCATAACATACTGTTCAAGTAGGAATTATTATAATTATAATTTACTTATCCACCGATCATCGGCGTTTGTATTAAATAACCTGGCTAGTTTCTACCGATGGTGTTTTTTATAAACATACAAAAACAATCGGTAGAAAGTAGCGAGGTTCTTAATACAAACGCCGATGATCGGTGGATAAGTAAACTCTTATAATTATTACTTACTTAATTGCGAAACGGACATAAGATATTTCAATAGTACACAACTATTTGTTAACTTTTGTTGCTCTTTTATTGAATGTTTGTATTTCAGGTATATGATGCATACTCTAGATCACTACGTAGAGACCGACTATACTGTGGTATATTTCCATTATGGATTGAATTCTACTAACAAACCTAACTTACGTTGGCTTTGGTCGGTTTACAAAGAATTGGATAGAAAGTTAGTTTCAATAACTAGGTTTTACCAATGTATTTTAGAAATTTTTGATTAATTGAGTAATTTAGAATCTAAAGCATGTTTTGACAACAAATAACATTTTTATCGGATTAAAAAATCCCAATTGATCCAAGTATTATTATATCATCAATAACAATTTGCGTTTAATGTATTTGTACCTAAAATGACTCATTAACCACTATCTTACTAAGTTATGATTATATAATTATACCCTAAATTATACAATAATTATATTACAACTCACCAATATAATATTACAAAGTTCGTTCAAAATTTATGAGTCTTATTTAGTTTTCCATATTTTGGAACTTTTCATCGCTCCATTAATAACACTATACTGTTTTTTATGGTAATATAATAGACAATAATAAAGAACAAAGATAATAACTGACCCTTTGTAACTTTATTTTTGCGTTTTTTATTCATTAAATTACACACACAATAATAGTTAACAGTAAACTCTCGTCATAACGAAGTGCTTAGGACCTGTAAATCCCTACGTTATATCCGGATATTCGTTATAAGCGTTAATATTTAGTGCATTTAGTGCTCTGGGGGAAAATCTCCATTTTGTTATAAGCGGTTATTTCGTTATATCCGACTTGGTTATAACGCGAGTTTACTATATATTTCTTTATTTCTATAAACTATTCCCAAATACGTATATCCACTTAGATACAAGAAGAATCTAAAGAAACTCTACATAGTTCATCCCACAAGTTTTATCAAACTAGTTTACACATTTTTCAAACCTTACATTAGGTAATTAGATTTGTATTTCAGATTGTAAATAATAATAAAATTATAATTCTATTTTATTTAGTGCTAAATTTGGTAAGAAAGTACAATACATTAACCGAATGGAGGAATTAGAAGATTCGCTGTACCTCTACCAGATAGATATTCCGCAGGAAGTTAGGAGGTTAATTCTATACATTCTTTAATTTTACTTAAATTTTACTAATATGTAATATTAAGTTTATACAGTAGAACCTCGTTAGTACGAACACCAGGGGACCGTAAAAATGTGTTCGGCATATCCAGAATTCGTATTAACCAATATGATTTGTATTGAAAGACTCTGAAGGGGACTGAAATAGTGTTCTAACGAGTGTCTACTGATTACTGTATTTAAAAAATTACTGTTTTTTATTGCATTTCTTTTAATATTTTATATAAATTATAATTGGATAAGTTACAACATTATTTACCAATAAACTCTTTAATTTATTGATTTAGACACAATGATTCGCTGCGAACTAGAAAAGTATCTCGCAGCTTAACAGATATTACAAAAACTGGTGGCTATTCAAGAAACGGGGTTAATACTCTCTCCAATGAGAAAGACAGACAATTTGGTGTCCCTCTCAGAATGTAATTATTGCAATTCCCTGTGTTTTAACTTAATCAACATTGACGAATGTATGGACCAGTTGCACTATTTTGTACCATATCACTAGAAATCTTTTAGGGAAATATTACAAAATGAAAGAATGTATAACTTAGACGTTTTCCAGATATTGTCTAGGGGTTTCTAATTTCTCGTAAAAAGAAAAGTTCCTATTATGTCATTTGGATCATTTCTATAGATTCACTAATTATATTAAGCATCTTGTGACCGTTTAACTTCAGGATTATATTGTATTTTTTATGATTATAGGCAAAACTTGTCCTATTCAATGTATCTTCGCCATAATATCTAAGGTCTACATAATCACAAATTCGATTTTCTGAGATCATTTTAGCTATTAGTCCTCGTATCTTTTTAAATTATTTGTCTTTTTTTAAAGTAATTATTGGTTTATTTTCTTGAGTAGACTTATAGAGCGTCACAAACAACAGATTCCATTTATTGTTGAAGATTGCGTCACATACATTGAATCAGAAGGTAATTATTAATTTGTAACTTTTAGATAATATTATGCTGTCTCTCGTTGTTTAATATAAATTGATATGCAATTTTAAATAAAGAGTTTGTGCCATTTTCTTGTCTAATTTAATTTCCCTAAAGCCATTTGAGTATTTTTATTGATATTTTATGTATTTCATATTTTTCAGACCTAATATATTTTGTTTTGTAATAAATTTCATTAATTACAGCCAAGTTTTCCAAGGCTGGTTTCAGGTATTTTCAGGAATGAGGAGTGATCTTTAATTCGATTCTTAGCAAATGTGACAGCATTACGGTTGTTCTTGCGTTTCGTAACAAATATCGTTTATGCCCATTGGCTAATTCGAACCATAAGTTTATTACTCTTGTCAGTTCAATCAGGTGATTTTCGTTCAAATTACGAGTCTGTTCCTTTTAATTGTTTAATTAGTTAATCTCCTACATAATATAATAATAATTTAATTTCTCAATATTTGAAATAAATGCTGTAGAAAACTACTTACCACTCGTTATTATCAGCTAAATAACTTAACATTTATGAGGGCTAATTAGATATTGTGATATAGTGTGGCATAGCCGCATAGGGAGGGGTTTGTCATTTTTGGAGATTCTTTAATTACGTTGAACATCCTTATTATACTATACATACGTATATTCAAACTAGTTAATAGAAATAGTGTAAACAAGTGATACTGTCAGAAAAGATGCTTTCTTTTGATATAATAAGCCATTATACATATGTAACAATTTGGAGCACTGATTTCAGTCGATATTTTTGCTCCAAAACTGAATTATAACTCTATTTAATTATTTATTTCCCTCATTTTTGGTATCAATATAATTTGTCACCGTGTGTCATTTTGTTTGAATGTTGAATATTTTGTGGTTCTATTGGTATTTGTACTATCAGCTTATCCAGGTTAGGAAAAGCGACATTACTAAATATATTTATTCCGTTCATTATGAACTATTTCTATTAGAGTTGCAATATTACTTCCAATATAACCCAACTTAATCAGTTTTTCTTAAATTTCCATTTAGTGGTCGATTGCTAGAAAACTATTACATATTTCTTGTAATTGTATACATTTATTTAAAACAGTCAGTTTCACTCTCATTTTGATTTTGCTAGAATAATTATTTAATATATTAACTAAGCGACCGCTTAAATAACCTTTATAATACAATAATTAACTAAATTAAGTAAATAATTGAATTAAGCTAACTAATACCACTAATTTTGGTTAAAACTTGAAATTTATAATTTATAATTTATCAAGTTATCATTCTATAAACTCAGTTGTTATACGAACGTAACTTAAGTGGATAAATTGAGTGATTTTCTTGCTAAATTGTTAATCAACCAAGCAATTTTACTTTGGTTAATTAATTTTTACATTATTAATTCTTTCACAAATAAGTTTATAAACTTTCCCCCATAAGCAGAGAATATTAACTTCAAAACTTCAAATCTTAGAAGAACGTTCAACATTTCACTAACTAGTCTGGTAATCTCCTTTTAGTTCTAATAAGTTGTCCCAATCCTTAAAATCAAATAGATATTTGAAATCACAAATCCAATGAGAAGTGCATTCAAATATAATAAGTTGAGAATAAACAGTGTTCAGTAGAAGGTTTCTACATAGAAAACTTTACAAGAATAGTAAGATTTTCTTTAAATTAATTAACTGAACATATAGAATTGAGAGCTTGTTTCTTGCTAAATCCTTTATCGGTTAATTGCTTTTAAGAAATAACATGATAAGAGCTAAAGGTGAAATTCGTGGAGAGATGCTTGTGTATTTCCATTCAGGTTTCTTCGCGACGACTTTCCAGTCTACTCTATAAGTGTTCTGGTATTCCATATGCGAAATCAATAATTCTAGTGACTAATAACGAGTTTATGCTTATCACTATTGTTTTGGATATTTTGTAATTGTTAATTTTAAGAACCTTTCAAATTCCGATCTTACTAAGCTTCCATTCCTGTGTAATGAAATTTTTTAGATTCTTTTCTGTATAAAAAAGTAATTCCAAAATCTTACATTTCCTATGCTTGTCTTTTCTAGGCTTGCAATCAGTAGGGATTTTCAGGAGGGGCCCTGGACAAGCGATTATGCAAGAAATAAAATCGAAAGCCAACAGAGGTATTAAATTGTGCAACTTATAAAATAATCATAATTGTAAGCGTCTTTTACGCATAAGAAATATGCGTCAACTTGTAAGTATTATTTTGAAAAGTAATGGGATTATATTTTGCAAAATTGTAATTTACATGTTACGCAATGGAGACGTACTAATAAACCTTTGTTGTTAATTAATACACACAGCATAATGTCTATATTATAGAATATACCAGTTATTACTTTTGAAACAGAAAAACTCCCTTTATTTTATTATATAATAATAACACATACTACGTATTGTGTGATTTTGTAACCAAATATAATGAGGAATGACCTTAAATTGATTACATAATAATTGCACTATCATCCACCCATTCACTTTAAATTACTGCCATCGGATACAAGATCAGAAGAAATTGAATACTAATCGAATTCCTTTTAAACTAATCACAGGACTACCAATATATAGTGATTATTATTAACTCCCTTAATTATCAGGATTATGACCTAAAAGTTGAATTCTTGGTAAGGAAGGAAGTTTAAGTTGAAAGTGATATCAACCTAATATTCTACTAACACTCTAAATTATAATTAATTAATTAGTCAATTCATATGTTTATCAATTTCAGGTGAGCGAATTGACTTTAGAGAGATCGGAGATGTACATGTAGCTGCTGTTCTAATTAAAATGTTTATTCGGGAATTACCACAACCTTTGTTAACCGAAGAGTTATACGAGCCAATGAAAACTATTCACGGTAAGTCAAAATGCTCCAATAATATGTAACCATTGAATTAGGATAATTATTAATGATTAAAAGTATGTATGTATTACAATAAATTAATTAAATGTCAATTCATTATAACATGACCATATGGTAAGTTCAATGAAACCAAAAACTCAGCTGAACCTATGAATTATAACACTACTTTATTAATAATATTCTGTTTAATTAATAATAATGTCTGCTATGAGTGGCCAGTGATCAGAGGGGTTGTAAGGCGCATACAGCATAGCTCGTACTTTCTCAGGCGTTCTGTAGAACCCTGCTACTCTGAAGCTATCGAGTGAATACCAAATGTAGTCTAAGGTTCTCCCATTGAGTTCCCCTGTCTCTTCAACCCATTGACAGGTGTAATTTGGCTCTGACACCTCCCCGTAAACACTCTTAATTCTGGGAATAACACATTGCTCTGATAAGAACTGGTAACTAAGTTCAGTTGGGTCAAAGTTTAAGTCCCCAGCTATAATAACCTTGCCGGTTTGAATTTTCTCAAGTTTGTTGATTAAATCTTTTGACTGTGCAAGTCTCCTTTGGTGCATATTTGGCATAGCTTTCAGGTGTGCGACTGCAACAGTTATATGATGGGAAGAAACCTTGTGTTCTAACTCTACTACCAATAGCACCTGATTAGAACTAATGTTCATCTCGTCAAGGAGCACAAATTCGTATTTCTTCACAAACCTTAAATGATACAAGCGATTTATCAATAGAATTTGAAATTCCCTATACATGTGTAACAAATAAATGTGGTCATTTTAATTAACACAGCTATAATTGGAAGAATTTTCCAGGAAATTATGTCTCCAAATTTACTGTCCACTAAAGACTATTATTCTTCAGGATTACAAACCATAACTTATACAAATGTATTTTCAACATCTGGTGTAAATAAGAAAATGTATTAGGAATTAATACATACGTAATTCCTAATATTTTTGTAATTTTAAAGCACTGGCAAGGTTATTTTAGAAACATCAAAAATTAACCTTCGCTAAGCCTGATTAATATATTGAAAAGATGTTGGCAAATATATATACATATAAGTCGGCCCAATAAATTTGCATTACCTAATTATGATTAATTTACTATATTAATGCACAAAATTAACATTTTGCTGCGAAATCTATTAATTACTGCATCTAGAGCATGATTTGTTGTTATTCTATAATATGTCATGAACTTTCAGGATTTTTGTAACAGAAAGCTGTAAAAGAACAAATATAGTAAAACAATTATTTGTTGACATATACATACGTCAATACAAATTGTACCTGAATATTTCTTCTTTATAAAACAATGCACATCCACAAGGTCCAATATTATCAGGTTTGTTTAAGCAGGGACTATTGACCTTTGGTAGGAAATATCCGGAGTAACCTTGTGTACTTAGAAATGGGTTAAAAAAGTCATAAAATAAATCTGCTTCTTGTAAACATATAATGTCCGGATTGTAAGCTCCGAATTCTCGTTTGAACAGTGGGACTCTCTCCTTGATTGGTTTCAGAATATCTTCATTCATTAATGCCTGTGCTAGCACATTCCATTGCATCAATCTGAACTTATTATTGCCTGCCTCTTTGTCACGGGTTATATACACTCTACAAGGAATCTCCTTTGTTGATTTCCCAATCATCTCACGTGCGTATTCACCAGCCAGCACCTGGCAAGCTGTGGCTAAAATCTCCTCTCGAGAAGTGCCACTAAAGCGCTTATGAAAGTCGGCAGAAGGCATATGAGGCATTTCCTTCTCAATAAACTTCCCAGCTGTTTCTGAGTAGCCCGTGCTCCTGAGATGGTAGCTGTCAGATGTCGCAGCCCTCGCTTGCTCCACGAATTTGTTTGGAACGGAAATGCACTGCGAATAAGTTTCTAGTTTAATTAGGTTGTGTGGGTCATCCAATGCAATACAGCCGAAATCAAAATATTTGCCAGGTGTTACTTCTGTTATGAAATTCTCTATTGATACAGCCACCCTTGAGCTCATTGGGTGCGAATAGAATTGCTTTCTGAGATAATGGATTCGCCCCCAGGCCCCTTCCCTGCCTGCGTCGAATCCAATTGGTTGAGGCGCCACCTGATCAGGAACGGACACTCCTTCGCATAGAACATTCTCGAACACTCGAGAGAATCCGATCTTCACAGCGTTCAGCTTCAGGTCTTTGGTAGAAGTCACTACTAACTCCATTGAACAAGCTAAACCAGATAATAATGCCACCTTCATGCGAGATAATTCTATATTTACGTAACACAGTCAAACTGTATGCTCTAGAGTATTCTCACCTCTTCTTACTAGTTTAAAGGAAATAAGAAAAGTATTTTCCTTTCCTTTAACCAAGTAAAAAGAGGTGGAAATAGTGAGAAAGTAACACTATATTATTACCTATCTACAAATCCCTTTTGGTATATGGTATATTGGTCACACACAACTCGGTGACACAAGCTAATTATAGCTAGATTAGTATATTCAAAGATAAGCCAGTAGTAATGGTAATTGTCCGGGATAATTCCTCTTAAATATACTCACTTACATCGAACTAAATGTAGAGGTCCCAAATACTTAGTTGAACCTAGTTAATCCTTATCTATAATGGTTAACTAGTGTACATGTAATCACACATACTTTTTTTGGCATTGTACTTCTAACAACCCATTGAATATCACACATTTTCATATAAAATAAAACTCTTTTGGGCAATTTTATTTATTAAGTCATTGAACTATGTAGCGTGACACATGTGAAATCTAATAAAACTGTGTAAGCCTGTTCATCTTAACCTAAAGCCTCTCAAATATATTTCAACTATTGTGTGCACTTAATGAGTTGTGCTTGTGTTTTCATATATTTGGAATAACATTGGTAGACAACAACATTGGAATTATTTGGAAACGATTTCTTAGTATCTTACCCATGTATAATTATTACAATTTACATGTCAGTTGAATTTCAGATTCGAAGATATAGAAATATATTCTCAGATTTAAACTTAATAGTTTCAACAATATTATGTAATATTATTACTCTTAGTTAAATCATTGGCTAATGTTGTTTTACTAAAACACAAATATAATACAAAACTGGATTTGAATGATATACAATTGATAACTTTCCCTTTTGATTTGAGAATACCAGATAATCTACGTTGTATAAACTAACTGAATGTATAATCGAATGTCAGAAATTACTACGTCTGTTTATTTGTTATCCTGTTGTTTACAAGTATTACCCAGGATTACTCGTACTTTTTATTTGTCCTCGGCATTTTGCTTGGTTAGATAAATAAATAACTATTATAGCTATTTAGGATTGGAAGCAGCAGAGAAGATTGAAAGAGCAAAGGAGTTGATTGGGACATTACCATTGATAAACCTAGATCTCTTAAAATATGTACTGCGCATCCTTAGAAAGGTGAGCTCGACTACTTTTCTTACTCAAATAGTATTCATAATTATTCTTACAGAATCAAGGTTATTTTTGTTTCCTTTTACCGTTTTACGCATTGTAATATTCAATAAAAAGAGAGACAATTTTTAGTTGATGTTGTGATTACTTGATTCAATTAAGAGATTCACATACGTTGAGTCCCTACAGATTATTAAATTCAATTTGGTAATCAGAAAGCTGGGAATATATTATGTTTACTTTCTTTAATAAACTGATTTATTCTAAGACAGATGTTCACTAGGTTAACTTGTTAGATTCCTTGCATTCAGATGGTTATATTGTAGTAAAACTAACTTCAATCCTCCAAAATTGTTATGAATCTAAATAATTCCATTCATCCTACACAAGCGTGGTATCTCACATACTATCAAATCCACCTGAATATAAATCTAATTATAAATATTATAACAGTATGGCATTGTAAGATCTGATTAATGGACTTCTTGTTTGGAAAGGAAATGAATAGGGAATCTTTGTTTTCGATTTCTACAGATGTCCGTCATTGAAATTGCAAGAATACAATGTGTAGTTATCGAGGTTTCATTAGACTAATATTTCACTAAAAATTAGTGCACATTGCACTTACTTTCTTATTTAATTCTATAAAATATACTAATAATAGAAAATATTTTTTAAGATAATAATATTTACAACAATGATTGGCATAACTATTGAAATTTGTAGACTTCTTAAAATTAACAGGGAAACATATTGGGTTAATGTTGATTATTATAATACTAACGCAATGATTTAATTGTTAAGAATTGATTAATAGTTTAATACCCATGATCATGATCGAATATTCAAAAAATTATAAAAAAGTAATTTATATTACATGGCCTGACTACTAATTATATTAGATCACAATAAATTACATGTTTTAATTCAGATCTTTTTATAAAATACAGCCTACGGTCGAGATTTTATTAAAGCATCATCCTAAGTCAAACAATAATAATAATAATAATTAAATTAATAAGAAAGGCAATGCCCGATACAGTACAGTGAACTCTCGTTATAACGAAGTGCTTGGGACCTGTAAATCCCTTCGTTATATCCGGATATTCGTTAAAAGCGGATAATAATTAATGCATTTAGTGCTCTGGGGGAAAATCTCCATTACTAACCTTATAAGCGGGTATTTTGTTATATCCGACTTCGTTATAACGGGAGTTTACTGTATACTATTAAATTGGTACTGTAAATACAAGACCTATTAAGATTAATAAATGAAGAGTATTAGCTAATATATACTATTATGCATATGTTCTTAAAATAGTAATAACATAAATCTGTATGCTGATTGGGACGATAAAAAAGTAGTTTATTTACATGGCCTTGTATCATTATTATTTAGGTGATAGCAAATGAGGAAACCAATAAAATGTCAGCCTCCAATCTCAGTATTGTTATTGGACCCAACATACTTTGGTCGTCACAAGACTCAGCTAGTTTAACAACATTAAATTACATCAACGCTTTCACCTATATCCTCTTAACTCGCCTGGAAGATATATTTCCTGAAGAATCATCAATTTAATTAAAGATAATTATTATAGCCAACCTTTAGCTGTATCTTATTGTTTTATTTAATTTGGTTGATTTTTATGCTTATTTGGTGTGGCCGTATTCTGGTATAATTTTAATACTTGAGTATGTATATTATAGTTGTATACTAATTCAGTCTTTACGTACGTATGTTCATCAGATGTTTGATTAAATTATGTTTATGAATAATTATTTGTAAATTCAGATGGTTAAACACAAACTCTACAAAGGATGTTCTTTAGATTGGCTAAACTAGTCAAATAAACGAAAAATTATGCGTTTATATCTCACAGAGGTTATATAATTTTAAGGATTTTTATTACATATTAATGAAGAGTCTGAGAATTTTACTCAATACCAGGATTTATGTCTCGCTTCAATAGTATATTACGATCATAATTTCACATATTTTCCTAGACAATAACATTATTACTGATTCAGCTATATGATGTTTATATTGGAGTTTATGACCGCATAACTACTAGAAACTAATGAGTATTTCTAGATTAAATTATTATTAATATTGTCTGGGTATTAATCTCTACCGAGTATAACTATACAATGTCAATGTTGATCTAATCCTTCAATTAATCTTTTACGGTTCAACAGTAATTTGGCATATTCGTGTTCTATACAAACTGTCTAGCTTTGGGCTACAATTATAAACTATGAATTGATAATTAAATGGCAGCAAGAGTAATAATTCCATTCAGTTTCCTAGATTAGATAATTTCCTTTAAATGCTACTCGTTTATTTCTAATTCCATTTTTTGTGTAACTTAGCTAAAATAGTTAATGGTATAGGTTTTTTCCAGTAATGGAAAAATATTCAAACAGTAGGCAGAAAAGACTTAAAAATACAGTCACTTACAATACGAATAAACTTAATTCAAGTTCTAAGCAATATTGAATTGAAAGGGATAGTAAAACTAATTATTAATGAATTCACTTTGTTGTTTTTAACTAATTGTAATGGTACAATCCTTAAATATGCCTTGAGGTGGGAGTATCACAATCAGCGTAATATAACTTCTGATAACTAGACACAGAAAAATATCTTCTACTTAGCAGTATTGCTTAGTGAAGTCAAGTTACATAGAATAATGAAAATGGCACAAATATGCCATCTATGTACTACAGTAGAACCTCGTTAGTACGAACACCAGGGACCGTCAAAATTCGTTCGCCTTATCCGGAATTCGTATTAACCAATATCATTTATATTTGAAAAGGCTTTGAACTGAAATATTGTTCGCATTAATCGCTTTCGTACTAACGATGAAGTATTAATGTCTTCTTATGAATACAGTTACTTACTACACATTGTTTCGTCCCGTTAGAACCTTTTTAATACGAATTTCGGAAATGCGAACGTATTCTTGGCCATCCCTATCTGAAAACAACAATGTAAGATTTCTGTTTTATGATGAAAAGTGGATTGTAAGTGTAAAGAAATCATATACAGTAAACTTCGTTAGTATGATCACCAGGGGACTGTCAAAATTCGTTCGCCTTGTTTGGAATTCGTATTAACCAATATGTATAATGTGTTTTGAAAAGGCTTGAAGGGGACTGAAATAGTGTTCGTATTATTAACTTTCTACTGTATTTATTTGGTACGTACTATATGTAATGTAATAAAATAGGAATTTACTTATCCACCGATCATCGGCGTTTGTATTAAATAACCTGGGTAGTTTCTACCGATGGTGTTTTTTATAAACATAAAAAACAATCGTAGAAAGTAGCGAGGTTTTTTACTACAAACGCCGATGATCGGTGGATAAGTAAACTCATAAAATAGCATTATAACTCTTGATGAATTAAATACTAACCCGATGAATCAAACTTTCTTAAAATGTCAATTGATTTATGTTTTGTTGCAATGTGGATTACTCGCGTGAGATTATAACCTTATACCTAGTCATGCTATCTACCCGAGTACCAATCTCATGGTAATTACCTGAATTCGTCAAGGCTTGTATAAGGGAATGAACTACTGGTAAGTTAACATGAATTGGTATAGTTTCAAGGTAAATCCAAAAGGTATTAGTTCCATTAACTCAAAACTGAAAGTATAGTCTAGTACTGTTCTATACTGTCGACAGTAAGAGCTATTTAGTATATAAAGACTGAAAAGCAACTAGTATTTAGAATAAGATTTATAACTCTACAACAAATTAAATATATTAATAATTCACAAAATGGTGCAATTAAAGGAAAATATTAATAACTACCTTCAAGATGTGAACATAATAACTGCCCCAGCTTATGAGCTTGGAAGAGGAACATTTGGCGTTGTGTACAAAGCAAAATGGTTAGGTGCAAACGTAGCCGTTAAGAATCTACACACGCATTTATTTTCACAACAACCTGAACGAGTTTGGAAAAAAATTGTTCGTGATTTCGAGAATGAATACAAATTCCTTGCCAACCTCCGACATCCGAATATTGTGCAATATTTCGGTCTCACGAAACAGAATGAAGCGATTGGAATTGTCACTGAGCTCGCTTGGGGAAGTCTCTTAAAGAGAAATTACATGAAACCTCGACTGACTCTCAGACACATTGTCGATTGCGCTATTCAGTTGGGAGCTGGTCTCAGATACCTCCACGAACAGAATCCGCCGATTATTCACAGAGATTTCGCGTCGAAAAACATCCTTCTAGGATTCGACGGTCAGGCAAAAATCGCTGATTTGGGCGTAGCAACTCTGGTCACTCCTCACACCACACACATGACACAGTCCCCTGGCACCGAACCGTACATCGCCCCAGAGTGCAGAATACACAAAACCTACAGCGAAAAAATCGACATTTTCTCATACGCGGTTACCATTTTAGAACTCTGCACAAACCAAGTCCCCAAACCGAAGAACATGTTCCACTGCTCCGAGGATCCCAACACGGGAATCCGGAGCATCACGCAAGTGCCAGAAATAACCCGGAGGGAAAGCGACCTCAGGATAATCGGTTCTTCTCACTGTCTCTACAGCATAATATTGGAAGGAATAAAAGATGACCCAGATTCCCGACCCTCTGCACACCAAATGCTCACTCTATTAAACAAAATAAAGTCTATCCCTGATTACACTTCTTGTCCGAAAGAAGGAATACTCGACGGGATCCATTTGAACCGCGAGAAGAATCTCCAGCAACAGATCCACAACAAAGAGGTGGAAGTGGTACACATGATGCAGCAGCTCGAACAAGCGAAAAAAGAATTAGAAAATTTAAAGACTACTACATACGTTGTGAAAGATACAACTGGTCCTTATAGGAATGTGCAACGTCCCAGTTTGCCTTCGGTTGATCACAACAGAATGCATCAACAGCGAACAGATTTAACGCAACCGATAGAATCTACATCTCCAAATGAAAGAAAATTACAAAGACCAAAAGACTTGCAAATACAGAAAAATAATAATAACCTTGTGATCCGAGGGAAAAAGTTAAACGAAATTTCCAACAAAGATCCTTACCCTAAGGCATCTCCCACTCGCATGGATATTTCAAAACAAATTGCAAGCACCAATCAATTGGAAATACAAAGGCAACAACAAATACAAAAAATGGCACAACTACAACAAGCGCAACATTTGTTAAAGCCACAAACACCTCTACTAAGCATTCAATCTATAAACCAACAACTGAATCCAATTTTTCCAGCGCTTGAACAGAGAATACCCGTCTACTACATTCCAAGCAGACAATTAACAAACGAAACCATGGATATCAACAAAATGTATTTAGTTCCAAATCCATACGACATGATCCCCAGGGGTCCGCATCCAAATATAGAAGTTTATCCAGTGACTGAAAACACAACAGCCAACTCTTCGTCATTCACTCGGAGTTGTTAGTGCCAATCTGTTTAAGTTATATTGTATATATCGATTTAAATCACTGATTTGTTGTATTCAGATTTTTAACAATATAGAAAATAATAATATATTTTAACTCTGATTCAGTATAGCACAAATAATATGTAGAAATCGTATTAAGTTACTATTAACTAATCGATTCTATTTGAAGAAGGAAGCTACTATCATTTTAATGCCACTTCTAGGTTCTAAGGAACCTAGTTTATTTGGTTAGAAATTCAATTGTTTGCAGAATAGAAATTAAATCCGTGTGGATGAAATATACAGATTCCTGATAACCGGAGTTATCTGGCAGTTATAATCTGAAATGAAGCTGTGTAGACAATTATGTACGGATTGAATTTGATAAGGCAACTCTTGGTAAGTTAACTTGTGAGAACTTACATCATTATGGAACTAATACCAGAACTAGAAGTATGTAAAACAGTTTCGTTCTATTTAGCATATAAATGATATAACTATGACAGTGTTATAGATACTATACTACGTCATTAAAATTCATCTATTACGTCCAGAAAAGTACGAAATTAAATAATTAAACAAACACGTTTAATAAGGTAAATTCACCTAAATTGTATTATGTATACGATCTAATTTGATGAACTCATTTGATAACGAAAGCCTTATAATAAGAGTCTTATTACTAATTTCAATTTCTACAACTTATCCAAAAATATACCCCCCAATATAACCCTGATTATATTTCCCTATTATGCAAAGGTAGCATCATGGTAACGCACAATTTATTCTATAATTAGACAAATATAATAGCGATTATCAAATGTTTTTTAGTGACCTACAATTAACTAATCATTCTTTATAATTAGTAACCAATTTTATTCGGTAAAACTAATTATATATTTATTACATTGAAATAAATCAATTCAAGACCAAAATAATATCCTGTCTATTATTACACGTGTTTAACCATAATGTATTAATATTCCAATAATATAAAGCCCTTATAATACAATGAACTCTCGTTATAACGAAGTGCTTGGGACCTGTAAATTCCTTCGTTATATTGTATCCGGATATTCGTTATAAGCGGATAATAATTAATGCATTTAATGCTCTGGTGGAAAATCTCCATTTCATTATATCCGAACTGGTTATAACGGGAGTTCACTGTATTCCCAAATTTATTCAGACAATCAAGTAAAATCAGTGGAACACCTGCACTCAGGAATATTATTTATTACTAACCACTATCGAATATTACAAGGCGCTATCTAAATAGATTGTATGTTATTATACTCATGATACCGTACATATTCGTGAAGGGTCCATTTACAATCCACTACCTGGCGAATAACAAGATAGTACCACATTTACAGGAAGTCAAAGTTCAAATATTACCAATCCATAATGGAGACAAAAGAACATATGAACCTAATTAATTAGTTTGTTATCAAATTAGCGAATTTAGCACCAGTGTATAACGTAGTGAAACTGAACTAATAAGTATATTCTGATGCTATAAATCAATGATTAGTTCTAAATGTGGGTTCCATAATGCTGTATTATAAAATTAAGCGATAAAATGTTAGTAGCCATGATCAGCTGCAGTGAAGAACTAACGAATTTCTTCAGTAATAATTTAGCCGAATGATCACCAAGTTCTATACATACGTACGGTATTAGCTAGTAGATATTGCAACTAATTTGAGTTAATTAAGTTCCGAGAAATACAATGCATAGTGAAATCAGAACAATGTGTGAATTAATCTAAGATATATCACAGCAATTTAATTCAAATAATATATTGCAAAAATGCTATTACGTACTTATATAGGAATATTTAATTACTTAATACAGTAATTCTATAACTAGTAAAACGATAGGTAAATATATCTAAAACCAAATAAGGAATTTCATTTCATGCTCCGAAATGTAAGAATTAAATTGCTTTCTACAATTATACACCATTCTAGCTCGAGATCTATTACGTCGAACTTTTGAGTACAAAATACGTTCATATTTAAGCAAAATTGTTGGAGAAGAACTGAGTGGCATGGCACACAGATCTCTGGTTTATCATAATATATTAAATATTAAGTGTAATCAGTAAATGCAACCCACTATTCTAACGATCACATGATGAAATGTAATTAAAATAATTGTAAGTACTTATTACCAGGTGGGAAGCATTCCTAAACGCCTTACTGTTGCTAACTTAAAATCCTATAGGATAATTACCACTTGTTATAATACTTATCACTGACGTTAGTTTGGAATATAATTACACTGTTATCCAGGTGGTAGCATGCATACAAATAATCATTTTTCTATAAACCTTAAAACTCTTAATATCAAGTCAATGGTATATAGTATGTTATGTGATTTTAGGTCATTGATACTAAATATTTAACAATGCAATATGTGGTGATTTTACACACTAATTTAATTATAATTATTGCATAGTAGTTACTAGTTATATTATTATGGTGGGGCGTTGGATTGTAGAATTCCAATTAACAGTTCTTGTCAATAGTGTGGTTATTAGAAAACCATACAACTGTATTTTCATTTGCTTAGTTACAAAGGCTGTAGTTAAGAATTTGACAGTTATAATAGTGGTTAGAGGTGAAAGTTAATATTAAGAATCCTGAAATCCTGTGAATTATTAGGAAGTTATATAACATTTCCTTATATCCTAGTTACTATACTCACACAAAGATATTTCAAATGTGTCTATGTAATCTAATTTAATTCCAAATACTGATGTGATATATGATAATGTGTTTCAAACAATTTTACTAATACTTGATAGGAAATTAGGAATGCTTCATATATCATATATCATATACATACGTATAGATAGTATTATTACGACTTGTGTTTCCTCTAAATGTACACAAAATATAATTAAAATTACGTAGTTTACTCAATTTCTAATCATATGAAGGTGTCATCATGTATTTCATTATAACATTCAACAACAGTGGAAAGTTACAAGTATTTGGTTTGAAAATTTCACTTCCAAATAATTCGTGTTTCCATGATTCATTAGTTAATTAAGGTCACAATGAAATATTCTAATTAACTTGAAAGCAATTAAAGTTATGACTAATTACAATACTAAATAAAGTACAGCCAACTTTCAAGGATTACTCATTAAATGATAATTTTGAAAGTGATAGAAAATAATAGGAATTTACTGATCTAGTTTATTATGTAATACTTAATTATATTGATTTATTAAGATTTATGATGTGTACTCCAAAGTACGGTAAAATGTAGATTATATTTTGCATAATAATTAATAAGGCCTGTGACATCTCATTTAGATTCCTGGAAATTGAATGATAATTCTAACTGAATAAATATGTTGTGCGGTCTAACTAATAATTATGTAATTGAGCTTAGTATCCAATTAATTTCAATTGTAATGCAAATACACAGGTTTAAAAAATTCGCATAGACATAATACAAACGATCCTCTTAGGTTTACATAATTTAAAACCTATAAAATTATATGCCAAAGTTAGAATTAATAATATGCTGTATATGAAAAATCGTTTCACTGGTGCCAAAATTAACCAATTAAACCAATATTATATAATTTATATTCATAAATAGTTATATAACCACAATATAGTAACTCTCGTTATAACGAAATCGGATATACCGAAATACCTGCTTATAACGAACTTCACTTAGTATATTGAAGTAAACCAAGGGTCCCTTTTAATTTCGTTATAACACTATACAAAATTAGAAAAGTTAATTTCAACTTCCGTATAGAAGAAGAACAGCTATTACCAAAATAATAAATAGCTTAATTGAAAATGATTTTATTTCCTGTTTTATTGAAAGTGGGTTGAACTATTAAAAGAACAATAAATAATGAATTCTGAGATCTGTATAGTTTTCATATACTCAACTTCCTTTCTTATACGCAGTGGCGGCGCGAGGGGGGGGCGCGGGGGGGCGGCCGCCCCCCCTGGCTTTTGATCCGCCCCCCCTGTGGGGGGGCGGGAACTCGCTTGTCTGTTATAGGAGTACTAAATGTTAATGCGGAAATGCTAAATGTCCTGGACAGGGAGTTCATAATTAGCCGTTTTGCACCACCGTACACTATTATAGGACAGATTATTTAACCAAGTTTGTCATTAAAAATATCGATTTTGGTTTGAATGTGAATTTTGGAATGTTTACAACTATTGGGTTTGCCCCTCCAGTGCATTGGTCGGCCCCCCTTTCGCCCCCCCCACTGGGGCTGTGCTGGCGCCGCCCCTGCTTATACGTACAGTCGAAACCGGTTATTTCTAACACCGTTTTTTCCAACTAACTATTTATTCTAAGAATTTACTTATACACCGATCATCGGCGTTTGTATTAAAAAACCTGGCTAGTTTCTACCGATGGTGTTTTTTTATAAACATAAAAAACAATCGGTAGAAAGTAGCGAGGTTTTTAATACAAACGCCGATGATCGGTGGATAAGTAAACTCTTATTCTAAATGGTTAATTTACAATCTGTTTATTCTAACTATCGGATTTTTCTTACTTTATTTCCGTGCAAAGAATTAGTTAGAAAAATCCGGCTTTGAGTGTATTTGATGCAACTATTTGTGAAACCAACAATCTAGAATCTGGTAATTAGATAATGAATAAAGATAACAAGTCTGTACATCCTCAATTAAATATTTGGGTTTTGGTTAATTGATAGGTATATCGTCTAAATCAGCTCCGTTAATTAGTGGGCCAACGGTTGATCTGACTTTGCAAGAGGTTAGTTTAATTAATTAACCTACACATTTTATCATCAGTTATCTTATGTATAGACAAGGAGACTAGAAAGAAAGTAGAACTGATTTCATTGCTTTTGGGAAATAATGCATTCTAGATTAGACATAGGTCTATAGTATTATATCAAATTACTGTTCAAGGCAATGTTTTAATTGAAGATTGTTATTGTTTAATTATTTAACTGTTTATCAATAATTTGAACAGAAGATCATCAGATACCTTACACTGTCTGTCTTATTGTCTAACAGAGATTAAATAATATTATTCTCCTCGTATACTTTGTGATAGTATTGGTTTTACAAATCATCCAAATTGTTTTGAGAGTGATTATCATTGTATACCATAGTAACCATACTGTAATCTCTAATAATTATAGTAGAATCTCGTTAGTACGAACACCAGGGGACCGTCAAAATGTGTTCGCCTTATCCGAAATCGTATTAACCGGTGTCATTTGTATTGAAAGCGAAAGTCTTTAAAAGGGACTGAAATAGTCTTCATACTAACCGCAATTTCGCATTAACCGAATTCTTACTAACGAGGTTTTACTGCACTGTAGTCCAACAATTGACAAGAAATGTTATGGTGAAACAACCTAAGTAAACTTTGTTTATTTTCAAAGTTGAATTATATAATTATCCCTCGCGTATTAACATGTATTATGTATTGCATACAAAGTAGGAGAGGGGGGGGGGACAAATTTAATGCTGACCTTCGTAAAATCCCCCCCCCCCATTGTACGAATATCCATGGTACAACAGTGCATATTTTCATGCAACAGGGCTAATGAAATTGAAGGATTCTATCGCATGACAGGAGAAATTTATTATTATACTGTCAAATATATCTTAGATGTCTCAATAATTTGGTTAATATACATTATTTACTAACAAGATATTTGCCTATAGATTGATTCTAGTTCGTTTCAGATTAATTAAATGTAAACTCCGATTAATTAAATTCGGCAAAAATATCACTGGACTTTCTAAGTACGTATAACAATGATTAATTCATAACTCGTAATGGAGTACAATAGTATATTTACTGGTTTAAGTGTTCAACAGTTTCTATTTATGTTCGTTCAGGGAATAGCAAATCATTTTGGATACTAATGGATTATGAATCATAACAAGGACGGTCTTAATTCAAGTATTGAGAATTAGTAATTATTTCTGATAGCTTTTAATTTAATGCGTTATAGCAGTTTTATCGTTTTTGATTTAATTGATTATTAATTGTTGATATATATGGAGTTTTTAACATTTTGGAATTTAGAATAAAATACAGTCAGGTCTGCTTATTATTATGAACAATTTTTCGTCTGCTTAATTGAACATCTCTTTATTATGAACAAGCCCTATGGCCCCAAATTAACAACTTACATAGGGTTTGTATTAAGTTGAATTCGCTTATTATAAAGTCTCTCTATTATATTATGAACACAATTTTTGGTCCTTGAACGTTCATAATAAAAGAACTTGACCGTAATAGTATTCCTTTCTACTGGCATTTTGTAGTACAACTAATTATATTATATCAAATTATCCGAGTTAGTATACTGAGAAAGTGTATAAGCTGCATAATACAATTTATTAATCACTCACACTATACATGTCACAGGTTATTGATATTAATAATAACTGACATTATAGTACAAAGGTCTAATATCATATTGCTTCCTAGTAGCAAGAACTTGTGCGATGTGTCATGTGATTTAAATTATTCATTTAATTAATATGTAAACTAAACAAAAACATCACCATTTTATTAAACAGATAAAAATATTGTCTCTACTAGTAAACGTGTTAACCTTGTGTTAAACTTTTATTTTGAGTAAAGTATTAAGGTTTAAAACACAATACTTTATTCAGAACTAATCTCCCCCCAAAGGAATACTTTGAATAGCATTTTAAAGTGACTTTGTATTTTAAGTGATTCCTCTACCGAAATTCCTAGAAAGGTATTATATCAGTTATGTTACAACTTGTGTATACTACTCTCCAGTGCAGGACAACTGCATGACTAGTTTATTAAACTATTTCTTAATTTGGATATACATATCATTAAAATGTTACGAACTTACTACTGTACTCTATTAATTTAAAGTATAATTATAAGAGACACAAGACATTCAATTTTATTTATTGTTCTAATAAGAACTTGGATTGTATAGCACATTGTTGTTAAACTAAATTTAACTAATCAGTTTCTGAAGAGGAAGTCTATTCATTTTGATACAATAAATTTTTTATATTATTTGCCCAATTGTATTAGCAAATTAGTCGTAGCATATGATTAGTATTATAATTAGATCTATGACATATGTAGAGAATTAAAATGTCTTATAAACCTGGTGAATAGAATAAGGAAGGCTGATAATTACTCAATTAAACATTCATTATAACTGAATTCTGGTAAAAAAATTTATTTCGAAGAGATACCATAAAGATAATTCGATATTTCTCTAATTTGCAATGTTCTCATTAATAAGAAAGCTGTATATCCTTTCAAATTAAGGTTAAAATAAAAGTGAAATGGAATTAACAAATTTAATTAGTGAAATAAATGTTTTAATTAATCATCGGAAACAAATGCATTAAGAACAAATCACATTAAACACTAATTAATTTAGTTAATAAAATGAAAGTGACCTAAGCAAACATAAGCGGATACGATGGGAATAAGAATTATATAGAAATTGCTTATTTACTGATTTGGTACAAAGGCCTGAGAAAATATTTTGATTCATCGTAATTTTATAATATCAAAAATATTGTCATAAATAGCTTTTTTTGAAAAATAAGCAACTTTGCATACTTAATTTCGGAAAATTAGATTTGTTATGACAGTTTTATTTAAATATAATAAATGTAGACTAATGTATAATTCAAATAAAGTAGATCCCATTTTTGTATAAAATCAGTCTAAAAGAGAAAGCTATACCTTTGTACACAGACTCAAATTTCAACATCGTATTTGTCTGAATAAGCACAGGGGCTTGTATTCAAGAATAGTTAACTTAATTAGTAGCTGTTTGTTAGCAGAATTCTATAACGAAAATTATTATAATCACTTAATGAGCTTATTCTGATAAATTTGCAATAAGTTAACAAGATGCTTATGTGTAAATACAGTATACGTATACGAAGTTACGAACGTCAATACCTACAACATACTTTATACATTTACGTACAAGTTTTAGCAAAACTGAACTAGAATGTATGTACTATTGAACCTAAATCAATTCGGGATTTCATCATAGATATTAACAGCTGTTACAGCCTAAACAAGAGTAGCTAATAAAATACTGAATGCTACTCGTTAAAGAAATACATTTATTCAAAGAGATTGTGGATTTTGATTAACATTAGTACGTATGGATACAGTAGACTCGTTAATACGAACACCAAAGGACCGTCGTAAAATTAGTATTTAATCGGAGTGACTTGCATGCATTTGTATAGGCTAGAGGAATTCAACTTTGTACTCCTTAATTAACCGATATTTCTCCTTATCCGTTTTCGCATCAACAGAGTATGTAAGAGCTTAATAGAATGCCACTCAAATTCAATACATCTGTAAATATTATTCTGAAGTATACCTGTTTTAACGGTAACAAAAATTTTATATTATTGGAATAATAATAATTGTTTGCTGCTGCTGGTGTAGGTGTGAAATTATGAATCTTAACCTTATGCAAATTTGCACCACATAATTAACTCCCTATAGCATTAGATATGTTCTAATAAATGATAAAAAAAGGAAATATACAATCTCCTTTTGCTAATTATAATATATATTACATCATAGGATATGAAAACACCTAAATTGAATTGAATTATCTGTAATCACAAGTTTTTATGGGAAGAATTAACTGATTATGCTGTCAGAAATAACTTTAATTATGAATCTTCCTTTTGTACATTATAGGATATTATTTTGTAATTCTTGGTTAGAAAATGGCAGTCATGTCAAATATACTTACTCTCTTCGCTAAATAGAAATGACTGCTAAACCTCTGGCATTGTGCAATAGAGATTAGTTAACTTTTGCAGAAACATGAATTTGTAATCGGATTATTTTAATACCTTAACCTACTGGTAATGTATTCTGAAAAAATTTGAGAAATAATCATAAAAAGTGTAATAATTTTGTGACCAAAACTTTTCTTACAATTATATTACGGAGTAAGAAAAGAAAAGAATTAATGTATGAAATAGAATTACCATGGATTAAATATATTGCAAAATGAATATTAATGAAGGAATTGTTGACAAAATAAGTTTAATTCAGTATGTATAGTAGACTCCCGTCAATACGAACACCAGGGGACCGTCGATATTTGTTCGTATTATTTGGAATCACTTGCATGCGTTTGTATAAGCTAGGGGAATTAATTAGTTAATGAATAGAAAAAGCTAAACAAGAAATGTTTATGTCATAAATTCATAACATTAATAAACAAATAACGACGGTGAGTAAGCAAATGGTTAGAAATCTACACACAAGTTTAATTTTAGCAAATTAATGCTACCCATTCTTATTATTCTAATTTTAAAGCCATGAATTACACGTAATATTTCAACTAGTGTATTTAAGCTTACTTTTAGTATACTACCTTTGCACAGCCCATTTGGTAGATAAAAGGAGGAAGTATAATCAAATTAACTACAAGGGAAATTAAAGCTTTGACCAACAAACAAATCAGTGAAATCACCATTTTGTTTCTGTTTTAATTAATAAGACTTAGTAGCTTAACATATTACAGTGAACTCCAGTTATAACCAAGTCGGATATAACGAAATAACTGCTTATAACGAAATGGATATTTTCCCCCAGAGCTCTAAATGTATTATTATTGTTTGCTTATAACGAAGGCATTTACAAGTCCCAAACACTTCGTTATAACGAGAGTTGACTGTAGTTTCAATGTGATTAATATTTCCCTTAAGAGGCTTCAACAATATGTTTTCATTCGTTATATGATAAACAATATAATAACGCATTAATTAAATACTATACATTTTATCAGTTTCAGTAAAATTATTATTTTGGGATTTTTGGAAAAATCGTGTGAAATGTGTAATCATTAGATAACACGTAAGTTCCATAAATGGAAATAAAATTGACAAATTAAAAGGGTTTATCTAACCAGTATTGAGAAGCGACAAAATCTAAAAACTGAAAATGCTTTGCAAACAAATTACAAACTTAAATAGTCACTTACAAGTATGTATTAAATTATTTATAGTAGTTAGAGTATTTTAATCATTATTCTTGTAAATATGTGAAATATAGTGTCTATGTTATACCACAATGAACTAATCTACAAAAATACTCTATATCCACAAAATATTTATTTTAGGTTATAAACCCTGGAAAATTTCTGAACTTAACTCTTGTCAAAACAAATCAATTAATTATAATTAACTTAAATAATTAATAGTTTAATTTCTGGTTATATGATTGTAAATTAAATAGCGAATATGAACAGGTCATACAGAATAAGTTTAAATTGAAGCAAATATGTACAGTATACTCCGCTTAATAGAGCCACCGGTTAATAGATTTCTACGCTTAATGGGGTCAAATTTTCACAGGATTTATAGGACGGAATTACAGTTTGACTCAACTCACTCAAGATATTTTCGTTTAATAGATTTCTCCGCTTAATTGGGTCAAACTACCCCTGGAACAAAACTGACCCTGTTAAGCGGAGTCAACTGATATTCATGTAATAACCTGCATAGCAGTAAATTATTTTACTACACAAATGGAGCAGTTATTTAACTATTGGATATTCTCATTAAATCATTATATGCTTTCCATTGTACAATTATTCATGTGATGATGAAATGAGAACAAAACGATTGTATTTCAGTGAAAAAATACGTTTCAAAATTAACATTTTAGCATGTATTATTAATAATATCAAGTGAGTATGAAATACTATAAGCAAACTCTAATTCTCAAGAACACTACAAATGTGTGGATCTATAAATATCTTTTTGTCGCATTCTAATATTATCTAATAAGCCCTTATAAGAAACTCATTTTGGTAGTCAAATGTACAACTAATAATTCTGCAACTAAATTCAAACTTAGTACAACTCTATTACAACACAAGTTGGGTAGAAGTAATTACAAAATGCAAATAAAAATAGATATTTACAATTCCAGTGTGTATCAATAGTCATCAAAGGTGGTGGGTAACATATTTTGATTAAGAACGTCCGGAGAAATGAATCCAATAGACGAATGATCAGCTTTCTCAGCCAACCAAGCTCCTTTTGGCATTTTCTTGTGTTCCTTACACAACACATGTACAATATCGCCTATATTTACTTCTAGGTTCTGTTTGCCTCGCAATTCATTGCTTGATGATACCTGTGCTATCATTAGTGGCTTGTCTGGCTCTTTAATGTTATAATACTCCATAAATACTTTCCGCTTCTTTTCCATTTCTTTCGCATTCTTTTCCATTTCTTTCTGTCTCTTTTTTTCATTCTCCATTTGCTTTTTCCGAACTTTTATTTCTTCAGATTTCAGTTTCTTCTCTTGGGAAGCCGATATCTTTTTCCCTGGGCTGACTGGTTCTTTCTGGCTGGTCAGATCGTCCGGTGTTTCGTACATTTCCTCGCTGGCACCAGCTTTCTGTGTGGCTGTAATAGAACCGATATCGTCATAGGTATCAGTCGGCGAATCTACTTTTCGCGTTATACCCACATTCTCCACATCATCATACACATCAGAAGAAGCAACGGGAGAAAGCCCTAAATTCTCAACGTCATCATAGTACTCCCCACCCATGTCCGGATTCTGGTTCTCTACGTCATCATATATTTCCTGTGGGTTGGCCTGGTCCCGCGCCCCCATATCGGTTACATTATCCACGTCATCGTATACATCTTGGTCTGTTTGGTCTACGTAGTGCCCGTTAGGCTGAGCAGACAGATTCTCTACGTCATCATACAAATCCTGTTCTACAATATTAGTTACGTCATCGTACACATCGTCTTCGTAGCCTGTGTCGTCTGTAACGTCCTGTGTGTATACGGTTAGTCTCGGCTTCTTGTCGCGGTTAACGGCCGGCGGGTTTGAGGGGTCCACTCGTGAGAGGGGCAGTCGTCTGTATCGGAGCCTGCCTGGATCGGGGTCGATGGAGGAGAGAGAGGGCTTAGGTTTAAGGATGGGGGGCGGAGCTTTTGGGGTGCCTGGCTTTACTTTTCGCAGATTAGAACGGAAATCAGTTTGTGGCTCTTCCGTGTCGGATCTTCGCGGCTCGATGCGCTCTACTTTCTTGAGCAGTCTCCGCTGGTTCAGCATATCCGTGGGAATAACGGGACCAGTTCCAGTGCGGAGAAGAGGGCTGGGTTTGTTGCCGGGCCGCTGTGTAGCGGGGGTAACTCCTTTCTTCTTTTGAGCTGAAGCTGCTGGTTTAGCTTTCTCCTTTTTAATTTTTTTATTGATTTTAGGCTCTTTAGCTTGCTGTGGCGGTTCCTTAACAATCGTTTGATTTCGGAATGGGAGAGCGGGGGCTATGGACTGTTCTAGCAGCTCCGGATTGTAGCCCGCCTTGTTGAGCTCGTCCTCGAGGTCTGCGTATATGTCTTCCAGACCATCCTCGGGCAGGTCGGCGTAAATACCCTCGTCAGCAGACATCTAGTCTAGCAACCAACAGGCAAGATAGGAATGTATAAGGGAGTGCAGTAATCTGTATAACTGGATTCTGTCCTATAAAACACACTGAATTTTCCAACAACAAAACAAAAATAATCAATTTATGACAAATTCCAAAATGGGATGTAGAACCAGTTCCAAATTTTCATTGTTATTATAGGATAAATTCTAAAATTTTGATGTGGGGTAAATTCAGTACATTATTAATTGTGGATATTTCGTTCATCTTTCCCTAAGGATATTCTCTTTGGTGAAAAGAATATTTATTCTACCGAGAATTGGGAATTATTTATAAAGAGACAGCTGGATTCACTTGTTTTAAGTGCTATTTCTAATTAAAGGTGAATAATCGGTTGAATATCGTATCCTTTCCCATCATCGAGAAATAATCTCGAAATATATAATAATAACTTTTCTCATTGGAATTTGGGTGAATCCACTTAAAGGATGTGGTAAGAGTAAATAGAAAGTTTGGTGAGAAATGCAAGCTGAGTGCAATATTTAAAAATATCATTGAATTAGTATTTGTGAAACCAGATTTCTGGCAGAGATAGCCCAGCATTCAATAAATAAACTAACAAACCACGATTCGAATAAATCATGTTTCCTTCATGAAATTGAAAGAATTCTTAACAGTGAGCAAATACAATGTGCTTGGGTGATACAAAAATAGCAAAACTGTGAAAGTCCAAAGTTTTAAGCTTTGTTTGAATTGCAACCGATTCATACAAAGTTTATTTAACGAAATTTCCAGTAGAAGTTTTCAGTTAGATTTTAGAAATTTTTTATTTATATCAGAGATACAACAACCTTCAAGGTGCACTAAAACTAGCATTTGAATATTAATTGAATTTCACAACTTTTTACTGTTTGTGCCAAACCAATGGAGTTAACCATAAACTAGGTCAGTTGACAAATTTCATCGATGTGAAATGAATTATTTACAGTTACTATTATGATATAGTAACTTGTGAAATTTCTACGTATAATTTAAGATGCTATTTGAATACTATTATAAACTATTATTATGTGGATAGAAAGTTCAGGTATTTTAAAGGAGAAATTATTTCATATATACGTATTACTTTCTATTAAAGATGTCTACTAATTAGTGCAAAATGACATCAACTGACTATTTGATAGAAAGTACAGCTGTTTTATTAAGCAATAACTTATAGGTTTTCTTAATATACGTAAATAGTATATCCATAGACGGCAGGGCTTTTGGTCTACAGAATTTATAGACGGTCTACAACTTTTGGCTTATTTGTATGGTCTTTTATAGATAATGATGTTCTTTTATTAACTATAGAATACAAATCCTTAAGAATTTCCTAAAAAGTGAGATTTAGAAAAATAGAATTGGTACTGACTGAAGGACAGAGAATTGCAAATTGAAGACTGTAAACCCCTCTTCATTGCGGCGGCGAGTTCTCTCGTAGCGAATTCAAGCGAAAACGTAGCGATTTAAATATTACCCATCGAAATTACAGCTTGCTTCTTTAGATAAATAACCTCGATTAATAATAATGAATTTTATATGATTTATGAACACTTGTTATTACAGCAGTATAATAAGAGAATAGTTGCATATGTTGAAAGTAAAACAGTTCACATAATATAACGTTGCAGGTGTAGCAAAGTACAAGTAATCGAATTATTAATGAACATAACTGAACTGAATTTGAGTAGAATTTACGCACAACTTGGACATGTAATTATTCATAAATGGGATTTAACAGTTAAAAATCTGTTATTCCTAATCCAATAATGGTTAGTAGAATTATATGGAAGCAATGAGGAATTTATTAGTCAACAATAATTTACATATCTACTAGCGTCACTAGGTATTGCATATAAATAATAATTAGTAAGATAAAGGAGTATCGATTGGGAAATTAACTATTCATAGAACAGGGATGGGATTAACACGGGGATTTACTTGGACTTTATACTTATATTACAAGAATAGGCGTCACAACACTGTATTATATATCATGTTAGAATTGCATAATTATAAATAAATAAAGGGAGATTATCAGTTCATATTATTACGTAGTGAAATGTAATATTAAATCACTGCATAGGTAGCATACATGGGTATAGAAATACAGTAGACTCCAGTTAATTTGGATAAATATCCACCAGATTTTTAATACAAGGGGCTACACCCTCTAAAAAGCAACGTAACGTATCTCAATTAAGTAGACTTAAGTAGACAGACAGAGATTATTAGAAATAACTTTTTAGCAGTTAATTAGCTCCCAAGACATAATTGTAAAATATTCTTTAAAAGCATTTTCGGATAATAGCAAGCGTTTTAGTGTAAATTAGCTTGCTTATTGGTAATCACTTTATCTTATTAAATGTAATGTAATGATGAATAATCGAGACGGCAATTTAAATAGAATGATTTAATATAGAGTAATAAGTTATCCGGTATAGTGAATACCAGGAATAATAATAGAATAATTGAAATTTATAAATGTGCTGACACAATCGTAAATTTATTATAGGAAATAAATAGTCCCAAAATAATAAACCCTAAATTACCTGATACAAGCAAATGACCAAGGTACGGCCGTACGGGGGAAATATAATTAACATTAATTCATAATGTTTCTTTCTTGGAAATTGATAGATAAGTATTGTATATATTGCAATGTCTAAATACAATTTATGTAGAAATTATGGGTTTATTCAATAAAAACTGTTCGTATTCAACATACTAGGGACATATAATTTGTTAAAAACAAAGGAAAAATGCTATTTAACATCAATTTAAAGTTAGTAATCGGAAATAATATTTTGAAGCTTTTTATGCTATAAAAAGTAGACAATTAGAAATGTGGGATTCAAAACTTAGCTCATTATGCTCATCGGAATTTAGGATATTTTTAGGGAAATTAAATTATATTTCTATGTGTATTACATATATGATTAATCTCTAATTATGTAAACAAAGGTAAACAATAATATGCTAGGTACTTTGATAATGGTAAACTTAAATTAGGAGTAAAGAATGAAAATATATAACAATTTGTAAAACAGATACTAAGGATTAATAAAGTAAATATTATTAGCATTAGCTCTAATTTCAATGTAATTTCTAAGTTAACTTAATGCAAATCATTTGGGAAAACCGATGTGATTTTAATGAAAGATTTGTAATAAACAAACTGGGCTTAAGACAAATCTTAATCTGGTAAAATTAATTGGTTAAAATGATATTTTATATTATAATATTAAACTGTTGATTTTATCTAGATAATTAAATAATAGAATTGGAAATAGTTAATCAGTTGAACCATTGGATATATCAAATATATGTACGCAGGATATAAAAACGTAATAGGTTACCCTAATCAAGTACGTATATGTTCGAATTAGATAGAGTTAGTGTGTTGTTTGGGTAGCGAGAGTAGAATTCCATCCAACTTCTGTTCAGCAGTATTTCTAGCCTCTCTAAGCCCGATTATTTCCCTTTCTCTCTCAGCTAACAAAGATTTAATTTGTAGGAGCTCGTCTTCACTGGTTTGCTTATCGGATTCGTTAATAATGCTATCTTGATCAGAGCTTATCTTTATTGCCGGCGAAAGTCGAATTTGTGTAGTCTCTCTAAGGTAGTATATTTAGTGGAATATTATCTGTACGTTGATAATATACAATTTGATTATATTCTAAATATAATTAGATTTAGGTCTGGTGCTTTGGAATTGCAAACATATATTCCCTGAACTGACTATTATTAATATAAGAATTTTGGTGTAAACTACTTTCAATTTCTTCGCCATATTTAGTTCTTGTGCAAGTTTCATTTGCTAAATATTTTCAGAAAATGACCATACGACTTATTTAGAAAAATTGTAATTTAATAGAGGAGAAAATTCGCCTAATTAAAATCGCTGACAATTATATTTATCTAAGGGAAGTAATAATCCTTCCATCATGAGGTTGCCAATTGTATTGTCAGTTCAACTTTGTCATCTCAAGATTTTATGCATCGAGAACAAAAAAATTTGTTAATGGTACATAATCAAATTAATAGGATATAAGCACGAGCACAAACTCCATCGAAATTAATCAAGCTGCAACAACAAAATATTTCCAAATAAATAAATTAATGATTTGTACAATCCACCATTCACGCGTTCGAAATTATAATAATTAACAATTATTTGATTACAGACATTTGTAAGAATAGAGTCACCTCGGGACCACGTTACTTTGACCCGATTAAGCGGAGAAATCTATTAACCGAAAATATTTTAAGCCAAACTGTAATTCCGTCCTATAAATCCTGTGAAATTTTAACCCGATTAAGCGAAGAAATCTATTAACTGATGACTCTATTAAGCGGAGTCGACTGTACATATATTCCCAGATGGATACAGTAAAATAGTTTGATTAGCTAGAGTGTACTGTATGTGTATAGTACCTAAGTTTATCCAGTCTTCTCTTGATAGAGCTCTCCTGCATAGAGGAGCTATGCGAGGTGTGTCCGTGCTTGCTAGCGAGCATAGCGTACGTATCTCGCTCCACAGCTGTTCTCTCCACGAGAGATACCACGTCCTCCAGGTAGCCCTTGGCAGTGAGCTCATTACCCCGCGATACTTGTAACTCACGCTCAAGGATTGAGATCTATTAGCGAATGTAATCTGTATTCTTACAGATGGGGTTTAAATTTAATAATTTTACCAATACATTCTGGTCTGCTTATGTAAACAATTGTTTGTCTGTTTCATATGAAAAACTTTTTATTATGAACAAGCCCTATGGTCCCAATTTAACAACTTACATAGGGTTTGTATTAAGTTGAGTTCGCTTATTATGAAGTCTCTCTATTATGAACACAATTTTTGGTCCCTTGAACGTACGTACCATAGGCTTGTTCAGTATAAAAAGTTTTTCATATGAAACAGACGAAAAATTGTTCACAATAAGCATGAAAATTGGATCAGACCAGGATTAGGAGCGTATTTACAAATGACAACATAATAAACTGTAATAAACTAGAAATTTAATGCTAAATGTTACATTTCCCTAGGAACAACAACTCACCATTTAGCTGAGTATTCAGAAAATGACATTTGTAAATCGTAACACAGTCGAAATAAATAAATTAGCTATTACCTTATTTATTGCATAGAAACAAGTTGTACAAATGGAATGCTGTTAATCTTAATTCTAGCTTTGGGATTAACTATTAAGCTGGAATAAACTGAGTTTACTAATTATGGAAGGTTAATTGCTACAATATTAACACTAGGGCTGAAACAAATATACCGAATATTTTAATATTCGTTCGAAATGATTGAACGAATAGTAATTTAAAACTGACGAGCCCTTCGGTCTCGGTCGCTTTGCGACAGATCGGTGCTACGCACCTCAAGTTAACTTACTCCTCACACGTTATGATTTTGAATTTTCATTAATTTGTTTACCTATTTGTGTAAACAACAACAACAACAACAACAACAAATACTCATATTAGAATTTTATAAATGCGAAATTCGTGTTCAGCACACTTGTTTACTTATAATACCCGTTGAAAGCTAACTTCTAGGTTGATTTTGAATTTTCATTAATTTGTTTACCTATTTTGTGTAAACAACAACAACAAATATTCATATTATAAATTTATAAATGCGAAATTCGTGTTCAGCATTATTGTTTACCTATAATACCCGTTGAGAGCAAACTTCTAGGTTAATTTTGAATTTTCATTAATTTGTTTACTTATTTGTGTCAACAACAACAATTATTCATATTAGAAATTTATAAACGCGAAATTCGTGTTCAGCATACTTGTTTACCTATAATACCCGTTGAAAACTAACTTCTAGGTTGATTCTGAATTTTCATTAATTTGTTTACCTATTTTGTGTAAACAACAACAACAAATATTCATATTAGAAAATTTTAACCGCGAAAATCGTGTTCAGCATACTTGTTTACCTATAATACCCGTTGAAAGCTAACTTCTAGGTTGATTTTGAATTTTCATTAATTTGTTCACCTATTTTGTGTAAACAACAACAACAAATATTCATATTAGAAAATTATAACCGCGAAAATCGTGTTCAGCATACTTGTTTACCAATAATACTCGTTGAAAGCTAACTTCTAGGTTGATTTTGAATTTTCATTAATTTGTTTACCTATTTTGTGTAAACAACAACAACAAATATTCATATTACAAATTTATAAACGCGAAATTCGTGTTCAGCATACTTGTTTACTTATTATAACATTTGTTTACCAATTATAACATTTGAAAGTTAGTTTATATCTCATATATTACTGCGGTTTCTATTCCCCCATCACTTTAATACAATCCGGACAAACAAACACACACACACACACACACACACACACACAACAATCGAGATTTAATAATATAGATATTCGTTTGCTACTTTTGTACAACATGATTTTGTGTAAATTGGAGAGATCGTAAATATAAATTCCGACTTAAACTAGCTGAGTAATAACGAACTTGTGTCTTAAACACACTTTGTAAATATGATTAAATATTGTAACATTAACAAAAAAACTATTTTCCACTGTATTTTGAGTTTTGATTAATGCTTAGTCATCAAAACAAATGAATATTCGTTCGTTTAGAAAAGGTTACATTTAGTTCAGCACTACTTAACACAATATAATTGTATGTACAATATAACTTAACACTAGTATATAATTGTATCTACATTATGTACCTTTTGCTTGAGAGCTCTAACGCTGTTAACAGCCGCAGAGCTCTTCCCTTCCAGCACCGAAATCGCGGTTTTCTGGTCGCTTATCGCGGCTTCTTTCTTCCCTACGGAGGCAGCTACCTCTCTCAGCTTGCTTTGCAGCTTAGAGCACTGAGACTCGGAGCTGAACTGAGTTTGCAGCAGCTGTTCCTTAAGAGAACTAATCTTATCGCTGTAAGAAGCGCGCTCCGACTCCAGCTTAGATTTAACTGAGTTTGCGTGGCTTTTATACTTTTCTGTTTCCCTCTCGAGTCTGGAGGCCCTCTCAGCTGACTGCTCCAACTCGTGTTTGCCGCGGGTTCGCAGCTACAGTGTGTTAAGTCTCAATTGGTACTTATAGGTTATAGACATATCGGAAAGTTATCCGTAATGATCAGGGGCGGCGCAAGCACAGCCCCATTGGGGGGGCGGACCAATGCACTGGAGGGGCAAACCCAATAGTTGTAAACATTCCAAAAATACAAATTCAAACCAAATTCGATAATTTTAATGACAAACTTAATTAAATAATCTGTCCTATAATAATATGCGGTGGGCATCTCAGCAAAACGGCTAATTGTGGATTCCCTGTCCAGGGCGTATAGCATTTCCGCATTAACATTAAGTATTCCAATATCAGACAAGCGATTCCCGCCCCCCCTTCGCGCCGCCACTGGTAATGATTGCCAGTATATGTTTCTAGATAGTAACTCTCAAAACAGTTTTTATTAGAAATAATATATTTAGGACTTTTTCAATTTCTGATTCAAACAATGACAGTACTAATTAATAATAAAATGTGAATATTTTGAGTGAGTTGGTGGCTTAATTAGCCCCAACATAATTCCAATTTATCGTGCCCTGCTACATACCTGTACTAGCTCCTGTTGCCTGGCATGCAGGTCCCTGCCCAGAATGGAGTTCTCCTCCTTGAGCAGCGTCAGCTGCTGTCTGCTCCTCTCCAGCTGATCCGGCAGAGGTCGTGACGTCACTTCTCTCTCCAGCTCGCTGTTCCTGCCCTCCAGTGTCTCTGCTACGGTCTGCAGCTCCGCTACGAAGGCCTGCAGGTCCCTGAGGAGGGAGCTCTTCTCGGAGAGCTGCTCGTCGTAGGCGGCCAGGAGCGGAGAGAGGTAGCAGGTGTTGCTGAGCCAGGCGGCGCTATCCGCCCCCAGCTGCTGCAGCGGGAGACTGCTGGGGGAGAGCGGGACCGACCCGTACAGGCTCTGGTACCGACTCAGCTCAACGTTAAGTCTGCGAGGGACAGATATAAAGAAGCTCTTATAATTATGTATAGATATTAAATAGCCAGTCAAGGTTAATACCACACGGGTAATATTACTAATAACAGTTTCCGGAAATAAGTACAGTAGAACCTCGTTAGTATGAACATCAGGGGACCGTTAAATAGCGTTCACCTTAACCTGAATTCGTATTAACCGGAGTCACTTGCATGAATAGGTATAGAATTGGGGATTAAACCTTGTACTCCATAACATATATTTCGCCTTATCCGATATCCCTGTTCCTATTACAGAGGATACTGTATTTAGATACGAACTACGAACCTAAATACGATCTTCTTTAGGTCCACAAGCTCTTTCTCTCTATAAGCGCACTCCGCACATTTCCGGTGTCCAGCAGAGTCTGTCTGCTCGCGCTTTGCCACGGGATTCGCGATTTCTCTCAGCCTATCGCATTCCTGTCTCAGGTAGGCTAGCTCGGTGACGTCACTCATATCCTCAGAGGGAGCAGCAGCTGTTTTCTGGGACATCACGGTAACCTGAGGAAATAGGGGGGAATGGAATAATACATAATATAGGGAATACAGTGAACTCCCGTTATAACGAAGTCGGATATAACGAAATAACCGCTTATAACAAAATGGAGATATTCCCCCAGAGCACTTAATGCATTAATTATTATCCGCTTATAACAAATAACAGGATATAACGAAGGAAATTACAGGTCCCAAGCACTTCGTTATAACGAGAGTTTACAGTAGTTCGAATTTTAGTGTTGCTAGACAATGGATATGAGAAAAACTCGGCTTGAATCCAACAATACTAAAAGGGAATACTATTTCCTTTCTTGGTACTTAATTTCCAATATTAAAACCAAGTCTATTCTCGCTCTACTCACCTGGGCATATAGCTGTGCATTCTGTTCCGTTAGCTCCACGAGCTTAGACTCCAGCTCCACCTGTCTCTCCTGCAGGTACTGAGTCAGCTGTTCTCCCCCGGGACTCCTAATGGGATATAGTACATACACTCCGTAATCTCTTCCATATAATACATTGTATAGAACACTTACCTATCTCGTCATATACACTAGAACCTGCATAATCCGACTCTTTATTATCCGGAATTCAGCAGAACCGACATTTTTTCCTTATCCCAATGAGCGTCGGACTATGCATTTAGAGCCTGTATAAGCCGACAATTTGACAATCCACATTTTCCCCTATCTCAACGAGTGTCGGATTAGACAGGTTCTACTGTAGTAGAGATTATACAGTACACCAAGGAATTATCCAGGAGCGCGAGACTCTCCTTTTGGAACATGAGTTTTGGAAGATTTCAATTTAGGAGCGCGAAAATTTGGATAATTCTCCTATACCGTAACATTAATTTGTGATTTAGGCGAGTGAAAATTGGATCAGACTAGGATTAGGAGCGTATTTACAAACGACTGTATAATACACTGTTCGGTATAAGCTGGTCATATGGTTAGTACTTAGGGTCTTTGTTATGGCTTCACAATTTATAATTCCTATTACACTTCTAGAATGCAACACTGTTATGCAATATGTTGTATACAACACAATTTCCATGCAACATTGTTGCATGGAATTGCTTTATTATACATGGCATGCATTGTATTATAAATCAGTACTATACGTATAATCCCAATGGATTTGTTATTTTCCAATTCGATATTATGGATAATACGCACGTTGTCGTTTCGGCATTACAAATTATTATACTTCGCCGGAGGAAATTGCATTTAATCCGTCAACGCAAAATTAGATTCTCCTGGGTTAAGGGTTGCATCAAAATCGAGAGACGCAAAGTGCATTTCATCAATTGATGAAATAAATTTCTTCACTTTACACATCCAGTTATAGAAATTTCGTAAGGATGGATCGTCTGTCCAGTGTTTAATTATATAAGGATAGCAATTTTTGGTATTCTTATGTAGAACTGATATTTATACATAAATATAAAGAGTTTCCTTATATATAGACGGTCTACATATAAGTTATTTAAATTAGATTATAATCCTAATTATTAAACCAGTAAGTTAATGTGATGCTGCAAACTGAACACAATTGAAATGTGTTACTGTCATTAATTAATGTTATGTTACTGTATTTAATTATACTATAGTTAACATTAACATAAATTTGAATGGAATCGTAACCTCTCTTTAGGCTAAATATAAATTATTGGTCATCAGTAACATATCAAAATTACATACAACATCTCAAAATACACGATGTTGCATGCAACAGTTGCAATTACATTGTGTATGGTACGGCTTAAGTATTCATATCTCTAATTATAATCTATAGCTATTAACTAGCCTGACAGCTTGCAGCTCGCTACGCCCCCTGTCGGCGCTGTGGGAGAGGGGGTTGGGTTTGGAGGGGGGCCTCCCCTCCGGACCCACCGGGAGCAGGTACCCGTTACCCTCCAGGCCTGGCACGAAGTAGTACTGCATTCCATCCTTGTTGCCTGGCAACAGACTGTTAGCCGGATCAGCTGAGTGGTTGAGGGAGGAAGTGGTCGGGTCGGTGTCCGCGGTGGTTCGAGACTGTCTCTTCGCGTGTCTCTCCTCCTGGTAAGGCATAATATTAATTAGAGTCGACTCCGCTTAATAGAGTCACCTCGGGACCAGGTTACTTTGACCCAATTAACGGAGAAATCTATTAACTGGAAATATTTTAAGCCAAACTGTAATTCCGTCCATAAAAGTATAAATCCTGTGATATTTTGACCCCAATAAGCGAAGTCGACTGTAATTAATTAATTAACCAACAACAAATGGTAAAGCTACCAGACTTGCTATTAGTAGAACTTAAAGCCAGTAAATTAATCTGATTATACAGATAACTCGGTTATAATGTACCCCCTTGGGAATATAAATAAGTACGTACTAACCGAGTGTACCCTACATAAAACACTTACTGCTTTATAAATAAGAATAGTATACTTACGCTTACTACCCAGGTACGCTATAACCTAGTCTACTAACAACTCTCCACTCACACTCAGCTTGGCATCCGTGGCCTTGCTGTTCCTATCAGCTCTCTGCTGCAGCTGTAGGTTAATCTCTAACAGCTGTTGCTGCTGTCTGCTCAGCAGCTGTAGCGCCTTCTCGATCTCGGAGGAGTCCAGCTACACACAGTGCACACAGTAGACTCATTATTATAACTACGTATGTTAATATTACTGATAACTCTGCTATTATTTAAACTTAAGACTGATAACTAAGTTAATAAGACTGATAACTTATACATTCATCTTTCACTTGGCTATGTTATTTTAACAATTGAAATTCAGTCAGCTTATGTTATTAAGAACATTCAAGGAAATTGTGTTCATAATAGAGAGACTTCATAATAAGCGAACTCAACTTAATACAAACCCTATGTAAGTTGTTTAATTGGGATCATATGGCTTGTTCATAATAATAAAATTTCATATTAAGCAGACGAAAAAATTTCACAATAAGCAGACCTGATAACTGACAATAGTATAATAAACAGTTGTGTCCCTCATTACATAGTAGTACTACATATCCCTTATAGCTAATGGACTTACCTTAGTGGTAGCATTCTGAGTAGCCGTATCCTGAGTGACTGCTGTAATCTCTGCTGTCTCCACAGGCCCTCTGCTGGGAGCCTGGTTCTCGTACTCTCCGGGAGATATCTCTCTGCCCGCCAGTTCCTCTCTTCTCTCTGTCTCAGCTAGAGCCCTCATGTGGGTGTTAACCTAAGTTATATATTCCTATTCAGCGAGTCCAAGTTATAGTAACTGATTATACAGTAAATATCATACACAGTAAACCTTCAGAAAGTGAAAACCCTGGGGACCAGCCAAAATGTTCATTTCTTGAAGGTGTTCACTTTTGGAGGTTTTACTATATATTCAATTCAGCGATTCCCAACCTTTTCCAACCGTGGACCCCTTTGGCAAATATTAGACATCCTGTGGACCCCCTCCCATAAACCGTAATACAAATTTTGAGATCTTATGTACTCGAGTTGGGAACCACTGCTTTAATTCGACAATTGAGTGTCAAATGAAAATGTCAGAAAATTCCAAATGGCGAATATTTAATAAAATGTTCCCTTCAATATTGGAACAATATTTCCGAAATTAGCCCCGCATTTTCACCATTTTGTAATACGAAAGGATGATCTGTCACTATTGGTTAACTATAACTACCCCTGGAAGCGTTACGTAACGTTTGAACGCCCTAATCGTTTGGGCAAGTCACTATATCCGATATGTCACTAAATCCGAAGTAGCTTCAAATACTGTTACGGACCTCTGGGCAAGATAAAGTAGATATTAGCACAATATATCGCTATACAGACTATAGGCTATAACTTACGGCTCCACTCCTGACGGTGGCCTTATTGCCGGTGAGGGGGTCTGTCCTGACGGTGCTGTAGAGCGGATAGGGCTCCTCGGAGCTCTGTAGCGTGCTGGTGCGCACTGCCGCGTAATGCGCATTCTGATATAGCGCGTCCCTGGTGTCTGTGCGGGTGTCAGTAGTGAAGTGCTAGAATACAAGCTTCTATTTGATAGCCATAAACACTTAAGGTCAGACCAATAATAGTAGCATAAGTATCAGGTGTATTCGAATGGAGTTAATTAATTAAGCACTGCATAATACAGTAGAACCTCGTTAGTACGAACACGGTTAATATGAAATTCCGGTTAAGACGACGACCATTATTTATGTACCCTTCAAAGCCTTTCAATACAAATGATATGGTTATACGAACTCCGGATAAAGCGAACAATTTTTACAGTCCGTTGGTATTCGTATCAACGAGTTTATACTATAAGTGTATAGTCTATAGCCTATAGCCTATAGTCTATACTATAGTGTGTACCTTAACCTGAGTGGGGTGTCTGTCTGGCTGTGGGGCGGGGACAGGGGGGAGGGGCTGCGGCAGCTGCGGCAGAGAAGTACTCTTCTTCCGCGAGAAGAGAGATATTATTCCTCTCTTCTTCTTGTAATCCCTACACACACACACAGGAGTAGTTAGTTAGTAATAGGGGCCTTCAAACGTTTTGTAACGCAAATTACAGGTACTACTTCCCCTCACTATTTCACGCTTTGTTTATAAAACAAAGGTCTGTCATTCATTGGTTAATTAATTAGCCCCCTTATTCAAGAGCGCGAGACGCTCGTTTTTTGAATATGATTTTAGGAAAAATTTAATAGGAGCGCGAAAATTTGGAATATTCTCCTAACCGTAACATTAATTTGTAATTTAGGCGTATGCAAATTACATCAGACCAGATAGGAGCCTATTCACAAACGCCTATACAATACACTGTACATATAAAGGATAATTATACTAACTTAGGTTTCCTGGGGGTGCCTACTCTCTGCTGCCGCGGGTCCCCCAGAGAGCTGAACTCGTGGTATATGTCCGGAGTGGAGACAGACACCTCGGACAGTCTGTGTGCTGTTAGAGCCTCCTACAGATACAGTAGTTACGCAATGGTGCATTGGAATGTTGCATACTAACTAAATATAATATACATACAGTAGTACTCTCTCGTTAGTATACAAAAGAACAAATCAGCAATTCCATGCATTTCCACCGTTAGACAACTATCTCGATTGTATAAATTATTACAGCTGTTCGTTTCGCGTTGCGGGCGTTTTACCAACTTGCACTTGGATTTACCGCCCTCGCTAATACTATAAACATATTACATACGTAGTAGTAGAATTTATATGTGGTTTGGTAAACAGAAGTGTTTTATCAAATAGAATTGCTGAAGTGTCAAAATGTATTATAGATTATAATACAGGGCCGTCGGAAGTGGTCAGGCCAATAGCCTTACCACTCCTACGTCACTAGTTAGGTCGCTCAAGCCAGGCCTGACCACTTTATAACTGCTTTCGCCGGCCTTGGAATATACAGTGTATCTATAGCCCTACCGCTAGAGAGCTCTGCTCCGCCGTCTGAGAGAAGCCAGCTGTGTGGAGAGGGGTAACAGGGGCTACTGCCTCCCCGCCTCTGCGAGTCTTATCCTTCTTGCGGCCTAACTTTAGGAACGACATGCTAGTATATCTTCTATACAATAGTTAGTATATCTTGTAGTGTTGTTATAACCACTCGTAGTATACTTTCAGGGAGAAATTCTCGAAATAAATAAGCGTATCACGTATTACAGTAGAGCCTCTGAACAACGGACACCTTGGGACCGGAACCGTTGTCCGTTATTTAGAGGTTGCTTTTCTATTAGACGTATGCTAAATAAATAAATCCGTGCCACGAGGGTTGTCCGTTATTTAGAGGTTGTCCGCTATTTGGAGTGTCCGTTATGGGAGGCTCCACTGTATACGTAACACGTGAAGTTACTATATACAGTGCAACCTCGAAATCTGTACACCCCAAGCTGGTAACAATGTTGTTGCATAAATTATTTCACCTTAATTAATGGCCAAAGTTTTGCCACCTTTAGGTAGGGAAGATGTGAATATTTATCTTAGATATTCGAACTTGTTTCTAGATACACTATTCCTTACCACCCTGCCAAATTTCAAGTCTGTAGCTCTTACCAGTTCCTCAATCAATGCAATTCCGAACAAACAAACAAACAAACAAACAAAAAAACATCCCAAGATAAGATTTTAGTTAATGTAACTATAAGTAAAAATAATTAATGACAGTAACATATTTCAATTGTGTTCACTTTGCTCGCTCCACCACAACCTCTCTTCCATCGATACTGAAAGGTCGCTTCTCCAACAGCTGGTCTACCTTCTCGGGTTTGTCAAAGGTAATAAATCCGAAACCTTTCGATTGATTCGAGTGATCTCGGAGAATAATAGAGTCCACAACATTTCCAAACTGAGTGAAATACTCTCGGAATGTATCGTCGCTTGTGGTGAATGCAATTCCTCCAACAAACACCTTACACGAAGCGGAGTCACTTTGTGCACCAGACATAGTTGTATAGGAGATTTTATATAATAACTTGCTCTATTGAGCTCATTAGAAGAGCAATAAGGGTTTGTATGAATGCATACTAGTAAGAATTCAATAGAAACTAGGATAGGAGTCCGTCGAAATAATCTATGGTTAAGGTGTCCAGGGGTTTATCTAGCCATCTAGGTGGCGGCCAGGCATCAGTTGTGGTCAAAAAGTCCGTGAATTGCGATTCGATTTAGGTGCCGGCTGTATGGCCAGATTTTCTGTCCCAGAAATGCTTGGATAAACAACTGTTTGTGCACTGTAGCAATTTTACCTCCTTAAAATAATGCCGCATCATTGAATTATACTGATTATGTATAATTCTGTAATTATGTACCTTATTCCGGTGTAAGCGCGCTTTGGGGCCCAGCGTTTTAGGGACCCTGTCCCCATATCGCTAGTGTTTTAAAGCCCAGGGGGGGTGAGGGGGCCCAAAACGCTAACGATTTAGGGACTGGGGCCCTAAAACGCTGGGTCCCCATAATTACATAACGCGCTCACACCGGATTGTTATGGTTAACTAACCCGTTTTTTGCTATCAACTTATAAAGAAGCAGAGGGACCAGGTATAGCGATTATAATTGAAGATTATACTTGTTCCCACTGTCAGCGTGACAGCAAAGTCAAACAATTTCGGATATCATAAATTCGAGGGTTTTTCCAGTTGGATTTGCAGCTAGCATTCAATTAGTATAAATATATTTGACTTTACTGTCTCTATCAATTGTTAAATGGTGGTCACACCAATATGGATTTAATTTAGAAAAGTTTGGGGAAAATATATATCCAATTTGCTAACTTTAAAATTGAGTTAGTGACATAAAGTCCTTAATATCTAAGAGGGGAAATATGGGAAATTTTTGAAACTTCCACCATATTGAAAGAGTCTAATGAGGAATGTGTTTGGAAAATATATTTCACTTCCCAAGATTCCCCCTAGAGTTATGTCATAATTCCGGTTACATAGCATGAATAAGTTCCAGTTCAAAAAGAATAAGCGATATAATGAGCTCAAATCAAATCACTATTATATTCATTGGAATCTACGCATTATAAACTATGTGTAGTGCAAAGAATATATATAACATTAGCGTTAAAACGGACAAAAATATAGTAGTTTGAAATATGACAGTAAATAGAATTTTTGAAGGAAAAAAAAATGATGAAAATGCCCAATTTCATAACGTCATAATTTGAGAACCGCATTGCGGAAATTTTTGAAACTTGCAGAAATACAATGAATAGGCAAGTACTCTGGACTCCAAGTTTCAGACAAATCTGATAATGTTGGTAAAATGACACTATGATTTGACGAAGAATTCCACTTATCCAACACAATAAATACGTAAGTATTAATATTTAATTAAATTAGAAAATCACATGATAATATTGCTTAAATAATTAAAGTAATGCTCAAAAATACCAGACTTAATAAAAATTGATAGTTCATAACTTAAGATAATAATTAAATATATCCGAAACGGAGGGTAATTGGTACGGACGGGGATGATAAACAAGTTATGTATTTAATATGGCCTTAATTAACGAGTTATACTGTGTTTTGTAGATGACACCTTATACATTAAAAACGGACTCATAGAATTTCTATTGAATTCTTATAATTAGAATTCATAGTAATTCTTACTATATGCATTCATACAAACCCTTACTGCTCTTCTTTATTCTACTACTAATGAACTCAATACAGCAAGTTATTATATAAATTCTCAGTTGTTTGTAACTATGTCTGCTGCTCAAAGAGACTCTGCTTCCCAATTGTGTAAGGTGTTCGTTGGAGGAATTGCAATCACCACAAGCGACGATATTTTCCGAGAATATTTCACTCAGTTTGGAAACGTTGTGGACTCCGTTATTATCCGAGATCAGTTATCGAATCGATCGAAAGGTTTCGGATTTATTACCTTTGACAAACCCGAGAAGGTTGACCAGTTATTGGAGAAGCGACCTTTCAGTATCGATGGAAAAGAAGTTGAGGTGAAGCGAGCCATCCCTCGGGAAGAGATCTCCCCCACTGCGCACACCAAAACGAAGAAAATATTTGTCGGGGGCCTCAACAAAGAAGTTACAGCTGACGAGGTTCGCAAGCATTTCGAGGATAAATTTGGCGGAGTCGAAGAGGTCCAGTTCATCTATGACAAAGACACACAGGAATTCCGAGGCTTCTGTTTCGTAACTATGAACAACGAAGATGTTGTCGACAAGATTGTCATTGACCAAACCCACACATTTCGCAATAAACCTTGCACTGTGAAGAAAGCTGAGCCCAAAGGCACGAAGAGTTCTCCCGCTCCGGTCGCTCGTGCTCCCACCTACTCCTCTGGTCTGGGAGCTTACTACGCTTACGCCGAACCGAGTCCCCTAGACCTGTATTACATGGGGTACGGATATGGGGCCACGGCTGGTTACGATAGGTTTAATCCACTCAGTCAAATGGCGCACACTCGAGGAGCGACCTCAACTTCTGTTTATTCTGCTACCCGTGGTCGTTACAGACCATACTAGCTAGGTAAGACAGCTCAATACGATACCCCTACTTTAGCTCTACTTATGGCAGAATTTTTAATTTATTTAGATAAGTATAGTTAGTTAATTGTTTGGACAGATTCAGTTAGTGTTTGCTGAAAAGTGTAGTTAGATATATCTGCGGTTAGGGTCAGTTAGCTAGCCTATTCAGTGAGTTAGCAGGTCAAGGTCAGGGTAGTTATAATACTTCTAAGTATAAGCTACTAAGTATAAGCTACTAAGTACATATATTTACAATCTTACATACTCTTATTATAATGTCTAGAAACTCGCTATTATATAAGTTAGGTAAGCACTAGTTTACACGCAGAACAACACAACTAAACACCTGTTTATAAGTGAAATGTCGACTTCTGATAGTGAAAACAAACATGCGAAAATATTCGTGGGTGGAATTAGCATTCACACTACGAATGAAACTTTCAAGAAAATTTTCGAAGCTTTCGGTGAAATAAACGATTCTATTATTCTTCGCGACCAGGACACAAATCGATCTCGCGGTTTCGGTTTTGTAACTTTCACAGATCCCGCCTCAGTCGAGCAGGTGTTAGAAGCGCGTCCGATTAACATAGACAGCAGGGACGTTGATGTGAAGCGCGCGATCCCAAAGGACTCGAATAACCCACAGGCCCACGCGAAAACCGAGAAAGTGTTTATAGGCGGTCTACCCAATGACATCACTCGAGAGGAACTCACTAATTACTTCGAGTCTTACGGTCCAATAGTGGATGTTGAGCTCATATACAAGGACGGGACATTCAAGGGCTACGGGTTTATAACCTTCAAAGACTGCGACACGGCCGACAAGGTTATCGTAGACGGAGAGTTTAATCTGCGCGAGAACAGCAAGACCTGTCGCGTCAGCAAAGCAGGCACTCGCGGCAATCGGCAGCAGTCCGGCGGCTACCAAGCGGCCCCCTACTCCGGGCAGCAAGCGTACGGGGCGCCCCAGGGGTACTGGGGGGGCGGGTCCGACTTCAACGGGTTCCAGGGCCCCAAGGGAGGCTACTACGGGTCCGGGAGCTACGGGGGGCCCAGCGGCGGCGCCTACGCCGGATACGGACAAGCAGCGTACGGCGGGTACAACGCGAGCTACGCGCCCACCGGCGGCCCGACAAGCAGTTACGAAGCGAAAGGGTACTCCCCCCCTCAGCAGTCGCCGCACGGAACCACCGCGTCAAGCTACGGGGGCGGGGCCGCCGGGGGCGAGTACATGTATGGATACGGTCACGGGGGGGCCGGGGCCGGCGGGTCGAGCTACAGCGGAGGGGCCCCGCATCAGATGTCGTATAAGGGAGAGGGGGTGCGCGGGGGGTCCAGCGGCCGAGGCGGACGCGCGAGGTACAAGCCGTACTAACCGGATGGAAGGTTACACCGTGTGACACAGCACACGTATTGCCCCTTAGTCCCCACTCTAATAAGCTATTTCTAAGTACATACCTAGTGTCTAATACTCCAGAGCTCACTGTAAGACTCAGAAGTCCAACTTGTAACTACAAACTAAGCTAAGTAGCCAAGTAAGAGTAAGCTGTTGATTGGCACACATAATTGGCATAAGAACATGCGTAGTATAGTATAATATAATGGTAATAATTAGTCTTATCTGTGTATACGTTATTGAGTTAAGGTTAATTAAGGGAGTGTGATTCTGTTTGAAACGATGAAAAAGTGATTTTCGAGGGAATAAGTATAGCACAAGTTTTAATTTTTCTAGAATTTTATTTGCAATAATTTATTTACAGAATAAATTAAGACGAACGAATGCAAATATATTTATCTTAATTTTAACTTTTAAGTTAGAAGTTAATAACATATCCTCTTTAGCTATTGTACTGTATTTAATATTTCATAACTGTACATTTTCTACATTTCTTGGTGTAAATACGTATACAAGTTTGTACCTCATGATATTCCCATTTCGGATATACAGATCTACAGTGGAAATACATCACACAAGGAGAAGTGACAGAATTATCTACAGAATTTATATCTCTGACACAGGTTATAGGATAAAAACTTTTACAAGTATTTGGAGCCCACATATGAATATTCCACAAATTCAGCTTGTATCAATCTGATTTATTTAGCTATGCCCTAAGCACTGTATTCTGAATACACAAATTTCCTAATGCAGTGCAACATTTATACAGCATAGTACCAAACCAGGTTGGTAGGTTATCAGCACATACATGCCATGCGTATTATACTGTAGTTGACTAACTAGATTGGATTACACACAACATACAAGGTTTCATACAGGCGCGGGAAAATCTAGACATATAGTGAACCCCCGTTATACCGAAGTCGGATATATGTAACGAAATGGAGATTTCCCCCAGAACACTAAATGCATTACAGTACACTAAGGAATTATCCAGGAGCGCGAGACGCTCCTTTTGAAGCATGATATTTTGGAAAATTTTAATTAGGAGCGCGAAATTTTGGAATCCTCTCCTATACCGTAACATTAATTTGTGATTTAAGCGTATGAAAATTGGATCAACGAGGATAACTGCAGTACACCCTCGCTATTCCGAACAGAGTTGTTCCGATTAGTGAAGTATAATAGATGCCGGATATAAGAACATTCTACTGGAAGACGGTTGCCATATACCCTATATAATTTATGCCGGTTATAAGAACATTATTTGCAGTACCCGACGATGTTCTTGTAACCGGCATCAATCGTACTCGCATATTGTAGGCGTCTATAGCGAATATTGAACCACAATTCATCTTTACACATAGCGTGTATTACGTCGATAACCGCCGGGTCAATAAAAAGGCATTTGTATGATAAAATTAATACACATTAGTTGATAACTGGAGTGTAATTACTAGGGCTGAAACGAATATACCGAATATTCGAATATTCGTTCGAAATGATTGAACGAATATTCGTTCGTTTGCAAACGAATATTCGTTACGAAACGAATATTAGATTGAAACGGATATTCGTTGACTAATTTTGGAAAAAACAAACTTTTGTATAGCTTAGAGATATCGTAAATATAAATTCCCACTTAAACTAGCTGATTATTAGCTAACTTGTGTATAATAATACACTTTGTAACTATTATTATACTATTCTAACATTATCAAAAACCTATTTTCCAATGTATTTTGTCTCTAGAAATTGATTTAATGCTTAGTCATCCAAACGAACGAATATTCGAATATTCGTTCGTTTAGAGAAAGGTTCGTTCGTTACATTTCGAATATTCGTTTCAGCCCTACTTAAAACAATTGCATAAACTATGAATATAATCTAATACACTGCAACATTTATATTATTCCTATATTCAAGTATTCCAATCTTTAATATCATTGAGTTGCTAGGTTACTCACTTAGCTATGTATGCTTTCGACGTTGACAACAGTTCGGATTCAGAGGAATTCTATTTCGCACAAACTAATTCTGTTGTTTTCGCACAAACCACAAAACCCGAACAGGAACTCACAAACAACTGCGCTAACATAAACAACAACCACACAGCCAACCAGAATGCAGGGTCCTACGGATATTCCCAACGCGGGTATTCTATAAATAGATACAATTAATTCTCGTTATAACTAAGTGATTGGAACCTGTAAATCCCTTCGTTATAAACAGTTACAGTCAGGACTGCTTATTGTGAACAATTTTTCGTCTGATTGATATGAACATACGTATATTATTATGAACAAGCCATCAGGCCCAAATTTCCAACTTACATAACTTAAGGAATATTATATAAGTTGATTTGCTTATTATCAAGTCTCTATTATTAATACAATTTTGGTCCCTTGAATGTTCTTATAAGAATCTGATTGTGTTTGTTTATTTTCGACTTGGTTATAACGGGAGTTTTTGAATGAATTGCACTTTTCATTTTTCTTCACTAAACCCTCATTAAACCTTGTAATTTCCAGAGGTGCAATTTCATGAGTATATTCCATTGCTCTACTCCAGTGTATTATACAGGCATTTATAAATACGCTCCTAATCCTGGTCTGATGCAATTTTATACGTCTAAATCACAAATTAATGTTACGGTATAGGAGAAGATTCAAAATTTTCGTGGCTCCTAAATTCAAAATTTTCGTGGCTCATAAGTTCAAAATTTTCCACAAATCATGCTCCAAAAGGAGCTTCTTGGCTCCTGGATAATTCCATTGCACTACTCTGTATGCTTACTATTGGTCTACTCTGTATCTGTGTATTATGGTTCATTAAGAAAGAATCGTCTTTATAAAGTGTTATCCGATAGAATACTATAGTTGTACCATATTCCACTATATACCCTGTATGCTTACTGCCTATACTATTTAGGCGGGCGGGCCGGTTTCGCGGCAGAGGGAGAGGAGTTATGGCACAGGTCGATGGACCGAAAGACGACCCAGCAACGCTAGAGGTGTTCAGGAATGCAGTCTGTAGAGGAGATGTGGGGGAGGTTAGAGATCTGTTGGAAAACGGTAAATGTCTGTTCTCTTTTTTATAGCTATTTTACCGTTTGTTTTATAGCTGTTTAACTGTCTATTAAATAGCTGTTTAACTATCTGTTTACTACCTGTTTACTACCTGTTTACTACTTGTTTACGACTTGTTTACTACCTGTTTACTACTTGTTTACTACTTGTTTACTATCTGTTTACGACTTGTTTACGACTTGTTTACTACTTGTTTACTACTTGTTTACTACTTGTTTACTACCTGTTTACTACTTGTTTACTACCTTGTTTACTACCTGTTTACTATCTGTTTACTACCTGTTAACAGGAGTGGATGCAAACGCGCGTCTTAAGTCCAGTTGGACAGCTCTGATGTTCGCAGCTGATTCCGGCAGAGCTGAAGTGGTACAAATACTCCTCAGCCATTCTGCCAACCCCAACTCTCAATGCGGTACTGTTGTTGTTGTTGTTGTTGTTGTTGTTGTAGTAGTAGTAGTAGTAGTAGTAGTAGTAGTTGTTGAGCTTCCTTATAAGTAGACGGTTTATTTATAGACTGTCTATAAAAGCCCATACAAAATAAACAAAACATTTGTAGACCGTCTATAAATTCTGTAGACCAAAAGCCCTGCCGTATATGGGTATAGTGCTTAAGTTATAGACTGTCTACATACAAGTTATTTCATAATGATTGTTGTTGTTATTATTATTGTTGTTGTTGTTTAGATATGTTTACTGCTCTGATGGTTTGCTGTGCTTCCAGACAGAGAGAAGAAACAACATTCCAGATAGCAGAGCTGTTGCTAGGGTCTAATGCCAGCGTGAATGCCCAGGACAGATTTAAGATGACACCTTTTCTGTACGCCACCAAACTGTGCCACTTGAGACTGCTGCCGCTGCTGGCGAGAAGCGGCGCCAGCGTAAACAAACAGGAGATGAGAGGATGGTCGGTAGGTAGAACGGGTAAACAGTTATACAGACGATTAACAGATATACAAACGGTTGTACAGATAAATAATTAAACCGTTGAATAGTTAAACGGTTAAACAGTTGAATAGTTAAACGGTTAAACAGTTAAACTTTGAATAGTTAAACGGTTAAACAGTTGAATATTTAAACGGTTAAACAGTTAAACTTTGAATAGTTAAACGGTTAAGCAGTTGAATATTTAAACAGTTAAACTGTAACAGTTAGACACAGTTAGATAGTTGAACAGTTATACGGTTAAGCCGTTAGACAGTTATATAGCTAATCAGTTAAACAGTTGAATAGTTATACTAGTACAGTTACACGGTTATACAGTTATAGAGTTATATAGCTAATCAGTTGAATAGTTCAGTTATACGGTTATACGTTTAACAAGGATTGCTAGGCTCTGTGTTTCGCTGCGCACTGCGGAGACGGAGAGCTGACGCGGGCTCTGCTGGAATATGGCAGCGATGTGTCCCTCGAGACAAAGGAGGGAGAAGTGGCAGCCGACCTGGCAGACACCGGGGGCCACTATGAGGTAGGTGTTAAGTGGCACTTAAGGGGTTTGATACATAGAAAGTTAAAAATAAAGGAAATGCGTCGGCACAGCTGTAATTTTAGATTTTTTCATATTTTTCAGTTATCTATAAAATAGTCAATAGCTGTATGGATAATTAATTGTGCGTCAGTGAGTTTATTGTAAGTGATTGAGTCAATTAACCTGTTTGATTCCTAGAAAGTTAAAAATAAAGGAAATGCGTCGGCACAGCTGTAATTTTAGATTTTTTCAAATTTGTTCATTCCGCAGGTGGCTGGGATGTTACGCTCCCACTCGAGTCAGAAAGAGGCGCCAGATCCAGAACCGGAACCGGAACCAAGCGAGCTGGCTAAGTGGTTAGTTTGTTTACTAGCTAAGTAGTTAGTTTGTTTACTAGCTAAGTGGTTAGTTAGTTTACTAGCTGATAGTTAGTTTGATGACTACTGTGGAGAGGATTCCCCCTGTGCCTAACAAAGAGAACGACAGCTGTCTCCCAGCCAATCAGATCGGAGAGCTATCCCCCGATGACGTAACAGATGAGTCTGATACGGACGAAGCTATTCGTATGCTCGAGGTGGCTAACCTAAGGTGGGTACTAGACTAACGCCTTAGTTCCTCTTGTCCTGGTGTAATATAATGGCTGTTTTATAAAATGATAATATGTACATCCTATTTCGCGTCCGAACCTTACATAACACAAATTCCCGAAATTTAGACACCCCTTTCCTACGTCACGTTTTTGGCCATTTTATAATATAAAAATTATGACTGTCACCAGGGGTATGTCTAGGTGCTGGCCAGGCATCGATTGAGCGGGTTATGGGGACCCCAGCGTTTAGGGCCCCTATCCCTAAATCGCTTGCGTTTTGGGCCCTGGGCTTTAAACACTAGCGATATTGGGACGGGGCCCCTAAAACGCAAGGGTCACCATAACGCGCTTACACCGGCCAAGAAAATCCTAGTTATTAAACCCTGGTATCACACATTGGTTACCCCCTTGGAAGTATTGCCTAACGTTTGAACGCCCCCTATGTTATATTATGGCACTAATGTATGACTAATATTCTACTTGTTACAGGTCTCTGTTGACCGAGGAGATTGCGTTCCATCCAGCCAGACGAACAATAAACGAACACAAAGAGAAGGAACTGAATATTCTAGAAAAAGAAGGTAACTATATTTATACTCCACTGCTGTCCAAACCTGGGTGTCCATTGTCCAATTTTTAGCCTGGACAGTCCAGGTTTTGGCCCAAATTCCTCAGGTCACCCTAGTCCAATCAGATTCCCATCTCTAGGCCTGCTCATCCGTCTCGACTCAAGAACAGCTGTTTCCCGAGTCCGCCAATCAAAGCTACTCCCTGTACCCCCTACGCCTATAAGCCCGCTATTCGACGCCTCTGCTCTAACAATGAACTGGACCCGACCTAGGAGTATTGGGTCTGGCCTCTACAACATAGGGAACACCTGCTTTATGAACTCTGTGCTACAGTGCCTTACATACACACCCCCTTTGGGGAACTATATGTTCTCAGAGGAGCACACTAACTCTTGTGAGTAGTATTCAAAGTGGAACCACACATTCCTATATAGGGAACCTAACTACAGTCGAAACCGGTTATTTTTAAGTTCGCCTATTAGCAAATGCGACTTGTTATTACGGAGCACCACTGTATACCTATTAACTACACTTATAACGACTTTACTAAGCCTCCCTTTGACTCCAAATACAGTCGACCTCGCTTAATAGAGTCACCTCGGGACCAGGTCGCTTTGACCCGATTAAGCGGAGAAATCTATTAACCGGTGGCTCTATTAAGCGGTGGCTCTATTAAGCGGAGTCGACTATTAATATATCCATATCCATATATCCACACAGTATAGCCGATATACCTTCCCATATACTACTGACATAAGGCCGTTGTAACATAACTATTTTCTTCATTAAATCCCCCATTGTAACGGGGCTGTTGTAACATAACCCAGATTGCCCCCTTGTATGCAAATCCTGTATGAAACACTGACTACAGTACACTATGGCATTAGGCCGTTATAACATAACTTTCCTGTATGAAACACCGACTACAGTATACTATGGCATTAGGCCGTTATAACATAACTTTCCTGTATGAAACACTGACTACAGTATACTATGGCATTAGGCCGTTATAACATAACTTTCCTGTATGAAACACCGACTACAGTACACTATGGCATTAGGCCGTTATAACATAACTATCCTGTATGAAACACCGACTACAGTATACTATGGCATTAGGCCGTTATAACATAACTTTCCTGTATGAAACACCGACTACAGTATACTATGGCATTAGGCCGTTATAACATAACTTTCCTGTATGAAACACTGACTACAGTACACTATGGCATTAGGCCGTTATAACATAACTATCCTGTATGAAACACCGACTACAGTACACTATGGCATTAGGCCGTTATAACATAACTTTCCTGTATGAAACACTGACTACAGTATACTATGGCATTAGGCCGTTATAACATAACTTTCCTGTATGAAACACCGACTACAGTACACTATGGCATTAGGCCGTTATAACATAACTTTCCTGTATGAAACACCGACTACAGTATACTATGGCATTAGGCCGTTATAACATAACTTTCCTGTATGAAACACCGACTACAGTACACTATGGCATTAGGCCGTTATAACATAACTTTCCTGTATGAAACACTGACTACAGTATACTATGCCATTAGGCCGTTATAACATAACTTTCCTGTATGAAACACTGACTACAGTATACTATGGCATTAGGCCGTTATAACATAACTTTCCTGTATGAAACACTGACTACAGTACACTATGGCATTAGGCCGTTATAACATAACTTTCCTGTATGAAACACTGACTACAGTACACTATGGCATTAGGCCGTTATAACATAACTTTCCTGTATGAAACACTGACTACAGTACACTATGGCATTAGGCCGTTATAACATAACTTTCCTGTATGAAACACCGACTACAGTACACTATGCCATTAGGCCGTTATAACATAACTTTCCTGTATGAAACACTGACTACAGTACACTATGGCATTAGGCCGTTATAACATAACTTTCCTGTATGAAACACTGACTACAGTATACTATGGCATTAGGCCGTTATAACATAACTTTCCTGTATGAAACACTGACTACAGTACACTATGGCATTAGGCCGTTATAACATAACTTTCCTGTATGAAACACCGACTACAGTATACTATGGCATTAGGCCGTTATAACATAACTTTCCTGTATGAAACACCGACTACAGTACACTATGGCATTAGGCCGTTATAACATAACTTTCCTGTATGAAACACCGACTACAGTACACTATGGCATTAGGCCGTTATAACATAACTTTCCTGTATGAAACACTGACTACAGTACACTATGGCATTAGGCCGTTATAACATAACTATCCTGTATGAAACACCGACTACAGTATACTATGGCATTAGGCCGTTATAACATAACTTTCCTGTATGAAACACCGACTACAGTACACTATGGCATTAGGCCGTTATAACATAACTTTCCTGTATGAAACACTGACTACAGTATACTATGCCATTAGGCCGTTATAACATAACTTTCCTGTATGAAACACTGACTACAGTATACTATGGCATTAGGCCGTTATAACATAACTTTCCTGTATGAAACACCGACTACAGTACACTATGGCATTAGGCCGTTATAACATAACTATCCTGTATGAAACACTGACTACAGTACACTATGGCATTAGGCCGTTATAACATAACTTTCCTGTATGAAACACCGACTACAGTACACTATGGCATTAGGCCGTTATAACATAACTTTCCTGTATGAAACACCGACTACAGTACACTATGGCATTAGGCCGTTATAACATAACTATCCTGTATGAAACACCGACTACAGTATACTATGGCATTAGGCCGTTATAACATAACTATCCTGTATGAAACACCGACTACAGTATACTATGGCATTAGGCCGTTATAACATAACTTTCCTGTATGAAACACCGACTACAGTACACTATGGCATTAGGCCGTTATAACATAACTTTCCTGTATGAAACACCGACTACAGTACACTATGGCATTAGGCCGTTATAACATAACTTTCCTGTATGAAACACCGACTACAGTACACTATGGCATTAGGCCGTTATAACATAACTTTCCTGTATGAAACACCGACTACAGTACACTATGGCATTAGGCCGTTATAACATAACTTTCCTGTATGAAACACTGACTACAGTACACTATGGCATTAGGCCGTTATAACATAACTTTCCTGTATGAAACACTGACTACAGTATACTATGGCATTAGGCCGTTATAACATAACTTTCCTGTATGAAACACTGACTACAGTACACTATGGCATTAGGCCGTTATAACATAACTTTCCTGTATGAAACACCGACTACAGTACACTATGCCATTAGGCCGTTATAACATAACTTTCCTGTATGAAACACTGACTACAGTACACTATGGCATTAGGCCGTTATAACATAACTTTCCTGTATGAAACACTGACTACAGTATACTATGGCATTAGGCCGTTATAACATAACTTTCCTGTATGAAACACTGACTACAGTACACTATGGCATTAGGCCGTTATAACATAACTTTCCTGTATGAAACACCGACTACAGTATACTATGGCATTAGGCCGTTATAACATAACTTTCCTGTATGAAACACCGACTACAGTACACTATGGCATTAGGCCGTTATAACATAACTTTCCTGTATGAAACACCGACTACAGTACACTATGGCATTAGGCCGTTATAACATAACTTTCCTGTATGAAACACCGACTACAGTACACTATGGCATTAGGCCGTTATAACATAACTTTCCTGTATGAAACACTGACTACAGTACACTATGGCATTAGGCCGTTATAACATAACTTTCCTGTATGAAACACCGACTACAGTATACTATGGCATTAGGCCGTTATAACATAACTTTCCTGTATGAAACACTGACTACAGTACACTATGGCATTAGGCCGTTATAACATAACTTTCCTGTATGAAACACCGACTACAGTACACTATGGCATTAGGCCGTTATAACATAACTTTCCTGTATGAAACACTGACTACAGTACACTATGGCATTAGGCCGTTATAACATAACTATCCTGTATGAAACACTGACTACAGTACACTATGGCATTAGGCCGTTATAACATAACTATCCTGTATGAAACACTGACTACAGTACACTATGGCATTAGGCCGTTATAACATAACTTTCCTGTATGAAACACTGACTACAGTATACTATGGCATTAGGCCGTTATAACATAACTTTCCTGTATGAAACACTGACTACAGTACACTATGGCATTAGGCCGTTATAACATAACTATCCTGTATGAAACACTGACTACAGTACACTATGGCATTAGGCCGTTATAACATAACTTTCCTGTATGAAACACCGACTACAGTACACTATGGCATTAGGCCGTTATAACATAACTTTCCTGTATGAAACACTGACTACAGTATACTATGGCATTAGGCCGTTATAACATAACTTTCCTGTATGAAACACTGACTACAGTACACTATGGCATTAGGCCGTTATAACATAACTATCCTGTATGAAACACTGACTACAGTACACTATGGCATTAGGCCGTTATAACATAACTTTCCTGTATGAAACACCGACTACAGTACACTATGGCATTAGGCCGTTATAACATAACTTTCCTGTATGAAACACCGACTACAGTACACTATGGCATTAGGCCGTTATAACATAACTTTCCTGTATGAAACACCGACTACAGTACACTATGGCATTAGGCCGTTATAACATAACTATCCTGTATGAAACACCGACTACAGTATACTATGGCATTAGGCCGTTATAACATAACTTTCCTGTATGAAACACCGACTACAGTACACTATGGCATTAGGCCGTTATAACATAACTTTCCTGTATGAAACACCGACTACAGTACACTATGGCATTAGGCCGTTATAACATAACTATCCTGTATGAAACACCGACTACAGTATACTATGGCATTAGGCCGTTATAACATAACTATCCTGTATGAAACACCGACTACAGTATACTATGGCATTAGGCCGTTATAACATAACTTTCCTGTATGAAACACCGACTACAGTACACTATGCCATTAGGCCGTTATAACATAACTTTCCTGTATGAAACACCGACTACAGTACACTATGGCATTAGGCCGTTATAACATAACTATCCTGTATGAAACACCGACTACAGTATACTATGGCATTAGGCCGTTATAACATAACTTTCCTGTATGAAACACCGACTACAGTACACTATGGCATTAGGCCGTTATAACATAACTTTCCTGTATGAAACACCGACTACAGTACACTACTGCATAAGTTGGTTATAACAGGTGTACCCTTGCAGGTAAGCTGAACGGTTTCTGCGCGATGTGTCAGTTCCAGAAGCACTACGCTCACAGCCAGCAGTTAAGCTCCGGTCCCATCCGTCCCAACGCCATTGTGCAGTTCCTAAGCAAAATAGCTCCCTCCTTCCACCTCGGCAGACAGGAGGACTCACACGAGTTTCTCAGATGCATAATAGACGCCATGCAGAGCAGCTGTCTCGCCAGTATATCCACCAAGTGAGTAGTGTGTCTTGTTAGATAGCTAGCTAGTTAGATAGATATATAGGTAGCAGGGTGTTATCCAGGCGTATTGGGCGCTCCTAAAGGAGCGTAATTTGGATGGATTCTAATGTAGGCGTACAAAAATCGTGTCTAGGCCTACAATATCGAGAGATGCTCCCATAGACTTAATACAAAATGTACAAACTAGGCGTACAAAATGAAAAATCAACGAGCTCAAACTAAATCTAGGCGCCCAGAAATTTTTGTCTGGATGTAAGCCTGCTAGCTAGTTAGCTAGTTAGCTAGTTAGTTAGTTAGCTAGATAGATAGTTAGCTAGTTAGTTAGCTAGTTAATTAGTTAGCTAGCTAGCTAGTTAGTTAGCTAGATAATTAGTTAGCTAGTTAGTTAGTTAGTTAGTTAGCTACTTAGTTAGCTACTTAGCTAGCTAGCTAGATAGTTAGCTAGTTAGTTAGTTAGCTAGTTAATTAGTTAGCTAGTTAGTTAGTTAGCTAGTTAATTAGTTAGCTAACTAACTAACTACTGTATTTCTCGGTCAATTATCCGATTGGGTCAACCAATTATCCTATTCGAGCAATCAACAATTATAGTGATATATTTGATATAATAGTGATAATGAATGCAGTTAATTAATATAGGATAAAGTGATTTATTGGAAATATATATTGGAATAATGTAGCTGCTAGAGATTTTCAAGGCGTATTGCTCTCGGAACTGTTGCTGTCAATACATGGTAGAACGAATTCAGGCAAGTTGCTGGAGTAATTTGAGCCAAAGCATTTGGGCATAATTGCAATAGTTTATCTCTCCTTGCACTTACCATAGTTTGGCCCTCAATTGGTATAATTGGTCCTTGAGCGCTGAGAGTTCGTTTTATATAGGATAAGCCAAATCCACACCCGTCAACGTAACAGAATCTTGCTCCTATTTCATGCTGTTCTTGCAACCATAGAGCATGAGTTCTTCTACAATCTTTGTTTGCCGGTGAATTACGTACACTCGGAAGTAATTCAAGTTTTTTACTGTAATTAAGCATCCTTCAAGACACCGAGCGATCGTAGATATCGAAACAGTTATCCCTCGTTCGAGAATTAGTTTATTTCTCATCTCGCCAAGAGTGACATCGGGACGGGCTTCAATGGAAATTAAGAGAAGACTTATCGAATCCTCGTCCAACTTTTTTCCTCTTGGACCACCGCGAAGTTTGGTAGAATATTGTCTGGTGCTACAAATTCTGTAAGCGGTATCCTTCTTAACGCCAAACAATCTGGTCATCTGTTTATAGGTTACTCCCGACTCGTGGGCACCGATAAGTCTTTGCCGTAATTCATTTGAAATTGCTCTCCCACCTCGTGAAATAGCAACTGTAGATGATGTGGCAGAGTGTTGTCCTGCATCATATGAACTGGAAGCCATAATTTATTATTAATATTTGAATATTTAGGAATATATTTATTTCGTATTACTTTGTTTTATACTAATCAACCCAGTATCCTAAATAGATAAACCAATGAAAATCAAAAGTTATTCCGATCGGATAATTGGTTGCCCGAATCGGATAATTGACCGAGAAATACAGTAGTTAGCTAGCTAGTTAGTTTGCTGTATAACTACACATAACTACTGTCTCGCTAGTGTATCCACCAAGTGAGTGTAGTCTCTGTTAGCTAGCTAGCTAGTTAGCTAACTAACTATAACTACACAGGATATTGCCGGAGCAGAAGTGCACTACGGTTGTGCACCAGATATTCGGCGGGCAGGTCAGGAGCCAGGTCACCTGTTGCAACTGCAAAACTCGCTCCGACACCTTTGAGCCGATGCTGGATCTTTCCCTAAACATTAAGAACTGCGGCAGCCTGCTTGACGCCCTAAAAAGGGCCACTCTGCCGGACACTCTCGATGGGAACAATTCGTACTACTGCGAGAAGTGAGTGTCCTAGTTACCGGTATTGACAATAGGTATTTGCTAAGGTGCTAATTCATGAATTATTCGAGAATTACTCAAAATTTATTTTCACAATCTCGGAAGTGCCCTTAAATTTTTTGGAATAATTAGCTATGGTCTTATAATATTACTTGCTAGCGCTGGTATTAAATGATCAATAATTTATTGTAAGCTCATTGAACAATCATAAATACCTAATAATTCTACCATTTTCAATAAATTAGTCAACTCAAGGTATGTGTACGACTGTTGCTACCCTAGTTACCTGTATTAACATAAGGTATGTGTACAGGTGCAAGAAGAAAGGCCCCGCTCAGAAGATCCTCTCTATCCATGTCCGCCGCGCATCCTAACCATTCACCTGAAGAGATTCTCGTTTGGGTCTCAGCTGGGAATTAAGCTGCAGACAAAAGTAGGATTTCCCTCCAATCTCAACATTAGACTCTACATGACTGATAAACAGGTAGGATCATGGATAATAGCACTGGGAAATGGGAATACAGTAGACTCTATTAATAGGGACACCAGGGGACCGTCTTAATGTGTTCGTATTATACGGAGTCACTTGCATGCATTTGTATAGGTTAGGGTAGTTAAACTTTATACTCCTTAACAGATATAACACTAGCAACAATACAGTACAACATACAGTAGACTCTGTTATTAGGAACACCAGGGGACGGTAAAATTTGTAAAAATTTGTTCGAGAAATTTGTCTATGCAGGTTCTACTATAACCGTTCATCCCTACTACTCCCTATAATCTGCTTAACTTCCGTATAATTATAACGCTGTATATATCACCCTAGGGCCCCCCGGTGCCCTACAGTCTGTACGCAGTGCTAATACACGCCGGTCTCACTTGCAGCTCAGGACACTACTACTGCCACGTAGTGGGGCCCAACGGGACCTGGTACAAGATGAATGATACGAATGTGGGATCCATTAGTCTATCAATGGTACTCAACTCCGAGGCGTATATGCTGTTCTATAAACAGGAGGTTTGTTGTTGTTGTTGTTTGTTTGTTTGGTTTGTGGTTTGTTTGGTTTGTGGTTTGTTTGGTTGTTTGTTTGGTTGTTTGTTTGGTTGTTTGTTTGTTTGTTTGTTTGGTTGTTTGTTTGTTTGTTTGTTTGTTTGTTGTTTGGTTGGTTGGTTTGTTGTTGTTTGTTTGTTTGGTTGGCTTGGTGTTTGTTTGTTGTTGTTTGGTTGTTTGTTTGTTTGTTACTATTTATATTATTCTTTAGATAACACCACCACCTATTAAATCTAACCCATCTAATACACTAATTGTAGAAGGTATGGCATAGTTAGTTATTCAAATATTTATTTATTTGTTTGTTTGTTTGTAGGTCTCGGAAATTCACAGCCTAGCCCCTTAGCTAGGAACACACAACAAAAAAATCCTCTCAATTCTAAGAATAACTTTCCCTGTCCCCAATCTTCCCAACTAACCCCTGTGTCGACCAATAAGATTTCGTTCTTCCAGGGCCTACAGGAATCTTCTCCCACCACAAATACGTTACAACTGCTAAAAGAGAAAAACCAAAACAATATTAGTCCAAATTCTAAAAATCCAAATTCTAAAAAAAAATCTAAAAATCAAACGTCGAATAAAGAGAATATAGAATCCGCCAATCAAACGCCTGCCTGCATAGCAACGACATTGTCCCAGAAGAATGAGACTATAAATAGCTACAAAGCTGGCACGAGCAAGCCGATTGCAGTCGTTACACCGAAACAGCCCGAAACACCAAGGCGCACTCAAGCATTTCCAGCACAGCTGTCCACAAAAGCAACGCTTTCAAGTCCCCCACCAACCAACTCAAGGGGACCTTCCAAACCCCGAGTTTCTACAGGAACAAACGCAAACCGGAAGTAACACCTAGTCTGGATACGGACACTCTATTCGACAGAGTCACAGAGGCCAGGAAACGTAAGCCCACATTCCTGCAGCTGACTCTCTGCGAAACCGAGGATTCGGATGTGGAACTGACACCTAGTAAGAAGATGAAAATCGACAGAGGAGAGGAAAGCCCTTCCAACCAGAGGGTAAACAGAGTGTCACCTATTCCAAAGAACAACAACAACAACAACAAACAGGACAGACAAACAAACTCAAACCCATTGCAAATAGAAATTGTTAAGAGTACATTTAAACCCGACAATTCTAATCCTACCAAAGAGCCACAAATTAACAAAAGCTTTTCCATAACCAGAGTTAAAGGTGGCAAACCGACCGGTGTAATCACACCTCTAGACAACACCACTAGAGACAGCAAAATGGAACTAACACCTATGGATACTCAAGAAAGTGAGACTACAGCTGGCAAGATAGAATCCCGTATACCCGAGAAGGAGTGTAAGAGCAGTCACAAGTTTATACGCAAGTTATATCGGTGTACAGGAGTGACCAGGGATAAGTATATTGCTGAGGCGCTTAAGAGAGGAGTGTTCCTTTCTACTGGAGAGATAGAGAGAGAGCTGGGAGAGTATGCTGATAGTAGAAACTCCAAAAGTAGCAAATCTAAACGGAAAACCAAAAAGAAGAGAGCTCCATCTCCTTCAGGTTAGAACCCTTTGTGCCCTGTTTTGTGGCGAAAAAAATATTTGTTAAGCCACCAAATTTTGCCTTTGGTGGCTTAATTAATCCACCCAGTGTATTATACAACCATTTGTAATTACGCTCCTAAACCTGGTCTGATCCAATTTTAATACGCCTAATTGACAAATTAATTTTATGGTATAGGAGAATATTCCAAATTTTCGCGCTCCTAAATTCAAATTTTCCCAAAATCATGCTCCAAAGGAGCGTCTCGCGCTCCTGGATAATTCCTTGAATCCACCAAAATTGTGGATTACAGTAGAACCTCGTTAATACGAACACCAACGGACGGTAAATTTTGTTCGCTTTATCCGGAGTTCGTATTAACCGGAGTAATACCCATTGAATAGCCATTGTAGAGACCTGATTTTGTGGAACTGTTTGTTCGTCTTATCCGGAAATTCGTATTAACTATATTTGACTTTGTGTAGATAATATTTTTCGTTGCATTATTAGCTACAATCTGCTCGTAAAATTGATAAAAAGTGAGATGGTGGCTTAATTAGCCACCATCAAAATTTCATTTGTAGAGCACTGAAAATAATTCCATTTTGTCGAGTACCCATTGTGGCACGAATAGTGGCACAGAGTGGTTTAACACCTGACACAGTTCTGTTAAATATTCTCTAGAAACTGGGGACTCTTCCCATTTCAGTGTTTTCGACGTCACTTCGAGTCCCGAGCCTGGCAAGCCTACCCCAACTACCAAACTGCCTAATAGGAATTCTCACAATAAGAGCTCTCTCCACTCATCTACCGACAACAGACACCACTCACATAAGGGCAGTGGTGTGTCCCGTAGACAAACTAACTGTGATACCTCGGATAACGGTAGTAGTTATTGATTGAGTTAGTTAGCTAGTTAGTTAGCTATTTATTTATTTATTTTTCTCTAGCTAAGTCCTGGAAGAAGGGTCAGCAATCTACGCTTAACTTTATGAAATGCGACGAAAAGGAACAATCGGATATGGAGCTGGACTTGGAGCTAGATAAAGGGAGGGTGAGTATAATAGTATTAATAGCATATATTAGCTCCTAAGGAACTACTCATTATATATAGACCCAGTGTTCCAACTCCAATGATAGTTTGGTAAATCCCAAAGTTTCCTGGAAAATCTCCGACATAGCATGTTTTCCCTTCGATCTAATTTAACTAACATATTTCGATCTTTATCGTGTTTAAATGCAAATATATAGTAGACTCTGTTAATAGGAACACCAGGGGACCGTCTTAATATGTTCGTATTATCCGGAATTACTTGTATGCATTTGTATAGGCTAGGGAAACATGATTATTGTTGTTGTTTGTGTTTAGGTCCTTAAGAAGGCATGATTATTGTTGTTGTTTGTGTTTATTGTTATTGTATTGTTTAGGTTCGCAAGAAGAGACGCAGACACCTGTCCCGGAAATCGCTCTCCTCTCAGTTTCAAGCTGAGCACGACAGAACTAACTGTTAGAACTATTCTATTTGATATTTATATTGCAATCCATGCACTAACACACAGGTATTGGCAGATAGCAACCTCTGTGTGTCTATGGAATGTGGCACTACATACCTGCTATTCAGGAATGTTCCTTATAGAGAGCAGTGTTCCCCCTAAGCCTTTTGACCGGCCGGCTGGCCGGTCAAAACGCCAATTTAATCACCCAGCGGCCGGTCAAATAGACTCTGCAGCCGCTCAGGATGACTTCCAAAATGTATTTTCACCCCTCAAAATCGAAAGCAAGACCATTTACCGGGATGGGGGAATGGTTCTATTTAATTTGAAGGTTGCGTGTAGTATGTAAGCATAGTAAAAGCACGCCTTTTAGAGTTTTTACCTTGAGAGCGTCATATATTGTATTCATGTGTTAAAAAGTGTCGTATTCTCCAGCCGTTTATTGTCCTTTTTGAAATTTATCAGTCGATGAAAGCTGGCACGAGGCCGGTCGAATGAGACGCATAACTTGGCTTAGGGGGAACACTGATAGAGAGGTGTTGAGGTCTTGTATTCTGTTTCTCTGACGGTACAGTCGACTCCGCTTAATAGAGCCTCCGGTTAATAGATTTCTCCGCTTAATCGGGTCATAGTAACCTGGTCTCTATTAAGCGGTTTCGACTGTTATACAAATACAGTAGAACCTCGTTAGTACGGTTAATACGAACACTATTTCAGTCCCCTTCAAAGCCTTTTCATTACATTGACATTAGTTAATACGTATTCCCTTTTTGACGGCCCCCTGGTGTTCGTACTAACGAGGGTCCCCTATACATTACTCTATAACCAGTGTTGTAATGTAAATCAAATATTTAAAATATTTGATTTGATTTGATTTGATATTATTTGAATCCTCAAATGATTTGATTTGAGAAAAATTAAATGATTTATTTACAGCCTGTATTATTAACCACATACCATTATTACCATACCCGTTGGCTAGCGACATGGGACAGCCTAACACCTCTCTATCCAAAATGGGTAAGGACCTGGATTCGGCCCTCAAACTGGAGAGGCCCAATTCTCGCAGCTTACCACTCCCTCCAACCCTCTGCTATGTTTCGTTTCAGCCCTAGTAATTACATTGATTTTGGCAACTCGGCGAGAACCATTAGAATCCACCAAAATATTATTTTCTGGATTTTTCAAAAAAAATTCAGGATGAATATGGCCCCGAAAATTAAGCGCTGGAGCGCTTATTCGAAGCAATACGGTAGATTTACCTCCCTCCGATCTATACAGTAAAACCGCCAAAAGTGAACACCTTTCCCAGTATTGAGTATATACCGGTGTAAACGTGTTTTGGGGACCCCAGTGTTTTGGGCCCCTGGGTTTTAAAACACTAGCGATATAGGGACGGGGTTCCTAAAACGCTGGCGCTGGGCGTCCCCAATGTGCGCTTACACCGGTTCATAGCATTCTAATATTAGAATGCTATGACCAGTTATAATAACCATTTCCTGGATACAGATTATCCTATTCATTTATATTGGGTACAGGCCTTCATCTGGGTGCGCGGCGCGCACCCAGGGGTGCGTGATTTAATGAAAAATGATGGAAGGGTGCGTGAAATTTGATATAATTTGGGTGCGCATTGCGCACCCAGAGTATTTTTAATACTAATTTTGGTCTTTTTTTTAGTAAATAGACTATTTTTGAAAAATTTGGGTGCGCGATTGTAAAATCAACATCATCTAGGGTGCGGGGATCCCTTAGGTCCAGATGAAGGCCTGAAATTTGGGTAAGATGTTGGTTATAACTTATAACAGCATTTCTTTATTCGATACAATAATTATACGTATTATTCAATAATATTTTAGTAATTCCTTGGTAAAGAATAACTACCGCGAATCAGGGCCGGTTAGCAGTTATATAGAGGTCCCTGACTCCTTGATAAAAGTGGTCAGGCCATGACCGGGCCGCGAATGCTTAAATAATATGCATTTCACCAGTTATTAGAACCAAGGGTGTTGTTTGATAACCGTCTGAGGCTACGGTCCCGATTCCTACTAGCAATTGCTCTATTATTTCAATGCTAAGCGAGCATTTAAATTTTGATCCTCTAATAACAAGTTCGCCTATTAGCAAGCAAATTTCGTGTGAAATGTGACTTGCTAATAAGCAACACTAGTGTATCTATTTTCGATTAGAAATGGTTACTCGTTTGAGAATGCGATTCCAAGTGAAGGGGTGTAAGAACCGACATTGGTTCAACTTAGTGGTTGCTAATAACCGCAAGTTCAGACGCGACGGTAAGCACTTCGAGCAGATCGGCACTTACGACCCTTATCCTAATCAGAACAATGAGAAAATGGTTTTATTCGACTTTGACCGGATCCGCTACTGGTTGGGAGTGGGGGCAGAGCCTACTCCAATGGTAGCGCACTTGTTGGGTCTGGCCGGCATTCTGCCAGTGTACCCACCGTCCGTAAGGCTAGCCGAGAAGAGACGGAAAATGGTAGAGGAGAAGAAACGGAGGGAAGAGAAAGAGAAATTGGAAAAAGAGAAAAAGGAGGAAAATCAGAAATTGGAAGAACAAAAATTGGACGAAAATAAGAATTTGGAGGAAAAACAGAATTTGGAAGAAAATCAGAATTTGGAGGAAAAACAGAATTTGGAAGAAAATCAGAATTTGGAGGAAAAACAGAATTTGGAAGAAAATCAGAAGTTGGAAGAACCAAAATTGGAAGAAAATCAGAAGTTGGAAGAACCAAAATTGGAAGAAAATCAGAAGTTGGAAGAACCAAAATTGGAAGAAAATCAGAAGTTGGACGAAGAAAACACGGTTGAGGAGTCTAAGGAATCTGAGCCTGACCAGACTGCTAATAGTTCTAATTCAACCCGAATTACTTAGTAAATTATTAAATCTTATATTGTCGATTTATTTCGATTTAGTAGATAAATGTGAGCATTTTCATATTTTCGATATGGTGCTTGCTTATATCCATCGGCCAACACCTTTTTAATATAAAAACCGGCTTCTAAACGTGAATTTTTGATGTTTAATAAAATGACTTTGCCAATTTCCTCAAAATTACATCAGAAAAGATTACACCCGTTATTAGAATTTTTAACATTAATTATTTCAAACGATTTTGATTTCACCCTTGTACCATGGAGTAGGATAAATTAATTTGCAATTTTGCATTGAAATAAGTATACCAATATCAGAGATGCAGCGGTCCGGAAATTTCATGGACCGGACCGGACCGTCATGATTTTTTCTGGACAGTCCGGACCGGTCCAGACCGTATGATCAAAATATTGGATCGGTCTGGACCGGTCCAGACCGATGAACCGGTCCAGACCGATGAACCGGTCCAGACCAATGAACCGGTCCAGACCGATGAACCGGTCCAGACCGATGAACCAGTCCAGACCGATGAACCGGTCCAGACCGATGTACTGGTCCAGACCGATGAACCGGTCCAGACCGATGAACCGGTCCAGACCGATGTACTGGTCCAGACCGTTATATCCCTTATTTGGACCGTTACAGACCGCAAAGTAGGGTGGATAATTATATCCACTTGTGTTTATAAGATACTTATTACTTATGTGCTTGTAAACAATGGGTAATAACGGATTTGAGCCCGATCGCTTGTCCAATCTAGGATGAGTCCAGACCGATGAACGGTCCAGACCGTTGAACCGGTCCAGACCGTTGAACCGGTCCAGACCGATGGACCGGTCCAGACCGATGAACGGTCCAGACCGTTATATCGTTAATTTGGACCGGTCCAGACCGCACTTGAAAACAAGTAGACCGGACCGACCTGAGACCGGTCGGTCCGGTCCGGTCCCGGTCTGGACCGCAGTCCGGTCCAGACCGCTGCATCTCTGACCAATATAAGTTGAATCAATGACCATTCTAACTACTGATTCCCTATCTATCATTCAGTATAACTGCTAACATAAGCTAGCTAGTTGGCCGTATGGCGAGCAGAGAGCCTAAGCAGTCTAACCGTCTGAGTCTCTCTCTCAGTCTCCTCAGCCCCAAGCGCAAGAAGCCGCCCCCTCCCACCCGGACACTATACATCTCGAGTCCCCTCAACTCCTTCGGGCCCTCTGGAGAGAGACTCGGGATACGGGCCGATGACGTCACGCTGCCGCTGCGCGTCTACTGCGAGATATTCGGACCCTCCGTGAATTACAAGTCTGTGGGGGTAACACCTGCCTCTACTGCTGCCCAGATTATGCAGAGTCTGTTCCAGAAAATGAGTGGAGTTGGAGAAGATACGGGCCCCGCGCTAACTGAGTTCTGCTTGGTAGAAGTGAGTTATAATTTGTATTACAGTAGAACCTCGTTAATAGCCTTCTATACATAAGGCAATGGCACTCACTCAAATTTCTGGACCAGGGATTGGTTAGTGTAGTCAACTAAATATATGTAATACAATTATTCTTCGAAATAGTAATCTAAGTCTACTTGTGTAATTGTTTTTATAGGGATGGTAATGTACAAGAAGCATATTTTTGAGGTACTACTTGTTCGAAATTACGTCACCGTATTGTCTAATAGGCAAAATATGCCAAAACTTTCACCGCATGTAAAATGTTCAATTTCGCTTTTTAAAATAAATTGCTGTGACTAATCCAGCAATTTCCAACCTTTTTCAACCGTGGACCCCCTATAGTAAATATTAACATTATGTGGACCCCCTCCCATTGTCCGTAATACATCCTGTGGACCCCCTCCCATTGACCGTAATACATCCTGTGGACTCAGGTTGGGAACCACTGGACTAACCCATCTAGGAGCATTTTACACAAAATATCTCAGAATCAAATTAGGAATGTTACCACATTCCTCTGTTGCCTTTGAAACGTGATTTCAATGATTGAGATAATATCTCGAGAAGGAATATCATTGCAGCTTAGTCAATGGATCCAATTGATAGCCGTCCTTAACTTCCTATTCAATGATAATACATTTCGATGCTCTATCTCAAACCAATTTTCCGCAAAATGTGAGACATGTCTAGAAGAGACATGTCCAAAAGAGACATGTCCAAAAGAGACATGTCTAGAAGAGACATGTCCAGAAGAGACATGTCCAGAAGAGACATGTCCAGAAGAGACATGTCCAGAAGAGACATGTCCAGAAGAGACATGTCCAGAAGAGACATGTCCAGAAGAGACATGTCCAGAAGAGACATGTCCAAAAGAGACATGTCCAGAAGAGACATGTCTAGAAGAGACATGTCCAGAAGAGACATGTCCAAAAGAGACATGTCCAGAAGAGACATGTCCAGAAGAGACATGTCTAGAAGAGACATGTCTAGAAGAGACATGTCCAGAAGAGACATGTCCAGAAGAGACATGTCCAGAAGAGACATGTCCAGAAGAGACATGTCCAAAAGAGACATGTCCAGAAGAGACATGTCCAGAAGAGACATGTCCAGAAGAGACATGTCTAGAAGAGACATGTCCAGAAGAGACATGTCCAAAAGAGACATGTCCAGAAGAGACATGTCCAGAAGAGACATGTCTAGAAGAGACATGTCTAGAAGAGACATGTCCAGAAGAGACATGTCCAGAAGAGACATGTCCAGAAGAGACATGTCCAAAAGAGACATGTCCAGAAGAGACATGTCCAGAAGAGACATGTCCAGAAGAGACATGTCCAGAAGAGACATGTCCAGAAGAGACATGTCCAGAAGAGACATGTCTAGAAGAGACATGTCCAGAAGAGACATGTCTAGAAGAGACATGTCCAGAAGAGACATGTCCAGAAGAGACATGTCCAGAAGAGACATGTCCAGATGAAGAACTGTATTTGGAATAAAATTCCTGTTGTTCAAACACTTTGGTTGGTTGGTGTATGCTTTGAAGAGGAATTCCTCCAATTATATTCAGGCGTAATTACAGCAGAGACGGCAGGATTTTCCCGAGAGGGGGCTATTAAAAAGCCCCTGGCGCATGCGCGCTACTTTCCCTCTGGCACATGCGCCAGGGACTTTTTAATATACAGTCGACTCCGCTTAATAGAGCCACTGGTTATTAGATTTATTCGCTTAATGGGGTCAACTTTCACAAGCTTTATAGAACTGAGTTTCATTTGGCTTAAAATATTATCGGTTAATACAATTCATATAAAAACTACAATGTGTACTACAGTAGTTAATACGGTTAATACGAACACCTTTTAACGGTCCTTTGGATTATATTAATGAGTTATCCTGTATTTGAATAGATGTGCATACTGGCTGAGTTCGCTTATCTTCGTCTGTTGGAGGAATCAGCTAATCCTCTCCTGCTGTACCAAGAGCACTCCAAGCGATACAAAAGTTCTGACAACTGGAGACTCAAACTGATCCTCAGATCTCAGCTCAAGGCCAATGCTAGCAATATCACGAGCAACTTTAAAAGTAATATACTAATTATGAAATAATTATATGTAGACCGTCTATTTTAGACCAGGCTTTCTTGACTTAAAACTATAATAATCCCATAGACGGCAGGGGCTTTTGATCTACATAATTAGATATTATTTGCAGATTTTTTCTTAGTTTGTATGGGCTTTTATAGACCGTCTACATATAAGAAAGCTCATTAATTAGCATTACACATTTATAGATTTTCTTTATTTTAAGAAATATTTGGAATTTTTGGAAAAAGTGTAATAATATTAATATGTATTATGTCTGTATATTGTAGGAGATCGCAGTTTGGTTTGTGTTCGTGTAAACTGCTACTGTTTGGAAGATTCATTTCTCTCAGTTTGTTTGCTGCTACCTCAGTCAGCTACCTGTGAAAAGATTATCAATAAGGTGGGTAGGAATATTATCATATCTCAATAGAAATAATTTGTTTTAACGTTACTTAATGCTTCCAAGCGTGTATCTAATTTTCGCGAATTTTGTGTTAATTTCGGGAATTTTGCTCTCATGACAAATTTCCCTATCAGCAAGATATTTGTACAAAATGTGCATTTCTTTCTATGACATAACCTGTATATGTTCCGCTTTATAGATAGTAACAGAGTTCGCTTGCACGAGACAACCCGATGACTTCTCTCTACACTACCCAGCCCTCAATAGCGGAACTAACGGTAGATAGATAGCACATGATGGATTGAATCCTATGAGATTATAATCATACCATTCATGTTGTGATACATTGAATTAATAGGATTAGAAATGACACGGGATTCAATTTCTCATGCAACAGAACACTTATGAATAGTACAATTAAATTCCTGTTATAACTAAGCGAGAATATAACGAAATAACTGCTTATAACGAAATAGAGATTTCCCCCAGAGCACTAAATACGTACATTAATTTGTATCCGCTTATAACGAATATCCAGATATAACGAAGGGATTTACAGGTCCCAAGCACTTCGTTATAACGAGAGTTCACTGTAGTATTACACACTTCGCTTAATTGGTTTACTTTGGCGTTTGGCCCGAGGGTAGTTTAACCGAATTAAACGAGAATATTACGAGCCAAACTGAATTCTTGCGAAATGCTAACTCAATTAAACGGAACACCCAAGTAACGGTAGTTCCATTAAGCTGAATCTACTGTACATTGGTGTTAGCCTTATAGCAATTTCTCTAATAGCTCATAATTATTATATACAGTCGACTCCGCTTAATAGAGCCCAGTTAATACCGGTTAATCGACTGTATACGTATACGTATATTGCTTTATAGCAAGTTGTTTTAGTCCCCAAGTGAGCATTAATGTTAACTTTGTTCCTCTAATACCAAGTTCGCCTAGTAGCAAGCAAATTTCGTGCAAAATGCGACTTGCTATTATACCACTGTATATTATTATTCTACTATTTACTGTAGATCAGGTACCTAACTCAATAACTCTCGACTACCTACAGAAACATACCGGAATTGATGCTATTGAGCTTACACTAAGGTTAGTTATATATTAGTGTATCTGTTAGTCCCATGCCATGAGCATATTGTTATAACGTATAACTGTGTCTAGATGCAAGTATGAGGATAATCAGGATATAGCAGATGAATATGAATTGAATGACGCAGAAAGTACAAATGCACACGAATGCTATAGAGACCATACGGAGCACAAATACAGGTACGCACATTTCGTATGGCGATAACTATACAGTGAACTCTCTTAAGGGAAATATTAATCACATTGAAACTCAGTGAACTCTCGTTATAACGAAGTGCTTGGGACCTGTAAATTCCTTGGTTATATCCGGATATTCGTTATATGCGGATAATAATTAATGCATTTAGTGTTTGGGGAAAATCTCCATTTCGTTATAAGCAGTTATTTCGTTATATCCGACTTGGTTATAACGGGAGTTCACTGTATACAGAGTTATAGGCATTGCTTTGATTATTAATTAAATAAATCGAGACCGATTGGCTCGTAGTACAGTAGAACCTCGTTAGTACGAATACTCTTTCAGTCCCCTTCAAAGCATTTTCAATACAAATGATATTGGTTAATACGAATTCCGGATAAGGTGAACGCATTTTGACGGTCCCCTGGTGTTCGTACTAACGAAGTGCTACTGTATATGATTGCTGTATTAACTACTCTCATATTAGTCATATAGCTATCCATAGCTTAACAAGGAGTATATTTCTAGTGATAACTCGGTTGAATCAGATGACGTGTGGGTTGAGTACTATGCCTCTAACAGAGAAAAGTTATACTACATAAAGTGAGTGGTATTATGCGTACTTATAACTTCAGGATTTCATTCACTAGCGAGTAATGGTATATTTCCGTTCAAAAGGATAATTATATTAGTGTTTTCAGAAAAATTATGTATACCAGTGCACCCAAAAGTAAACAACAGTTCTTTGTTTTGTTTGTTTGTTTGTTTGTGTTAAATAACCAAATAAATTATTTGAGCAAAAAGTTGCAACAAGTAAGTAATCATAGCATAAACTGTCTGTTATTGATAATACAGAATCGAACTATCCTTATGGTGCAGCTGAAATTTATTGAGCTACTAATGGGAGAATTTGAATTTACCAAACAAATTACATTGTATAGCATTCTTATAAAGGGAAGGGAACTTTATGAGGAATAAATTAATACACCACAAAGATGTATAATTCTAAATGATTAGTTTCTAGGCGTAGTAAGGCCGCACAGCGGTCGTTAATTGAGGTGTGAAGCGCCGAACCGTCGCAAAGCGACCGAGACCGAAGGGCTCGTATATACTAATTATCACATTACTACTCTCTGTAGCTCTGACACAGAAGATATACTCTGGGTACATCCAACTACTCAGCAAGAGATGTACCTACATTCAGGTACCGTACTATGCTCAGTAGATATACTATAGCGTATACAGTCGACACCGCTTAATAGAGTCACCTCGGGACCAGGTTGCTTTGACCCTATTAAGCGGAGAAATCTATTAACCAAAAAATATTTTAAGCCAAAATGTCATTCCGTCCTATAAATCCTGCGAAATTTTGACCCGATTAAGCAGTGAAATATATTAACCGGTGGCTCTATTAAGCGGAGTTGACTATATAATCTGTTATTTGTATTGGGTAGATATACACTATATAGCATATATAATCTGTTATTATTGTGTAGATCTGCCTCCCGGATGGGTGAGAGGAGTAGACAGAGAGTCCGGGAGAGTTTTCTATCAAAAGTTAGTTCTATAATAGTATATTTCTCTGCCCCAGCTATTATTACTTACCGTACTGCTGTAGTACATTTGACAAGAGGATAGAGTGGTCGCACCCTCTCCGACACCTGCACCGGATATACAAGCAGTCCCTACAGCCGGTCTCCAACGCCTCCCTCCCGAGGCCCGCCCCCTCTCTCCACCCGCCCCCGGCCCGCTGCCCCCCGCCCCCTCCCGTGCCCGTGTCGGCCCGCCCCAGTCTCCTGACTCCTCCGGACGCGTACCAGCTCAGTCGGTCTCTTAACTCCAGTCGGCAGTCTGTGGGCGAGGAGGTGGAGAGAGCCAGCAGCGACGCGCTGCTCACCGAGCTGGATACCGCGTCTGGCAAGAAAGCGCAGAGAAAGGTAATAGCACATCCATGGTTATACTAGTGCATTGTACAGGGACCTTAAAATACCATGTATTGACTAGGAATTACCCAGGAGCGCGAGACGCTCCTTTTGGAGCATGATTTTGGAAAATTTGAATTTTAGAGTGCAAAAATTTGGAATCAACTCCTATACCGTAACATTAATTTGTGATTTAGGCGGAATTACAAATGGCTGTACAATACACTGCATGCAACAGTTCTGTATAACTACAGTATACTCTCGTTAATTTGAACACGGTTAAGGCGAAATAACGGTTAATGTATACAAGGTTAAATTCCCCCAGCCTATACAAATGCATGCAAGTTACTCCGGTAATACGAATTCCGGATAATACGAACAAATACAAATATCTACGGTCCCCTGGTGTCCCTATAACGAGAGTATGCTGTACACATATACCCGTACTATAACCTTCTAACCAATAGAACAAGAGACTGAACAATCTCAGAAGATTATTGGTTTACGAGAAATACTCTGATGACTCCGACACAGGATCTGGACACAAAATAAAGTCGTTATTCGCTCCCACAAATCGCAGGAAGCAATCGGACGGTGCCCTGATGCCTGGCATTAGAGCTACGGTAACACCAGATCCGAGTCCGGTCGGTAGGAAGAAGTCTGTTGTTTCTGTTGCCAGCAGTGCGAGCGAGAGATCCTATCCCATGTCCTCTCTGCCTCGGAACCTATCGGCTGTTAGGGCAGCTCAAGGTACGTTATACAGTTATACAGGCCGTCACTTGAAAGGGATCTTTTGTAGCCGCGCGAAAATCGAGGGATATTCCCATATAATACAAATTGAGTTATTAGCCGCATGTGATCGAATCTTGGCACGAAGAAATTTTGTCTGTAAGAAAGCCTGTGTTTTCTGCTAGTGGCCACTTTACAGGGACAATTAATATAACCGAGCGAATTGATTGGACATGCTTTTACACTTTAGTATTCTGTCAAACAAATACTGGGCTTTACTGTATATTTGGAACTATTTGTTGCCCACACCTTTCTAATGTAATTTCAAACATTGACAAGATAATTTTATTTCATTTTTTTGCGACCCGGGTTCGTATTATATTATGTGTCCCTCTTTAATTCCCTTTGTAGTTCGCTAGGAATATTATGGTTCGCACTTTCCCTACTTTATACTTCCAATCTAGCCGTTAATAATCCTGGATTCCGAGCTGAGCACGAAAGGAGTAATTCCTATGGCTGCAGTGAGTTGCTAGGCGAGACAGCTGTTATTCTCACACAGCAGAGCTCAGAGCAGTCAGCCTACTTCCGGTCTGTCTCAGAGGCAGAGCAGCACGAGCACACGGCCGCCACAGCTCTGGAGGAGGCCTTCTCTCTCCTGGACAGCGACAGGGCTCCCGTTGGGAGAGAGAGGTACTCCGGGGAAGTTATCGTTAATAAGGTGAGGGGAGTCTGCTACCATCCTTATATGTAGTTACATAGGAAACTGCTGTCTTTTATTTTGAACATGCAAATGACCAAAAATGTTTTTCATACAATAAACATTGGATTTAACGACATCGGCTTTTCTGACAAATTGCTAATAACTACTTTTTATCTTACCCAAGAAGTCCGTAGCAGTATTTGAAGCTGCTTCGGATTTAGTGACCCTTTTCGCCTGCCCAACTCAACTTAATATAAGCCTTATATAAGTTGATAAATTGAGACCATAGGGCTTGTTCATAGTTTTAATATTAAACAGACGAATAACTTCAGAATAAGCAGACCTATATAAATAGTATACTGTTATACGTATGAACAACAACACACAGTTCGTATGTTTGGAATTAAGTAATTAACACACTATGTCAGCAATTCCCAACCGTTTATCAACCGTGGAGCCCCTGTAACAAATATTAAATATTTAATTCTGTGGACCCCCTCCAATTCACCATAATAACAATTTTGAGATCTTATGGATCCCAGGTTGGTAACCACTGCACTATGTTATCTGCTTAATACTTTGCCTGGGATTTGTTCGCACAAAGTCATTACATATAATTAAGCTATTCCTTAACTTTAGTTTTGGGAATTTATCTGAGAATTTTAGAGTTTCTATGAGTTTAGGGTTTAACTATAAATTCCATTATTCCATACTAAGTATCACCTGTGCTTTATTGTATTTTATGCATAATTGCCATTAAACTTTTATAGAATTTTTAGAAAGCATATGTATGTATAGCCAGAAGCAATTAAATAGCATTTAAATCTGATTCAATTAATAGGTTGAATAAGTACGTAATTGATTCCTCTGTTGTTTTAAATTTCAATTCCTTTTGTTGATATATATTCGCTTCTTCCCCTAGCTATTAGGCTATTCATTTTCTATTATTTCCTAGACAAATTTTGTTTGCTCTTTTCTCATAAATACGAACAAGAGGGGAACGTCTAAATTTGTTCGTATTATCCGGAATTCGTATTAATTAACCGGAATCACTTGCATGCATAGGCGAGGGGAATTAACTTTGTACTCCTTAACCGATATTTTGTGTCAGTATTAACGAGTCTGCTGTATTCACTAGAACGCACTTATCTCCGAGAAGAGTCACTTAGCGAGAGAAGAGGAAACAGCTGATAACTCTATGAACAGCTGTTTCGAAGCGGTCGGGGATTCTAGCTTTGACGAGGGGAGTGACCAAGACATGTCCCATCCTACAAAGGAGTACACAGTAGTGGTAGAGTCAAGTGATTATACTACGGAGATAAATAGCTATAAGAGAGAGGGACCCGTTGTATCTGACATCAGTGTGGCTAATAAGGTATCTCCCTATTTTGTCTCTACATATCCTTTTGTTTAAATTCTATGAATTAATTAATTCAGAATATAAGTAGGATTAATGAGGAATGGAATATTGAAATATTGAATATTCAGTGTCCAATAGATTATAGATTTTGGTTTATTGATGGGTTTGGAAATTCTTCTGAAATCCATATTACAGTAGAACCTCGTTAATACAAACACCAGGGGACCGTCAAAATGCGTTCGCCTTATCCGGAATTCGTATTAACCAATATCATTTGGATTTGGATTAGGATTACAATTGTCCGTAACTCTGTTAAGTTAACAGAAGAATTCGTATTCTCAAAGACCAGAGGATTATAGGAGAAATCAACAGACGTATTTGTTCTCTCTACATTCCATGACAATTTCCAATAAATTCCTTTTCGACCTAAAAATGTTAACTATAACAAATGATGTAATCTGGAATTCATTTATTTAATTCGAATGACATCATTTTATTATTTCCTTGGCTTTGCGGTTAAATTCTTACACTGCCTTCTTGTTTATGCGAATATTTACTATTTAGGTGAAATAATGCTAATTCAAATAAACATTCTGTCAAACATTTAGAATCCGTTTTACTGAATAGGAATGAAATCTGAAAAAAACTAAATCACTTGGTTTGTTTCCTATTTAGTTTGTAACTATTTCATTCTATAGAGTTACAGTTACAGTTACACGTGTTATACAAATCTAATCTTTAGCTTACTTACACAGTATATCGGAAATATTTTTTTAAATCACTGTAACCTCGTATATCCGAACATGTTTGACTGGTGACTGGTCCCAACCTGTTCGCATAATCTAGGTTGCACTGATAAATAAATATACTACACAGTATATCGTAAATATATTTATTATCAGTAAAACTCGATTACCGAACGTGTTTGACTAGTCCCAATGAGTTCGCATTACAGGTTGCATAACATTGACATTACCCCCATTTAGATATCCCTGTTTGAACAGAGACTGAGTGAGGAGAGCGGAGATATGAACGCTTTGCTGTCGGTGCCTCTCGAGGAGGCCCTCCCCCCCAGGTGCCGGCCCGGGTCAGCTGGCTCCCTCTCCTCCGACACGGGGAGTCTCCGGTCGGAGGAGGGCGCGGGGCGGAGTAAGAACCCCCTGCGGACCCGGAAAGGGCGGATGTCTCGCAACACGAGTGCACTCAACCACCAGGAGCTGGAGATGCTGAATAAAGGCATCGACCCGCAGAAGTCTATTCTTAAGCACAGTCGTAGTGACATAGAGGCTAGCAGCGATAAGAAGAAGGGAGTCAGCTTCCTGCCTGCCTCCGTTCAGATGATAGAAATAGAGCGGAGACGAGGGTCCGTGCCAGAGCTGGACACACAGAGCGTTATTCACAGGAGGGGCGTCTCGAACTGGAGAGACATGCTCAAGGAGTTCTATGGAGAGGTGGACAAACAGGGGGATACGGGGGAACTGGTGTGGTCCCCTGATGAGGGCATAGGACTGGTGGAGGAGGAGAGATTCATACAGGAAGCGAATAAACTAACTGTGGAGCAGGAACTGTCTCGTAAGTTTGCTTCTTCCTGAATGGAATTAGTAGAATATTTGTATTGTATTTCTACATTATTCTTATGTAATTACAGTTGTATATACCTTAGTTATCTGTTTAATTAATTTGTATAATTTAATTTGAACAAAATATACAGTAGACTCTTTTATTACAAACATGAATAAGTCGAAATATCGGTTACGGTAAACTCTCGTTAATTTGAGCACCAGGGGACCGCGAAATATAATCGTATTACCCGGAATTATTAATAACCGGAGTCACTTGCATGCATTTGTATAGGCTAGTGGAATCTAAACTTTACTCCTTACCGATATTTCGCCTTATCTGTGTTCGTATAACGAGTCTACTGTATATTATGTTCAAATATAATGTTACAAATTGAACTTACAACATATGTATAACCAACATTTCCTCTTCAGATGAACCAACATCAGATAACACAGAAGAAGATATAATAAATTCCCTCAAGCAGTCTCTGCGTATATCGCCGCCCCTTATTATAGACCCACATCCCCCTCTGCTCCCGCCGCGCCCCACCCCAGACGACATGGATTCTAACTCCGACAGCAGCAGCAGCAGACCCCCCTCCACGCCCCGGGCCCCTCACGAGCTTCTGGAGGACATAGCAGAAACCAGAGATGAGGATATTCTAGTTGCCACCGACTCAATGATAAGAGACGTGTCTGGGATTATGCACAATATGATATCTCTTGCTGATGACGCAGCTGATTGTATGCATAAGAATAAGATAGTCACTGAGGAGCAGATTGATAGGTCGAACCGCGCTTTTATAGACTCCTATACCTGTCCGTCTAACGAGACTGGACTTACAACTGACAGCTCTGGGGTTACGGACTCTGGAATGTTCTCTCTCGAGGTGTCAACTAATCTGGATGAGTTATCTCCTCACAGAAAAGAGGCTTCTCTAACACAGTTAGTGTTCGATACTCTTTCTGGCACTCTAGCTGACTCCAGTAGGGAACCCTTCACATCATTATCCATGGTACACAAGAGTCCCAGCAAAGCTAAACCTGTGACAGAGTCTAGTGATGAGCCTATGGTGGTTAGCAGTCTAGTGGAGCCCCTAACGCCAAACGCCATGGTCCCTATGGAAATGTTTCTCCCGAAAGAGAGACCAACTCTCTTGCGAGAGCAAATCAGAACCCGGACTCCTATACAGCCGCCGCTATATATCCCTGACTCCCCTCGGGAAGAGACCCCCTCCCTTTATAACCCGGGGCTGTCCCCTGTACCCCAGTTACAGGCCCTGACCACCGGTCGCTCTGCCTCCCCAGTTCTAGTCGACCAGCTTAACAAGCCGCTCAGTGGAACCCCCTTTATATACGGGTACCAGTACCAGCGGAAACCGGCAGATAAGAGCGCCACTCTCCACTCGGGATATCTCGCACTCGTGCAACAACAGACGTTAGACAGTAAGCAGAGAGGAAAGAAGTATTCTAATTAAGTAGTGTACCTTATGTTATACGGTTTCAACCCATGCTACGTAATACTGTTCAGCTTTGTGTCTGGATAAGTTTACCCTCTTACAAATCCCAATTTGTCTTTATTTAGATAAGTTATTTATTTAACAAATGTCAGCTAAACAACTTGTGTGTTGTGTTATACGAAATTACAAGATTAATAATCTTATATATAGCTTTTCACTAAGCAAGTACAGTCGATGTATGTCGGTTATAAGAACATCGTCGGAACTGCTTGGGTATATCACCAGGGGTTATCTAGGATTTTCGTGGCTGGCACTTTATTATGGAGGTTTAAATTTTCCGGCACCCTAAAGATATTAGCCATAATAAATAATCAGTATTATTCAATGATGCGGCACTATTTTAAGGAGGTAAATTGCTACGGTGCACAAACAGTTGTTTAACCAAGCATTTCTGGACCCGGCACCTAAATCAAATCGAAAATCACGAACTTTTTCACCTCAACTGTTGCCTGGCCGGCACCTAGATAAACCCCTGTTATAATATCACTTCTAATAGCTAGTATGGTATAGTTACAAACTAGTGGCACTCAATGGGAGTAGCAGCTAGTGTGTAAGATTACGTTTGACTCGGGCTCTACGGACCTCTTCGTATTCCAGGGTCTTCAAACCTCTCCAGATTTCCCAGAGATCTGTCGGGTCCTGGCAGATCTGCGGACAGAATAAGTAAACTCAGACACATTTATAATTAGTGTGTTAATCGAATAATCACCGCACTTCCCTAATTAATGGGTTTAATCACAGCAATCCATGATTATAGCACAGCATGCTGCAAAAAGCATGCTGCAAAAAGCATGCTGCAAAAAGCATGCTGCAATAAAAGCATTCTGTAACGATGTTTTGACAAAAATGGTCCCCCCTACAAAATTGGTCCCCCCGGACCATTTTTGTTCAAATAACAATTTGTTTTGACAAAAATGGTCCCCCCTACAAAATTGGTCCCCCCGGATCAATTTTGTCTAATAAACATTTATTTTGACAAAAACAGTCCCCACTACAAAATTGGTCCCCCCGGACCAATTTTTTCAAATATCCATGGTTTGACAAAAATGGTCCCCCCCCGCAGGATCTGTCAAACATTATTTAAAGCCAAGTTTCGGTTTTTTTAACACCTCCTGTGTTTCTGCCTATCTATTTACATTAGCTGTCGGAGTTTTCCAGCCACCCCTCCCTTGTGAGCGGTAATTTACGTCCAATTTTGTAAGTTTGATTTGATATACTTTAATTAACAAAAATTGATTTTCTACTAAAATTTGTTAGCTCGAAGAGAACTTTCCTACTTTAACGTTCATTCCTAATGAATTCTCCAGAATATGAAGCTATCTCCAACTACATCAGCTTAAAATCATACCCTGTTCCCTCTACAAAGGACCAGAAGAGGATGATTCGTAAAAAGGCTGCTAATTACGGGCTTGAATCTGGTAAATTGATTCGACCTTCCCAGGGGAATCGTTTATTAGTAATAAGAGACAGTGAGTTGGAAGACATCCTAAAAGAAATCCACGATAACTCTGGACACCAATGTCCTAGATATTCTTATAAAATATCAAAAGACCGCTACTATTGGCCAAGCATGTACAGAGACATTGAAACGTATATTAATATATGTATGCGCTGTCAGAAGAATCAACCAAGTTTGAAAGCGCCAATTAATCCCTTAAAACCTCTACCTATTATCACCAAAGTTTGGTATCGTGTCGGCATGGACTTAACTGGACCACTCATCGATTCTAATGGTTACAGATACATCTTGACAATGATAGATCACTTTACAAGATGGATTGAAACCCGTGCGTTACGCTCGAAAGAAGCTGCTGAAGTAGCCAGAGGTATACACTCGATATATTGTAGACAAGGGGCACCAGTCCAAATCATTAGCGATAACGGGCGTGAATTTACGAATATAATATCAAAATCTTTGCATGAAGCTTATAATTGTAAGCTTATCTTCTCCACTCCCTACCATCCTCAAACAAACGGGTTATTCGAGGCGAGTCACAAAACTATTAAAGGATCTCTCGTCAAGTCTTTGGACGAAAAAAACGAAAACTGGTCAAATTTCCTTGAAGAGATAACATTCTCCATTAATATCAGGCCAAGAGCTACTACATCTTTTTCGGCTTTTGAGCTCATGCATGGTTCACGAAAACCTCGGCTTCCTCTCCAAGCGAAAAATTTATACATCAGTATCCAGAAGACTCACCATTAGCTGAGTGGCCTGGAGATGAGCAGATTGAAGAATTGATTGATTACGTACAACAGGCCCAAGAGTCTAATAGCAAAATAGCCGGGGAACATCTTACTCATTCACAAACACTTAATAAAAAGCAATACGATAAGAAATTAAACCCGGTCGCTTTTAGTCAACTTGAAAAGGGAGATGATGTTCTGATCGAAAATATTAATCGAAGCAATCGCAAGAAAGGAGGGAAGCTACAAGATAAATGGGTCATTACTTTGCTTAGTTTACACAAAGTAACAATTTTTAATAGTTTTGACCAAATACACTATACTCCTAATTTACAACTCCAGAAAACCTTTTCTCTAATACAGACACATCAGTTTGATGAACTAGGTGTGGATAGCTCAAATGCTGGAAATTCCTCTAGCAAACTCCAACTACAATCTCATGGGTTATGAAGGCCGTATAGTTGAACTCTTGTGTAAAAAATTATCTCTATGCTCAGATAATTACAGGATCACATTTCAATGCTGGGCGTGTTGCTATGAGTCTGAGAAGATGCTTAATCTCACATCCTTGACAACATTCAATTCCAACTGTAAAACCTCTCTCGATAATAAAATTAATTCAAGTTTCAACTGCTTAAAATGTCGAGATCCTGGCGCCAATATCGAGAGATTGTCATTAGGGTTCACTGAACTATCGCCTATCATGATTTTTGAAGTTGGGCATCTTGCTGATTTAATTCAAGTGATAGATATTACAGACTCAATTTCAATATCACACAGAGATGAAATGTTACACTATACACTCATCGGCTTCACTATCCATGTTGGGATACATTTTTGTATGAGGGTAAAACTCGATGATGGATGGTACTCTTACGATGGCATGGAAAGGCCGAAACTACACAAAGTCAAGGACAAAGTTGTGAAAATTATAGGCCGGATTAATTGCATTTATTATGTCCTAAGTAACATTTCGAAATTGTAATTGTAATAGGACAAGATATTAGGCAGCTCCTGGAGGGAGCTTGCAAGGTGTCAACTACATTAAACTGATTATAAATTACAATTCCATCTACATATTACTTTTAGCACATCCCTGGAGGGAGGCCTTATCAGCTTGGACAGTGTACTTCGTCCGGGCCTCCAATTTTTGAACATGTACAGTCGGAACTCGTAATGTGAACAAGGAGAAAAATCAATGATTTAATAAATTTACGGCATGATATGTTGTCTAGTCGCAACTACAACTAATTCGAAACGAAATAGTTGTCAGGAAGCCATTTCGTAGGGGGGGACCATTTTTGTCAAACCATGGATATTTGACAAAATTGGTCCCCCCGGACCAATTTTGTAGGGGGGACTGTTTTTGTCAAAATAAATCGTTATTTGACAAAAATGGTCCGGGGGGACCAATTTTGTAGGGGGACCATTTTTGTCAAAACAACGAAATTTCCTTTTTCGAGATTTCCGAATACGCGGTTATTCTCCGCTTCCCAAACTCTTGCAGGTACAAGAAATGCCGCGAGGTGATAAGATTAACATATTTCGTGGTATAATGCATATTTCCAATTGCCAAGCTATGAAGTATCAATTCTATCCATACTACTGGTTCCATCAAATATAATTTCGAGAACTCTGACTGAGTATCCCTAGCCTATCTACGCCCTGTCTCTTATAAACAGACAACAAATGATAGTATTTGCAAGCATATTTTGATTCAAATTATAAGTAAATATATATATGACGCATGTAATGTATATAGATTAAGAACAGAATTGTAACTCTATAAGGAAAATAATTGGTTCCAAGTTTATTATATGTAGATACACAGATACAAGTTACTAATTAATCCTATAACTAATTAGTCCTATAATAACGTAGCCTACAGTTGGTTAGTTACAGTAAGGTGGAGTAGGAATGTCCGAACAGGTGCGTATAGGCTCCCGTGTGATTGTGAAGGACCGCAATGTCCGCGGCACGATTCGCTTCGCGGGGAACACTCAGTTCTCAGCTGGCAAGTGGATAGGGGTGGAGCTGGATGAGGCAGTGGGCAAGAACAACGGGTCGGTCTCGGGACGTATATACTTCCTGTGCGATGACGACCATGGGATATTCGTGCGGCAGAACCAGATAGATATTCTGTCGGGATACGACACCTGGAGTCCTAGCGGTTCTCTTACAGAGCCTCCCAAGTCTCTGGATATTCCCTCTGTGAAGAGCCCGCCGCTGCTGGCTGCTGTCACGCCCATGAAGGACAGGTCCCGGAGTATGCTGACAGCGCCTAAGACGGCCCCTGTCTCCAAGGGGGCTGACAGTCCTGTCTCCAGTCCCCGTCCCAAGAGGAGAGTGGTAGCCAAGGTGTCTGCTAGCGGACAGAAGCAACCAGACACAGGCAATACATGATGTAGATAGTATAATATAGTATAGTATAGTATATAGTATACACCTCGGAACACGGTAATACGCATGGTTTAATCTAGGCGTTTTTAAAGAAAAATTTCCGAGGCGCGTGAAAATCGAGAGATGCTCCCATAGACGTAATACAAATTGAATATTTAGGCTCGTGTGAGCGAGCTCAAACTTAATCTAGGCCCGCAGAAAATTTGCCTGGATGAAATCCTGGTAATACGATTCCGGTTAATACGAACCTATTTCAGTCCCCTCCAAAACTTTTCAATGAGATGATTTTAGTTAATTTTTAACGAACACATAATTTTTGAGATTTGTAGTATTGACAAGCCTTTTTTTAATACGAATTCTGGATAAGGCGCGGCGAACGCATTTTGACAGTCCCCTGATGTTCACACTAACGAAGTTGTATATAGTAGAGGAACTAATTAATACTATTACCAATAGACGGCAGGGCTTTTGGTCTACTGAATCTATATACTGTATACAAATTCTTGCTTATTTTATATGGACTTTATAAACCGTCTACATAGTATAAGGAAGCTTTTTAATAATACACATTTTATCATTGAGATAACAGTCCCATTACTATACCTGTGTACAATAGGCTCTAGGCTAAAGTCTAGCTTGGAAGAGACAGCCCCCGAGACAGCCCCCTCTCCTGTCATTCAGCTGGATGAAGATGTGCCGGAGCCCTGGCGGTCCGTGATACGAGACCTGGCCAGCAAGGTGGACACACTAAAGATGAAGCGACAGGACGATAGGATGAGGGTGAAGGAGGGAGAGAGGAACAAACTACAGGTAATTAGTAGGTACAGACAGGTCTGCTGTGATTTAAATGTTTATTAATTGTTGATAAATATTGAGTTTCACATTTTGGAATTTAGAATAAAATACAGTCAGGTCTACTTGTAATTAATGAACAATTTTTTGTTTGCTTAATATGAAGATTTTTTTATTATGAACAAGCCCTATCGTCCAAAATTATTAACTCACATAGGGTTTGTATTAATTAAAGTTGAGTTCGCTTATTATGAAGTCACTCTATTATGAACACAATTTTTGCCACCTTGAATGTTCATAATAAAAGAATCTGACTAAATATTATTTATTAATGGGCTTACTTATACCGTTATACGTATATAGGCCAAAACCCTTTATTATAACCTGGCTTCCCGAAGGTTAATTTTTCAAATTATCTTTCCTGTGCCTAAATTCAATTAGAAAGGTATTGTCTGATATATAAGTACGTAATTCTTTTATTGTTAATTGGGGAATTGTTGTGTTTCAACAGCAAATATAATTCATTTATAATAAAGCTAGTACAATAAGTTATTGTTCAATACTCTTGTTAGTATCATACAGTAGATTTTACTACGTTTTATGTACTTCGATAAAAGAGGAGTAAACTTCATCCGTCTGGGGAATATAGTAGAACCTCGTTAGTGCGAACACGGTTAATACGAACACTATTTAGGTCCTTTTTAAAGCCTTTTCATTACAAATGTTATTGGTAAATACAAATTCCGTATAAAGCGAAGACATTTTGACGGTCCCCTAGTGTTTATTCTAACGAGGCTCTACTAAATCTATAACTCCTTATAAGCGTGTATTCGTTATACGAGTAACTACGTGTATACTCTCTAACACAGTGTTTCTTAACCTTTTAAACTTCCGCACCCCTTGAGCTTTCAAAATCAACTCTCGCACCTAGCAAACGAATATATTTGATTTTTTAATATAAACTACTTGTAATTTTGTTGAGAACCACTGCTCTAACAGGTGCTGATCAACGGTTGAAAAGGTTGGGAATTCTACTCTATTTATAACTCCATTAATTAATTATAAGCGTGAACATATTTCTTATATGGAGTTACAATACTTGCTATTCTCTAATACACTCGTATTACAATACTTGCTATACGCTATACTCTGTACTGGTTAACAGGTGCAGCAGCTGATGGAGCAGAAGTCGCATCTGCTGGAGCTGCAGGGGAGAATCCAGTCTGAGCTGAAGAGCTCCCAGAAGGAGACTCGCGGCTTCCAGGAGCAGCGAGCCGCGCTGCAGAAGCGCATGCAGGAGGTGGGAGAGACCGCAGAGCTGGCGACCGTAGATAAGGAGCTCTCCGAGGAGCGCGTGGAGGCGCTGCAGACGGAGCTGAGCGCAACGAGGGATAGGGTCGAGGAGCTGAGTCTGGATCTCGAGATTCTACAGGTAGCTGTGTGGCTATTCTATAGGAGCATACTTATACGTAGACTGTATATTTAGTGAAAAAGCCCATACAAAATAAGTTTCTAACCAATTATTTGCATGGAAATAAAGTAATAAAATAATAAACGATTGAAAATAAAACAAATTTTTTGGAATTTCTTACACGATTAGAATAATTAGTTAGTTAGAAAAAAACGGTTCCGACTGTACTGTATTATGTTGTAGTTAAAGATTCCGATTCCAATTTATACATAGTAGTACGTATATACAATCGATCCGTTATTCCGTTATCCATCCATGCTGTAAGTATCAGAGAATGGAATGGGAAACCCTCTTAGCATATTAATCCCCCTTACCATTACTGTATATTTACTGTGTGTAGGAGGAGATCCGTCAGTCCGGGCCGGGGGTGCCCGTGGCTAGCGTGGCGGCTAAGCAGATGGAGCAGCAGAACAACCGACTTAAGGAGGCGCTTGTTAAGGTCCGGGACCTGCTTACGTCAGAGCAGCAGGGCCACAAGGAGGCCCTCAAGGAGCTGGAGCGGGAGAGACAGACAGCTGAGACCCTCTCTCGGGAGCGCGAGCAATATAAGGGTCAGGTGGAGGAGAGCGAGGAGACGATAGAGCTGCTTAAGGAGCAGATAGACGCTAATGTGAGCAGCGAGCGCATGATAGAGATCCTGTCGGAGCGGAACCTAGAGCTGGAGGAGAAACTCATGACTGCTCAGGACTCCATGGACGATATGGAGGCTCTCAAGGAGGTTTGTGTGTTGTGTGCTGTGGTGTGTTATATGCTATGTGGTATCTTGGTACTGGGCATTTGGTGGTTGGTTTAAACTAGTCAACTCTCGTTTTCACGAAGTGCTTGGGACCAGTAAATTCCTCCGTTCTATCCGGGTATTTCGTTATTTCGTATATTGTACAGTGTATCTTGGTACTGGACCATTTGTTGGTGGAAAGTACTGGAAACATATGTTTCTATGTCAATTCATTACTAGAATTATAGTATACGTACATAGGGTATAATATGAGCTATAGCATAATACAGTAGACTCTGCTTAATAGAGCTACTGGTTAATTGGATCTAACTACCTTCGGACCAAAGTAAACTAATTAATTGGAGTCGACTGTAATTATAGTAAAACTCTTATAACAGTATATACGCTTAGTACGTAGTATACTAATTATTTTACCAAAGTTTATAAAGCTGTATGTAGTATTTATATAGTATGTAGGATTATAAACGAGTTCTATTATAGTAAACATTCAGTAGAACATCGTTAGTATAAACACCGTTAAAATACGTTCTCCTTAGCAGGAATTCCTATTAACCAATATCATTTGTATTGAAAAGGCTTTGAAGGGACTGAAATAGTGTTCGTATTAACCGGAGTTGTATTAACCGTGTACTAACGAGGTTATACTGTATATTAACGGGTACTGTAGTTTAGATTAGTCAAATTTAACATTTCTAACATTTCCTATTAACCGTGTTATACTGTGTACTATCGATGCGCTGTATAGATATAACATTTCTGCTTCGCTACGTAGATCCACGACGAGCTGGAGGAGAACCAGCTGGCGATGGAGCGGGAGCTCCGAGAGGACCTGGACATGGAGGCCAACAAGAAGTTGCAAGCGGAGTCCCGCCTCGAGCAGGCGCAGATGACCATTGCGGACTACCAGGACACCCTCGAGAAGTTCAGGAATCTGGTCGCTTCTCTCCAGAAGGATCTGAATGCGAGTCGCAAGGAGCAGGAGAGCGAGCGTAGCTCCCGCGAACAGCTGGCCTCCCAGTCCCAGGCCATGCTCTCTCTGAACCTCTCCCTTAAGGCCTCCGTCACGAAGGGGCACTCCAAGGCTGTGGACCTGGAGCTGCAGAAGCTCAATGCGCTGCAGGCCAATAAGCAGGCACGCAGTAGTAGTAGTATTGGGATAAAGTGTTAACCGATTAACCGAAATTCGATTAACCGAACACACTTGGATGGTCACAATGTTATTCCATAAATTAGTTCAGCTTTCAATTATCCGAAGTTTCGAACATGTTTGGCTAATCCCAACAAATACAGGTAATCGAGGTTGTACTGTACTCTAATTTCCAGGCACTGTAGGGTAATTTCAAAAACACCAAGAACATCAAAATTCACCTTTGTAAGCCAGGTTTTTTTAATTAAAAAGGTGTTGGAGGATTTATGTGTTCGCCTTTTTATTTACTGTTAGTGCATAATGAATAAATATCAGTAAAACGAAGTAAAAGGGAAACTTAAAATACTTAGATATAAGCGGAGTTAAATCAACTACAGTATCCGTCTGGGAATATATATAACTTCGTTATTCGCGGCTATTCCGTTATCCGACTGGCTATAACGTGAGTATACTGGTTGCTTCCATCAGGTTGAGCTGTTGCTACAGTTCCTCCCCGGTTCCTTCTACGCTGAGGGCGGAGAGTGCGACTGTGTGTCTCTGTGCGTGCTGCTGCTGAGACTCAGGTTCAAGGTTCAGCTGCTGCTGGATCAGCTGAGACAGCAGTACCAGCTGGAGAAACACCTCGAGCAGAGACTGCCCATCAAACAGCAGCAGGCAGAGCAGGTACGTACTGATATACCATGTTATTCATACAGTTAGGTCTGCTTATTGTGAGCTAATGTTCTTCTGTTTCATATTAGAAACTTTTTGATATAATATCACACTATGGTCCCATTTAACAACATCTTTAGTACTGTTGTATGAATACTATTTAACGCCTTTTGAATACGAATTATATTGGTTATACGAATTTTGGACAAGGCGAATCGCATTTTGACGATCCCCTGGTGTTCGTACTAACGAGGTTCTACTGTACATAAGGTTTGCATTAAGTTTAGCAAAGTTATAAACTATTATGACCAAAGTTTTGAGACCTTGATTATTCAAAATATAAGTACAATAATTTGGTATATTGGTATAATTTGTATACAACATCGCTATTATAAGTACACTAATTTATTATATACTATTCAGTATCATTCTATAATACACACTGCTTATACAAGTACTATTAGGTTGTGTACATCTCTCAGCTGAGTGTGCAGGTGCTGAGGTTCGGGATGCTGGTGCGCCGGCTGTCCCGCCAGCTGGCCAGCTGCGGCCCGGCCCGTCTGAGCGAGCTGGGAGCCAAGCTGCCGGACGTGGCTCTGCACGAGAGGTGCATGGACGGACTCCTGGACCTCTTCAAGCAGGACCAGCTCGACAGCGCAGTGCCGCTAGACACTCTCAGTTAGTAACTGGGGGATAGGGAATAGGCCAGATAGGCAATCATAATACAGTAGACTCTCGTTAAACACGGATAATCCGAAATACCGGCTAAGGCGAACAAAGTTTATGTCCCTAGCCTATATAAATGCATGCAAATGACTCCGGTTAATACGAATTCCGGATAATACGAACAAATTTGGACGGTCCCCTCATGTTCATATAACGATAGTCTACTGTATCCATTTTTGAGTTAGAACCATTATTGCATACTAATATCTAATTTGAAAATGTACAATTCAAAAGTTACCCTTGTAAACTAACATTAACGGAATATCTACGGAATATCTATTGGATCAGTAGAAATTTCTATTACAACAAGAGTTGACTTTAAAAAGGTAGATAAGCTTACTCAAACAATAGAGTATTATATTAGTTGGCAATTCTACACTTGTGTTCCACTGTATTTGATGATTTATTTTCCTTGCTATAATTGGAATGACTCTGTTATTGTTGTTGTTGTTGTTGTTGTTATTGTTATAACTCTAGATCGCGCCATTACTCACCTGGAGGTGCTAACAGCCGACTCGAGAGAGCTCCCCTTAGACTGCCACTCTCAGCTGACAGACCTGCTATCCCACATACGACAGGTGGAGGAAGCTAACGTTATTAAGCTCTGCTGTCTGAAGGCCTGCGTGCACGCAGAGGGAGCCTTCGCGTCCACACTGAAGGGCTTAGACGCTATTTCCGTGGACTTTATGATATACTGCAGTAAGCTCGCTAGGAAGATTCCCGGCGAGAACAAGTCAGCTGTTAAGTTCTATGTACCGGAGGAGGGGATATATAAGCTGGCTCAATACCTCAGCTCCTCTCTTAGGATATACAGTGCATTAGAGGTTAGTTAGGGAGGATATAGCGTATATGTATGGTAGTGTATTGTACGGTATATAGCTAATAGCTATTCATGATGTGATTAGATTTGGAATATTTTATTCTAATTTGCATTATAGCATGTTTCTTTCAGGAATAAACTGCTTTGGAATGTTGATATATATAACGTTTGTGGTTCTAACTGTTGCACTCGTTGAGTAATAATTTCAGAAATGTCTATTTGCATGTTTCTATCTTACAAATGCAAGTATAAATGCAACAACATTGCTTACCAACATAACATAGTTAGTTTGACTAGTACAGTAGATGTCAGATATAAGCACACCAGTTATAAGAACATATTGGATATAAGCACACTATGTTGGAAACGGTTGCCATATACACTATATAATTTATGTCGGTTATAAGAACATTAAGTGCAGTTCCCGACGATATTGCTTATAACCGGCATCCACTGTATCAGTATTACTGTGTGTGTACTTACTGTAGTCAGGACTGAGTGACATCCAGGGCGAGTTCCTGTCCGGGGGAGATACAGACACTGTGAACAATACGATAGCCCAATCTCTCTTCGATAAGTCCGTCATAAGTGTATTCGGCCCCGCCACCACTGATAGCAGCATTTCTACCGCTTATCAGGAAGGGATTAACTTGTTCAAGGAAATGATAGAAGCGATTCAAGCCGGTCAGTTAGTGTGTTTAGAGTTTAATATTGTACGTTAACTTATAAATACAGTCAGGTTCTCATATTATGAACATTCACAAGACCAGAATTGTAATTATACTAGAGAGACCTCATAATATAATACAAACCCTAGGTAATGTAAACTAATTAGGGCATATATTCATGATGAAAAAAATCATATTTAACAGACGAAATTGTTCATAATAAACAGACCTGACTGTATTAATGATCTACCATTTAAGTTCACTGAATTTCAATTGGATTAAACTTACACATAACTAATATGTCTAGGTAATATGTCTTAGGTCTTAGGTCCATATAAATTCACTTAATTTCAATCGCATTAACATGCACATAATTGCATAAGTGACATAACTGTAATAACATGTCTAGGTGCCTATGACAGACATCCTCCCGGAGAGCGTCCCGAGAACCCGCTAATCCGACGGGCCTCCGAGGTTAAGAGCTACCTGTCCGACGCAGAGGGGCTGGGAGAGAAACTGGAGGAGAAAGAGAGAGAAATCCTGGAAGCCAAGAAGAACAGTGCTCTACAAACTCAAGCCATCAGAGACACTAAAGTCAAGGTAACCGTAGCCTTATATACCTCACTATGTTACAACTTATTAGTGGTATTTAATTTATTAATTGTTTTGTAAATACATTTTATAGATTAACTATTCATTTAATTTGTAACTTCTAGAGTACATCAGTCGACTCATTTTAGAGAGATTTTTGCTAGGAAATTTGTTGTGCATGCTTGAAAGAAGTTATACAACCCAAAAATACCAAAACGCACGAATTGTGGGATAATTAGTGAATCTGAGATATTGTATTGGACATTGGCAGCTTATTAAGTTTGATTTCTCTTTAGCAATATTCCCCGAACAATATAACAATACAGTGAATGCCGGTTATACGAATATCGTCGGGAACTGCATATGATATATCCTTATAACAGGCTTAATTAAGTTATATAGGGTATATGGCAAGTTGGCAACCGTTTTCCAGTTAAATGGAGTAGTGAATACAGCATAATCGGTAAATCGAGTTAGGGTTCTTATAAGTTATAACTGGCATGTTCTTATATTATAAACCGGTGTTCTTATATCCGGCATCTACTGTAGTTAGTTTATACGTATGTGTTTGTTGTTATTTTTTTCAATAAGAGAGATCAGAGTTGTGTTATTACTCGCCACATCCTCATACCAGGCAGCTAGCCGCCCTAAGGTAGCTAACCACTCAATGAGTCAGGCAACTTCATCACTTCATTCATTAAATTATAACAAAGTTAATTCATATTTATATCAGCGTGGCTTGCAATTATAAGACAAATGGGTTTGCAATAATGGAACTATCTCGTTCTTTACAAATAATTTGCCCTTTGTTAAAGGTTAAACTTAAGTTTTGATTAGAGTTGTATTTTGTGTATCCCGGTGTAATAGTAGATCCTGTTCCCTCATCTTTGTTCCCCCGAACATTATTCTTAGGGAATACTGTTCCCCTGAATAATATTTGCCTTGGATAAACAAGGCATTTTTATTCTACAACTCTTAGGACCCCCTGGCCGAAGCTGGCACTTTAACCTTGGCCAGGAATTAAGATTCCCTAGACGGGAACAATATTTCCTAGCAAATATTTTTCGGGGAACAATTTTCACGGAAACTCCTCTGACAGTGACTGACACCGGGTTGCAAATGTGTTCTACTATTTTATATATTTTATAATGGCGAATAGATATAAGATATTTGCAGTCTGCGGCTAAATATATTGTGTTTTGCGTCTTTGGCTGTTCTGAATATACGCTCCTGGAATACCCTGAATCTAAACGTGAATAAAAGCTCGTTAACTTGCCTCCGATTGGAATTGCATTAACTATTCTCATTTGTAGATTGGCATTAATTATACAGCATTTTACTAACCAATTTGTAGATTGGCATTATTAATAATACAAATTTTTAGATTGGCATTCAAACTAGTATACGTACAAATTGTAGATTGACATCAATTATACCAATTCGTAGATTGGCACAAAACTATCCACATTACCAACAATACAATATACATATTTGTAGATAGACATTAACATACGATCTGTAGATAGGATTACTAACAATACGTTCTGTAGATAGGGATGGTAGAGGGGAAGCTGGATAGCGTCAAGAAGGAGTACGGCGAAGTGCTGAGCACCAAGTCTGAGAAGATAGCGGTGATAGAGCACGAGCTCCTCGAGACAAAGGAGAACTACGAACAGACTGTCAGGGCTCTCATGACAGACATAAATAACTTCGAGACGGAGAGTAAGCAGCTCAAGCGTAGTCTCGAGGCCGCCAAGAGGTCCAGCATGCCAGATCTCTACGGGACCGTGACACACGAAGTCGTGAGGAGAACCAGTTCCCAACAAATAGAGGAGGAGGTAAACCCGCTTGCGCACCAGCAGAATAAGGCGTTAAAAACCGCACTTAGCCAGGTTACGGCCGAAGTGTCTGTGTTGAAGCGTAGACTTATGAGCGATCAGCTGAGAGAACTGACTCCTCTAATAACGGGGTATCCCAGAGACGGGAGTAATGATAGCGATTCCGAAAAGAGTCTTTACAAACAGTTCTCGCGCGTGAAAAGCGAAATCTGTCACCTTGAATCCAGTCCCCAAATAGTGGATCTTACAACAGGTGTCAAAGGAATACAAGAGTATTGTCAGAGACAAGTTGATAGGTCTGTCAAGAAATCTAGGCTCGCGAGAGAGTGCAGCGATCTGAGAAATAAAATATCTTTGTTGGCAGCTAGTCAGCATACAGGGGCGTTAATAGAAACTGGCACCTCAAGTTTTGTGGACCCTAGTTACACGCGAGCTGTGGAATGTCGTAAGATAGGATCCATACACGTGCCGAGTAGCCAGGGATCGCGAAATATCACAACTAATGTGGACTCTGATATATTTCGCAAATTGTTGTTTGTCACCGTCTGAGGTAAGCAATATTACTATAATTGTTATTCATATGTGTATGCAGTGAGTGTCTCGTGTACAATCAATATATTTATTAACACAGTTATCTGATTACAAAAGTGTTAAATGGAATGGAATTTTCTTTACACGATAATAACCTGCTAATTGGAGAATTTGTTATTCGAGTCCTATTCACTTGTTAATTGTGAACCCAAGGTAATTTGTCTTATTTCTATTAAATACTAGCAATCAATTACCGCGTGTGTTTATTCAAACGAGCCCTTCGGTCTTTAATGAGAATTCAAAATTAATCTAGAGGCTAGCTTCCAACGGGTTTCAAATTTGGCTATTAGGAATTTTAATAATTTTATTTATTGTTGTGTTTACAAATTTGGTGAACACTGAACAGAATTATTCAAGTTGCAAAATAACCTGGATAATGCTACCAATGAATTAATTGCTTATTCAAATGCATGCAATTGGCTCTGTTTAATACGAATTTCTGGATAATACGAACAAATTTAGACAGTCCCCTGGTGTTCCTATTAACGAGAGTTCGATACCGATTTATACTAATATTAATTTGACGGATATAACTTAGCTTGCGTTAGACTGTGTATGTTAAAAAAGGATAAAAAGCGCAGAAAACAATCGGTATCGGACGAGGAGCCTCCGCTGGCCTCCGAGCACACAGAAACCGAGTCTGCTCTCCCGCTTATCGACTCGGGCATTGACGATGTTACCCTCCGGTCCCTAACGGTACATCGCGACTACCTCAGCGAGATAGCCAGCTCCCTACCAAAGCCGCCGGTACACAAAACAACGAACCGTCGTGTGTTCGTACGGAAGCTGCGCCCCGTGTCGGAGCCTAGCGAGCGGCCCGTCTCCAAGTCTGTTAAGGTGCTGCGTCCGCTGCCCCAGGGGACCCTCTGTCGGCCGGAGCGTGTCCCTTGTCCGCGCTACTCCCAGGCGGGTCAGCTGCTGCCTCACAGCATACTCGGTACCGAGACTGAGTTCTGTTGCGAGGCGGCCTCGGCTGAGGAGCGACATGTCCGCATACACCCTAGGGAGGGGGAGAGGGGTAAGGAGAGGGTCAGGAAGACTTGGTTCCGGCCTCTGCCTCGACAGGAGCACGCGCTGCGGCACTGGCAACAGCGCATGCGGCAGAGACGGAGACAGCAGGAACACATCGCCACGCGGGTGGAGCGGCCCGCCGGACACCTGGTCATGAACCAAAGCGACAGCTACATGGACAGACAGACCCTGCGGACCCTCATAGACAGAGCGGCTCCGTTCCTGGAGAGCGGACAGGGGTATAGGGCGGGCAGCGAGTTCTGGAACCAGCAGGAGCGCCTGGGGGACTACCTCACCGGGATCCGACTCAGTCTGACCAGCACGGAGCGGGGCCAGCCGCCCCAACTGCAGCTCGTCGGGAGACCGGATGTGACGAAGTTCGAGACGGGTACGGAGTTCCCAGAGGCCCTACAGCCGCCCGCCTACCCCTGGAAACAATCCCGCTATCTCTCCGCCAGACTGCGGCACTTCGAACCGATTCTCAGCGAAATGAACCCCCTGGACCCGGACCTCTCCGCGCTATACGTAATGGGGCGGGGCCCACAGACCCGCAGAGGCGAGGCTATTAAGCTAGGCAGCGTAGAGACCAGCCCCGAGTCCTCCGACGGGGAGACGGGAGAGGGAGATAGGAATGCTCCCCTGGCCCCGCCCCCCGGCCCGGGTCTGCTGGTGCAGGGGGGACACAGTCTCTCCGTGGGGGCCACAGCCCCGGTGCAGCTGAGACTGCTTATGGAGGGAGACACTGGTCAGCTGGTCACGGCTAGGATATCCCTGGTTAATACGGGTCCCTCTGTGGTGTATGCGGACTGGATTAAGCTGCCGAAGCTCAATAAGCTGAACCGCGTGTTGGAGGGGAGCACTCAGAGATTCTATTTCGATCTGAGAGAGAAGGTTATCCTCCCGGGACACTCCGTTTCCGTTCCGGTTATATTCAAGTCGGCGCAGGCAGGGGTCTACTGGGAGTCCTGGGAGCTGGCGACCCGCCCCGCCCTGCAGCCGCTGATTGTCACATTCCGCGGGGTCGCCACCTCTCGGGACAGATTCCTGCGAGCCCGGGAGGAGCTGGAGAGAGATCTGGGGGCCAGGGAGGCTCTGGTGACCGCAGAGAATATTCTAGAAGAAATACTGCTGGGTATAGTCACCCCCCCTCGGACCCCGCCCCGCTATAAACTCGACCGGACACAAGAGGAGAAGTTCACGCGCCTCAACCCGGGTGTGGAATTCCGCGAGGATTTATTCCGCGCGCTACAAACGCTCTACATCCACTCCTTCAACCCTCCGACCCTTTCCGACAGATCCGATTCTGTGGAGCCTCGTAAGGACGGTAAGACAAGCGCTAAGAAAGAAGACAGCAAGGGTAAGGCCGGTGCGAAACCCGCGGCAAAGAAAGGTGAGAAAGTCGAGAAGAAGGAGGAACTGACTCCCAGCAAACTGACCTTAGTGCCCGCCCAACAGGGGTACGGCACCCTCGGGAGAGACAAGATCCGCGAGGGCATGAGCGAGCTGCCTGAGTGGGACATGAGCATAGAGTCGCTAAAAAGCGCGATTCTTAGCACGTCAGGGAGTGAGCAGCAAGCCGATCTCTTACTGGCGCAGTTCAGCGAAGTTATAACGCGATTCAAATCGCCCTCTCATGTCCTGACTCAGAATTCCAACTACCAACACATGTATATAGCCCTTGTGCAGGCATTAGAGCTGATTCCGTACAATTCCGCGAAACTTCGCACCTTCTACAGCCTCCCAGAGAAGCCGTTTGTCGACGAGTCCCTCCCCGAGTCGGGCGAGAGTGTGGCTAGTCCCACAGACATGAGCAAGAAGAAGCGCGGTCAGAGCAAACAGGACGTTTCTAAGAAACCGGCTCCTAAGAAGGCCCCTCTCAAGGAGGAGACTCCTGCTAAGCCGAAGGGCTCCACCCCCAGTCGGAAGGGAAAAGCCTCTGTCACACCTCGGACACAACAGGACACTGTTGCGACTGAGGTAACTCCAGAGGTGCCGAAAACCGCAGAAGTGGACCCTGCTGCTGAGAGGCTGTACTCTGTTGAGCTGAAACAGACCGTGTGCGACTTGTTGCACGTATCCATTGGTAACTTCCTAGCTTCGGTAGCTTAGTATAGTACGCGTCTGTATTTAATCCATAATATAAATACCAAATATAATTAGAAAACTAATGTCCCGAGTTTTTATTTGGAATAATAGGCCCAGTTCAAAACGTCGAAATTCCAGAAAATTATACCCCTTTTTATATGTCACACTTTTGACACTTGTTTGTTATAGGAAAAGGATGGTCTTTCACACATTTGTTGACCCTCCTCTTGGAAAGTGATATCTAGCTAACAATTGAACGGCACTTAAATGAAAATATTTAGCATTACTTAACTAGTATACTATATTTATACTCTATTATAAGTGACTTTCTAATTATAGTATACCATATAGCCTATAAATAGAGACTAACTCAATACATTCTCATAACTTTCCATAAACTTTCCAACACAAGAAGATGGCTGCTCTAGAAATGCCCGTTCGCTCCCTAATCCTGTACAACAACGGTTACGGTGTGTTCGAGCGAAATGTCAAGGTCAGGGGTCGGGGGCACATAGACCTGTACTTCCAAGCTAAAGACATGGAATATGTGCTCAAGAGTCTCTCATTCACAGACGAGACAGGCTCCAGTCTGGGAAATATATCCTATGAGCCTACAAGGCCTGAGGCTACCTTTACAGTGGATGATACTGAGAGTCTGTTGGGACTGATGCGGGGACTGCAGGGGTTCATTGTAGCAGTTAAGCTGTATTCGGGAGATAGCGTGGAGGGGAGACTGTTAGGCGTAGACTCTCTAGAGGTGAGATACATTAGTTCTAATTGTACTATAATGGCATTGTGATACATTAGTTCTAATTGTATATCGGCATCAACAAGAATTAACATACAGTGAACTCCCGTTATAACTAAGTCGGATTTTTAACGACATTCTGTGAAGAAGTTATTATTTTTATTAAAAACAGCGTGCATTATTACTAAAAACCTGACTCACACTTACTAGTGCCTGTATATTGCTAAGAAAATCTCACCACCATTAACTGTTCCGTATTAACTTATTATAAATACAGTGAACTCTCGTTATAATTAGATATAACTCTCGTTATAACTGACTTCGTTATAACTCTACATTCCTCGCAGGTGTCCGTGTCAGCTGACCACCTCCAGCAGACTAACCACGTGTGTCTGCTGCTGCCTGACGGCTCCCTGGTTAAGCACAGCATAAGCGCCATAGAGCGGATACGCGTGCTGGACACGAGTGCGGTTAAGGACATAGAGCACAGTCTGGACCTGATAAAGAGCGCAGAGAAGACCAACATGCAGAAACTCTCTATATTCTATCACGGGGACGAACAGGAGAAACAGCTTAGTGTTCGCTACGGGGTTATCGTAAGCGAGTGGCTCAGCTCATATAGACTCGTGTTAAAACCGGAAGCCACAGCCTCTAATACTATCACATTCAAACTGGAAGGATTCGCGGTTGTTAACAACGTTAAAGACGAAGATTGGAACGACATTAAGCTGACGCTTGTGGTTGGCGCTCCTATTCTCCCGGGGGCGGCGACTGGAGGCAGCACCGCCTCCTCTGGAGGGAGTCTCGAGCTGACCATTAAGCAGATAACCGGAGGGGACCTGTTCATACGGGCTAACCCCAGGGACTCTGTGGAGACCGTCATTAAGAAGGTGATTGTTAGTTATATGTACAGTAATGTAGTATAGTACACACTTAGATAGTTAGTTATACGACAGTATATGTAGTATAGTACACACTTAGATAGTTATACCAGGGTGTGATACAGAGGGGGGGTTGCCCTGGGAGTTCCCCCCCCCCTAGGAAAGATGCCCCCCCCCCCTAGGAAAGATGCCCCCATCCCAGGATTTGTCTTAACTTTGCTTCATAGTTATTAAATAAAGGATAAGTTATTGCTAATATAAACAGGATTAAATCATAGAATGATTATGCCAACTAAATACACTAATTTTGGCCTATACATGTATATGCTGCTCCTTTATCCAAGGGAACAGTCTGTTTCTAGGAAAGTTTCCCCCCCAGGAAAAAATTTCTGTATCAATCCCTGTATACGTACAGTAAATGTAGTACACACTTAGCTAAGTTATAGTAACACACGCCAAGTTATAGTAATTACCACACGATCATCTACAGTTGTCCAATGTAAATCCTAACTTCCTCCCATCTTCTCTTTGACACTTGGCTTCATTGACATTTGGACTTGACTCCAATTTACTTAGTTATACAGTAAATATCATACAGTAGAACCTCGTTAGTAAAATACAGTTAATACGAAATTCCGTTTAATATGAACACTATTTCAGTCCCCTTCAAAGCCTATTCAATGCAAATGAGATTGATTAATACGAATTCCGGATAAGGCGAACACATTTTGACGATCCCCTGGTGTTCGTACTAACGAGGTTCTACTGTACCAAACTTATCGATGTGTTTATTCAACCTAAACGTAATTTAAACAACCCTCACAAACGGGATGGGAGTGTGATACTTCTGGTTTCACCAAACCTTCAATAGTATTTATTTAGATTACTGGGATGATGTTTAAATATAATTTCAATATTAAAATTACATTTTATATTTATTAATTAACCGGAGTTGACTGTACTTAGGTGAGGCATATTTAGCATAGCATTTGTTCGCGATTATTAATTTAAACCCCTTAGCGATTATTCGAAGAAATAAGATACTTTTTATGAAAATAATTACATTAGAACCTACGTTATCCGACCTCTATAAACCGGAATTTCTTTAATCCGACACAGAATTTCCTATCCCAACGAACGTCATATTAGGCAGGTTCTGCTGTATAAACTAAATAATTAATTAATTACTTTATAGAGTAAACATTGGATTTAACGACTACAGTCGAAACCGGGTTTTTCTAACTAATCGGTTTATTCTAACTAAGTATTTATTCTACATGTATAAGGAATTCCAATTTTGTTTTATTTTCAATCGGAATTTTCTTACTTTATTTGCATGCAAAGAATTGGTTAGAAAAAACCGGTTTCGACTGTACTACATATTTGCTACAAAACACTAATAACGACTTTATTCTTGTCCAGAGTTCCGTAGCAGTATTTGAAGCTACTTCAGATTTAGTGAATTTTTAGCCTGCTTAAACGAGTGTCGTTAAACCCAATGTATACATATACTCTACTTAGTATAATTATGTTTAAGTTTAAGTTTATCGAAGAAGGCTCCTGGAGTTGAAGGTATAGTGGAACCGTAATTTCAAAAATAGGTGTGAAAATGTGAGATTTGATTTTAATTAATTAATGTTGTTTGCAAAGAGAATAAATAACAAACTACTTAATACGAAAAAATTAACAGAATATTTGTAGACCGAAATTCTTGTTATTGGACACACAAACTAATCTCCCGTTAGTATCTATAGCTATTCCTTGGGGCTCATATAACATTCCTTGTTCGTGTCCCTTTCTTCTTATGGTGTGTAGGAGGTTGCCTGCTGGGGAGAATACTCGAATGGAGTGTGTGCCTAGATCGCTAATGACAAAGTTGTTGTTTCTGTCCAAACAGAAGAAGCATGGGATTAACACATCCATTCCTTGTCCTTTGCTAATGAGAGAGTGTAGCAAGTCTCCCTCTAGTGACAGTACCAGCATACATGGATTCTCCTTTGGACACAGTACGTATACGCGGTCATGCGATAGCTTGACGTCATACGGGTATGATATTGCCTGATGTGTGATGTTCCTCACATGGTTCAGGTCTGTGTCGAGTACACAGATTCTGTTGTTACGGAAATCTGCTATGAACACCTGTCCGTTGGAATCTGTTGTTAGTTGTTGAGGAGATTCGAATTCTCCGTTATTCGATCCCATCTTACCTATCTGCTTAACGAAGCTAAAATCAGTTAGCGAGTATTTGCTTATAGTGTGTCCCATGTCGCTACTAACATACACACTATTCCCGTGAATAGCTATGCCATATGGACGATGCAACCGTCCGTCACCTAACTGATTGAGATACTCTCCTGTTTCGGAGAATATCTCTACTCTATCATTGTACCAATTTGCTACGAATATCTGGTTTGTAGCTTCGTTAATGGCGACACCAGATGCATATTTCAACTCGCCAGGAGCTGAACCTTGTTTCCCAGTAGCAACAGTGGGCAAATGGAATGTGGCGTAGTTAGGCCCTACTGGTATCTGTGTAATCTCTCCGAGTCGGGAAATGCTCACTTCGAGGGTGTCTGCTGCTGGAGGGGGAATGGGATAGCGAGCTGCCATTTGATTGTTTGTAGAAGAATAGTTTAATATTTTATGTCGAATTGATTGCAATGGATAATCTGTGTATTTATAGCTGTATGATTTGTTTGTTGCAACAAACAAACAACAATGATGAGATGATGATGTGAGTATAATGTGGTAGCACACACAACACGAGTTATACAGTGTATGTTGTAATGTCTCGTTACTAGGATGCTGTAAGGAATGTGGTTAAAGTTCTTCTATTCTGTCCTAATTGCAATTCAGTATTGAATAACAAGATATCATATTTACAACAGATTTACGATAGTATTTACGTTACTAATTTGAATAATATAATTCTGTGACCCAGACCCACCCATTGACCCATCACACAATTTCCAATATCTAAATACGTACTATTGTCACAGTTACAGAAAAGTAACGGAATAACAGAAAAACAGAATATTACTACCTCAAGAAAGCTACTTGTTGCTTTTTCAAATATGTTTAGTTTTTCTATGCACATCAATATTATGATGATGATGATGATGAGTGATTTCAAATACACTTTAAACTGTGATACGTATTTAGATACAAGTGTATTTGAAATTTTTGAATTTGTATAACAGAATAACATAAAAACAGAATATAACTACCTCAAGAAATATACCATACACTATACACTATACACCATTATACCAGGGTATTATACAGGAGTAGAATTGAACACTCCTAACTATCCTAAGGTCACTAGAGTATGAATTTTGTACGCCTAAAAGGTTAGTTTTGTATTACTCTATGGGGACTTTCGGCAGTTTTCGCGCTCCTAAACGCAAACATATCCCAATTTATACGCTTCTAGGCGTATAACGCGCTCCTGGATAAACCCCTGCATTATACTATACACTATACACCATGATTATACTATACACTATACACCAAATGATACTATACACTATATACACTATACACAATACACTATACGTATGTCTGCTTAGGTTGCGAGTAAGAAGGGCATCACGGAGAGCAGCGTCAAGCTTATATTCGCCGGGAAACAGCTGGAGCCAGGTCGGCACCTACAGGACTACAACATACAGAACAACACCACTCTCCACTTGGTGCTTAAAACCGGTACCTCCCAAGGAGCCAGCTCTTCCGGCGGGAAGGGCTGGGTCATGGCGGCACAGCACAATCTGTCCTACTACCCCATCGACATGGCAGTGACCGCTAAGCGGAAGCAGAAAGCTATCGTACCGCTGCTGAGCACTGAGCTAAAGGGGTACCAGGTGCTGCTGTACGATGAGAACTATCTTAAGGGGAATCCCCTCACTGCTATTCTATTCGAGAACACCACTGGACGCACACTCGACGGAGGCAGTATACAGGTAGACTATAGGTTATGCAGTAATACTACTAACGGTATATGTCACTTAAGTAGACTATGATATGCAGTAGAGCTACTAACGTATAATAATACAGTCGAACCCCTTTAGTACGGTTAATACGAAATTCCGGTTAATACGAACACTACTACAGTCCCTTTCAAAGCATTTTCAATACAAATGACCCCGGTTAATACGAAGCCCGGATAAGGCGAACATTACGGTCTCCTGGTGTTCGTACTAACGAAGTTATACTGTATTATATCGATTTTGGTGCAATAAATACAGTCTCGTTAATACGAATGGATAAGGGGGAATATCGGTTAAAGAGTGCGTAGAAAGATTAAGCGGAGTTACTTGCATGTATTTGTCATACCTGCCAACTGTACAGGGATTCCCTGTACAGTACAGGGATTTTAACCATTTTGGCTGGACCGTACAGGGATTTTTAAATTTGTCAGGGTTTTTAGATAGGGAAAATTATTGATTGTGAGTCTATTAAAATACCTAAACATATCTACACCATGTAAATATAGCATCTGTTCCTATTCGAGCATACAGGGATTCCCTGTACAGTCTATATAACTAATGTTTTCACCTTTACAAGAAAGATTTTTGGGTGTGTACAGGGATTTTGGCCAATGTACAGGGGGAAATAGTTGCCTCGTACAGGGATATGTCTCAAATAAGTTGGCAGGTATGATTTGTATAAACTATGGGAATTAATACGAACAAAATTAGACGGTCCCCTGGTGTTCCTATTAACGAGAATCTACTGTATTTGGTATACAGTACGTAGACTAGTTAATACGAAAATCTAGTTGTGTTCACATCACATAGTACCATGGATAACACTGGTTTGTAGGTAATGACAGAGGACCTCTTCCTCGGGGAGGGCAGCTTCCTGACCCTGCACCCAGGGGACGAGAGTGCCCCCATCCCCTACTGCGTGGAGACAGGCTGTGACGTCACTGTTGACTACGACATAAGCACACTAAAGTACCACAGAATAGTCGTTAAGGACGGCAGTGTGGAGTTCACAAGGAAGCGCAGGCAAAGAACGATATACCGCATTAAGAACAAAACCCCGAGGCAACTGGATTTCCTGCTTAACCATCCGTTCCTTGAGGGCTGGGTGTTGCTACAGAAGGATCCTAACAATCCGGTTAACGAATTCGAAGAGCCGGTGGATATAACTGACCGGTTGTACCAGTTTAGGTTTCAAGTTGAGCCTAATGTTGAGAAGCAAGTATTTAATGTAAGGGAGTCTACGAATGACGTCATATCGCATGACTTAGATTCTGAAGTTAACAGGGAAGATCTGGAAGAGTGGAACAAAAAGGGATATCTTGACCAACCCACGCACGATGCAATTAGAGATATTATAGATATTCAATCTGAGATCAGTGAAATCTCAAAAAATATATTGGAGAAGGAAGCAGAGATTCGTGATCTTAACTCCACTCAGTCCCGCCTGCGAGATAATATACAGGCGCTACAGGGCCACGAGGGGGAGTGCAAGAAGTACGTGAAACAACTGGGGGCGACTGAGGACCGTATAAACTCAATTCAGACGGGAATAAAAGGAATCCGACTAGACAAGAAGAAACTAACTGCTGATAAGGAAAGGAAGATTGACTTGGTTGCATTCTCGAAAGATTTGAAAGCTGAAGACGAGAGCGCGAGCGAGAGCACAACTTAAATGTGGCATTCGTCTTTTAGAGATTTGCAGCCTGAGTATTTTAGAGATTTATAGATACCATTATATGACATGCTAATAGGGATGCGAACTGTTATTTAGATATTGGATTAGGTTGCGCTAGTCGTGTATAGATAATATTTATATTATTTCAATTGTAGATTATAACGAAACAATCCTGTTCTTAATTAAACTTACCTTATTATAGTAAATTAACGCGAATTGCTTCAAATCGCGTTAATTTCCAGCAAATTTATACAATGGATGGGCGAATTTTCTAATCTTTATTCGCTTTAATTTCATGTATTTGAAGATGTTCTTCCCCTCAATTGCGTTAATTTCATGTATTTTTGAAAATGTTTGCTCCAAATCACGTTAACTTCTTGAACGTTAATTTCCTATAATATGGTATTTCTAGTACTATTCTTCTCCCCTATTCCAACACTGAGAATACCAATTAACTTAGGTTGCTAGCTTCTATGATTCTATTGAAAAACTTTTTAAAATAGTATAGTACGTATATTAATTATCTTATTAGAAATAACGTTATACTAATATAGCATTGTAGATTTACGAACGTAAAACGTAATTTCAGGCTCTAGCAAGGCTCTTTATCATCAAAAATTCCCTTTGAAAAGCCGGGTTTTTATAGCTATATTGAAGAGGTGTTGGCCGATAATAAGAAATTCATTGGTAAATTCAGGATCCAATTCCTTGACTAACATTAAGGCATATGTATTAATGAATACGTCATTTAATCGACAATACGTAGATATTACATAACAATATACTGCATGAGACAAATATAGGACATTGTTTCATTCAGCTTGATACATAGAATTAATTTTGAATAAAAACAAATAAGTATCTATTTTAATATATAGAAATACAAACATGATAACTAGCAGATGCAGTTTAACTAAAGCAATGTTAGGTTGATCAAGGCTAAAATATCTTGCATTTAGGCGAGGGGTGATCATAGTTCGAATGTGAGTGCTTATATCATCGTTTTCATCCACTAGTTACCTTTGATTAGTCGGTATAAGCTGAATTTATTGCTATTTTCTTCCGAGTTCACTTCAAATAGGTATGCGAGACAAAGTAGAGTTTCCTGTGTGTCTCTATCGCTAACCACCTAAGTGAATAACAAGTTATAACAGCAATTCTGTTTGTTCAATTGGTAAATTCAAGGTAAATGAACTTGTATTAAAATAACGAAATAAACAGTAATCTAACCAACATCTAATATATGTATTATGCTGTGTTGTTGTTTACGAATTCTTTATAAACAAATCAAAACAACTTTCGCAATTTATACTAATCAGAAGATTGTATAAGTCTTAACCAAAGTTCTCATCCAATGTTCGTACTAACGAATATAATGTAGTATAACTTCCAATTGAATTTAACATAAGAGCTTCCTTATACATTTGTAGACGGTCTACATATAAGTTATTTCTTAAAATAAATGCCTTGTAGTTAGTAGATAGTTACAATTCCCTAATATAATAACAAGTAATTCTTAGTGTGCCTTTCTCAAGGTCAGATTTTGTACAAAAATAAAACTAATATACAAAATGTGCCTTACTAGTAAACAAATAGTAGTATACTATATTCTATCAGGTTAATTTGAAATCTGTATAGGGAAATTTATCTTCGCTACAAGTCAATACAGCTTAATTATCAAATGAATAGATGTACAGTAGAACCTGCATAATCCGGAATTCAGCACTTTTCCCCTATCCCAACGGGTGTCGAATTAGACATGTTTTACTTTATGCTATTCTAATGTTACAGTTATATTATATGTAATAGCTTCTATGTTTCAGAAATGACCTGAAACGAATTCTGCTTAACTTTAAGTCAATGGATTAGGTTCCATAGTACTTTAACAATATAATTATGCGAAATTCCTACAACATCAAATTGAATCTAGGTATCTTTAAGTGGCTATGATAAATCATTAAAGTCAGGGAATCCCTAACTTATGTTAGTGGCAATTATATGGCAAATGACATTGTTTAATGGCGATTTCGTTTCGTAACCATAGAAACAAGTATTAATCAGACCGAATAAAGTACTTGTTTTTAACGTGGCTATTGTTATAAGGTTAGAGTGCAAATAGGGGACTTGTTACATTCCTTTAAACCCGTTGAATCTCTTTAATTGTAGATAATGACTTTCGTAGTAGAACTACTTTAAAGGCATCCTTACCAAGTTTCTAAAATCTGTTTTTATCCTGGATTATTGTGAATGTGCTCTTCTTTCCAGAAGAGAGTAAATATGAAACTACGTACATGTATGTATTATTAGATAGGCTAAATTTATCTTTTGTTGTTAGAAGTGTTACAAGTTTGCTATCATTATAGAACTATTTGTAATGGTTCTCATTGCTAGACTTTTCTATGAGAAAAGATACCAAACAAGATGAAAGCCACTAGATGCAAAGTATCAGCAGCTGATTGTCGTTGTTTCTTTAGTCTAATGCTATCTCTATCTGTAATCGCTACTTAAATGCTGCCCCATCTATAATGCGTGAGATAGGACATTTCGTCTGTTAATAACGGCCAGAAATCATGGTCAATTAGTAAATAATTAAACACAATATTTATGTTTCTTTTCAATATAACATCCGTTCGTAAGGTTAACTTTTGATGTTAAAAAAGTCCCTGAAATTACATTAGAAAAGGTGATGGCCGATATATATAAGTAACCCTCGTTTAAACCTAAATTAATTGATATGTGCAAATCGCTGTCACACTACTCACTTGTAAAATAGTGAAATGTTCTAGGACGTTGTTCATCATGTAGTTTTCAGGTAGATGGTAGAGTCTCTGTATGAAATTGAGAATGTATTCGCACATGGGAGATCTGTTGATACGGTACACGAAACTTCCATTCTCGAATTTAGCATATTCCGTCTAAATAAATTCATGGATATATAAAGAGCATCCTTATATATAGACGGTCTATAAAAGCACATACAAATAAGCAAAAAATTGTAGATCGTCTATAAATTATGTAGACCAAAAGCCCTGCCGTCTATGGGTAATACTATCTTATATGTAAGAAAACCTGGTATAGAAATAGACGGTCTACATATAAGTTATTTCATAAATAAAATACATTTGAGAAAAGTTTGGATTTAAGTCCATGGTACTTACTTCAACTTTCTCAACAACTTGTGTACCAAACGAACAGACTTTAGTCGAACATGTAATCGTTCTATTTTCTGTTCCATCAAATCTAATAATGAGTATACATGTAATATATACGTACTAGTAATAATTACGGCAAAATGAATAGATTAGGAATTTAGCTTTTAGCAAATTCTGTAAAGTAATTGGAGGTTTATAATGAGTCACCAATTTCATTCCACTATCTTAGAAATGTTATAAAAATTTGGTTCTTGTTTTTCAACGCTAAAAATACGGGATTCTACTTTGTTTTTTCATCCATTTCATTGATACATGGGACCCGTTAGTACTGTTGCATTACAGTACTTTATTATAGTTTTTATTGAAGGCATAATACAGAATTAAAGGGTGAGACAGTACAGTGTACCTATCTTTCGATTTAACAGTATTAGTTGCACACTGTGTTAATATAGCGACTATACTTACCTGCTGGATACGCCATAGAAACAATTCGTCTCTTCGATGAGTGGGGTGTTAACGTTGCCCCAAAACTTGACTAGGAAGAATGCGTGTTGAGGTCCCTTGTCGTACAAGTCTTTGAGACCGCCAGTCTTCTCAGGGAACTTGTCCCAAATGTGGGAAATGTCTATCGTCTAAACACATATTATCAGTACTTATAACAATAATAGTAATAGTAATTATAATACAGTAGAAGTCGGTTAGTACGTACCCCCCGGGAGATAATAATTAGAATGTATTATCCAAGTGAACGTACTAACCTAGTTGACACTACATATAAATTGACAAACTTTGTATACAAGTTAGTTACTACTAAGCCGAAGTACGTACTAACCAAGTTCTACTGTATGTGATTATGTTAATATAAAGTGTTATAAGACGTGTATCGTTATAAAGATATTGTGAAGCCTCGTTGAGTATTAATACAGGTTACAAGATACCCTCGCTAATCCAACCATAGGTTTGTAGTAGAAATTTTGTTGAAAGAAAAACAATTTTATAAAACATTTCACAATATGGTATTTGGCCGACCCACTGTTCGGATTAGCGAGGATGTATTTTGTTTGGTCGCTTTGTAAATATTCACCTCCATATCTAGATCATTGAAGTTTGGTTCCACAATTTGTGCTAAAATATGCTTTCTTGGCTAAAGTAAGACAAATGTGTATAAAATCATATTTATAGATTAAAATATTACAAAACCCAACTTACTGTGTCTGATTGATTGGATTGAGATTCTATGAAAGCAGAGAACTCGACGAGTTTGAGTGGCTACACAATACATTATTTAACTGGGGCTGAAACGAATATACCGAATGCCGGTTATAAGAATATCGTGTTAGGCTGAAACGAATCTTCGTTCATTTCTTTTGGACAACAACATGGTTTCGTATTAGATTGGAGAGATCTTAAATGTAAATTCCTACTGTTTTAATGTCTATTTGTGTCTAATACACTTTGTACTGTGATTAAATTATTGTCACATTAACAAAAAACTATTTTCCATAGAATTTGAGTTTTAAAGCTTAGTAATCAAAACGAATGAATATTCGTTCGTTTAGAAAAAGGTTCGTTCGTTACATTTCAAATATTCGTTTCAGCCCTATATAACGTTGCATATCATTTTTATTTGTATTAATTCGGTATTCCTTACCAGCTCTGGAGGAGATTGTTGTGGCATTTGATTTGCAATTCTATCTTGCAGATGGTTCGTTCCTTCAATTGGAGATTGACTCTGTACACAAATTAAAAATTAAATAAACAGTAAACAAATAATGCAAACTATTCGTTAAAAGACATTAAACACATAAACATTCAGTAGAACCTCGTTAGGACGAACACCAAGGGACCGTCAAAATGCGTTCGCCTTTTCCGGAATTCGTATTAACCAATATAATTTGGATTGAAAAGGATTTGAAGGGGACTGAAATAGTGTTCGTATTAACCGTGTTCATATTAACAAGGTTCTACTGTAGTTAATATTTTTCATTACTTAATTATTACAATCGTGAACAAATAAATCAAATTAAGGAGGTTGTTTATATGTACGTATTGCGATTATTTTTTACATTTATCTAGTTTCTATATATTCACAGTAAACCGGATATATAGGGACTCCATATAAATGGAGAGTCGAATAGTTATTAATAATTATTGCCCTTTAATATTAATAATAATAATAATAATAATAAAGCAACTCTATAAGTATATTTATTATTTATTATTTTGTAATGAAGCCCACATTTAATAATAATTTATAAATATTTTAGTTAGGTGCATGGTAGTAAATGCATTTAATACTTCCTTTTAGGAAGAATAGTTCGGAATATATTTCTTTAAAGTGTACGAGCAAAATATCTGAAATATTTGGATAAAGTAACCCTACACTAATCGATTAAATAATTTAAATTCATAAAAATAGCTAACATTCTACAGAAAATAAGAATTAATGGATTTAATCGATTCTCTATTTCAGATATCTGAATTATTTTTAATGAAAGATAATTTATCCACACAGAAAATATACGTAAGGGATAAAGAGGCTCACACTAAATGAAACCATTTAGGAAGAACTCATGTTCTTAAAAAATTATCAGAAAACCTACATAGTTATTGCTTTGGGTTTTAGAAAACTTAAATTACTTGATCACTATTTATTATTATTTTGTTATCAATTTTTGATCTCTTTTATTCAGAAGAAGCTATATTATAATAGACCAATTAAAATACTCTTTATGTCATATGCATGTGAGTTTGAAATGTAATTTGGTATTCCGGATTTAATTCATAAATACGGGTGGAAATCATATTTTTAACATATTAGTTAAGTATCTGTTGATTTAATGATAGACATTGTAAAAAGTGAATAATAGAACTTAGTGGAATATTTAATTTATGGGCTTACTTGCATATACCGCCCAACACCTTTAATATCAAAACCGCTTCGCAAAGGGGAATTTTTGATATATATAAATGACCTTGCCAGGCATGTTAATTACATTAGAAAAGGTGTGGGCCGATACATAAGTAATCCAATTGCTTATTGGGTCAGGGTATAGTGTTACCTGATTGGTTAGGATTGGAGATGTAACTGTAGCTTTTCCTGAATCCAAAGTAACTGAGGAAGGTGGGCCAGTTACCTATAGAATTAATTAATCTATAGTATGAATCCATAACGGGATAGTAATGTAGGCAGTGTATTATACAGCCATTTATAAATACGCTCCTAATCCTGGTCTGATCCAATTTTCAAAAATCACAAATTAATGTTACGGTATGGGAGAGGATTCCAAATTTTCGCGTCCTAAATTCGAATTCTCCAAAAATCATACTCTAATTCTTTGAATGTAGGTAACTACTTACCTGCCCGATTGTAGTTGGATATAGAGATAGAGAAATTGGTATCATGCTTCCACCAATGTTCTGGAAATGTGTGGGTATAGCATGTTGTTGCTGCACAAGGGCTGCGTGACTTCCTGGATGCCACATCTGCTAATAAATATATTCATTTATACCTGCTCTTAATTGTGAGTTCATTAACTACTTACCAAACTTGGTTCTTGTTTAATTGTAATTGGGTTCACTATAAGATCAAAAATAAAATAAAATAATTTATACTAACCACAACTATATAAATTAGTCCATTCCTTTTGATGTCCATTTTTAAAATAACATAATTGTTGTTCATTATTTAAATAACACAATTGAAGACATGTAGTATTCACCTGGTCCAGTTGTGAACATATGTGCCATAGGCACAACATTATGAGACGTGGGAAATATATTAACATTAGGTCTGTGTATTGAGCTAGCTGATACAATTTGAGCCGACGACATGCTTGATAGGTTTGCCATTGCTTTATCTTTTGCTACAGGATCCTGTTTAGCGGATAAAATTGTAATAAATATACACTATAAGTATAAATAACAGAATTAATTATTACCTTTATTTTGCCTTGGATTTCCCTAGCTTTCTTTTTTGCTAACACTTGTATGTGACTTGACACCTGTTAACAATATTTTAAATACTAACCAATGGGCAGATCTAATTTCACTGTATTTATTTTATTATATTAATTTCAATATAAATATTATTGTATACAGTGGTGTAATAATATTATACAGATATACAGTGGAGCCTCCCATAACGGACACTCCAAATAGCGGACAACCTCTAAATAACGGACAACCCTCGTGGCACGGATTTATTTATTTTAGCATATGTCTAATAGAAAAGCAACTTCTAAATAGCGGACAACCTCTAAATAACGGACAACGGTTCCGGTCCCAAGGTGTCCGTTGTTCAGAGGCTCTACTGTATATATATTGCTCTATTGGCAAGTTATTTTCAATTCCCAAGCGAGCATTAAATATTAATTCTCTTCCTCTAATAGCAAGTTCGTCTATTAAAAGCAAATTTCGTGCAAAATGCGACTTGCTATTACGCGAATACCACTGGTGTAGAATAGATCGATATTGCTCTTTGTGACTAATAAAATAAAATCATTTCTGATATATATGTTAGTTAGTTTGTGGAGATGGATACATAACTTCATAACGTTAACTTGGTTGCGCAATTTAGCCAGGGAATCTAATCGGTGGCCTCTGTACTAACGAGTAGAGAGTACTTTCAACTACCCACTTAGAGCAATTATTGGTTATATGATAATCTTACCTATTGATTCTATCAATTCGAAAGCACTTACTTGTTTCCTCGATCTTGATTTGCCAGCCCGCAACTTAATATATCTTGCTATCAGTTCATTTCTACCTATAAACAGTATACAGTTTTAATTTAATGATAAACAACAAAGGGAAACGATAAATACGTAGGTGTCTATTTAGATGGCACAATGATGATAAACAAAACACAGAATTAGGTTGTATCTTGATGCATTGTCTATTAAACTAATGGATAATTTGAATATTAATAATAACCTTACATGGATACATAACGTAGTTTAAGTATATTCTTACATAGATGATTTTATGTGTCATGATATCGAATATAATCCAACAAGCCCAAATGTAGGTAACTAAATAGAGGGGCAAGTCTAATTTAATTCTCTGTGAATATAGGTCAATAGTTTAAGGAGGAGTTTGGAAATTATATCACAACGTTGAGACGAACTTTTGTACTCAAATACAATTCATTCTTCAGGTTTTATTTTTGCCATCAAGGATAGAAATAAATTCCTTAGGAAATTAATCCTATGATCTTTATTGGGCAGGTATTTATCTGTTTATGGAGGAGGGTTAGATAGTGCATCGGTGATCATGGGAGTAAGTGTAATTGTATAATAGAAAAATGTTAATGGATTGTATTACAGCACTTGAGATTGTCTTATAATATGTTAGTAAGAAATTCTTTAGGGAGGGGGGATGATTTATATGCTAAGTTTCTTAATATAGGCGTGGACATGTGTATATAGTAAAAATCTAATTTCATTACTCCGTCTAAGACTAAAGTTAAAATAGATGTAATAAAATTGATATACTGTATATATTTAGAATTGTAAACTAATCGAATGCTGCAAAAGGGTAACAATGGCAAGTATGATGAGATAAATTGTTTTTTCAAGGATTGAAGGAAATAAATTACAGTCGAACCTCGTTAGTACGAACACCAGGGGACCGTCAAAATGTGTTCGCCTTATCCAGAATTCGTATTAACCGTGTTCGTACTAACGAAGTTTTACTGTATCTATAAATATCACGCGTGTTATTACCATCAATGTGTTAGAAATGCGACTGGAAATTATTTGATCTAAAAAGCGCGATCTCCATTATACTTTAAGTGCTTACTCTTAAGAAATATTAATAGAGTACACACAAGATTTGACGTATTATTTGTATTCAGTTAAATGTCCCAGCAATGACATACGACACCTGCAAATGAAATTCAATTCAATTCATACTAACAGGAACCTTTAATAGGCAAGCGTGTAACTAGAACGACACGAAATTGTTCGATCGACCTTTGAATTATAATCTTGCTCTATAGGAAATCTCACAGTGCCATTTAAGATAATATCACAAGCAGATGGCATCAGATTTGTTTGCTAAGCTATTTAATACAATTACGCAATGCATTACAACATACTCAGCTTTTGTATTGACAACGTCACAAAGCAATTTCTCAGTCATTCAGTTGGTAGTTGTATCATTGTTTATGTTTTATACTCTATCGTTATAATTACCGTTGTTTAAATATATTAAGATAATCTTGTTAATGTTCAGAAAAATAATTCAACAAAATTATGTCTCGCATGCATAAATACAATTTTCCGATGCAAAGAGTGTATTGAATAACTTTGTAATTGGCTGTGGGGGTAAGCTAATTCCATGTAACAAAAAGTAACCAGGAGAGAATTGAATTTTGTCTGTGACATATCCATTTGGGATAAGACGAACCGATAGTACATTATGTCATAATATAAGTTCTGTTCGCAACTTATTTAATTAGTGCTTAAATGGAATTTTTCTTTGGAGATTTCTGAAACCCGAATAATCCAATTAAAATACAATTTATCTCTGACTGATACCAGTTCAATTCTTCCTTTGACTATTAAGGAAAAGTGGCCACATTAAAATGGGTTCATGTGAACTGACTCTGCCTTGTACGCATGAACTCATTATCGAAACAAGTTTGATCATACATTCTTAGTAAAATTATCTTATTGTCAAGTAAACAAGCACAGTTCAATCATTTATAAGTTGTTAATGGGTTATTACATTGAGCCATGTTTCCGTGACGATTTTCAGATTTATTTTAGGTTTGTGTTATGTTATTGATGATCAAATTAGAATTAAGTTTCCAAAAATTAGAATTGATTTTAATTAATTCTATAAAATTTCCATTATTTATAATGGCTTATAGCAATTATATTTGAATTATTTATCACATTTTCCTGAATTTAATAAAGTAAGCAACTACAGTGGAATTGCTTTATTAGCAACTCCCCTATTAGCAACATTGCTCTATTAGCAACTTATTTAAGTGCCCAAGCGAGCTTTTAATGTTATTTCTGTTCCTCTAATAGCAACTTCGCCTATTAGCAACCAAATTTCATGCAAAATGCGAGTTGCTAATAAAGCAATTCCACTGTATTCAAATTGGCAGTCGTTAAAATCTTGTTCAATTATGACAACCTCGGAGCTATTATATGATTACTACTTACCATACATTTTCCCCTCATCAGAGAGTATAATTTTACGGCGTCCGCAGGGCGGATATATGGCTAGGGCCTCTTGGAAACCCTGTTCGATGTCAGGCGACCACACCCCCTCGGCATCGTTAACGCCTGGTGTGTTCGGGTCTGATACGTCAGTTGTGCTTGTGGGCGTTTGTGGGAGAGAAGTGTTCATCGTGCCATTGTGGGCTTGTGGCCATTCTCCTGCTGCTATTTTGCTTTGAGGCGTATCAGGGGAATCGTCTGAGCCCTAATGTAATAGTTAATCCTGTTCCAAACTACAGTAGAACCCGTTAGTACGAACACCAGGGGACTGCCAATTGCGTTCGCTTATACGGAATTAGTATTAACCAAATATCATCTGTATTGAAAAGGCTTTGAAGGGGACTGAAATTGTATTGTTTTAACCGTGTTCGTACTAACGAATATGTTAGTTTTATATTTAAATATCGAATTAGTTCAAGCTTTGTACAATTTAAATGATAATTATATATTCTACATAATAATGTGAAAGTTTATTTATTTAAAATGTACTACATTTTTAACTCCTACTACATTTGTGTTTGTGTTGTCACTATGGTATAAATTCATATTTTTATGTTTGCTGGTAATTAAAAAATTTCTAAACATTTTAAAATACCAGAAGAAAAATTAATTAATTAAATTAAATTAAATCAAGATAATCACTAAATTACATATGAATCCCATTCAATTCATTCTGGAATGTTAAATGGTAGGGAGGAATTAAAATGTTTCTGAATCCATTGATATTTCTACCTTAACAGAGATACACATTCCTAGCATAACCTCACGTTTCTATTAACAAATTTAATGCAAACTGGGGCATTCATAAGCATTAGACACTCGTTAATACAAACACCAGGGGACCGTCGAAATTTGTTCGTATTATCCGTAAATTCGTATCAACCGGAGTCACTTACTACATTCGTAAAAGCTATGGGAATTAAACTCATTAACGAATATTTGCCTTATTCCGTGTTAATATTAACAAAAGTTTTCAGTATTTAATCCCTGTATTAACTTGCTGACTTATAAATTCCTGTATTTACTTCATGACTTATTAATCCCTGTATTTATTTCCTGACTTATTAATCCCTGTATTTATTTCCTGACTTATTAATCCTGTATTAACTTCCTGACTTATTAATCCCTGCATACTTACACCATCGGAGTAGTCAATGCTCTGCTGTGAGGCATGGGTTTCCGACATCATAATCTGTCTGTTTATGCCAGGCCATATTGTATCCCCGTGTAGAGCCAGAGTCGTACCCGTAGGCGTAGCAGGCGTGGAACAGGGTCTGCCTGTTAGTAACTGCGTGGGCGTGAGCTGTATCGACTGTTGTGCTTGGGTTAGTATGTTTGAAGGAATCATCATAGATTGGACAGGCTGGGTCGTGGTGGGAGTCAGGGGCTGGGGAGTGCTGTTGGTAGGGGTATCAGGGTTCTGGTTGTTCCAGTCGTACACCTGGTTAATCGTTTGTGTTTGTGTTGTAGGTGTTGTTGGCTATTAGAGAGATTACATATAACAGTGAGAGTTGTACAGTAGTAATAGCAGTAGAATGTGCACACTAACTAACTATGTTATTAGCACTTTATTAAATAATAAACACAAATGTATTTAATTTCAAACTGCTATTCTACCATTAGTATCTCCTGTAGTCTGTAGCTAACTTACATGCATACTCTCATTCCCACTGCCCCTCCTATGTCGCTTTTGTCCAGTGGCCTGTTTCCATTCAGTTGTCCCTGTATTGAGAGGACTAGACACTATGGTGCAGGGCTCACTCTCGGTCGCGTGGGTCTGCTGAATGAACATAGCCTGAGTGGGCATTGAGGTGGGAGAGATAACCTTTTGTTTCTGCGATGAGGCGAAAGCAGCGTTCAGGGCAATCGGGTGTGTGGCCATGAGATTTGAGATCGATACGGGGGTGGAATGGAGTCCGACCGGTACCTGGTTTATGAGGTGTGTGCCGTACACAAAGGCTGTTGGTAGAACTGTTTCTTCCGCCATTAGAGTATAGCTAGTTGCTAATTGTTAGCATACAGTAGAACCGCGATAGTACGAACATCAGGGGACCGTCAAAATGAGTTCGCCTTATCCGGAATTCGTATTAACCGGTGTTATTTGTATTGAAAATGCTTCCAAGACGACATAATAGTGTTCGTATTAACCGGAAATTCGTATTAACCGTGTTCTTACAAACAAGATTCTACTGTATATAATTTGACAAAATGTTGTTGAATTGACTATATTTTGACATTGGGATGTTTATTACTATTAGTAATATTATGTGTATAATCTTATCAAATATATTTTCGATAGTTATATCCTTCGTAAAATCATCAAATTTCCCGATTAAAAGTTTTTTATTAATCTATACCAGAGCTAAATTGCAAAAGATTCTGCATTATTTGACATGACGATTAGCTGTACCGAATGAATTTACGTAACATTATTCCACTATTTGTAAGTCATTTGTGTGTGCTTGTCTGCAAAAGTAAACACTGTTATTATATAATTGCATTCCAAGTTTAATTGATTTTAGTCACAAAATATATTTTTGTTATAAATATATTCATATTCGTTGCATAATTACTACCTACGCTGATGTCAATATATAATGTTTGCTTTTCTCAAACAATTGTGTTTAAATTAAAATTCTATTTACATTTTATCTTCGAAGAAAAATATAAACAGTTTAACAACATAAAGAACCGATTTGGTCACCCCAAATAATAAACAGTTCATAATTAGATCACCTATATATAAGTACTCAGGGTTAGTTTAAATATGTTAAAGTTTTGAATAAGGAATGAGTTGTATAATACGCGTTTCACATATAATACGTAATACTGCACGTTACAAAAAAACTTGTTCTTAGTTACAGAAGATTTATCAAATAAATATATATTTATGTAGTAAATAATGTACAATAGTCAGTTTACTGTGAACGCTAACTTAATTTTACAGTTATAGTAACGACAGTTAATTATATATTTTTAAGGAATTACTACAATACTATGTAATCCCTTGTAAATAAAGGGATTTAAAGTTGTAAAGACAAAAGGAATTACTTATATATAGGTCAACATCTTTTATAATGTAATTTTAATATAAAAATTCACCTAGGTGTTTATAATGAATAGGTGTTATGTGAGCCCTATTTTCAAAATTGTCACAATTATAATACAAGTAGATATCGTTTTATTTCCTGTGATTCCTACTGAATTAATGAATAATAATGATTTAATTCAATAGATATTTGTAAAAATATTCGTAACACTTCCCTTTTGATTCCGTTGTAAGTCAGATAGGAGCTAGATTATAGATATCTTACTGTGTTTAGTAAGCAATTAAAGATTCCCTTAGAGATATTGATCATAAATCAAGAGATAAGAAACTGTATACTTAGTATAAATTAATGTAAATTGGAATAAAGGAGAAAAACAATTTTATAAAATGATTATTCATTATTCACAGCAATATTGTAAATAAAATTCCTAATGAGTTTCATTCAACTTGTATTATATAATTATATATATTTTCAATTATGTAATTATAGCATAAACTACATAATTTAGCTTTTCTGGACCAATTATTACGATTATTATGTACGTACAATTTATGAATTGTTTACAAAACCTATTTATTTGGAGTATGTGTCAAAAAGAGTTGGAAAAATTCATTTACAATTTTACTTAGACCATCTTCTCAAATCAAAGATTTCTAATTAGCAATAGGAATTTTCACACACAAGGAATTCCGCATGTTTTGAAATCGAGAATAATATAAAAAGCGCAATCGTTTAAAATATTTTAATTCAAAAAATTGGATATTCTTCATTTCAATTATTTATTTTGACTTCAATTAGTATTTCATTGCCATTTTGTGGTATTCAATTGCCTTCAATTAATGAAGGCAAATATAAAACAATAGAATAATATTCTGTAATTATACCTTGCAAATTAGAAACTGTTTTAGCATCAGCTTGATAAATTCTTGACATTCTTAATAAATTGATTTAGTCAATAGATTAGCGAATCTGTGATGAGCAATGATAAATCAGGATTGTAGAATAATTATCAATCTTGGGTGGGTATGCCAAAATGTCGATGACAAAAGCGTAACTTGAGTGTAGAAATGTTAAAAATGCAAGAAATGTAATAAATGCTAAGATAAATAGTTGTTCAATCGAATAGATAGTGTTAGAGTCTCTGGATTATACTATGGATAGTGATATTACCTCAGATTTTTCTCAGAACTTTCTAGAACCAAATTGCTTGTATAGTATAAAATTAGAAGACATCCATAGCCCTGTTCGGATGTTAAATTAAATAATAGTCCATAGGGTATAATAATTATCGAAATTACTTATGACTGATATCAATTTTAACAGAAATTTATAACTTTTAAGCGCCATTAGCTTCAAATGCATATTTGAGTCAATCATCACACTAAGCAATTAGCAAAATTACAATTATTAATTTTAGGCAAGCTGTAATAAATCTGTCTGAATTTAATCTATTTTTTAATTATAATTATGTAAAGTTATAAGTAAGATATTAAGCTCAGAATTGTTTGATTAAGCTCTCTGACGAGGGTCTTATTTTGAGGAGCGGTTTGTAAAGAACTAGTTAGTAGATAAAAATCTTTAAAACATCATTGAAATATTGAATTTCAAGTTTTTGTTTACACGCGGCTTTATTACAAACCCATTTTATAAATAATTCCAGGTAGTTGTACAGGTTCAGTTTGTTTGGCTTGTGCAAGCATCTACTTTTAGCGTGTATCTAACTGCATACATGTTACAACAGGTGCCACATACTATTCAACTTATCTAAACCAATTGGGACAATCTCTCTTTGGGATAATATTAGTATGAAACATTGTAAGTTTCGATATATTGATGATGCCTACAAAAATTGTCTATTTCTGATGTAAAGTTAATGCAACCAATAAAATGTTTAGAGATAATGTACTTCTATCATGATCTAACAAGGCACTTTTGTTAGTCAGAATAATCAGCAATTCCATTTACTAAAAAAATTGTATACCTAACCGCATATAAATATTTAATTTGTTACGAGTATGCGAGGGCGGTATGTCCTTGTCCAAAAAGTGATATCACCCGTAGCCACAAGTTGGCCCACAACCAACTTGTAACTAATTGATACAATCGAGATATTGTGTAATCGCAATAAATAGATAATACAGTATTACAAATAAATACGATGGGTTTGGTTAATAGCAAGATTGCTCTAGTCAGTCCCTATAATTAGCACTATATTAGACAAAACACAAAGTTAAAATTCAAAATTAAATCTCTACTCAGTAGGAATGGAACTTGTACTCTTCATCGCCTTTTGGCTCCAAGCGAGCTGGGATTATTCCAGTCATCATTGTAGGATTTATATTTTACTTTACGAATTTTAATGTCAAATAATTGTATCATATAATCATACCAAATTATGGGTGCATTTAAAATAAATATTGAACTGTCTTAGAAATGCAATTAGCTCACTTCTTAATTACTGCGGCTTTTACCAGTTATTGTATCGCACTACAATGTACAACCGGCCTATACTCGGTTCCATCTAATAACGGAATGGAATTATGTGTTGTATGTTCTCTCAAAACAAACAATACTAACAGCACAAACTGTCGTATGTGTCACCCTTCGACGCGCACAGTGGGACAACCAACTGGTAACCTTGGAATGTGTTCTTGTGTGGCGATAACAACAAACAGAACTTGTTACCCTTTCAACAACATATTTATACCTACAGTCATTACTGATGGGAAAACTGCTATGTTTAAATGGGAGAACATTGGATTAATCAATACAGCAAATAATACCATATATGGCAGTGTCACAGGATATAAAATAACTGCGTTTCTCAACAAAAACGTTGTTTTCAGCCGAAAGCTCCCGAATACGAATACAACATACAGCTACACATTTGCATCCTACAATGTTACTTATTCAATAGTGACTGAGTTGGAAGCTGAAATTAATAACAACAGTTACTACGGACCTCCGTACAGCTTAAACATAACATTACACGCCCCAATCGCTACAACAGAAATATCCATCACTATTTCCCCTGTTGCCGAATCGGCTATTATAACTTTTGCGGTTATTGTATTAATTATATTATTGATAAGTGTTGTATTCATATTTCTCTGTACAGTGAGTTTCCCTTATGAAAAATGGTGTAGGAGAAACGAACGTTTTTCACTCAACCTAGAAGCCTCAGATCCACAGCTCAATACAGTTATATTGGAGGAAGGGTTCACTTCAATATACGCCTCTCATGATGTGCAAACGGAAGAACTACACCCCATGAGCAGAGATATAAATACGAGCTACTTTACTAGTCCCTATCTAGCAGTTAATACTACAGATTCCGATAATTGACCTAAGGATACACACACTAAGTTAACAGACCGCTAATCATCTTAACTTTGCTTTTATTGCCTTGAACTGCTAATATAATACCCTAGCTTATTTGGTATGAATAAGATGGCAAGTGGAAATTTATATCACATTTTAAAAGCTATTTCTTGTAATGCGATTATAATATAATAATAAATATCTATAAACTAAAGTTGTTAGTATACAACACACTTAAAGGGATGGTATATACCGTATTTCCCCGAATAAGCGCCGGGGGCTTGAATAAGCGCCGGGTCAATAAAAATGACATATTGTAATGTTAAAATTTATACACATTAGTTGATCACTGTGATGTAATTCAATTGATTTTGGAAACTTCGGTAGGTATACTGTTGGTGGAAACCATTAGAATCGACCTAAATATTATATTCGGGATTTTTCACAAAAATTTCAGGATAATTTTGGACCACGAAAACAATAAGCGCCGGGCGCTTATTCGGGGAAATATGGTAATAATAATGAATATTATCCATGTTTCGAATTGGACACCATAGAAATGAGAATATTATATACCTCTCAATTTCCGCTAATATAATAATATGTATGTGCCTCTAAGCCATTGGTTCCCAACCTGGGGTCCATGGACCACTTGGGGGTCCACAGGATGTATTACGGCAATGGGAGGCGGTCCACAGAATGCCAAATATATATTATAGCAAAATTATAGGGGGTCCGGTTGAAAAAGGTTGGGAATCGCTGCCCTAAGCGATAACGTTCTATTTATAGTTAAATACAGGAAAGATGCAGTTAGGCGTGTACCCTCCAAATATAATTATGTACAAATCTCTAATTTGTGACCTGTAAGTGGATAATTAACATGGTATATGGAGAATATACTAACTAGTCTATTATGCGTAATTGAGCCACGTTGGTTCATCAGTTAAATATTATAATATATGTATATAATTATCTCCTCGGATGGTTTGGGTTACCGTAAAAGGTATAAATAGGTAGAAAATCCATTTTCACTTTCAATTGAAATGAATTAACTTTCAGTTTGACTTTCACAATCCGGGGGCCAACGAAGGGTATAATTATAACAAGAGAGTCTAATTATAACCTAATTATAGACATCTAATATAATTAGATGTATCGACATAAAACAGAAAATAATCATAAATTAAATACATTGGTTACTGTATAGAGTATAATTATCAAATTGGGGCTCATTACTTGAACTTAATATTAATAAGTAATGCTAATCATATGTTTTGGATTCCTTAGCTAATTAATTTTTGAAGCTTCGTTTCATTAGAAATTACTACGTATTACGTTTCATGACATCATAATTTTCTAGTCACAATAAGTGATGTGCAATCCTTTGTAAATACATACCAAGTAATAGCAACCCAATTTCAATTGCAACTTACAAATTATGCAACAGTTCGATTGCGAAATGCGAACTTAATTTGTAATTATAATACAGTCAACTCCCATTATATCGAAGTGCTTAGGACCTGTAAATTCTTCTTTATTTCGTCATTTAGTGCTCTGGGGGAAAACTCCATTTCGTTATAAGCGGGTATTTCGTTATATCCGACTTCGTTATAACGGGATCGCGGTAGTTCACTGTATGCAATTTTTTTACAGCGATAATTTGAGCTCATTGAAGTTTATAAGGTTTGAGGTTTTATTAACTAAAGCCATTTATAAAAGTAATTCATTTATATTTAGTTAGGAATTTTTTGGAGAAATATTGAATATATTCGTCTGGAAATATTGTTTATTTTTTTATGAAATTATTTGTCATTTTACATACTGTATAAAGTACTGGAATTATTATCTGTCCTACGATAAAACGTAAAAGTATTCATTCCTCAATAAATATTAGGTTTTCTCAATAAACCTGTATAGAATAAATAGCCTAGTAATACAATACAATAAGGATTACCTTTTTGGGCTGTGGTGTTCTTATACACAAGGATCGTCAATAACGTAGGAGGTGAAAACGGGAGTATTTGTTAGAATTTTTACAATACAATTATTGGCAACAATAATTCACTGCACCTAGGTTACTAATTCAATTCTGTGCTATGGCTATGGTTTACTATAATATACATTCCTAGCATACCAGGCATAGCTTTACACTAGGGATTGTGAATACTAACAGATAATTAGATTGTATTGACATTAGTTCGCAGTAGTATACATTTTTGAGTTAAATTTACGACATACTTGCACATATTATTCAATTGATTCTCTAGAGTCTAGATGCACACAATATATCTCTTCGATTACAGGAATTTTCTACCCCAAACAACTTTTAAATATTTCGAATGAAGGCGACCTGGAGATTAGGAATTTATCCTTTTTTTTTTCAAAAATTCAGTTTCAAATCGTATAAGTATTCTATACCTTTCAGCTTTTCTAAAGTGCATCAAAGGTAGTAATAGAATACCGACATTTCAATACGTGAATAAACCCATTCTCACTTGTAGTATAACGTCGTAATTTTCACATATCGATTTATATTTTTGCGACTTATTTTTATTTTTTCTCTTGATATTCCTTGCCTCTATTATATTCCAATCAGGTAATACCCGAATTTTCTCACTTTAGTGTAATATTCTCGAGCAAGGTTTCATCCAATGTTTGAACTGATTATGTCTACCGAATAATTATTTTATATTTCACGTTTTTCTTGCAAAACCCTCGTTTCATGGGGTCCTTTTATAATTTACGAATAAGATTATACATTATTTAATTTATTTTAATATCAAAAAAATTATTCTGAAAACAGCCCTGCGGAAATGCCCATGTTGAAGGAGGGAAATACAAATTAACATTCAATATTCGAATGAAACTCGTTTCGTGTATCGGAGTGTCTGTATTTCCGGTATAAGCGCGTTATGGGACCCCAGCGTTTCAGGGCCCCCGTCCCTAAATCGCTATCGTTTTGGCTCCTGGGCTTTAAAACACTAGCGTTTTAGGGATCCCGTCCCTAAAACGCTGGGCGTCCCCAAAGCGCGCTTACACCGGTACAAACCTTGAAAAGTGTACAATATCATATCTCACTTTTTACCGTACAAAGTTACGAACCCTCTATCCGGCTAATAAGGTATCTAGGGCCGTTCAAACGTTACGTAACGCTTCCAAAGGGGGAGGGGGTCAACCAATATGTGACAGACCGTCCTTTCTGTATTACAAATTGTTCCAAAAGCGTGACATAAGGAGGGGGTGTCTAATTTTCCTGAAATTTAGCGCTATATAATTCCGGGTTAGTTTGATAATGTCTGGAGAGGATAAAGAGGAGAAGAAACAAGACTTATCTAACATAAACTTATTCCAAGTGTTGAAGAACTCCACGGACCAAACAGACGGGGAGCTAAAGAAGTTCAAACGAATCGTAAAGAAGAGTGTTATGAGGGACTGTATACCCGAGGCTAAAGTTCTAGCTGATTGTTATGCAACCACTTGGTTCGGATGGTGCCGAAATGAAGTGGACGCTTATTGGGGGTGTTATCACGAGAGGAGGTCCTACTATATAGCGCAGTATGCAAAGAAGTTTCAGGATATTGGGACTAAGAGTCTCACTAAGAGCTACCTCGATACAGACTACCATTGGAAGTCTAGTTCGAAGGACACAAGCTCTGGTGGTGATGAGAATAGCTGAAGAGAAGTTATGCGTTTGTTGAAGTATTGTTGTAATTAGACCATCGAATATTCTGGAATATTCGAGCCAAAGTAGTAGTTTTTTATTTTCACATTTCAAAACAGTAAGAACATAACCACAAATTCCACAATGTTCTTGGTGAGAATAGTAATTTGTCGATGACCAGGGATAACAATCAGTAGAATCTCGTTAGTACGAACACGGTTAACTGGTGTTATTTGTATTGAGGGACTTCGTGTTAAAACCGGAGTTTCGTATTAATACAAATTCCGGATAAGGCGAACATATTTTGACGGTCCTCTGGTATTCATATTAACGAGGTTCTACTGTAAATTTATAGATACAGGCATGTGTTGAAAGAGGATAAATAATGTTTCCATATTGGAGAACTTATTTTCTATTGGTATAGTTTATGTTCGATAGAAAAATAAGCAACCCTTAAATGTATACCATGTGTACCGGATTTCTGTAACCACCTGGAGATTAGTAATTCCATATAAATTCCTATGACACACTCCGTTGCTATCTACACGATATAGGAATCACAGTGTGTAGACAAGTAGTAATTCTAGCCTACTTCTTCAGGTGAGAAGCAAGCAATATTACCGCTATACAGATGCTACGTCACAACAGAGCAGATAATACATTGCTCGCATGAATAGGATAGCGGAACTAATATCCCATTGTCTCCCTGGTTACGAGACTATACAAATGGCATGCACTCCACACTTTGTGTTGTGTCAATGCCTTATTGTGTGATTTGAGACGATTCTCAATGTTATAAATGGGTCATATTATACTGATTTAGCTCAGTTTCAAATTTTGATTTGAAAATCCCCTGAACACACAGTTGGCAGTACAACCTCTCTTGAAAAGTTAGTTGTTGAGTTCACATTTATAAACAACCCATATTGATACGATATTTACAGAGAACTCCCGTTATTACGAAGTCGGGGATATAATGAAATACCCGCTTATAACGAAATGGAGATTTTACCCCCAGAGCATAAATGCATTAATTATTATCCGCTTATAACGAATTTCCGGATATAATGAAGGAATTTACAGGTCCAAAGCACTTCGTTATAACGAGAGTTCACTGTATTGATAATTTGATATCTATTATTTTATTATTTGTATTATCTGCTCTATAGAATGGCTGATACAAGTTTGGATGATTTTATAAAGCAGAAGCGCTCCACATCTCGCGCTAGCCGCGGGGGCCGGGGTTTCCGCAGAGGCGGCCGTGGCGTCCGCGCGGCCAGAGGCGGCGGGAGGCCCCGCACCTTTAGTTCCGGTACCGGTTCCAGTTCCAACCGGTACTCCTCTCTGACCCGTCGAGGCGCCGGGACCGGCTTCAAGGCGACGCGCGCGCGTCGCAGCAGCAGCCTCGGAGGGGGGCGGGGCGCGGCCAGCCAGCAGGGGAACAACAACAACATACAGCTGGGGGGACCCATGGGGACCTCGCTCATAGTATCTAACCTCGAGTTCGGGGTGAACGACGCTGATATCCACGAACTGTTCAGTGAATTCGGGAGACTCCGTCGCTACGGTGTGCACTACAATGCGCAGGGCAGCTCTATAGGCACTGCCGAGGTCGTGTTCACTCGATCCAGCGACGCGATGAAAGCCATACAGGCGTACCAAGACGTGCCTTTAGACGGGAGACCCATGCGACTACATGTCGCCATGAGTTCGTTCCGGATCACACAAATGTCGGGCGCCACTAGCACTAGTCCTGCCCCGCCCAGGGGAGGGGGGGCTCGACGGGGCGGGAAGAGAGGCAGGGGGGGCAGGGGGACCAGAGGGGGCGGCGGGAGGACTATGCCCTCTGCTATCGAACTGAATGATGAGCTAGACTTGTATCATCGGAAGAGCGAGAAAACTGAGACCATGGAAATGAACTAGCTCAGCTCACATAGACATGTAGTGTTCTACTATTGATTGTTTCTAATTTGTTAAGACTCTACTTATTGTAACGCTCTCTCTTTATTAGCACTTCTACTTGTATGCTAAGAAATTGCTCTCTTTTCTATTCTGCCTAACATGCACTGGGTTATTCGCATTTTATACAAATATAGTTCTTTTATTATGAACAATCAAGGGACCAAAAATTGTGTTCATAATAGAGACTTCATAACAAGCGAACTCAACTTATATAAACGCTATGTAAATTGTTAATTTGGGACCATAGGGCTTGTTCTAAAAATAAATGTTTCATTGAACAGACATCACAATTTATTCACACTCAGATACACTATTGCGTTCATGGAATTTTAATTAGAGATTCTATGTTACGTCAGCTATTTTTGAATTCTTCAATGGATAAATAAGATCAGTTATACTCCTATTTCATTATTGTACAACTCATAATTGAACTCTTTTTATACAATTCCTATTTGAAGAGTTATGGCAACTGACCAACCAAAGCTTCTAGAAGAGAACAGTTCCCCAGGTCCCCCCCAGGCCCCTTTTGAGACGAGAAGGGACATAATTATAATCACACCGGACACAGGACAGGAAATATGTCCTCCAGTGGTTGCTAAGCAACCTCAGAATGGAATGCCTACTCAGGTTGGGGAAAATGTAGCTTCACAAAACTCGTCCGTTTCACTTCAAACAGAAGTACAGATACCTCAAACAGCTGATTCCGCTATAAATAACACGCCAACTTGTGTGACGTCAAAAGAGACAGTAAGTACAATGCAATCTCAACAGCTGACCGAAATACAGGAACCAGAACCTATTCCCTTATTAGTTCCTGTTACACTGGCATCTGTTGTAGAGCCTCCAGATATTATACAATCCCAATCTGATGCTATTATTCCAGCAAAGGAATTAGTTATGGAATCTGAACCAATTATTCCAGCAAAGAAATTAGTTATGGAATCTGAACCAATTATCCCAGAAAAGAAATTGGAATCTGAAGTAGTTTCGTTACCAGCTCCTACGCACCCTACCCCAGTGCAGTCTGATGCAACCTCTATGGAATCAACTCCTACATCTGTAACTAGTGTATCAAAACCTGATATTCTGATCCCAGATGCTATTCAGTTACAACACTCTTCTGCTACTGAACAACAGATTCCAATTCCAGATATAATTCAATTACAAGATTCTTCTGCCAAAATAGAAATTCCAATTCCTGTTCCTATTCAGTTACAAGACTCTTCTTCTGTCAAACCAGAAGTCCAAGTCTCAACAGCTGATTCCGCGCCAGTACAACACTCTTCCACTCCACAGTCCGTACAACCCATTCAACCCATTCAACCCATACAACCCATACAATCTATTCAACCCATTCAACCCATTCAACCCATACAATCTATACAGCCTATACAACCAGTACAGTTAGCTAGCCAGTCCCTGTTTGACGCCGCTGGTGTAGTTATTACGTCACAGTCCCTACAGCCCCTACAGCCTGTACAGTCAGTTAGCCAGGAACTGGAACCTACTCCCATATTAGTTCCTGTTACACTGGCTCCTATTATAGAGTCTCCAGATATTAGTATGCAATCCCAATCTGAAGTAATTATTATCCCAGCAAAGGAAATAGTTATAGAATCTAAAGCTATTATCCCAGCAAAGGAAATAATTATGGAATCACAGCCCATACAACCCATACAGTCATCTAGCCATACACTACCAGACCCCTCTGGTGTAGTTATTACGTCACAGCAGCCTATGGATATATCTACATCAGATAGCGTGACGTCAGATAGCGTTAGTACAGCTGAGTGCATTACTCACTCCGAGCTAATGCACACAGAGGGGAATGAGCAGACTCACGTGGCGCCTCATAAAGAGGCTACTCCTACTGGTAAACAACAACAAGCTGACCCCGTTATAATGGATACAGACTTGCCTGTACAGTTCCCAGCACAAACACAAGACACCCGTTCTATAATCCTAGTGTCAGCTGACTGCTCTGTGGTGGATATATCCCTGCGTCATGTCTCCATTGACCCTGCCCTGGTGCCCCTGCCCCCTGACCTGGAGTATATAGAGTCACCCGAGCAGCCCTGCCAGTTACAAACCGTAGCCATAGACACAATAGTCATAGCAGACAGTCCCTACGTATCCTCCTGTGAAGACCCAATGGAAGTTATAGACCTGACGTCAGATTCAGATCCACATACGCCTTTGAGTGCTCATTGTGCTACCACGCCCCCCTCCAAGCGGTCTAAGGTGTCCCTCTCTTCCTACGGAGAGGTGGAGGAGGTGAGACCCGTGTCGGCCCTCTCCCGGGACCTCCAGCTGCTGGAACAGCTGATAAACAGCTGCGAGATGCTCGGCGGACTCTGCATAGAGGATCAGAAGATCAGCTTTTGCTACCGACACAAGGGCGTGAGCATAGCCTCCACACTCTTCTGCATAGAGGAGGATTATCCGCAGCTGACACTCACGGTCACCTCGGAGCAGAAAGAGGTTAGTGTATTGCAAACTATGTTTAGAACCTCGTTAGTACGAACACGGTTAATACGATCTCCGGATAAAACGAACAAACAGTTCCACAAAATCTGGTCCCTACAATGGCTATTCAATGGGTATTACTCCGGTTAATACGAACTCCGGATAAGCGAATAAATTTTAACCGTCCGTTGGTGTTCGTATTAACGAGGTTCCACTTTATGTACAGTCGACTCCGTTTAATAGAACCACCGCTTAATAGATTTATCCGCTTTAATGGGGTCAAATTTCATAGGGATTTATGGGACGGAATGACAGTTTGGCTTAAAATATGTTCGTTAATAGATTCTCCGCTTAATCGCGTCAAAGTAGCCTGGTCCCGAGGTGACTCTATTAAGCGGAGTTGACTGTATAATATCTATCCAATACCTAGATTCCTTTGGTAGTTATATGTTGCTATGCTACTCGTGTACTGTAAAACCTTTAGAAAGTGAACACCCTGGGGACCAGCCAATCTTGGAGGTGTTCAGAGGTTTACTGTACTTCTATATGCTACTCGTATATATTCTATATTTAGAAGTCAGACATTCTCTCTAAGCGTCTCCCCTGCGTTGCCTGGGACGTGCTTAAGGAATGTTGTCACCAGCAGGCTGTCTCGCCCCCTGCGCTGGAGTCGCTGCCGCCGCAGCTGATGGAGCTGCTGCAGTCAGCTGCGCCGCTGCACTCCCAGCTGAGCACGCAGTCCACCGCCTCACAGACCAGCAACTGCACTGACGGGGAGTACGACGATATTGGTAAGCATAAAGTGTACTGTAGTGTGATAACTTATAGTAAAACCTCGTTAGTATAGCAGGTTCTACTGTATATTGTATCCTGTATACTGTAAGTACTCTACTCTGTACAACGTATTATAGAGAACGGTATATAGTATAAACAGTGTATTGTACAGGCATTCGTATATTATGCAGGTTCTACGTATTATTAGAGGAATGAGATTCGAAGTGCTTATTAATGAGATTTTTAACCAAGTCTATAAAGCAGTATGTATTTCTATGCTATGTATGGTAAACTCGGTTACTACTTAGTACGTACACTTGGATAATACGTTCCTATTTACAATTTACCGAGTTCTACTTAATAACAACATAAGTGTTTATATGATCATTATCTACCAATACTGTTATATCTTTCCTAATTCCATTGTCACATATCTGTAACTACAGACCCGTCCGATGACGACTACAATGAGTTTGACGAGGTGGACGAGGAGGTGAGTATGCACCCTCTGATGGAGAGGGACATCGAGAGGGTCCGGAACAAACACGGACAGTGCTCTCTCGAGACGCGCAACTACGGTAGCATCGGGGACATTGACATCGACCTGGTTATAGACATGAACTTCCTGGAGCCGGAAATAGCGCGCGCCTGGGGCGTTAAGCACACGGTGCCTCTCGTGGTGAGACTCAGTCTCAACTCGGAGCACTATTTGGACGGATCAGATATTAAGGTGGAGGTGTTCCAGGAGGATAGGGGGAACGCCAAAGGTAAGCCTACTGTATAACTAATATAAACTATAGTAACGGGCATATAAATGGACTGGCCATAATAACGTTAATTGCGGATACTAAAATACAATAAACTCCCGTTATAACTACACTTTCCTTCTCTATGCCACGTTTTAAACAATTTTGGAATCTAGGAAATATGGTTTGTGGTTCAATTCCTTGCAAGCGTTAACGTCAAATGGCCCCTTAATTTACTTTTTGTGGAATAATTCCAAATCCCAATAATTCGTGGCTATCGCTAACAATTTGATCAATGCACCTAATCACCATGGATATGTAGTCACATATAATCGTATCTTTCCACTGTTAGGCATCTGCAAGCAGGTGGAGAAGATAATAAGCCAGTTTATCTCCAACAGCATGAAGGCCAGCAAGAACCCCCTCTGCAACAGCAAGGTCGAGGAGGCAGTCGAGGCCTACAACTCCCTCGAGCAGCGACTAGCCGAGAAGCGACGCGTCATTCAGAAGAGCTCCGGGGCAACCGCAGAGCGGAAAGGAATGCTGGCTCAGTTCATGGGGAAGTTCTCGAGGGAGAAGCAGGTCGACTGCGATCAGCTGATCGCTCAGCTGGTAGAGATGGGCTGGGAGACGGAGCTAGCAGTGCATGCACTGCAAGAGTGCAACATGGATCTGGAGAAAGCTCTCGACTACCTCTCCGAAGAGAAAATAAGCAATACAGCAGCCGAGAGCGACGAGGTGGGAGTAGAAATAACTTATGTGTAGACCGTCTACCAGGTTTTCTTACTTATACCCATAGACGGCAGGGCTTTTGGTCTACAAATTTATAGACGGTCTACAAATTTTAGCTTAGTTTGTATGGGCTTTATATACCGTCTACATATAAGGATGCTCCATCTTGTTATACAATAGAATCTCGTTAATACGAACACGCTTAATATAAATTATATGTTAATACGGACACTATTTCAGTACGTTCTAACAGTTATACAGTATTTCTAATACATTAATAGAGTAGTAGAGAGTAGTATCCAATTATTCCACCCAAAACTTGACTAATATTCTCAGTTTCATGTTACTATAGCACGTTAACCAGACTAATCCAGTACATTACTGCACTTGTGTATTTATAGGATTATTTATATTTATAGGAGAACCCGAGGACCCTGGAGACACAGAGATCTCGCGGGGCAGAAGTGTCCGGTCTGGACTGGATGTCCGACATCCAGGACACTAACGAGGCAGCTCTCAAATCCAAGACGTGTCCCCCTCTCTCCCACGGGTTCCTCTGTCAGGTTATCCAGTACCTGCTTAACCGGATACCCACCCTTAATGACTTTTGTGTCATTTGCGACGAGACGCATCTCTTCTCAAACGGAGCCATGCTAAAGCCGACCGTATGTGCGAGAGAGCTCTGCTCGTTCGCTTTTCAGACCCTCGGTGTAATGGCGGATGTTGCTGATTCAATCGCGACTGGTCCCGAGGTGGTGGAGCTGTTAGTCGCGATGTGTAATGCCGCGAGTTTGTCCGGGCGTAGGACCGATATCCTAGACCCCTACCCCACTGTAGTGGACCCGAATAACCCGCGGCAGTTCGCGTTGCACCCGAAAGAGAAGGATTTCAAGAAAGTCGAGAAAGCGATGAGCTTTGTGTTGCAGGAACTCAAGGCGCTGCCAGCTGTCCTTAAAGAGAGATTGGATAGTCTCGATTCTACCTCATTCCCCCTGCTACAGTGGGTACTGGCCAGCAACAGGTGTCACATCGTTAAGCTTACCCCAGATCGACAGATTAAGTCGATGGGCACAACTCACCAGTTTCTGTTGTTATCAGCGCCGCCAGCCAAAGAGGCAGCTTTCCGGAAACTGAAACAGAAACACAAGAGTATATACGCGTTCCACGGATCTTCTCTTGAGAACTGGCACTCCATTATGCGCAACGGTCTCATGAATGCGTCCGGCACAAAGTTCCAGCTTCACGGCGCTGCCTACGGAGCCGGTATATACCTGAGTCCGCATGCGTCCGTCTCATTCGGGTACTCAGGTATACACGGGGGCCACCCGTCCCAGGGCGACAAGAAGAAAGGGAGACCAACCATGCTATCGTCACAGAACCTCAATTGTATTGCGCTGTGTGAAGTTATAGACTCTAAGATTAAGAAATCCGGAAATATCTGGGTGGTACCGGAATCGGATCATGTTGTGACTCGATTCTTCTTCGTATACGAAGATAATATAACTGGTGACACTAATTTCGATACAAGAGAAGATAAGTATATTAAAGAAATTGAAAACGCAGTTAAAAGCTTGATCCAAAGTTGAACTGTATTCAATCCAATGCAGGATATTTCTTTGTTTTCAATATTTGTGTATATTGTAGTATAAATATGTACAATCAGTAGTATAGATTAAACCCTTAGTCGAGCTGCAATTGAATCTATACACTTCTAATGACAGTCTTAACTTTATTGCATACGTTATTCTTATGATTTGTGCATGCATTTCAATTAATGTTATCTATTCGCTGGTTTTATGAGTGTATATTTCTCTTATACAACTCTTAACAGTACCGTATACTCTCGTTAATACGAATACAGTGGATGCCGGATATAAGAACATCGTCGGGAACTGCATATAGTGTTCTTATAACCGGCATAAATTATACAAATTATATGGAAACCGTTTTCCAATATAATGTTCTTATATCCGGTATGACTTATAACCGGATTCTTATATCCGGCATCTACTGTACTGTTGAGGAGTACAAGGTTTAATTCACCTAAGCTATACAAGTGTATGCAAGTCACTCTGCTCTGGTTAATACGGACGAATTTCGACGGTCCCTTGGTATTCGTATCTAACGAGAGTCTACTGTATATCTTACTTCTAAAATTTTAGCAAAAGTTGAAGGGAAATTTGGTTAATAAGTACTTAGTGACCTAGTTTTGTCATACAATATAGCTTACCGAGTTATTATTACCTTAAACCTTACAATTTATCTGTTTGCTTAATTTCATTTTATTTCCAATAATATATTATTGGATATTTGGTAATTATATGCTTGTTTGAGGTTAGACCATTACTAACATCCTATTTTCATTAGTAAACTAATTAATCTCACTTATTTAAATTCAAACTTCTCTAATTACCATGCAGATTTTATTCTGCTCTGTTCTATTTTAGGAAATAATAATGTTTAATTGCAATCTGTTATTTCGATTTCATCGAAGGTTTAATGATGCAATTGTTTTCCAACGTAAAATGTACTACGTAGAATGGACACAATTGTAATTCCTTTATTCAAAAAGGAATTGCACTTGTAAATTGCAATGATAGCATTTTTGATATAAAATGTATTTTTATTTTACTAATTCTTTCTTCCTCAAAGCTGCAAAGATTTCTGGTTATTGCTATCGCAGCTGTGCTTGCTTCATTAGATTATCCATTATCACAGCATTTTACGAAAAGTCACTTAATATTCTATCAATGACTCTAATTAGTTCATGGGTTAACTATGTTTCTAGAAAATTACATGTTCACATCAGAATTCATTTGTTTAATTTGTTTAATTAATGAGAATTGTAATACTGATCGAGTTTGTCTAGCTCATATTAGAGGTCACACAAGTAGAGTAGAACTTCGTTGGTATGACCACGGTTAATACGAAATTCCGGTTAGTACGAACACAATTTCAGTCCCCTTCAAGGCCTTTTCAATACGAATGATACCGGTTTATACGAATTCCGGATAAGGCGAACGTATTTTCACTGTCCCCTAGTGTTCATACTAACCAGGTTCTACTGTAGAGCCTGCGTATACCCGAACTATTCAGCAAGAATATTTCTCGAAATAACCATGGTTTAACCGACCAAGAAATAACATTTAATTTACGTACTAGTTGAAATAATATTTGTTTATACTATACTATAGAATCTATAAATAAATCACTCAAAAGTTGACCAGGCCCTATGATATTAACATTTTCTGGCCCGAATATTAACTACAGATTGCTTAACCCATGACAACTAGTAAGGAATATTAGGGAGTTTTATTTGATTGCATATCTGGTACAAACTTATACTTTCAGAACAGTTGCTATTACGTTTGTAGCTAATTTTAGGAATTAATTAATAAATACTCAGAATTTTAATTTCTCTACTCAATTATAATTACTTCATATTAGTAAAGCAACATTCCTCCAAATATGGTTGTAATTCTATCTTTGAATTTAAACATGTACAGTAGAACTCGGTTATAAGTTATAACGTACCTTGAGTTAGTACGTACTTCGGCTTAGTACGTACCACAATTTTTTAACAAAGTTGATTAAGCAGTTGTATTTCTATGTAAGGAAAACTCGTTATGTACCACGTCACTCGAATAATACGTTATTATTTTTCTTTGTACGTAATAACCTAGCTCGACTGTAGCTGTATTCGCTAACCTGTAACAAACATTGTATTATACACAACTATTATTTCCTTAAAAAAGAGAGTTGTCTTCTATAATTGAACAACAATACACGTATTATACTGAAATGTGGTGTCTAGACATTAATATTCATAGACAATGTTTTTAGGCAATCGCCTTAATTTCCTTGCAATAACTACTTTGGATAAGAAATTTTGCTTTACAACTATTTGTCTAAGGACTCTAACTCTCAGTTTGCAAAAGGTGTAATTCATATGAACCAATATCATTTGTATTGAGAAAGCTTTGAAGGAGATTGAAATAGTG